>JACBWW010000009.1:28364587-28418383 GCA_020086605.1 Lanius collurio | reverse complement strand
CGGGCGCCGGGCGCGCAGGCCGGACCCGGGCCCCGCGCTCCCCGCCGAGCCGCCCGAGGAGGGGGAGCAGAGCGCTGCAGGGACATGGAGGGCGCCCGGCCGGAGGCGCCCGCGCCTGGCCCCGTCTAGGGCGCCCCGCGGGCCTCGTCCCTCCTCCTCCTCGGAGCGGGGCCGCGGCCGCGCCCGGGCGCGGCGAGGAGCGGGACCGGGGCTGCTGCACCACAGGAGGAGCCGGCCCAGGTGAGAAACACTTGCTGTCTCTTTTAACGCTTTCCAGCGGTGCTGCCCCGGCCCTTCGGCTCCCCGCCACGCCGAAGACAGGCTGCGAGTGCTCGGGCCGGGCTGGCAGCGGCCGTGGCTCACGCCGCAGGGGCCGCGGTGAGCCCTGGCAGCTGCAGCCCAGCACGGGGCCCGAGCCTGACCCTCTCCTTCTCTCCGAGCAAGCCGCTTTCTGACAACGTGATCCTCGTTGCTTTAATATTTTAGGCTTTTTAATGAGCTTGTGTGTATTTTTTTTTGCTTCTGTGTTTTCTGTAATTCAGCAGAAGTACATGGAAAAACAAA
Organism: Lanius collurio; assembly: GCA_020086605.1. Classification (NCBI taxonomy): domain Eukaryota; kingdom Metazoa; phylum Chordata; class Aves; order Passeriformes; family Laniidae; genus Lanius; species Lanius collurio. The sequence goes on along the minus strand of JACBWW010000009.1, from coordinate 28,417,819 downwards.
TTCTTACTCTAGAAATTGCCGTTTTCGGTGGTGCCCAGCGACAGGACGAAGAGCGGTGGCCATAAACTAAAACGCGAGAAGTTCCACCTCATCATGAGGAAGAGCTTCTGTACATTAAGGGTGGTAGAACCGTGGAGCAGCTCTCCAGAGAGGGAATGGAATCTCCCTCTGGAGACATTCCAAACCCACGTGAAGGCATTACCCGTTCTAGGTCACCCTGCCTTGGCAGGGGGTTGGACCGACTGATCTCCGGAGGTTCCTTCCAGCCGTAACTGTTCTGTGTTTCTTATAATTTCACACTTGGTATATTTGTCAGTGTGATGTTGAAGTACAGATGCAATTATTCGTTTAAAAATAAAGGTATATTTAGCAAAGACAGGACTGAAAATTGGCTTAAAATTCTGATTATGCTACTTAAAGGTCTTTAAAGCTTCGTCATAAATATTTTTTTCCATGTTACTTATTTTAGGAAATAAGCTTTAAATAGGAAGCAGGTTCTGTACTTCTTTAAAGATGTTTTTAAATAGAGAACTGGGGAGAGTAATACTATGCATTTTTGTTGCCTTTTCAGCAATATAATTCCACTTTTTGCTGTATTTTTCCTCTTGAGAAAAAATAGTTTCTTATAAAAAATGTAGTCTACTAAATATGCACTCTAAAACTTGCATATTTCTAGGATGTTACATGTAGATTGCACAGTCATCTTATGGTGTGTTTTGTTTGGTTTTTTTCACCATGTGCAATTTCTTTCTGCTTTTGATGTCTGTTTCTTTCAGGAAGAAAATGAAAATATTTTCTGAGTCTCACAAAACTGTTTTCGTTGTGGATCACTGCCCCTACATGGCAGAATCATGCAGGCAGCACGTGGAATTCGATATGTTAGTGAAGAACCGCACCCAGGGGATTATTCCTCTGGCACCCATCTCCAAGTCCCTGTGGACCTGCTCAGTGGAGTCATCCATGGAGTACTGTAGAATAATGTACGATATTTTCCCTTTCAAGAAGCTGGTAAGTTCTGCCAGCCATGCTGCATATAATGCTTGATACAATAAGGGATGTTTTAATGTTCTGTGTAAGTCTTTTAATCTTTGTGTTGTTTAGAGTAAAATACCAAATATAGCTTATTGCTTAAAAATTTGTTTTTGCTGTTATGGACTTTATAGTCCTTTAATTGGTTGTGGTAGTATATGAATCTCATTACATGCTTAATTTCAGAACCTTTCATTGTCTTAATGCCACTTTACAACTTCTGGTGCAAAACATGGAGAGCTGCTTTAGGGCAACTTAGAGATTTATTATTGTGCTCTCCTGAGCTATGACTTTAGAAAAACATGAGTGAAGTATTGTCTCAAGTTGAATTTTGTTGCTAAACACACATGGTAGCTCTCCCTCCATAAGAGTTTTGGTATCAACTTTGAAGGAATTCTGGGCTTTAGGAAGGTAGGATCATCGTGAAAATACCAGTTTGGAAAAGTGGGCGAACTTCCTGGTACACACAGCTCCTTGTTTAGAAACCATAATTTCTTAGTGATGTTTATTAAATCTTGGTAGATATTTACCCCATGATGTACTGTGACAGACTTTGGAGAATGATGTGCTGTTGTTGTGGTTTGACACGGAAGTGGTTTTTTGCAAAAAGGTCCTTCTAGTTCTCATCAGAACCAATCAATTTACTGGCTTGATTATTGGCAAGTTTTAAGCCACTTTGACACGCCTCTGCGAATCACATTTTAAGATAGACAGAGCCCGGGAAATCTCTCTCTGGACTTCTGGCCATCAAAGGAGCAACTGGGCCCTGCTCGGCCTGGCCCGACCTGGGAGGCAGCCGCCCCCTCCTCGGCCCTGTTCTAGCTGGGCCCCCCAGATACAGTACTAGAATTCACTTTATTTTGTAGCTATTCTACTGGAAATATCACCTAATTCTTAAAATACAAATGTTTTGAAAATCTGACTTGGTGTAGAAAATGATTTTGGGGTGTACAAATATAAGTAGAAGTTGTTCATCGTATTCTTAAGGGGAAAACTGAAGACAGCAGGAGTATATGATTTTTGTGGGTTTGTTGTTTTGAGTTTGGCTTGTCATTGCACATTATCTCCCAACTGTCAGAAAAAAGAAGTGCAATTGGTGTTTGTTTGGATTTGGGGAAGTAACAATATAACGGCTGTTACCTTAATGAGCTTTTTTTATCCTTGTAGGTGAATTTTATTGTGAGTGATTCTGGGGCTCATGTGTTGAATTCTTGGACTCAAGAAGATCAGAACTTGCAGGAGGTATGATTTGTAACCATTCTTTTGTATTGTAATTCTGACTTCATTGTGGAATAAACATTGTGTTCAATATGAAGTATCTCTGGTTAATTACAATGTTGGTTGATCTAGTCTAAAATTGTTGTGTAGCAGAATTTCAAGTAGCTGCCTGTGAGCCTGGATTATTGTATAGACAAAACTTGAAAAGAATCCAATACCTTTAAGTATAGACTTAAATATTTAAAATAAACGTTATGAAGAAATTAGTTACGTATTTTTTCTGTAATTTGGCACTGCTTCTTGAACTTAAATTCTTTTTTAAAACATTTGCATGAGAGACAAATAGCTTGTGTTAAATAGGTTAATTGTAAATATCCTCTTTGTGGTCATATTGTTTCATACTGAAAGGGCTTATTCTCTGAAAAATTTACTTTGTGGAGGAAATGCATTTCCAAATTCTCAGAAAATAAAAGCAGAAGACAACTAACAATGTTAGAATGTCCTTTAGATATTTGATATAAGTTGTTATTATGGTCAGGTATTTTTTTGTAATAAATGAGAATATTTAGTCACAATGAATAAGTTGAATTGCAAAGGATAGTTTAGGGCCAAATGTTTTCCAGAAAGCTGCCAACGTAATAACACTCATTAACTGTTCCATTTGCTTTTGTCCCAGCAACGTTGATTTGCATGTCAAATGTGTTCAAACTTTCTCTGATGGTTTTAAAGCTGTGGGAGGTGCCTTTGGGTAACAGTTCTCTGTTGTGCCCAGCTGATGGCAGCGCTGGCAGCCGTGGGGCCGCCGAACCCGCGGGCAGACCCCGAGTGCTGCAGCATCCTGCACGGGCTGGTGGCGGCTGTCGAGGCGCTCTGCAAGATCACCGAGTACCAGCACGAGGCCCGCACCACGCTCATGGAGAACGCCGAGCGCGTGGGCAACAGGGGCAGGATCATCTGCATCACCAACGCCAAAAGGTGGGCAGATGGGTGTCTGTGTGTGTGCTGGGGCTCCTGCCCCTACACTGAGAGATTCCAGACATTCCTGCTAGGGTTGCAGGCAGCTTCTTTGCTTAGGTCCTTGTTAGAGCACTTCTCACCTTATCAAAGGTTTTGTTTAGGGGGTGGGTCTAACAGTAAAAAGTTTCAAATATTTCCTGCTTGAGATAGTAGAAGAATATTCAGTGGCTTTGAAAAGGAGGATTGGTTATGCAGCCTTAAAAGAAATCCACCATTTCTTTGTAGTGACAGCCATGTTCGGATGCTGGAGGATTGTGTTCAGGAGACCATTCATGAGCACAACAAGCTTGCAGCTAACTCTGACCAGTGAGTATGCTTTTTACAGAGTTTCTTGTAACCTCTATGACATGTGGATGTATTTTTGTCACAAAACTCACTCTGATAAATGATTTTAATGAATGTCCATGTGAAGCAGAAGGTGGTGAATCATGATGTTGTCAGCTGAGAGCTGGTGTATGATCATTATCTTTCCAGTATCATCCTTCATCCATAGGACAGGATTTCTTTAGCTTGTTACCCTCTACATCTGCTCCAAAATGAGACACATAACTGTACCTTGTTACACTATGCTCTGTAGTGGTTTGGTTCAGATCATCTCTTACTTACTTATTTTACCTCTGTGACATAAGAATTAGTGATCACTAATTCATCTGAAGTTTTTCTTGATAATACTGTATTACTTTTATGTTCATCTTTCTTTGACTAAAACTGCTAACTTCTTTGAAACTAGTTTTACTGAGTTTCTAAATTACTATTGCCTAGCCCTTCCCTTGAGATAAAGAATCTTGAAACAGATTGCATCTCCTCTGAGAAGTCTTTCTCCACCATGTTTCATCTAATTAAACTCTGAAGTGTTTGGCCACGGGGCTGTGTTGCCTTGTACAGTTGTAGTAGGTTGAGATCCTATTCCTGGTTGCTCCTCAGGCACTTTAATAGCAGAAGCAGCAGTCTACTTTTTTTCCTTCTGCAGTTGTAGTTTCATGGATGTATAAAGGGTCCTGCCCAGGAAATTAGGCATTAAATCCATTGTAAAGACAGGGAAGTCTCATTCCTGTAGGTAGAGGTGTGGTACAATGTCTGTATCACTCCAGATGTCCACATCAGTATATCAGCATATCTCCTATTACATGTCCCATCTTTCTGTGCTGTTGGAGTAGTTGTTTTCGTTTTCCCTGAAATCCCCTCATTCATACCTACATTTGGAGGAACAAATCCTCTGTAGTGTCAATATTCAGCTGAATAAAGCTGAACAGATTGCACCAGTTAAGGACTTACTCGATTGATGTGTCCAAAAAGAAGCATAGTGCTATAGCATCTGAAGAGCAAGAAATGTTAGGCTTTTATTTTTATTCTGGTAAGAACTTAGTTTGAACTCTGTGCTTTTGAAAATTGTATCTGTAACCTAGTTTCTGCAGCACACTTCAGAAGCAACATGTTGTTAACATATGTTATGATTCTGTGCTCTCGATAGCAGAATTAATTTAATTTTAGGAGATAGTCTGCCACACTGTAGATAAGCAAAATGTTTTTATTTTTAAGTCTAATGCAGATTCAGAAATGTGAACTGGTGTTAATCCACACGTACCCAGTTGGTGAAGACAGCCTTGTTTCAGATCGTCCTAAAAAAGAGGTGAGCTTAAAATGAGAAAATTCATCCCAGGATTAGGAACCGTGTCAGACTCAAAATAGTGCAAGTTATTCTCAGTTGTTAGTAGCAAAAGCACATGTGGTTGTTTGAAACCAAGTTCATACAAAATATCTGTAATATATTCTGCTCTTCAACAGTCTGCTCTGCATTTTAATGTGCTGTCTGTAAGGAAGGACTCCAGAAGAATATCTCAACATGAAAGGCATGTAGTCCTGCATATTATTTGATATATAAAAAGGACTATAAAGGGCTACCTTACAGTGATTCATTTCTACAGAACTCTGCTGTAGTTGTGCTAAAAATTTTTCAGTGAAAGATAATAAATTGGCTACTTCTTTCTCTAAGGCAGTCACTGGGTTTCTGTCTTGGAATTTTTTTTTTTTTTGGTTGCTTGGGGTTCTTGTTTTAGGGCTTTTGGGAATTTTTGTTGTTGTAATTTTTCTTGTGCTAGTTTTGTTTTGGTTTTGAGCCCCAACCCAATGTTCTTGTTGGCTAGGGAAAAATCAAGTGCATCTTCTAGCTTGTGTTTATTTGCCTTGTGTATGTATGATGCACTTACAGGTAGACATCTAAAAACTACTTTGCTAAAAATTACTGAGCAGGTAAAAGAATGAAAAAGTATGCCCGGAGCTGCTGTTAAGATTTATTCCCCATATTATGGTATTAATTTTTCCTCTTAAGAACATTTTTTAGCACACTTTTTTATTTGAAAGACTGCATCTATAGCACCTGGCATGAGCTCAAAATTCAGAATGAAAATAGTTTTTGCTTCTTCCTTGTTAGTTTTCCTTGGTGTGGGTTTTTGGGTGGTAGTTTTAGGAGTATAAATTCTTAATTGAGAGTTGAACAAACTGTACTGTTGAATGATACCACAGCCTAAACCTTGAATTCCATATATCAATTTATTTCAGCTCTCCCCTGTTCTAACCAGTGAGGTACACAGTGTCCGTGCAGGGAGGCACCTGGCTACAAAACTGAATCTTTTAGTACAGCAACACTTTGATCTGGCTTCAACCACAATAACTAACATCCCTATGAAGGTAATATTGTGTCTACAGCTCTGTGTTAACCAGCTGCATCACTTCTAAATGTGTTTGAAAACTTTTGATGTTTATTTTAATTGAATTTTTACATTGTTTTTCTCTCCATATCATATTTTCTGTTTTTTGTTTTTTGTTTTTTTTTTTTTTCTTTTATTAGCCCACATTCAATGTCTGTGACCAGGTTAGTAAAACTAAAGAAAGGAAAAAAAAAAGTAAAGAAGGATCACAGAACAAAACATTGTATTGCTGAATCTCAATTTTTGATGTAGCAATACAAGTGTTATTTCAGTTCTGTTTGTATTACTTTATATAAATACAATCTCGTTTACTTCAGATCAATTTGTCTGTGATTCTTTTGTCTTTTTTTAGTTGTGTTTAGATATTCTTGACCCTTGTGCATTATTATAGTGGCATAGTGAGTCTCTCTTTCCTCTGTTTGATTATCATGCCCACCCAACATAAAGGTGTTTGTAACTAATAGCTGCTTTTTGACCAAGGATTTTCCAGTGGGTTTTCTGTTCTGAAGATCCATGAACGTGAAATAGGGACAGGTTATAACTTGTTAAGAAAGATAGTCAATTAAGCATCTTGTGGTAGAAGTTATGTCCATATTTTTAATTTTTTTTTGATACTTGGAGGGAAACTAGTGTGGTTTAGAACTTCAGTTATTAAGTTGGCAATAATTTTCTGATCAGGCAGCAAGAGAATTGAGACAGAAGTGTCAGTATTCAAACAAAAAGAGCCAGGGGCAGGTAACTTTCATGATATAAAAAATTCATTGCAGTCAATCATTAATTACATCTTGGAAAACTAGCAATATTGTATGGATTTTATAAGTTAAAACATGATACCAAAATAATTTTCACAGCTTTTATGAGAGTTTGACATGGGTCATGGCATAAATGTGACTTCAGTTTGCAAATACCTTGTCTGTAACTTTCTGACCTGTGTGCTGCTGGTGTGCCTCTCCCTTCTGCCTTTGTCCTTATAGTAATAGACTATGTTGGGTTCTCTGTGGTTTTTTTTCTTTGTTTTTAATTGTTTCTCTTTAAACTTGGAGTAAATGATCAGAGTTACTGTTCTGTTTTTGCTAATCCTCTGCAGCTGTTTAAAGATGCAGTATCCTCTTTACAAAAATCCATTTTTTTTAGTTATAAACTTGCAGCTGCAAGTGCACTTCTTTTCTTAAGCTTAAGAAATAGTAAGTTCAAAGTGTGGGTTTGGGATTCTTGGTTATGAAAAGTAATTGTCACTTCACCCTGCAGTGACCCTTTGTTGGTGCTCAGTAAGTTGTAACTGCTGGTGTTTAACATTTTGAAGGCTTCCTTAACTTCACTAATTTAAACAAACCAGTTAAGCCTAGTTTTTACCTGTATTTGATACTCTGCACCCTGTGATGACAACTTGCATAAACACAAATAGGGTTCAAAAAAAAAGCAAGAGGAAAAGCAGTTGGCTGCAACTTTAAGCTGCTCAGAGAGCAAACAGTTTCCTCAACATTGCAATCCCATTGTTGTCTGAGGCACTTGGAGAGTTTTTGTTTTCTTCTGGACTGAAAGGCAAATGTAGAATCATTAATTTAGGAAAATGGTGACCTCTAGCTAAAATAATTCTGTTTCTGTCTACGTTTCTCTTTTGAAGGAAGAACAGCATGCTAACACATCAGCCAACTATGATGTGGAGCTGCTTCATCACAAAGAGGCACATGTGGATTTTTTAAAGAGTGGTGAGTAGAAATGGTGCTCTGAAGGTGGCTTTTGATCAGCCTCTTTGGGAATATTCACAAAGAAGGATTGTGAGCTTCAAATCCATGTAAATTTCATGCTCAGGTAGCAAATGTCTCAGTTATTCCTTGCAACCCAAAAAACTTCATTTGTAATGTTGGCATTAGAGTTTTAGTCATTGACATACTTTAGTACAGCAGTAGGAATATAGCAATGAGAAAACAGGTAAAATTCAGCATATGTTCAGGATAATGCTGTGGGATTTGAAGGGCATGTCAGCTTCTTACTGGGATATAAAAAATAGGTAAAAGACCAGATGTGCAGGGAGATTTTACAAAATGAAGTCACTCTTGTGGGAATTTGCAAAATTATGCCTTGCACAATTGAACTTTAAGTAGTAATAGTTGTCATCCCACAGGCGTGTTTATGACAATAATTGCTTTGGACAAAACAAGGCTTGTTTGGCTGTTGAGCTTTTTTGTTGTATTTGAAATACCTACTATCTTACATTTTTTTGTAAACTTGGAATTATTACCTAGTATTCCTCTGAGGTGCATTTTTAATAGCTCAACCGAAATTAGAAAAGCACAACACTAATCCTTTATGCAGAACTGTTTGGTCGAGGAAACTGCCTGATGTAAAACTTTGTTGAAAATCAGCTTATAACTTCTGTATTAGTAGGATTAAATGTCTTATGATCTGTAAGTAACCATTTTGGGGAGTTTGTGCTTTTTTTCCATTACTTAGAGGAAGAGGAGGAAACTCCTTTGTCATCTCCAAGTGCTGCACTCCAAATTTTAGGGGAGTGGATGACTAAAGTTTGATGGAAAGCATTGGGTGTCGCAGTAATGACCTCGGCCTCACCTGAACTGGTGTTATGATGTTGAAATCTTAAAGCTTTGTTGCCGGGGCTCAGAAACAATTTTGTAAAACCTGTTGGCTCAAGGAATTAGGTCTTCTAGAAAAACACAGAAGCAAACTCTGACTGCATTTCCTCTTCGTATTTTCCCCATCAGAACTTTGAGAGGAAAAAATCTCTTCTTAGATGCTGTAAATTTGGGGTTCTTTCATTTGTTTCTAAACACGTATTTCAGCTGTAATAGCTCTGGTGCTAGGAAAGCAGGAATTCAGTTACATTGGTCTTATTTCTCTGAAATGTTGCCATGCTATTTTCAGATTACATAAATTTGGCCTTTAGATTTTCTGACAGAGAATTTCTAAAATTGTTCTAGTTAATTTAATGGAAAAACCCCCAACTGTTACAAGTTACCTGCATGGCTGATAAGCCCATCAAATGAATCCTTCATGAGTAAATGTCTTTGATAGGAAATAAAACTTGTTGTAAGATTACACTCAACCCTACCATACTACAGTGTTGCATGTCGATGTATCTGTGTCATTCCTTCCAAATATTGATGTACCTGTGTCTTTCCTCCCAAATAGTGTGCTGCTGTAATTCTGGAACATCCTGCAGAACTCAGTTAATCCTTTCCTGAGACAATGAATGTCAAAGATCATAAAGATTCTCAAAACTCAGTAGAAGAAATATAGTTTAATGTAAAGGAGTGTTGATAGCATGTGGTTTAAAGCATTTAGGTGGCTTTTGCAAGACCAGTGAGATCTTTTATGAAAGTATTTTAATAATAAAGCATCTGTGGTCAGTAGAATGCATTGAGAGAATTCAGGCTGAATCTGACATGGCAAAGAGACTGGATGATGAGGACAGATATTTTTTCCCTAAAGGACCAAACTTCTCAGATGTGCCTTTATATCAGTTGAATTGACTTTGAGAATATAATAGGTACAAAAAACAATCAGCTCTAGTGTTTGAGAGTTCTGATTTCTGTGTGCAAAATTCATAGAAAGATACTCTCTTAAAAGTCCTGAGCGTTTTAACAGGAAAAAATTGCCTGTTATTGATAGAACTAAACATATGTGGAACTTTCTTACTGTCAAATAAAAAAATTAGCTATCTGAGTTTACATTGTGTATATGTTCATGTTACATAAACTTTTTACCTTAAAAGTTTACAGTTGTTCTGCTGTACTAAAGAGACTGGTTGATCGGCCCCTTTTTGTGCCTTTCTCTGCAGGTGATAATCACATGGGTGGCAATAGCAGAGAAGGCACATTTAAGGAAACTGTGACACTGAAATGGTGCACTCCACGAACCAACAGTGTGGGTAGGTGACACAGAATCTTCCAGAACTGGTTGAGAACTTGTACAAATGTGAGTACAGGAGAGAAAGGGAAGAGCTGAGGTAACATAGGAATCGTGTGGCCATTCAGCTCATGCATTCTCTTAACTGTTAGCAATTTAGTTGACTCATTGAGCCAGCAGGCTGAAAATACAGGTAAGAGCAATAAGAGCAGATTGACTGTTCAGTGAAGTAATTCAGGAGATAAAGAATTGGAGTTCCTGCTGGAAATAGAACTTGGGAATGTATGAGATTCTCAGAGCTGTGGGTGCGTGGGAATCCTCCCAGTGAGGAGATGGTGAAAGGAGCAAGCTTTTAGATTGAGAGGCAGCATTTAGACTTCTTAGTTCTGCTCCTTGTGGACTAGCTTCCTCCTCTTCCATTCTTTTATTTTGTGGATTGTTTTTTGTGTCTCTGGAATTACACTCGTCTGCTCCTTTATTTTTCAGAACTGCACTATTGCACTGGCGCATACAGAATTTCACCAGTAGATGTAAACAGCAGACCTTCTTCATGCCTTACAAACTTTCTCCTTAATGGTAAATTTGTGTCCTTGGCTAAATATTCCATGTTTTAATTTTTAATTCTGTAAATAGAGCACTTAGCACCTTTTGGTTTGTATAGCAGTAATGTCTATAGACTGTAAAAATGCTGAGCTTATTTTAACATGTCCTATAAATAAGAGAAGAAAGTTGTTAAATATCCTCAAAGCCAAATGTGTTTGGAACTTAAAAGATGAGAGGAAAGATGCAAACAGGTACTGAAGTGGAAGTTTGTGTTTCCAAACAAAATGGCATTACAAACATCCTTTTAATGGAATGTTTCCTTCCGTCAGGCCATTTGACTGTCTAAACGTGCACTGGTTTTCTTAAACACTATATCTTAGTGTATTTTTCCCTCGAGATTGTGTAGTGAAAATGAGCTTTGATTAATAAAAATGGTTAGAACCAAAATTAATGGCATATTTCAGATAAGCACACTCTTCTGTTTTTTGTCATTTTTGCTTCCTGATAAAAGGAAACTTACTTGGAGAATGCATCCTTTTATGCTTGGTGTATTTTACTGAAAATAAGACAAAGTCAGTTTTATTTCTCTGCCTGAAGAACAGTATCCATTTTAAGCATTAGCAAGGGGTATCAACTGATACCTTTATACTCGAGATTATTTTATTACTTTTTGAAAGTTGCTTTTAATGAGAATGTTTCTGCAGCAGGGCCATTGGAATGCTTTATGAATAGGTATCTTTTCCTAAGAATAATATCCTATAGAAAAAATGATTGGTTGGTCTAGGAGAGGCTTTTTGGTGTTGCTTTGTAAAATTTTAAGGCTATTCTGTGTCGACACAATGAGGAGATGACAGTTTCTTGTTCAGCTGGGTGAAAACACCACCTTGGTGGGTTCAGATTCTTCTTGGCTGAGCACAAACCTGTATTTATGCGGCTCTGAATTTAAAATTGCAGCACACAGTAACAAATGAAACTGATCTCCCTTCCACCAGGTCGTTCAGTGTTGTTGGAACAGCCACGCAAGTCTGGCTCAAAAGTCATCAGCCACATGCTCAGCAGCCACGGGGGAGAGATTTTCTTGCATGTGTTGAGCAGCTCCCGCTCGATTCTGGAAGATCCCCCCTCAATTAGCGAGGGGTGCGGCGGGAGGGTCACTGACTACAGGATCACAGTAAGGGTCTTTCTGTCCTACACTGCTCTCACATGACAACTGGTGCAGGGCAGCAGATTTGGGAAGGAAATGTTGGAGTGGATTGCATGGTCCAGCCTCCCACGTAATAAATACCTAGATATTTAGTACAAAATACTGCATTTGTTAATTGTTACGCCTGCTTCATGAAATACTTTCTGTGTCATGGAATGCACTAGGAGTGCTTGAAGTTTGTTCTGGTTCTAGAAAAACATTTTTCTTGGCAAGTTTCTTCTGTGGCTTGGATAAACATAGGACTATATCGTGCTTATTGTCAAAGAATAGATTGCACATGAGTGGTTTGTACAATAAATAGAAAAGATGAAGTCAGCTTTGAACTCTGATGTCAGACAATCAAACAGAGACAATCAGCTGACATGCATTTTGTTTATCCTTTATTTTTTTCAACACATCCTTGATATCTCTGGTAAACAAGCAGAAGTTCCTTCTGGAAAAATGTAACTCTTCCCATACATGAAATACTTTGCATCTGGAAGTCCTCGTCATCAAAACCCATACATTGATTTTTACCCCATATTTCTATGCCTCTGTTTTTGTGTTCCCCCTGGTTAGTGCATGTCCATCTGAGAGCTAGAGACAGTGCTTGGTAGGGTCAGATGTGGCAGTGGGATGGTACAAAGTTAGTGAATAACAAGGCTAAGCTGTTTAGCCCGTTCACTGAAAGTTTCTTTGTTAGAGAAATGCCTAATTGTATCTTGTTTGGTTATCATTAGGATTTTGGTGAATTTATGAGGGAAAACCGATTAACTCCTTTTCTAGAGCCCAGATATAAGATCGATGGAAGTCTTGAAATTCCATTGGAACGTGCAAAAGATCAGTTAGAGAAACATACTCGTTACTGGCCTATGATTATTTCTCAGACCACCATCTTCAACATGCAAGCTGTAAGTAACCTGGGCTGTGTAAATTTTTGTTCTGTTCCTAGATTGTGTCCCCTTGTCACCTGATGAAGTACTAACTCTACTGGATGATAAATCCCTTGTTGCAAAATCTGTTTATTTTCAGCTTTATTTCTACTGAAGAACCTGTATTTAACACAGTAGATTATTACAATGCCATTTTAATAAAATGGAATATTTGAACCTGACAGCTCCAGTGCTGCTGGGTAAAGAAAGCATCTGCTTATGCTTAGAGTTAGTACTAAACTGAGGGTAAGAGGGTGGGGTTTTGTTGTGTGGTGTCCCATTGCTTTTGATTTTATTCTTCTTGTTGCTCTCCTGTGACATACACACCTTTTCTTGTTAATTTCTGTTTTGTCCTGCAGGTAGTGCCATTAGCCAGTGTGATTGTAAAGGAAGCAATGACTGATGAGGATGTGCTGAATTGTCAAAAAACTATATACAATTTGGTAGACATGGAGAGGAAGAACGATCCACTGCCTATTTCAACAGTTGGTACCAGAGGAAAGGGGCCTAAAAGGTTGCGTGCATATCTCTCTTTGTTGATGCTGGACTATTTTCAGAAATACTCTGTTGACAATGTTTTCATACCAAATTTTTGAAATATAGCTAAAAATAATACATAGTAAACTAAATGCTGTATGTGCACAACCCAAATGCTGTGAATATTTCACCTGTATCATTTAGGGGCTGTAACAGTACTGATACTGCTGTATGTTAGGGAAAACACCTCTAATTTTATTGCCTAGGAATTTAAATATGTTAAAAATAGGAAATCAAAGATAATAATCAGGAAAGCGATTGATACAAATTGGACAGACAAAGTGGAATAATTTCAAATTAATAAAAAGGAAAATTTAAGTATATTATAAATGAACAGTACATTATAACTGGAATGTATTAGAATAGTCAAATCCTTTTGATACAGTTATTTAAAATATGGAGTGCTTCTTTAAAGTAAGCATAGACTATCCTGATCCCTCAGTCACTGGGGTGTGTTCTTTGTATTTTCAAGAATTGATTGAAAAGAAATTCAGTTTCTGATTTGCCTACATGACACGGAGTTACTGACAGTAGTGTGCTGCAATTCTTTCTTACTTTTTTTAACCCAAATAATGAAATAATTCATTAGCTTGTCAGTACATGAGTGACCCTCTGACATTGCATTGTTAACAAGCACCTGAGAGATTTCACAAATGGCAGTGAGGTCTTGTGGAACGATGATTTCAGTGGACATAATCCATTTCAATTTAAACTTCACTCTGGGTGTTAACTAGGAAATGTTAATGTGGTTTCAAGGATGAAGTAATCCCAGCTGGAGAGACTTCCAGTGCAGGAGAACAGATAATCTTTTTGGGGTTATTTTTGGTTTGGGGGTTATTTTTTTTTTTGTTAAGGTCTGCATTCATTGAGTAGTTTAATGACTTTGGTAATCCTTCACATGATGTGTTTTTCCTGGCCTTTTAGAGATGAGCAGTACCGCATTATGTGGAATGAGCTGGAGACTCTTGTCCGAGCACACATAAACAACTCTGACAAACACCAGCGAGTCCTCGAGTGTCTCATGGCGTGCAGGAGCAAACCCCCGGAGGAGGAGGAGCGCAAGAAACGAGGCAGAAAGAGAGAAGACAAAGAGGACAAGTCAGAGAAGTTGGGCAAAGACTATGAATCAGACAAGCCATGGCAGGAATCAGAGAGGTACATTTTCTAAAGTGAAATCAAACTGTAGCGTAACTTTTGTTCTTAGTGGTTGACCACTTATCTGGGTGTTACAGCTTGAGGACTTCATGCTGTTGGGTTCTATCACAACCACACTACCTATTAGATATTAAACTGCATTATGGGAATCTAAAGCATGGCTGAAAACGTGGGACAAGCAGTTGTTTTCTTTTGAGCTGTAGATAGTTAAGTGTTCAGGTTGATTAAACAACGCAGCTTGATTTGGCGAATGTAAGGATTAATGACAGTTTCCCTCCTGTCTGTAATTCATGTTGTTATTGTTGGTTGTCTAAGGGGTCAGCACCTGTCAGTCTGTTCTGTTTTCCTTCTTTCAAACTACTTTCTAAAGAGATCCCAAAAGCTCATGGTAATAAGCCTAATTTGCATGTGTTTTGTGTGTGCTGGGGTCGCGTAGGGTAGGACGGCCTTTTCATCTACACTGCTGTCGCCATGCTGATGACCTTCCATGCCTTTCTGTGTATGGTCATTGCTACAACTTTACTTTCACACGTGGAACAGAAGTGTGGGGACTGAGATAAAAGGGATTTGGTGTAGAATGGGTCTGAATTCACCAGGAAAAGATAATAGGAAATTTTATGGTATTTGTGTATATATTTGTTTTTATTTAGTCTTTCCTTCAAAACTCAGATACCAATTGTCTCAACAACTGAAGTGAAACTATGTATTAAGAACCTTCCCTTTATGTAAGGCTTTATCCCAGAGGATTGTTTGGCCAGAATTCCCTATTGTTTGTTTCCCATTCCAAGGGGTGAAAAGAAATTTTCTTATGGTATGGGTCCTTTATAATTTTGAGGAGTACAGCATGGTATGAAGAATTATGTCCTGCTCAAGCATATTTTTCCTTCCCTCTTAAAAAGGTTAAAAGGTCTTTTGGATCGGGAGAAAGAAGATTTGGCAGAAGCTGAAGTTATCAAAGACTCCCCTGATTCTCCTGAGCCCCCCAACAAAAAGCCTCTCATTACAATGGATGAAATGCCTACAGTTGAAAAGGCAAAAGGTAAAGCAGAACAATTGTAACAGATTATTTCTTTTAAAGGTAGATGTTGTTGCATCAGTCTGTGTTTTCTCAGGTAATGAGGAGAATCATTTTGGAATTAAAGCTCAGTCAATGAAGATCATGTTTAATTAAATGCTAAATGTTGAGAAATTCTTGCTGAGAGACTCTTGGGTTGATAGGGTCTTGGCCATGTTCCTGCCAGTGCTGTTGGAGCTCTACTGTATGTGAGAAATGCTATTTGAGGGCAGGTGTCAGAAATCAGTGTCTCCTGCTAATGAATATCAACATGCCTAAGCAGTGCAGTTGTCAGAACGGGCAGTTCTCACTGGCTTCTCTTCCTTGGTGGGAATTATTTTCTATCACAGTGGCTAAGCTGATGCTGAGATTCTGCATTTAAAGCAGAGTCCATCTCACGTGCAGCAACTCCTCAGCACTTTGCATATTTTGTATTTATTTAGCCCCTATTGTAAGGTTGTTTAATATTAGTGGTTTTAACATGTGTTATTACCATTATCTGTAATTCATTTAAGATGTTATAATGATGTAACATTAATTAAAAATTTCATCACTTAGACTCTTTTAACTTACAATTTTAGGGCCAATGTCCTTGCTGTCTTTATGGAGCAACAGAATTAATACTGCCAACTCTAGGAAACACCAGGAATTTATTGGTCGGTTGAACTCTGTCAACAACAAAGCTGAGCTGTATCAACATCTGAAAGAAGAAAATGGGTTTGTATAAGGAAATGCATCACTACCCATATCTTAGCAGTAGTCAGTGTGGAGTTTGCAGCATTAGATGCTACTCTTTTGATGATTAAAATATCTAAATACTTCTCAGCATTGATGGAGAACCAGCAGTGTTTGCTTCTCTTTGCCTCTGTGCTGAGCGAGGCTAACTGCTGAGAGCTGGGCTCCCGTGTGCCTCGGGGACTGCCTTTGCAGAAAAACTCTTATTAAACTTCAGGGGGTTAAATAGTAGCTGAGGTATTTTGCTTGCTTTAGTTTCCAAAGGAGTGGCTGATACAGAAATATTGTTGATAATAAAATGGTTGAATCTTAGGGTGTGCTGTAATGAAGTTGGCAGTAGTCCATGTTCTACAAAAAATACTGGAAAACCAAACCAGCCTCCTCTGAAGGAAATCAGATGATGGTAGACAGTGCTCAGTGTAAGGAGGGTCAAAATAAAGTCCTTGAAACAAATTGCCAAAGCTCAAATTTTCAAAATGGATTCTGTAGTTACATGAATGTTCCTCAGTCACATGATGATTTTGTTTTTTAGTGAGGTTGATAATGGATGGGTTTTCACAGTTGAAATGTATCTCTGCAAAAACCTTTGCTTTGTGTACTGATTGCTGCTTAAAGAAGTATTAAGAGGAGATAAGATTGCATATGTTGGGGTAGGGAGAGATAGGATAGTTAGTGAAGTAAAAAATATTTACGAAAGCATTTAAATGTGATTATATTTTTAAACTGTTGATTGTTCTTCCAGTAACAAGCCTTACCAATTGTTGTCTTGCATTTCAGAATGGAAACGACAGAAAATGGAAAAGCAGGCCGGCAGTGAGGATTAATTCTGTTTCTTGGGACAAAACTTGGCCAAATTGTAAAAAATATATAATGCTGGAATTGCTCTTGGTACTGTTTCAGTACAATTGTATAGCTCTGGTTTGATTGGTTTTTACATTTTTCTAGTCCTATTTTTGCTATGAAGTTTGAAATCTGCATATCACGTTAAATGAGCTGTGTGCAAATTGGAGCTGTCCTGTAGTATTTTCCAGTTGAGCTTTAGGATGAAGAAAACTTCTGCTGCCATGGAGTAAATCAAGTAATCAGAAATGTTAGTCAGCTTAAAGTCATTGCCCAGAAGTATTTACTATTTTAAAATCAGTGATGACTGTCTAAAAAGAAAAAAAAAATTCAAGTAATTTATAAAAAGCTGATAACATTGTTAATTTATAATAAGCTGATAACATTGTTAATTTTGGTTCATGAATACTTTTTATTTATATGAGCATTCCTCAGGAGTTCAGAATTATGGAAAGGACTGCACACTGAGTACCCAGACACTGAGCTGAGAGAGTGCCAGTCTTGGTTTTCATCTGAGGGGTGGGAGGGTGAAGGGTTTTACAGCTAAAAATCGTTGGTTTAAGGACTTTTTAAAAATGGAATGGAAATGGTCTTTAGAAAGCAAAGCCTTTCAGGTTGTTTTGTTAGAGTTAAGGCTTTGTAAGCAAAAGTACAATAAAATTTTTTGCTAATAATTCTTTTTTGAAGGAGTGTGTTCTGTAAGATACTTGTGGTTATATGTTGAGAGACTGGGTATGAATGGCTGTGAAATGAAAACGTAGGTAATCTATCCTCAGTTTCTTTGAGTAGAGCCTCTTCTACTGGGGAGTAGAATTCTCAACTGGGAAAACTCTGCTAGTGTCTGTGATCTGATCCCTTGTAAGATTTTGGGTTGTCTTCCACATGGGCTAAGGAAAGGTGAATTACTGAGCTCTCCAAGTGTGTCAGCCTTCCTCAGATCTGCATCTGGCTTCTCTAAGTAACTGAAGGGCTCACAGATTGGATATCTTGCAGTTGATTTGAGACACGTCTTAGAGATTTTCTAAAAGTAAATATATTCACCTGCAGCTTCAAATACCACAGTTCCTGATGTGTAGATCTGAACACAAATATTCTTCACTTAACATTTGTGACTGAATCCTTTTTTCAGCTGTGCTAAAGTACCATGAATAATTTCATGGTGATTATTCAGCCACTCTGATGCAGGTGTGTTTTCTGTTAAATGATTTTAGAACTATTTTTACAGAGTGATTAAATAGTACTTGCATGGTAATATTTTCTATCATATTGTAAAGTATTTTTAGCTTTCACGGAAGCAATTTGTAACTCTTGGAGATCCTAGTCTGAAGACTTCTGTTGCTTTTATTTTTATTACTTCATTGAAAAGAAGGTCTTGCATCACAACATCTCTTGATACCCTATCTGAAATGTTCTAATGGAGAAAACTGTCACAAAATTAATGCTTCTCATAACTTTCTGGGTTGTCTTAATGAGATTTTACTGCACATCACTCTGGATGTTTCTCTTGTTTATTAGAGTTTTTAAGGCTGGGAGCTGGGGAGCATGTAAATGTCAGCTCTGCAGTTGGCTAGGCTGGAGAGTTAGAGCTGAAAAGCTCATCCTGTGCCTTGGGAATTGTGTTACATCTCATGTGTCATTAATATTCAGCTGCACTCCTTGAAAATATGCAGAGGAATGAAATACTTCATTAGCAGAAGAGGAATTTAATAGCATCTGGTATTAAAGTACGTATTTGTTTAGCTTGTTTGCTGTGTTGTCCACATTGGGAGCATCTGCCCGGTCAGTCTGTTTGGTGGTGAAATGAGCAGGGCCTGGTGACTGTAGGTCTGTATTTTAAGTACCTGGGGAGTCTTACAGGGACACAAGAGCCTGCAAGGGCTGATCTTTGCAGTCCTGGAAAGGGCATTCCATACTTCTCTCCTGCCCTGCACAGTAGCACTGGTGCTGCTTTGCTCATATTGCACACTACTTTCAGGTTCAGGGAAGGTTTTGTCAGCTCTAAGAAGAGTTCACAGATTAAAATTTGGAGTTACGGATTAAGTAGTTTAATCCATAATTATGTAATTGCAAAATGCAGTTCATAATTAAGTTATGAATTGCATTTCGTATATGATAATCTGGTAAACTGGAAAGATTTCAAAATGTTTGAAAAGTCCTTAGAAATTCTTTTGCAGAACTTTAGGAATTCTCTGTGGTCCTTGAACTGTCCCAGGTGGAAGCAGATAAGAGACAGTTTTACTGTAAAGAAGGCAAACCTGGAACTTTAGAATGTATCTTTAAAAGTACATTGCACCAAATTGCCTCATAGGAAGAGTTCAGTAGCTACCAATGCCTTTAGAAATGCTACATAGGATGTATCTATAGAAACACTAAAAAAAGTTTTGGAAGATTGAAAGGACAGAGGCAATGTCAAGCATTTTTTGAAAACTAAAATTCCAAGATGGCCTAGAGACACTATGGTTGTAGCACCTCTGAATTTCAATAGAAACATCATGTTTTGTAGTGGCCCTTCTGTGACAGTTCTCCCTCTTCTATGTAAAATGTGTGTTTATGAATCAGGCAGACATAATGGAGTGAGGTTTGCTCAGCACTGGCTGTGATCCCTCATTCCCACTGGCATCAGCTTGATGTATATTTTTTTGTTCTGACTTTTACAGGGTTGTAATTCTACTTCATCAGGAGATTCCTTTGCTGGCTTCCCTTGGGTTCTGCATTTGTCACTGCCTCTTTGTCAGGTGTAGGCCAAATATGTTCTAGTCTAAATTGAAGCATGGTAAAAATCACTGCCTATTTATGTTTTTTCTGAGTATTAAGGATAGCAACTTGTAATGCAATTTGTCTATTTGTGGATTTGATCTTGATACCATTTAAAAGTTTTTAAAACTGAAGCCTCTGGGTGTTCCCCTGGTGGTGCTGGGTGGTCAGAGCCTCTGGATAGTGGGGAGGGAGTTGGTATCTTGGTGGCTGGAAAGGTGGTGTGATGTGAGGGATGGGCCTGGGACACTGCTCGTGGGAGGGAGGTGGTCCTGAAGGTGGGACCCATAATGGAGGTGAAGGTGAAGCCCTGCACTCGTGTACAGGGGCTTTGCGAGGTCTCAGGGCATCCAGTTCTGCACCAGCATGTCTTACCTGGGAGTTTGTCTGAAACGTCACAGGCTGTGGTCCAGGAATGCTCCTGGGACACCTGCAAAGCCAGCAGAGCACTATTGCCAGCACCACGCCAGCAGTGGCACAAACACTGCTCAGTAAGGCATGCTGGCTCCTCCTCGTTGTGGAGTCATTCTTGGCCTGGGGGGTCGGCCCAGTGCTGCTGCAGGGGCTGGGGAAGGGCTTTGTGCTGGCAGGGCAGTCCTCACTGTAGGAAATGCTGAAAGTCACATCGATTCTGTACTCTGGCAGCATGGCCTGGACAAAGCGTGGGCTCACAGACCCAGCTGGCACTCTCAGTTTCTCCAGTGCCTGCTGGATTTCATCTTTCCCGCACCAGCTGGAAGATCTGTTGGAACTCGCACACAGCGAGCTGTTGTACCAGGAGATGACTGTGGAGCCAGGCTGGAGAGCTGTCAGTGTGATGTCTTTGGTGCTGCTGGAGTTCAAGAAGAGGGAGAGCTTCTCCAGGAACAAACCCACCCTTTTCCTCTCTCTCAGGAAAGACGAGTAGCTGTTCTTGGTCCGCATGGTGAAAAGGTGGCACGGTACCTCAGGGGACTTCAGGAGCTCGATGGTGAAGGATTCCCAGGCTGTCAGACCTCCAGAATCCGTGGCAGACAGCACAAATTCCTGAGGGGAATGCTGGAAGTCGATCTCCAGGGGATAGCCGTGCATGGCCTGCTGGGCGGTGTCAAACTGCAGCCAGCTCTCGGATCCCGATGGAGAGCCGTCAGCTGGGAGGATTTGTAGGGATAACTGAGTGGAGTTGCCGTCTTCCTCATCGTAAAATGTGTTGGCAGGTATAGGGAAAAAGAACAGGCATCCAATGGTTGCTGTTAGGAATTTAATGGAATGAACAAGCTTTGGGGAAGTGTTTGCTTGCCCTTTAGAGAGGAGGGAGAAAAGGGAGGGAAAGTATTAGGAGGTAAAAATCTCTCTTGCTGGGTGATGGCAAAGAAAACTTGCCAGCTTCAGGATTGTGGAGCATACTGAAACTGAAACTTACAACAGTAAAGTCTTGTCCTTGATCACATCTTAACCACATTTGTTAAGCATATTTAGGTATCTGTTTATTTAAAGATGTGTAAATATCCCCAACAATGTTTTGTCTAGTCCAAAATATTAGTCAGGTCTTGTATAGCTCCTTCCCAAACAATAACAACCCCTTCTAGTAATTTTACACAGAAATACTACAACATGCTATTGTTTCATCTTCTATTTCCAGCATTAATCAGGGATTTTTTTGTTTGGGGATTTTATGAGAGTATGGGTACCTGGGATGGGATTGCTGTGAGTGCTGCACGTCTGCCTGGTTTGAAGAGTTCCAGAGAATTTGAGAGTGGACACCAGGTAAGCTGGAGGATGATAAAGTGTGGGGACAAATCTGAAAGGAGATCTCCTCTCTGTGACTGTCAGGTGAAGTTTGCTGCCAGGCTCAAGGTGTGAAGGATCACAACACAGAGTTCCTGCAGCTTGTGACAAAAATGGTCTTTCTTCTTGCCATTTCTGGAATCATGTGCATTTGTGCTTTCTACACTTTATGGTTAAGGACTAGTAAAATCATGCCATATTATCCTCTCCTTATGTATTACCTAATGTAAATATTAGAGAGGGATTAATTCAGGACATGAATATTTAGGTAATAAATAGTCTGAGGACTGCATGGGTTCTAATACAGGAAACCAGCAATACCTTGCAGGGTGGATGAAAAGGTTGATGGCAGCTGTATTCAGAAGCAGAAAAATAAACTTGTTTTTACCTTGAGTTACAGTCTGCAGCTCTTGTGAAGCAGAGCATGGAGGAAGAATCCCTGCAGTTCCCACAAACTGTAGTCTTTCAGATGAGGGAAACAACCGGGTGCTTGGATCCAGGCATGATGGCAGCAGTGTCTCACCCACCTCTGTGAAAGTGAGATCATTACAGTTCAAGGTGAAAGATCATTTAGATCTATGCAAAAGGAATCTTATGTCATTAATGTGTCACAGCGTTGGGAATACAGTTAAAAGCTTTTATGGCATGTGATTGAAGACCTTTGGCAGTTCCTGCCAGCACAGGAAGGACCATGGGAAGCAGGCTGGAGTTCAGCTTCCCTTTTATAAAACAGGGGAATGCAAGTGGCTTCTACCTCTGGGGAAGAAATATTTTTTTTTAAATAATTTTACATGGCCTGTGCTTGCAAGAGCGCCAATAACAGTATTGTGTTAGGGCTGTATTGCCCATCTGTGGGCTTTGACACATCACAGAATCAAAGAATGGCCTGAGTTGAAAAGGACCCTAAAGATCATCCAGTTCCAACCCCCTGCCATGGGCAGGGACACCTTCCACTATCCCAGCTTGCTACAAGTCCCATCCAGCCTGGCCTTGGACACTGCCAAGGATGGGGCAGCCACAGCTTCTCTGGGCACCCTGTGCCAGGGCCTCCCCATTCTCAAAGGGAAGAAATTGTTCCCAATATCTAATCTAAACCTCCTCTCTGTCAGTTTGAAGCCATTCCCCCTTGTCCTGTCACACCCCACATGCTCTTGTAAAATAGTCTCTCTCCAAATGATGCTTACTGGGACAGCTGATTGCAAAGCCAAAGTCTTAGGCTTTGGGTACAGACTTAACGTACGTCTAATAAAGTTTTACAAATAAGATGGCTCTGAGGGGCGTTAATAAGGCTTGGAATTCTGCACTTCGTTACTGTTTAAAATCTCCCATGTGTACATTTTTACAGATTTAATGTAAGGTGATTCAGGCATAATGCCACAAATTTACCCAACTGGCACTACAAACAAACAATCTCTGTTGTCTAGTATACACTTAAGTCTGAGTCACAGATTCACACAGTTGAAAGAGAAGGCAGACTAAAAAGTGTGCCTGGCCTAATTCTTTACTCCATAAGCTACTCAACTAATTCTGTGTAATTTTTGATAAATACTTATTGTTCAGTTCTTAAAAACAATGTTCTGCAAACATCTTTTCTAATGTTTTATCATCCTTACTGTGAGAAAGTTTATCTAATGTCTAACTTAAATCATCTTAACTGCACTTGAAGGTCATTAGTGCTGTGTTAGTTCCCAGGGAATTCTGAGAATGCTTCTTTCATCTTTTAAGCAAAATTTTATATAAACCCATGTATTTTCTCAGTCTTCAAGACTAATTGCTTCAGTTTGACATGTTTTCTAGACCTCTGACCATCCTTGTGTTTCTCTGGAGCTTTTTTTGAGGGTCCACATCTTTCCTTTGATAGGATGGCCAAAGCTGGGCCTTGTCATTCAGCTGAGCTGTTATCTACTCCCAGCTGAGCAAAAAATTCCATTCTCTTATTGGGAAGACTGCTGCTGGCACCTTCCTAGTTCAGAGAAGTTGTGCTTTTGCACAAGAAACTGCATTGAACTATTCTGGCAGGACTCAGGGCAGGAAAGAGGACAAAAAGAAAGCCAAATCTTAAACATACCTGGTATGCTGCTGGGCAAGTGAGAAGTGGTATTAAATAAAGTCATCAGAGGTGCTTCTACAGCATCTGGCTTGATGCCTGAGATGTTGGGTGCCTCCAAGGTAGGCTCGGTGACATTTGGCAAAATCCCACTTGTTCCCAAATCTTTGTCTGAAAGTAATTCCTTTGTGCCAGTGGGTAAAATCCTTGGGGGTTGTGGCTCTCTTCTGAGTACGCTGCTGCTGCAAGAAGGAAGAAATGTATTTTTTGGTCTGGATAATGTGGATATGTGAAAGGCAGAAAAGTCTGGCACAGTAAGAACTGAAGCAATGTCAGGGTGGGACAGAGTGATCAGACTTGGCTCATGAGGTGCTTCAGCTTTACCAGGGACAGTGCTCGTTAATGTGTGAGGAAAGCTGGCTGAGGCTTCAGGACTGAAAATCCATTTGGAATAGAGGGTCTGTGATTCTCTCTGGGCTACAGAAAAAGCTGTTCTTTTCCCTCCAGCAAATGAAAAACCACTGAGCTGTGGGATAGTCATAGAAGGTTTAGATTGAGGTTCACAGCTATCAGTGAAGACTTGGCTCAGACTGCTTCTTGCTGTGACAGCTGGGAATGTGTCATCGATGGGAGATGTAAAGCCAGACAAAGCTGTGGCCCTTACTGAAGCTTTTTGGAGTAGTGAAGGGAGTGCTTCTGGAGAGAGGGATGCACCAGAAAGTTTTTTAAGTTCTGGAAAGTGGCTTTTTGCCTCATTGATGTAATCTGGCACTTCTGATACTGGCAAAGATGGGTGTAATTCTGTCTTAGGAGAAAATGCCACTGCTGAGCTGTGAGGCAATTCCTGAAGAGTGTTTCTCACCCATGGCCTGGAAAGCTGCTCTGTGCCTGAAGTGATGTCCTGTAGGAGATGGTATGTGGATATCTCTGATTTGCTGGAAAGGAAATATGAGTCTGTCTCAGGCACATGAGGCTCTGGCTGCTCTGACAGCAAGAATGTACCAGAGGCTCTAGCAGGCAGCACTTCCAGTTCAGAGAAGAGAAGCCTGGTTTCAGTCATCAGTGAAGGTGAAAGATCTGGGCAGTGAGAGTCTGAAAATATAATGGATACTGAGGTGTCAGTTGGCATGTCCAGTGCTGAGTCCATTTCTAAGGTGACCAAGCTTTCTTGACTTGCAAGGTGGATATCATTCTGCATCTTGCAACTTGCCATGGTTATACTTTCTGCACAGAAAGTTGATAAGCTCTGAATAGGTGACAGCACAAGCGGTGTGAGTAACTGGTTTGGCACAGCAAAGAACAAGGGCCTGGAAGCCTCCCCTGCAGCTGGTCTCTGGGTAATTCTACTTGGTTTTAATGCAGGTGTTGGTGTGATCATCAATTGCCTGCGGTGTAGTCTTGGAGACTTTCTTTCATAATCCCCTCTCCTGAGTACTCTCCAGCCTGCAATTTCATACCCTAGCAGCCGGGAGAGGTGATGTGAGTTCATGTTGTGCCGCAGGATTTGGATGAATTCATGGAGCAGGGCAAAGCCTCCGCACATCACCGGCCAGGAGAGCCCCACATAGTGGTTGGTGGTGAGGTTGATGTGCCCGATGTCCTCAGCTAGGACGTGTGAGGCTCTTGCTGCTGGGCCTGTGTGCTGCAGCAGGGTCAGCAGGGAGCTGTCCAGGTGCAGGTACTCAGCCATCCTGCACACTATGGACAGGCGCTCTCGGACATCCAGAGTTTCTGCACCAGCAGAGAGAATGATCTCAGCAGAAGTGATGGGAGCTTCCTTCCTACACCTGACATTGAAAGTCCAGAATTAAAATGGATAAGAACAATTCTTTTCACCCCTCCCAGTTTTTGTGAAGAACCTTGTTCGAATTTAGTCATTGTTCAAAATTTTACCTCTTAATCCAAAACTTCCTTCTCCTTGAATATATGAATGTTTCTCATTCTACTAACTTCACTGATCACTGTTTGTTCTTACTGTTTGTGCAGAACACAGTGATGTGGTTGGAATTTCCCAAATGCTGTCCTCATTATGTAAGTAATTCACTTCAGAGGTATTCCCAGTCATTAGACATCATATGTAGGTACTTACACTAAGAAAGTACCACCAGTGGTGACAAACAGTGTCTTGTGGAGGCATTTTGGAGCCTGACTGAAAGCCTGCCTGCTCAGAAAAGAGTTAGGAACTGGAGCAGGGAGGCTGGATGCCACCTGTACAATGGAGAATCAGTGTCCCTGTGCTGCTGGGCTTGCAGTGTCCATGCCCATGTCTGCTGTGCACTGTTGCTCTGGGACAACAAAGCCTCCAGCTTTTATATGCAACATGCGCTTGTTCAATATTTTGTGGGGTTTTGTTCTGGTTTTAGTTCCCTAATGTCACATTTCCACATCAGGAAAAACCCACGCTGTATCAGTTAGGGAGCACCCATCTCTTTTTTTTTAAAAAGTGTTTTTTCCCCCTCTCACTGATTAGAGCAGAAGCCACAGAGGCCAGCAGTACTCACTGGTAGCTGTTTGGCATGCGGTTCAAATTCTGCATTTCCAAGGATAAACTGCTGTCCTGCACGTGGATGGTGAAGTTTCCAGCAGCTCTCGGTGTTTCCTGGGCAGGCACCCCTCCAGGGGCAGCAATGTTAAGCAGGTACACTCCTCCCTCCCCAGCCATCGGCAGCCCTTGCAACGTGTTTGTTTCGGGGTTGAATTCCAACCATTTTGGCAAATCTGCACCACTGGCTAAAGCAACCTACTCCGTAAGAGGATGGCAGAGGAACAGTATTAGTGAAAGGAAATGGTTTTGCTAGTCCAGTTTTACATGCTGTAAGCTCTAGCTGGACAAAAGTTCAGAAACAGCCACAACAGATCCATTTGGAAATCTTAGGAATCACAGTGCCTTGGATTTTTATATAGTGCTTTTGTTGGGTATTTTTTAGTATAGTGGCAACACTTACTGTCCATTTCCAAGACTCTGCATTGTTTAGACTACAGGTAGACAAAACACATGTGTATGTAGGTTGTTTACTTACTCAGTAGGGAAGTGCTGCACTGGCAGTGAATGCTGGTGAGATTTTTGCCATCAGTTCTACCTGTTTTTAATACATCTGAGGCACTTTCTAGAAGGAGATTGTTAGTGAGTTCATTTTAAACATAAACCAAATGTCTTTGCTGCAGGATTGTACCAGGAAATGTATTGAATAGCGTTACCTTGTACTGAGTTACCGTTCCCCGAAAGGCAAATGCTGGCACTGGATAATAGAATATTTTTCCCATGAGGGCAGTTGCATCTGGGATTATTCCTTGCAGGCTCTTTGTTTCTTCCCATCTGTTATTCAATCCCTTGGCAACCTCAGCAGGGGAGCTCACACAGACAGACAGCAGCACAGAGAGAAGAGGGAGCAGGGGCAAGACTCTCAGCCCTGGGAGCACGGGGGACCCCGAGGCAGGAGAGCTGTGCTGGGTGTGCCCTGGGTCCCTGGGGGCATCATCCATCCTCATCCAGTGCCGCTGGCAGCTGGGTGCTGCTACTGCAGCTGTAGGGGAAAGAGAAAACCCAAACCCATGGGCATGCACTCCTCAGATCAGCCAGCCCCATCTCACAGGGAAGCAGAATGCTGCCAAAATGTCCGAGGCTTCTCACTGCATTGGTTACAGCCCTGCTGGTCTCTTTGGGCCACAGTGACATTTGGGGAGGGCTCTGGGCTTTAAGAAGCCTCAGTACTCACCATTGCTGCTCTGTTCAGCTAAAGGATTTCCTCGGGGAAACAACACGTAGCACAAAGCTGGTTCACGATGCTTTTTAACCCAGTTGCCTTCAGTCTTGCTGTTGCTCCCATCTCTGTTTCTGTTGTGATAAAAGCCCACTCAGAGGTGAAATGCTACACGAGGGCCTCATCAGGGGAGCCTCCAACATATGGCTCAGGGTAGAGCCAGGTGAAAAGCGCAGTAACCTGACCTGCCAGGATTTTGTGGTGCAGTGGTAGCAAAGGGAAAGGTGAGTATGGCAAATGGCACTGATCACGGGGACAAAGGCAGGCTGAGACTCATTATCCTTTGCTTTGTAGCATCAAGGGCTGGAATTCGATTTGTTATGTTTGATGCTGCTTCTACATGAGATGATAAGAGAGCAGTAATAAAGGCTCTCATAAACCCGTGAGAGGCTTCCAGCTTTTAGATGAGCAGTGCACACAACATGCTTGGTCCATCCTGCTTAGGACAGCTTTGTTTAAAAGCATACAAGAAGAAAAGAACATTTACTAGCCCAAATGATACAACTGAGAAAGCATGGATGATGTTTTGGAGCCAGATGACTGCAGCAGCAGGGCAGGGAGTGCTCCTTTCTTGGTACAGCTCTGGCAGCAAGATGGCTGGAAAACCACAGCTTACTTTGCTTTGGCCCTACAAACCCGGTGGCTATTTATCAAGGAATCAGGTTTTGCTCTGCTGGCTTTTAACAAGTATTTTCTTCCTTCTGTCTGTGGATGTGTTTGCAGTAGTTGCCAAACTTTCTTTTTTTTAGGCTATTTGGGATGTTGCTGGAGACCCTAAACCCTGCAATTTTAGCCACGAGGGGAGCGTGCTTTGGATAGATCAACAACTGGTGATGCAAATCTTACATAAAGACAAAAATTGTGTGATATCTACCAGAAGACAATGGTTTTC
This sequence comes from Lanius collurio, assembly GCA_020086605.1. Lineage (NCBI taxonomy): Eukaryota > Metazoa > Chordata > Aves > Passeriformes > Laniidae > Lanius > Lanius collurio. The sequence continues at coordinate 28,389,780 of JACBWW010000009.1, read as the reverse complement.
TAGATCCTGCAGTGTGTTCCTATGCTCTGGGAAAACCAGAAACCCACTTACCTTACTGACAGGTGTGCAGTACTTGGTGCCTGCTTTTGGCCAAAGATAAACATTTATCCAGTAAAGTCTGTTTCCCTTGTAACCAAGATTGGCTCTGAATAAATCAAAAGTTTGTGTTTCTTTGATTATGCTCAGCTGTGCTGAGAAACAAGTTGCTACATTCACCTCTTCATTTTTCATTGTCAACATCTCCCACGTTCCTTTCTCCTGCAATCCCTGAAAACAATGGCAAATCCTCATTCACCCCTTATGAAAAGAGGGAATAGGTGGTGGGCCAGAAGTTCAAGTTGGAGATGAGGACTTTTATTTAGGGAATATCATTCTTATGCAAGGGAATGGGTGCTTGACATCTGACTAATCCCTCCTAATGAATTTGCCTCCTGAGAGCTGAGTAAATATTGCCATGTAACCATGCATGAATCATCAGCGTGCTCTGAAATGGGAATACTCCAAGATCCCTTGGTTGCTGTGAGCTGACAGGAGTCCAAACCTCCCCTGGAAGGGCAACATCTGCCCAGTGCAGGGATCCAAAGCCTATGGACACACCTGTGCTTCAGGCAGGGGGATGCCAGTGAGTGTTTCGCCTATTTGAGTCCTGTCCCTCCTTAGCAACATTTGTCCCCCTGGCTTTGACAGCAGCAGACATCGTGTATTTACTCTGTAGTGTCAGGTGAGGCAGTGTATTTTCACACTGCTTGCTGTCATAAAGTTCTGGGTAGAAACTTACTGAAACCTCCCCTGAATGTACAAGGGCTTAAAATAATTAGATTTTTAAAATTTCTCCGGAGCCTTCCTGTAATCCTCACTATTGTATGATTACTGAGTTCATAGTGAATTGTTCTTGCTAAATTGCAACAGAGGCATGTGGCACTCTGTTGGGTGAATGCCTTTTGATATAAACAAAAATAAGAGAGTGGGAGAGAGACTTCATACAAAGGCACGTAGTAACAGGACCAGAGGCAAGGGCTTCCAGCTGCGAGAGGGTGGATTTAGATTGGATATTAGGAATAACTTATTCCCTGTGAGGGTGGGGAGGCCCTGGCACAGGGTGCCCAGAGAAGCTGTGGCTGCCCCATTCCTGGCAGTGTTCAAGGCCAGGCTGGATGGGACAGTGAGCAAGCTGGGATAGTGGAAGGTGTCCCTGCCCCTGGCATGGGGTGGAACTGGATGGGCTTTAAGGTCCCTTCCAGCCCGGGCCATTTTATGATTCTCTGAAACTATCTCAAACATCACTCTCTGTCTAAATGCAGGGAAACTTGGGAACAAATGTAGCCAATCCAGAAATAAGGACTACTGGCTTGAGGTATTTACTTCCCACACAGAACCAAGAAATATCAAAAGTTTTATGGAATAACTTTCTTCTCATGTGATTTCATGGCCAGAGTGCAGAGATCAAGGTGGGCAACTGTAATCCAAAGCTCTCCTGAATAAAACAGAATCTTTTTGAGGCACCTGTAAGTACTTGTAAAGACAAAAATAACTTATTTATTTTGCTCCACTTTTACCTTTAGACACTTTTTCCTACAAGTGTGTACTACATTTATACAACTGCGATTCTGACACCGGGAAAAAAACACCCCTTAATCCTTATCTGAATTACCAAAGGACACAACTGAAGGATACACTATCTTCTGTTTTTGTTTTGGGTGATCTCATAAAATGGAAATTGTGACTATCTTGTTCCCCTGTGCTGCCCCTGCCTAAGGCACTCTCTTATAACTGCTTCTTAGAGGAAATGGGGAACAAATGTCCAATACTTCCCTGTCCATGTTTAGCAAGCCTGCTTCTCCTGCAACATCCCAACTAGCCTAGAAGGGCTCAGCTTTACAGCCTAGAACACAAAGGTAATGCTTTTTGATGAGGTTGTTTTTTGTATCTATTAAGTCCTCAGCACCTGGAATCAAGGGATTGCTTGGCAATTTTAACTTCCTTTCAAGTCTCTTTGATATTCCAGCCCGTTTCTCTGCTGCAAAAGAAATCTAGATCTTTTCCCAGTAGCCCCAGAAAACTCAGCAAGCAGAAGGTGACTTCAGAACAGTATTTTGGTGGTCTGATTCATTATTTTTGCAATGTCTGAAGCTGGCAGTGCTGGCAGCCCTGGCAACCATGCATTGGTAACTTGCCAGGCAGTTTCAGAGCGGTTTGTGTGGACATAACAGGAAGCCTGGTAGTAGCACATTTTCTGCTGAATTGTCCAGTATGAGTTTTCCACCTTTGACTTCCATTAAATTCCAGGAACAGCCTCCTGTGCTGGAGTTGCCTAGAAACCCATGGAGATATGCCTGCCAATTGGCTGTTGATGCTTTGAGTCTCAGGCAAAATGTGAGGGATATTTTTGCTTGGACTGTTGCAATTAACAGGTTGCCTGTTTCTGGAAGGCAGAATCCTGGTAAATGGGTGTTGGGAAAGGCAGAAATTAATACAGTGGAAGATAGGAGCCTGTATGTTACAACCTGTGTGTCACAACCACATCACTCCTGTGTTGCCAAATGCGAATAAATTAGAAAGTCAAAGTTTTGGTATCTGGAATAAGCATCAGAAAAAGGGTTGGATTTCTTTTCACGCCTTTCCTTCAAAATAATGTGCACCCCCTCGCCACCCCCAATTTTATTAATTTTAATCATGCTGGTGTTTTATCTTTAAGTGGCTGCCTCAGGTTTTATTTCTTTTTCTCTTATTTTAAAACAAATGGGAGAAAGAGTGGAAAGGACAAAGGAACAACATCTGAGGGAAAGCTGCTTCTTAAACCTTGTCTTTACTTGCTTCTACTTCTCATTCTGCTTAGCACTGGGAAAGTATTTTCACTTCCCACCCCACTTCCCTCCCAAACCCTTATGTTTCCTCTGAGAAATTGTCTACGTGGGAAAGTTTAAACATGAAAGTCAAGGGATGATTTTATACCAAGGTTAAATTTTAACTACCCATGTGAACACTGTTGTTTTGCTACAAGCATTTTTTTCCCCAAACTATGGTTTTCTTTTCCTCTTTAAAGCTCAGTCTATATGACATTGCAAACTGATTAAACTGAGCTGGAAAAGGTTGTACTAAAAGGACTCAGGCACTTACAGAGTTACAGCTATGTATCTAGCAGATAAAGCCTTCCTGCTCAGACAAGCCCTCACTATTTCATCTTAGCTGTTGGTTGGGTTTTTTTCCTAGGTAGAGCTAAAAAGTGAGAAGAAAGAATTTACTTCAATGATTTCACTTTCTAAAGCACCATCTTTTTGTCTTCCATTTCAGCTTCTTTGAAAATGAGGAAAACGGGTAAAATTTAAAATGTCTTTTTTTTTTTTTTTTAAATGAAAGTTCTTCTTTTCCTAAACTGTGAAGTAATATTAAATTTTGGCCTTTTCAAAGTTATTAGTTATTCAATAATTCCATTAAGGGAAAGATCATTAGGTTGGCCTGAATAAAGATGCTCTGTTGTAGGAAGGTTTTGTTTGTTACACTGTGCTCTGTGGGAAGGGAGATGGGAGAAGGTGCTAGAGCTGCTCATAAAGCAGGACTTTTGCCTTTACACCTATTAAATTCATTGGGAGACCTGCAAACATTTAAAACCTCATTAAAACTGCATCTCTCTCCAGCTATTAATACTAACATGGGCTGCCACTTCAAAAGGGATTTCAGAAATCCTGTCAGCTGATACCACTTTGAGCTGTCCTGCATGGCAAAAGGAGCTATTGGCTGAAGTCTTCTGACAAAGTCTTCGTTGTTGTTTTAATTTTTTTTCCTTCTGCCCCTTTTCTGGTCAAATGGAGGAGTCTGAGCAGAGGTGAGGTTTGCACAAACCCCAGGGCAGAATAGAGGCTGGTGTGCCAAGTTCCACCCTTGTGTGATTTTTCAGAAGGGGATGGGATATGTACCAAGCAAGAAGCACAAGGTTTATAAGGGCCAGGCTGACAGGACCTTATTTATGGCACCTGCTGCTGCTCCTAGGCCCATCTTCTGTGTTCAGCTGGCGTTGCTGCCTTCCCACAGCAGGCTCTCAAACCAGTTGCTGTAATAACCCCAAAATGGTCTGTGTTTCACTCAACGGGCTCAGTTTCGCCTCGCTCTCAGCTGATGTGACAGTTTGGGACAGAGCTCCCTTCCCCTGGCACCAGCCCCAAATGAGGCTCACAGCTCTCTGCTAAACCCAGCGCTCTCCCTCCACTAACACAGATGCTGCTGCCACTGCTCTGTCTTTGTATGAGATGGTTTCTGTCTTCTCTGCTGAAAAGAACGAATAAAAAAAAAAAATCACATTTCCACGTGATCAGCTGTGGATCTTCTCATAAGGAGAGTGAACTCAGCCATGCCTGGAAGTGATGGGGAAGCTGCAGAGGAGATGGCAGTGTTGCCCAGCGGGTGAGAGGCTGGCTGGGTCCGGGGTGTGCAGAGCACCTCCTTCCCCCGTAGGCACTTCCAGAGGTGCTGAAAACCGGGCAACTGGGCTGCTCTCCCTCCTTCATCTCAGCTTGTTTTGTAAAGCCAGTCCTAAAGCTCTCTCCAAAAAGCACATAACAGCTGAACCCCCGTGCTTTTCTGTGTGGCAGAAACCGAGAGGCTGTTGACTGATGGGGGAAAGGAAGGAAATTTACAGCCAGAACCCTCTCATCAATTTCTCCTCCCAGATGTTTTTCTTTCGGTGTTTGTTTTACTTTGGCAATTGACTAAACAAATTGCCGTCGGAGTGGTGCAGCTGATGGAGTCTGGTTTCCTTCAGGTTTTTCTGCAGCTCTCTTTCTTCTGACTTAATGATCTCAGCTTCATCCTCTGCCATATTTTCCATGGGGAAGGGCAGCCAGGAGCCGAGCGGGGCTGCTTTTGGGAGGGTCCTCAGTGGGGACATGGTTTTGAATTTCTGTCCTTTAGCCAACTTCTAATTCTCAAAAAAAAAAAAATCTTGAAATAACATAATTTTCAAGGCATCCATAAGATCCCTTCTCCCCAAATGCTCTAAACTGGATAAAAATGGGATCAAGCATTTCTGGCTGGGGAGAGGACTGGGTTCTTGGAGGGGGCAGGCTGCAATTGCACAAGCTTTGTCTCCTCACAGCACTGAGGTGCAAGTCAGTCCCTGGAAGCTTGAGTTGTAAAAAGGCCACTTGTTTTCTGCATCTCTTGGAGCTGTCTGGGTGAGCTGCTCCTGCTATTGCTAAAAGCACTTGAGCAGAAAAACATCCGTATCCTCAGCAAAGCACTTGAGGCTAGGCTGCCTCAACTGCAAAGGAGAAACAAAAAGAGAAGAATAAAGCATGGTATCACTTTAAAATAAAGGAGTTTCTATGATAGCTACAGTAAAAGAAGTGTTCACTCTTGACTTGACAATGTTTACAGCTTCCTTTCCAATGGCTTGCCCAGAGTTATGGGTGGGATTCAGTTTCTGTCTCTATTTTTTTTTCAGTTTATGCCAATTGTTCTTTTGTAGGTGAAATTAAGTGCTGCCCAGAAAACCACAGCTCAGGCAATGTGTTGTCCTGTCTGTGAAAGCAACGATTGAGGCCTCTGCAGAGAGGCAGATGTGACTCTGCTTTCATGTCTTTCAGGAATTATATGACTTATCAGTGATGAAGCCAGATCTTTGATAGGGGATTGAAAGTAAACCCTAAATATTTAATATGTGAGAATTAAAGACAACCAATTTGTCAGATTTTAGAGTGGGTTGAGACTTGCTCCAAGGCCCTGGTAAGTATGTGCATGAGTCATGTTGAGGTGCTCAAGGGTTTTTATGGAGGCTTATGGGTATAATACGGAGAAAAAAATGGGTGGAAAGGCAGCTCTTGAGATTTTGAGTGAGTTTAACAGAGGGAAAGTGTGTGAGCTATAAATTGTGCTGAACTTGGGGGATGGAGAAAACCAAACCAATTTAGTTTGTATGGATGCCACGTGCCTGAAATGAAATTATGCATGAAATAATGCAAAAAGCCTTGAGCTGAGCTTCATAGCTGCTCTTAGACAGCAAATGGTTTTGTGGGGCTGTGTTTTCACAGCCAGGTCTTGAGAGCACATTTTGGTGCTGTAATAAGCCATTTGACAAACTAGCTAAGTTTTTAGGAAAAGTTCAAGCTCTTTTCTTGCAGTCCTTCAGAACTTCTGGAAACAAAATTATTTATTTAAAGTCCTAGCTTTGGATCTAGGAGCCTTACTTCACTTATTTCTGCAAATATTAATTTGGCTATTTGCTTTTTTTTTTGTTCTTTTTTCAAGCTATTGTGCCTGGATGCTTTTATTTGCATACATAATGTTTGTTCTTGCAATAGTCCCTGTTCTGAAAGTTGCCGGGGTAACAGCTTTGTCTGTTGTTTCCATTTGAAAGCAGTGTGAGAGTGGCACCTCGACCTCCTGGCTGGGTGCTGGACTGGGAGCCAGCAGAGCTGGGTTCCATCCTGCCTTGGCTGCTGGCATCTGCCTTTGCCTGAGGTGCCCTTGGCAGGAACCAGCCAAGCGTTTTGGTGGTTTTATTTATTTATTTGTTGTTGATTTATTTGTGTGCCTGTTGTTGGGCAGCCACCTGGTCCCTGCCTAGCAACCTCTGGCACACACAACATTTACTTAAAGGACTTTTCCCACATCCAAGGGCTTTCCTCACATTTTGCTGTCCACCCCTGAGCCCAGCTCCCCTTGTCCACATCCCAGAGGGACTCCAAGCCTCCCTGCTTCCCCCAAATTCCTCTGTAGCTCCTGCCATTTGCCTCTTGGTGTCTCCATTTCCCTTCTGACCCCAGGTTTGTCCTGTTGACTTCAGAACTGGTTGTAATTGCGACTTTACCTCTGTGGATGTGTAATTGCCACCAGCCCACTGGGCAAATGTTAACTTTTTTCAGGACCAGCTGCTTGGAGAAAGGATTCTAAGGATAGTTCTTCTGAAACTCAGAGATGTTTTCTTTGTTTATTTTGTTTCTACCTACTTTCCTATTTCTCGAATATGCCTAGACATGTCAAAACAGTGATGATCAGCTTGCATTAAATAAATTAACTTAATACTGCTTGACATCATTATCTTTAGCTCATCCACTGAAAGCACCTAAAGAGAAGGGTTGGTCTTGGTTTTGCTAGGATTTGCATTTTTTGTTGGTTTGGTTTTTGGAGTTTTGTTTGTTTGTTTTTTTTTTTTTTTTTAGGTTGATTTTTTGTTTGTTGTTTTTTAAAGGAGAAATGTTTTAAGCTCACACTGCAGACCAGTGGCAAAGTAGGACTGTGGGCAGGTCTCCTGAGCGCCCTCTGATCCCACTCCTCAATGGATCAGCCTCTTTCACTGCTCTGGCTTTGGGTCTGAGAGAAGTTGGGGCTTTTCAGCCTGGAGAAGGTTGTGTGGAGATGTCACAGCACATTCCAGTATCTGAAGGGGCCCACAAGGAAGGTGGAGAGGGACTCTGCATCAGGAGCTGGAGTCACAGGACAAGGAGTAATGGTTACAAATGGAAAGAGGGGGAATTTGGGCCAGATGTATAGAAGAAATTGTTCACTGTGAGGGTGGGGAGGCCCTGGCACAGGTTGCCCAGAGAAGCTGTGGCTGCCTCATCCTTGGCAGTGTCCAAGGCCAGACTGGATGGGGCTCTGAGCAAGCTGGGATAGTGGAAGGTGTGCCTGCCTATGGCAGGGGGTGGGGGCTAGAACAGGATGATTTTTCAGGTCCCTTCCAACCCAGGCCAGTTTTTGGTTCTAAGCCGAGTTTGTGGGACCAGGCTACTGAAAAAAGCCATTTATCTCCCAGCTCTGTGTCTATGTGTCTGCCAAGAGATAATTGGGGGGAAGAGAAGCCCAGCCCTCATGATGCCCATTTGGTCCATGACTGACAGATTTATGATAGGCTGCAGCTTCCTCCGTTTGTCCAGCGGCGAGTGGCAGGGCCAGGCGATTGTGCGCCAGCCTTCCCAACAGAGAGTGCTTCCAGCTGGGTCCAGGGCACAGGAAATGATCTAGTGAAAGCCTTTCGGTGACAATTAACAGAATTCCTGCTGATAACTTTTTTTTTGTCCTCTCCCTCAGAACGTTTTTACAGCCAGCCCTAAGTGGCTGTGGAGAGGCATTGGAGGTGGGTGGTTACAAATATTTGATGAGTGTGTCATGGACCAGCTTTATTTCTGTTGAAAGAATGATTATTTTTTTAATCTACATCTCCTTAGTATTTGACCAGAGCAACATAAAAATTTATTTTTCTTCCAAGATGGTCAAACCCTAAAACACAGCCCAGTCTGGCCTCAAGCAAGGAAGAGTTATTGTAAACTGCTCATTTTGCCAGGAACAGCAAGGGGCTCGAGTCCTGGGGTCACCAAGGTGGTGTCAACTTGGGAGAATATGCTTAAAACCTCCGCAATTTCTGTAATGCATTTCCCTTGAAAAGAGGGAAAAATAAATATTTTTTAGTAGTTGCATGGAATTACCTCTGTAAAAGAAAGAAGTTGGTGTTGGGTGTGCTCCCTCAGAAAGCTTTTAAGAGTTGCCTTAGATGCAATGTTTTAAACCAAATACCTTTCCTTAGAGCCTTGTGGTCCTCAGATCTGAGGGTTTATTTTTCACCATGGGTGAGAAAACAGAACCTGAAATCCTTGGTGTTAGTCGTTCTCTTAGAAAAGAAGGAGGAAACCAGTTTTTTTTGAAGAGTTGATACACATGAGGATTAACCAGCTCTGTTTTCAGTAGATAAATTACAGCTCAGGAAATTAAAGTGAGATGGATATTTGTCCTTGGGAATTTGACACCTGTAAGCCAAAAAGCCTTTGTTTTGAGAGTTTAAGGTGCTGCTGTTGGCTTTGTGCTGGATTTATGCTTGAAGACTTTCCTTTCTTATTGCACCGGAGTCTCCAAACTGGGGTTTATTAGAGAAGGGCAAAAGAGAGCGAAGCTGGTGTTGTAAGAGGGGTCAGGATTTTCTGCTGGGTTGTTCATGCTGTCAGGGGCTCTTGCAATGAAGTGCCACATGGGAAAATGGCCTTTCCTTGACTGAACAGTGAGCAGAGCACAGGCAAACTGCTTTTATCTGCCGTGGAGCTGGTTTGAATACTGACAGCTCGGACCTTTTGATCTGCCACAGCCTGGCTGCTGGTTTTGCCTGTGCAGGAGCAAGCCCAGGAGCAGAGAGTGGAAAAGGAAAACTGCAGTGGTCACAGAAGATGGAAAACAGGCAAGTGATGAGAGCATATATATGAGAGCATACAGTAAAAAAAGTGTAGGAAAAATGGACAAAGTCTGGAAGAGTCAAACATTGCAGTGGTACAGGACAGACCACGTCCTCATCTGTACTTCTGTGACTTCTATCCACAGACAGCTTGGGCTTCAGCTAGAAAAGTGTTTTCTCTGTAAGTATACAGAGATTTTGGTAATACTGGGGAGCAAAACACCTTGTAAGAGTAAGCTGGTTTTTTAGCTTCAGAAATCCTCTCGTAAGAATTCCCTTTGTGCTTTTACAAAAGTTCCTGTGCTCCCCTTTCCTTCCCCCACCTGCGTACAGGCAAGTGAAGAAGGGCTGGAGTCTTGCCCAAACTCTGGAGTTTGGTTGGCTGCATTTTTGGTTTTGAATGAAAGAGTCTGTGTAAATCTATCTGTGTCTCCTTGATATGCATTAGTGCTGGCCCTACAACAGGCAGGGTGAGCACAGCAGCTCTGCCTCACCAGCACTAAACAGGCACGTGAAAAATCAAGAGGAAATCTCCACCTTGAGTCCAGGCATGGAAGAAATTGTTCCCTGTGAGGGTAGGGAGGCCCTGGCACAGGTAGCCCAGAGAAACTGTGGCTGCCCCATCCCTGGCAGTGTCCAAGGCCAGGTTGGACGGGGCTCTGAGCAGCCTGGTATAGTGGAAGGTGTCCCTGCCCATGGTAGGGGGTTGGAACTGGATGATACCTAAGATCCTTTCTAACCTAAATTATTCTATGAGTCTATGTAAATCCTGAATACTTCCACTAGACCCAACTGCTGCTATGCTACCCCAAAAGCAGGGGCTCTGTGATCCCCTGGAGATAACTGGAGGTAGAGCAGGTCTGCAAACAACTGTGGGCAGCAAGGCTGATCCAGGCACTGCTCACAGGATAAAACAATGCTGAAAATGATGTATCAGCTCACAGCTTTGAAGAGAACCTGCTAGTGGGTGATGGAAGAGCCCCTCTTGACTCAAGTCAGAAACCTCTATTCCCTCAATCCCACCTTTGCAGCACTGGCTCTCAAGAGCTATGCTTGCTGAAGGGCTGCTCTGTGGTGGAATACCAACACTGTTTTTCATGTCATCACCCCTTTTTAAAAGGATGCTGACAATGTCTTGTCCTCACTCTTGGCTTGGTGGAAGAAGGAAGCTGAAAGAAGGAGGTGATCTGGCAAAGCCAACAGCTGCTTGAAGTGCTCCAGGCCTGTCTATGCACATCCTTGCTCCCAAATTCCTAGGGTTTCCAGAGCAGCTAGCCAGAATGCTGAAAAAGCTTTCTCTTTAATCTCTTGATCTCCTCTGTGTGTTTTTGCCAGTGCAGGTAAAACAGAGGTGCACACTCCACGTACCGGTGTTTCCACCCGGGTAAACGGGAGAGTCTCGCTAATTGCCGAGAACGATCTAAGCAAAACATCTTGTCTCTACAGCTGGTTCCTGGGACACAGGAGCAGGCAGGGCAGGCACACTTGACCTGCCAGGTATCACCCGTGTCTCTCTCTACTCAAACAACAAAAAATAAGATTCATTCATTCTTTGCTCTGGCTAAATTCCAACTCAAGCATGAAGAGAAGTTTTGTCTTACAGGTTTGCTGGGAGTGGGGGGGGGGATTGCTGTGCTTTAAGAGATCCATTTGGTACACACATTCTAAATTCATGAGGTGGTTCTCCCCAGGCTGCAGCTTTGCTTCAGGAGCTGACAGGCTACAGCCCTTGGCATCTCTTCAGTTCTCACTCGTGGTGTTACAGAAAATGATGAGATGCTCCAGTGTTTGCTCAGGTCCAACCCTTGGAATAGGACACCACCTTTAATAAGCCCCAGAGAAGGCTCTACTATTTTATTTTCTCAATTTTAATTTCAACCAAATTTTAATTTTAACCTAGCTGAAAACCAAGAGGATGACATATTATTACGAAGAGTGGAATTTGGCACGTAGGTTACAAACTAGTCTGAATCCCACTGTGTGAAAATGTTCAACAATACTGCAGAGCCTGACTGCTTCTTCCCAGGCTTCAGTTGTGACCGAGGACAAATCCCAAGGAGAATTCTGTCCATTAGTAGCAATGAGACTTTCCCTCCATGTGTGTATATATCTATATCTATATCTATATATATGTATATGATGTGTGTGTGTTTTAATTTGGTTGGCTTTTCCTTAGGTAAGCTGATGGTGGTGGTGGATCCTTGCTTTGCAAGCTGCATGCCAAACTTGTTGTAGCTTGCCTTATAAACTTATACTTTCTAAACAAGTTAAATGGAATTAAGACCAAAATTATAAAAACCAGCTAAAGTTTAGCCATTTTCTTCAGTAGTGACAGGAATGCAAGAATGGGGACACTTGGTGATTCACCTGGCTCAGAATCCTCTCCCCTAGCAGTGGCCAGGGATGGGTGTCTGAGGAGAGACAAGAACCAGGTACATGTGCAGCAACAATTCCTCCAGCCAATTCAGGGAGTCCATCAGCCGGATAAGGTGTCTCTGTTTTCCTCACGATGTTCTATAAGCTTTGGCAGTTTCCTGGGGGAAGGAGGCATGTGGATGTGCTGCCTGTTGGGCCTTTGGTTTGTTCTCTGAGTTGTTGCTCTCTGTGGCTTTACTCTGCACCCCTGAGTTGCATTAGCAGAGAGGTACAATCATCAGACCCTGGAGACCATCCACATGACAGTGCTGGTGTGGCAGACTGTGTGAGAACATTTGTGCAAATAATGTTGTGGGTTTTGTTATTGGGGGAGGAGGGGTTGTTTGTTTGCTTGTTTGGTTTTACAGTGGAAGTTGGTTTTATCATGAGCTCTGGGCCAGCTTTAGGTTTATGTGGTGGAATAGAGCCTCTATCTGGTTTGCTCCATATTCTCCTCCTGGCAGGAGAAAAGCACTAACCCTTAACAACCCCTGCACCCCTTTGTTGCTGAGCACAGGGACTATCCTGTTAGGGAGTCTGGAAATGACATTCCCCTTCTTCCAAGGGTTTGGTTTGCTGCAGCCCAGGAGACCTCCCTGGTAGGAGTGATCTGAGAAAAGGCTGGAAGAAACCTCATCTCTCTCATCCCCCCAGGACAAACATGATTTGGAGGGGGCTGGTGTTTCTAGACACCTCAGCCAGTGTAATTTTGGGCTGGTCGGAGACAGAGCAGTTTATGGGAGCTGGGAAGGAGGAGGGAGCTTCATTTTTAGGAAGTCCTTGGATCTGTTTTGCAAGAGGTTTCCATGTATGTGTGTGTATGTAGGACTCTCATCTGCTGAGCAGGTAGCAAATAAATATAATTGAGCATGAGGAATGCAATTATTTGGACCTTGTCTACATTAGGAATATTCTCCATCTGGGAGTTCAAGATTTCTTTCTTTCCCTCTTCTCCCATGCTTCAGGCCAGGTGTTTTTGGATGGATGAGGCAGAAAATTTGAGGCAGAATCTGGAAGCTGGCTCCTCAAATGAAGTGCTCAAGGTGTTTGGTGCAGCAGGGGAGACTTAATTACCACAGAGCTTATTTATCATCTTAACTTGTCACATCTCAGAGGATGTGGAGCTGTTAGAAACAAATGTTTTTGAACCATCATCAATATATGCTGCAAACCAAGTGCTACAAGCCAAATTATTTTCCAACCTAAGTCATATTTGCTTCCCTTTTTTACTGTCTCTAATCTGAGCCATGACTAGTAATGCTTCCCTCTCCCAAACAGCTGTCATATAAGTGTAATGTTTAAGCTCATTGCAGAGCAGTCACAGCTTGCCTGTCCCACCTGCCATCATCTTCCTGAAGGTTTGGAGCTGTAGTCTTACCCTCAGTGCTCCTGGGATGAAGCACAGAAGTGGATCCTTTGGGGATGTGGAATTTTCATGGCTCTGCAGGTCCAGAAGCAAAGACCTGTGCTGTGGAGCTGGTGGGGGCCAGGAGTGTAATTGTCTGTGGGTTTGCTGCATCTCACTGTGAAGGTGAAGCAATGAGGACCTGTGGGACATCACTCTGGTTCTGCCCTTGGTTTCATGCCCACAGATTTGAGAGGGAAAAGAAAAAAACCTTCCACAAAACACTTTCATATCAGTAAACACAAAATATTGTGCAAAAGGCTAAAGTTAAATTTATTCCTGTTTTGGAGACTTGGGGGACCTTCAAGCATCACAACACTCCTCAGGAGGATTGTGTATGATACTAAAAAATAAATTAGGAACCTCATGTTGGAGCAATTATTATCCCTGTCTTTGGGGAATTTTAGTTCAAGCCCTTTGCAGAGGTGTTACAAAGCATAATTATATGACTTAGGGTGCTGTTAGGTAGATGCAAATCTTCTGGGTATGCTATCTCTCCATTTAATCAGCTATTTGTTTGCCATTTGGGTAAAGAAAGTACTTTATTCAAAAATTAGCTGAATACACTTCCAGTAATAGCATCAGTGGGAAATAATGAAAAGTAGCTGATTTACTACTAGTAAAGAGCATCCAAGAGCTCCCTGGTGCATCTCATTTACTCTGAGATTTATGCAATACACAGTCAGCTAATTCCACACACAAGCCATACATGGCTCCTTGTGTTCTCTGTTTATGCCCATTTATCTTCAACTTTCCTAGAAACACATAAGCTGCCTTCTTTATTTGCTGGGTGTTCCCTTTCATTTGAATCCTACTTTTCATTTTTTTGTGGCTATCTCTTTGCTGTTAACATTGTTGTATGGTACACTGGTACTTTACTAGAAATGGGTATAAGAATTTCACAGCAAGTTCATAGATTTTGCTCAGGGAACACAAATCATCCTTGTTGCAACTGTGAACTGATGTGTGATGATGTGGAGTTCATCAGCAGCTGAGGCTGTGTGTGCACATGTGGGAGTCTGGGATAGAGCAGTGGGCACCACATCCAGGTGAGAAACTTGAACAAAATCCCATTGAAAATGGTAAAAGTTTTTCTGCATTTCAGGACTGAACAATATGTGCACTGATTTTTCCTTATTCTGTCAGAGCCCTCACCCGAGGTCACATGTAAAGGTGAAATTGCTGCAGGATGTGCATCATGCTGAGTTCCTAATGGCTGGCAAGGGCTCTGAGGTAGAAGAATAAATATTCACTGTGAACAATAAATGCCAATTTTTAGTTTGGCATAGCAAGGAAAGCAACAAGCCTCCTTTCTCTGCAAAGTAATGTGGGATTTCCTTTTAGAGGGAGATGAGGGGAGGGTAGCTGCCAACATGCAGCAAACACTGCCCTTCCCAGAGTCCTGCACCTCCCACATGAAGGAGATCACTCTGCCATGTGTATGACAGCCTTTCAGTAGGGGTTGTCACCTTGTGCTATAAACCCTCTCAACTGAAGCATCAATAAAGGAATCATGCTTCCCATGCTAGCTGTGGAAATAGAAATGGAAACTTGTAACACAAAATAAACCACAGCAGTCCCTCCTGGGGTTCTGCACCATGTACAGAACTTGCTGGAGGAATACTCCCCATGGAGGAATATCCTGTGTCTGACCTGTCATAGCCTGCTCCCTCTGGGTTCTCTGCCTCTGATCCTGCAGAGTTTCTGAGCAGTTATTTTGATGAAGAGATACTGCAGCTGGACAGCTGGATGGGGATGATCTGTGGTAAGAACTCTGTTAATTCAAATTTGTCTGCAGAGGACTACACCAGTCAGTCAAGCCCACATCCTCTTTTCCTATGGGATGGGTTTAAAACAAATATCCCACCCATGCCCTGTTGTATCCCTGGGATTTAAAGCATGGGATCCACTGGATTTCCTAGTGCCAGGATTTCCTGGTGGTTCGAGCACTAACTTGGGACTTGGAGACACCACCAGTGTGCCTTTTGATTCATCATGTAAGTCTCTTTCCAAAAACATTTGAGATTCAGAGAGGAGCCTCTTGGATTTAAGATTCAGAGAGGAGCCTCTCAGATTTTTCAAAGGCAGATAGGCAAGTTAAGAGCCAGTGTCTCACTGATCTGTGCAAGTGCTTCAGCTGGGTCACAAAATAAAGAAATCTTCCTACATGTCTGCTTCTCAGTGGCTTAATTCATAAATATCTCCCCAGAACTCTCAGTTCTTCCTTTTCTCACATGGGGGTTGTTCAAGATATGTTCATTAATGTGGTTTTATTAATTACGTATGGTGGGAATGGGGGATAAACCAGTTTTTCAGATGAGATCGCCAAGAGGAAACTTCTATCTCTCAAAATTCACTGAAAGATTCTTTCTGCTGGGTGAGGCCTGCTTTTCTCCACAGCTCCCAAAATCCCCTCTGCTCACTATTCATAGCTCATGTGCATGATCCAGGGGCTGGGAAGGAGGAATGAAGACATCAGGAAGCAACAGCAGCCTGACATGACCTGTCCCTGTCAGGGAAGGATGGAGTGGCCTCCTGGCTGTTGCAGAGACTGACAACAGGAGGTATGGGGGTAATGGGGAGGAAGAGCTGAGCGAGGATTAAATGAGAGCTTGGCAGAATGCTCTGGGAGCAGGAGTGGGCTCATCCCAGCATGGGAATGCTGCAGGAATGGTGGCTTGCTGGTGCTTTTCATTGCAGCAGAAACAGCACCAAGGACCAGCCAAACCATATGCCCCCTTCCCTGTCCTGGAGAGGGGTTCAGCAGTGTCCTTGTGGAAGCATTTGCCTGTTCCTCTTTCACTCCATGAGCCAGCTGCCAGGGAGGCAGATCAGGGCATTTCTAGAGCCACAAGAAGTATGTATTTCTCCTAGATGTCAGACAACAAATTGTACCATGAAGGGAAAATGGATAGAAATCAGTATTTTTCCCCTTTTTGCCTTTACACCCTCATATTCACATTAATAATCTCTCTAACAAACTTGTGGGTAAATCTCCATCCAGTTTGCCCTCATGTGATCCAGTTCTATATCTTGTGAGCCTGTTCTTGGTACTTGCAGCTGTTGAATAATGAGTGTGCACCAGGCAGGATGTCTCCTGTTGGTGTTTTTACGTCCCTGCCACTGAAGAAGTGGCAGTTCCCAGCCTGGTTGTGAAACAGAGGTGCTGATTGTGCTGATGTCAGAGGACAGGCTTCACTTTTATGTTACCCATCTGTTTTCAAGCAGCAGTTTAATATCTCTGCAGATCACTGAGGAGATAAAGTCAAGTGCAGTGTTAATGTATCCATGTGCATTTTAAATTTTGGGGTTTATTAGATATCTCCAGCAATTTCTTTGCCTGTGACATGGTAACAACATGCATTTCTTCTGTGATTTTTAAGCAAAATCCAGTTTCACTGGTAAAATAATTCATCTGCTGCTAACTTTTCCTTTCTTGGGTTGACAAAAGGGAAATGGTGGGTGATGGTTCTGCTTTTTTAAATGCACTCGTTTGTGGTTGCCTACGGATTAGTTAAAATCTATTTTCCTAAACACATTCACATTTCTACGTTCCACTGCTGCAGAGATGCAAAATGTCTTGCAATAGCTACTGAAAAACAGGAGGTTATTTAACTGATTTAGGTTTTGTGCAGCATTGAAACAGGGATTTACTTCATTGAGAATCCACATCATGGATCTATTTAAATCTTAGGATGACAGAGGATATGAAATTGCCTATTTCAGCTTTTCAGGATTCAGCTGCTCTACTAACTTTTGTAGTGGGTAAGGAAGACACACAAATGAGGAACATATTTAAAAAGTAACCACAAAATAAACCCAAACAAAAACTCCCCAGTTCTCAGGGACAAGGCATTAACATAATGCAGAGTTTTTTTCTGACTCACAACTTACTTGCTTAATACAATGTTAAATACTGGTAGGGGACACAGGCAAATGCACAAGGCATTCCTAAATGAAAAAGCAAATCAGGTATTTCCATGTGATTAGTATGCAGGCTTTTTTTTTTTTTTTTTTTCCTAAGTTCCAGGTGAATTGAGCAGTTCAGCATTCAACTGAACTTTTAGATAAGATTTTTATTTCAACCCACTGCATTCTGGACTGGTGGGAAGAGAGAGACTCCACTCTGAGGGATCCAAATGTGCTGTAATGTTTTGATGATGTCCATAATTCCATATTAATTTATAAAAAGCCCCTATCAAAATTGTTTCTCCTTTCTTATTCTTACTCAAGCTCTCATTTCCTGGGCACAGCTGGGCTAAAATAACAGAAATCCTTTGAGAACATCTCTCATAGTGGGCACTTCCTTCATCTAACCATTAAATCTGTTTGAAATAAGGGTGGTGTGAACCTCAAATCTTGGTCCACATTTGCCTTCAAAGACATTTTCTGCCTACTTGGAATCACAGCCCAGTCATTTGGTTGTGCTAATTAAATAATTCCATAGTGTCCTGGAAAGTGATCTGCATTTGGGAGAGGTAAAAGTAGGAAAGACCTTGGAAAGAGCCAACCTGGATGCTCCAACATCAATCAGTGGTGAGGCCATGGCAGGCTGAGACTGTCACAGAAGACTTCTTGGACCTCCTCATCCAAAAAATCTCTAGACACAGTGACCAATAGAAATCCTGATCTCTAATTTTCCCTTCCAAATACATTTC
Organism: Lanius collurio; assembly: GCA_020086605.1. Lineage (NCBI taxonomy): Eukaryota > Metazoa > Chordata > Aves > Passeriformes > Laniidae > Lanius > Lanius collurio. Next base: position 28,372,151 of record JACBWW010000009.1, on the reverse strand, counting down.
TGAGAAACACCAGTACTTGGAGTGAGGGAGAGGAGTGATGGCTTTAAATGGGCTTTAATGACTCCAGACCTCCTTAAATGACTTATCTGGAAATGCAGTGCCAGCTACCCAAATCCTGTTGACTTGTGTTCCCCTCCCTAAAATGGTGGTTTCAGTTTATTTTACCCATTTGAAAGCTAGAATGGGCCTAAGGTGAAGATCTGTGGCCCCTGCTCTCATGAGGGAAGACTGGTTCTCCTGAAAAAAAGCTGCTTTTCCTGATGTTTCTTCCCTGAACCTGGACCAGAAAGAGAAATGCACTTCATCCCAAGGTTAGAAATGCCAGTGTGGCTCAAGAAGGATGGGCCTGGTGACAGCTGCCTGACAAAAACTAATCACAATTGTTTTCCCTCCTCTGGTGGTAATTTTTAATGTGTCCCAAACCAGAAAAAAGCTGTCTGTAGCCCTCTTTTTCTTTGCTCTAAACATGGCCAGTGTGCTGGTGAAAGGAGACAATTCTGGCAAAAAAAAAAAAAAAAAAATAGAGCTGAATTTATTTTGCAAAAGCTTTTCATAAAGGAAAAAAAAAATTGTTGATCATAAAAACCATCAAAAGCACCAGGCTTTTTAAGCAGTCCTGAAGTGTAAAACTTCCACAGGTTTGAAGCATCTTTCCTGAGGCTCTGCACGAAAAAATTAGGAAAGATAGGGAGGTATTCCTCAGGTATGCTTTCCAAGCTCCATGGCTGTAATTAAACTGCAGCCATAGAGCAATTAGAGATATTTTCCCCCTTTTTTAGTTAGCTGCTAACTATTGCCACTTTATCCAGCTTGGAAATATAGCTGCATCATTTTTGACCTCTTACTAGAACTGTTGTTTTTCTTAGACTTTACTGTGGAAATTTTTGCAAAACGTTCTCAATTTTAGAGTTGAAAAAAACCTGCAACATTGGGTTTCTGTGAATATATCACTTGCATGGTTTAATGCATATTTACTTTAAAGAACTGCTGTATATTGCTGATGCTGTGTCCTCACAGTACCACTGCCATTGAGTCAGCCAGTATTAATGACATCACTCAAAACACAATTGATTTTAAATTACAGTGACTGTCATCTACAGGAGGCTTTTGGTTTTTTTTCCTTTTAGGAAGATGATTCACTTTTTTCCCCACATTTTCAGGTTTCTGAAGTCTCAGGACAGTAAGCAAAAGAGGAAATTCGAACCAAGTATGTGGGCCTTTCTCTGTTTGGTAGGGAAAGGCTTTGCTTTGAGGCAGCCAAGCAGCACAGGAGCCCCAGGAGACAGTGGCTGATTAACAAGTCTGTGGGGGCTGGCAGTGAGGGCTGCAAGATTGGAAGGAAACTCAGTGTAGCCGCTGGCACTTGCTCCCTGCAGGAATAGTGAGTTCATTTTTGTGCGCTTCCTGATGCTCGCTCTGCGGTTGGGAGCTGATAGAAGGCAACGCTTCAACTTCCTGAACCCTCTAAATAAAGCATCCTTTCTGTAGGGTGGTTTTTGTTTTTGGTGGTGGGTTTTTTCTGTTTTTTTTTTTTTTTTTTCAGAGAAAGGCACATTGTACTCTATGCTTTGGTTGGATTTTCGTATTTGGCTCTTTGAACGCACAGCTTTGGTGGTGGAACAGTTGGAAACTGATTTCAGAAAGGCTCAAATGTATGGCAAGGGGAAATATCATTGGATATTCTTCACATACTTCACTGGAATGGCTTGGAGCTGCTCTCAGGAGTTTATTTACATAGCTGCTGTGTTGTGCCACAGCTACAAGGGTGGCCAAGCATCCTCTTTAATCTAAAGTCCTTTTACTGAAGGTATTAATTCACAAATAGCTTCAGTTTTCTTTATTTCTAGGTTTGTTTCTTTCAAGAGATTATTATGGCAAGGCAGTGATTATTTAAATATTTGAATTAATACATATATTATCTCTTGTAAATTCAGATGTAGCAAAGAGCAAGTCAGACAGTCCCTGTCTGTTCATTCACACCATGATGTGACCCAGTGTGCCTGCACAGTGAGGATGCAAAACTCACACCCATTTCCTAGTGAAACCCCCAAGAGGTCACCTGTAAGAGGTGTTCATTTTGTAATATTAAGAAAAATGTGTTTCCCTCCAAGGGAAAGTCCTTTACAGGACAAGGGGGTAGGAATTCAGCTGGAATTTCCTGTTCCTACATAAGCCAGGTTGAATGAAGTAGGTAGACCAGCACTGAATGCTCCATATTCTGGTTTTCTCATTATTCTCAACCAAATAATGATGCTATTTAGCATGATTCACTGCTTTATTACGTTACTAAATCACATTTATCTCCGTCAGGCCTCTTTTCCCCCAGGGTATTCTGTTAGTGTAATTTTTTTTTACTAGATGTTTGATATTTTGCATGGCTCCAACACCAACATATTGTTTGAAACAACAGCAGTAAAGAGTTAACTCCCACAAGGAGAAAAAAGCCAAAATGAGTCCCCACAGCTGGCTATCTCTCAAGAAATCAGCTCCTGCTCTGACGTTTGCTATAGGCAAAGTAAAACAAAGCTCTACTAGCAGTAAATCAATTCATGTGTGCGGGTACTGTCAAAAGGAGCTGCTCTGGGGCTCTCTGATCCAACCTGTGGGCCAAGTCATGCTGATTTTATACATCCCAGGGTTTTGAAATGCCATTGTGCTCAGGGAAGAGCTTGGCTGGCTCAAATATGAATATCCACAAGGTAATGAGTGTCTTCAGCTGGTGTGGGAAACTTCATTGGGTGCCTTTAAAAACTAGGCCTTCCTCAAATAAGCTGTTAATTGTGCATTGCTTGAGATAAGCCACAGATGGCCTTTAAAATCAGAGTTGGATCTTAAATATCAAAATGTCTGGAATGGTTTATTATTTTTTTTCCCTTGTCTATTAGAAAGATAAGAAACAAACCCAAAGCTTTGAGTCCAAACTTTCATATAGCTTCATGCTAAAGCTCTGGGGTGCCTGCCAGGTTTTGGCCTGCTTCCATCTACATCTATTGTATTAAAACAGTTAAAGGCATTCTTCTCTTCCCCCTTTTCCCCTGCAGCTGGAAAGCACCATCCTCTGCCCTCGAGAAAACAAACAGCAGTGCTGCCTGTTGTACAAGCCTCTGGTTGGTTCAGTTTGCTTCACTAGAGCAGCCCATCTATCTGTAACTTCATCCAGCAGGGAGGCTGTGAAGGTGTGCGATTCAAACCTTTCCAATCAGACAATTTTCAAACACATTAAAAAGCTCAGCTTCTGTCAGGAGCCTCCACTGTTCAGACAAGGTGAGCAGGAAATCTAGACGTCTTCCTAAGCTGTGAGGGTGGAAAAGGAGCAGGAACAGGATAATGTTGGCCTATTTAACTTGGTGAGTTTTGGAGTCTGAGGACTTTCTAATATTGTGGATTTTCACATTTAAGGTGGATGCTCAGTGCTGCAATGAGGTGTTTCTGTGGATAAGCTGCTTCTCCTCTGTGCCTCAACACTGGCATGAACATTAAAATCTAGGACATAGACATCAAGGTAACATTCCCCTGCATTAAAATACAGTCCAAATACTTCTACTTCTACCACTGCAACTCCTGAATACCAGTACCTCTGAAATTGCTTGAATATTTTCTTCTCTGAAAATAAGTAATAAACTAGAAATGAGAGTTGAGAAAGCAAGACTTCCTCACTTTTACAAGGTACAGAGGAATATGCACACCAGGGCGGTCTGTCAGCACCAGCTGATGATTCCTGCATCTGGGTGCTGGTTTCACAGCAAAGCCTGTATTCCTAGCTTTGGAACAAAAGATTACCAGAGATAACTGATGGAAGACATATCCCAGTTATTGACTAAGCAGCCTCACCTTCACCCTGCAGCTAATTACAAGGTTAAAACTGTAGTAAAAATATCCATATTTATCCAAATAACCCATTTGGTGTATTTCTGCTCCAGATAAATGAAGCAATATTCCATTATAATCTCTGACCATGTTTTATCTTTCTCTATGTAGACTTGTTATGACAAAATCTCTTTCATTTTAATTAAATTTTTCCAGATACCATCTTCATAAAACTAACACTCAAAGAGGCATAATCATTATTTTTAATAGAAGAGAGTTAATGCTTGTTAAATATGCTGGAGGATTGTCACTACTTATGTTTCCTGTCTGCAAGGAGAAGAAGAGCAAAGGTTCCTCAGATCTGCTTTTCCAGGGTGATCTTTCTGCCATTTTAAGACCTGGTCTACAAAAGTGGGTAAGTGCTGGCTAACTTTGAACATACAAATCATCTGGTAAAGTCAATGAGATTATTGGGGTGTTTCAATACCACAGGTTTAAAATGGAGCTTAAATACCTGACTGCCTTCAGGATGTGATTTTTTCTGCAAAACTGCTGACTTCATAGGACACATTTCTAGTTAATATCTTTTTCTGCTTGGACCTGGACTGAGATTTCCAGTTCATTTCACGTGTATCACTGGAGAGCTAAGAGGTGGTAACAGTGTTCAGCTGCTGGCACAATCCAGCCTGAGCCAAGACAAACAAGCCTAGAAGTGAAGGAGAATGCAGCCTGTGCCTTGATTTCCTTGGGGGGAAAAGAAGCAAAGATGAAGCAAGTGTAGGACTCCTATCAGTTTTGAGCTTTGCCATGGCAAGCATATGCTAAATATTTTCTAAAGTGACCTGAATTAATCTTATTGTAGTGGCAAAACCTGTGGGCCCCTTTCAGTGGCCCCCATGCAGGCAGAGCTGTCAAGGACACAGCAGTGCTGCCTCCCTGCTGACAATGCACAGGGGATGTCTCAGACACCAAAGGACACTTCAAATGGCCCCAATAACCTGTGTTTAGGCAACAGAGCTGTCCCTTCCTGACAGAATGGTCCCAAATGGGGCTTTGCTACCAACGACAGACAATCCTGCTGCTTGGCCAAGTTCTGAAGTTCATTCTCAGGAAAACTCCCACTGATCTAAGGCACGACAGGATTTCATTTACTGCTGGGAAATGTGAAACTGCCCTGGCTAAAGTATCTTAATTAGACCATTAGAGCCTGGTATAAAATGGCTGAGATAAACAGGGTCAGGAGGGCAAAGGATATTGTCAATGCATTGCAAAGCCTTTGCTGCTCAGCTCAAGCTGCCCAGAACCACATTTCCATGAAATAAAACACCTGAGCCCTTTGTGTGGTGGCTCCTGGAGGCCCCCTCGGTCAATGCTTTTCACCTAGTCAGCATGTGGGCAGGGAGCCAGAGCTTCTCTGCCCTCTGGTGCCTTGTGCTGCTTGGACTTTCAGTTTCTAATTCTGGTATGTTTTAACTTAGTCCAGCTTTGGGGTTTGCTGTGTGTGTTTGGGGCAGTTTGAAGGGCCTCATCTTTGGTTTTCCTGTGCAAGGGCTGGTTCCTAAACAAGGGCTCTGGTTCTCTTCATATGGCTTTTCCAGAAATGGTTTAACAACTGTGGTGATGCCAGGAGACTGAGCCATAGGAATCTGAGGAATTGTCAGATCTAGGGCCTGTGTATGTGTGTACACAGAATCACAGGATGGATTGGGTTGGAAGGGACCTTAAAGCCCATCCATTCCACCCCCTGCCATGGGCAGGGACACCTTCCACTCTCCCAGCTTGCTCAGAGCCCCGTCCAACCTGGCCTTGGCCACTGCCAGGAATGGGGCAGCCACAGCTTCTCTGGGCAGCCTATGCCAGGGTCTCACCACCCTCACAGGGAATAAGTTATTCCTAATATCCAACCTAAAGCCCCCCTTTTTTAGTTCAAAGCCATTCTCCCTTCTCCTATCACTTCATACCCTTGTAAAAAGCCACTCTCCAGCTTTCTTGTAAGCACCCTTTAAGTACTGGAAGGTGCTATAAGGTCTTCCCAGAGCCCTCTCTTCCACAGGCTGAGCAACTCAACTCTCTCAGTCTCCATAGGAGGGGTCTTTGCTGGTGTCTTTGTATCCCAGCCAGTACAAAATAAAGTGGCAAATCCAATATACTCACCATAAAAGAGCAAAAGAGGGACCTCTAGAATGGCATAACGTACATCTAGATGGTAAACCTTTTTTTTTTAATTTGGGGACTAATTTCTGATCTCAGCAATTTATGCTCAGCAGTGCAATAAGGTTGGAAGTTATAGATCCGAGAGATTAAACCTAAGTGTGAAATCCTCAGCTTGTTACTCGCTACCAGAAGTCTGCACATTCCTGCAACTAGATCAATATTCTTATAATTTCAGAGTTAGTATTTGATCAGGCTCTTAGACCTGAGTTATTGTTGTTATTGTTTCTTTTTCTTTTTATTCCATGCTGTATTTTTAAAAGAATACAGTGGTTTACAAGTACTACTGCTGAGTTTGCTTGTAATTAGGAGAGCTGTCTCAGGCAGGTAAATTACACCTGAAAAATTGTAAAAAGTAGAAATAGTTTGATTCTTAGAACTATTAGTGAAAATAACATTTTTGTTTAAAGAATTCCCAGCATTTTTAAGAATAAGAGTCCCCTGTTGGGGATAGCCTTACCTTGGAACTGATCTCCTCCATCCACTGGTGGATATGTGGTTGGTGGGCTGGTCCTTGGTTTTGGGCAGTGAACTGAAACAGAGTGCTTTTTTGCAGCCCTCCTGAGTCCCTGTGCCCACCAAGGTGTGGGCTGCAGCCTCTCTGGCCACTGTGCCCTCTTCCAGCTGGGTGTATTGGGGGAGCTCTGGCAGTCCCACTCTGGTGAGTGTGGGGAGGCTGCAATATCCTGGCCAGAAAGTGCTTCCAGAATGCTCTCTACATTGAGGGTGAGTTTTTTAATTATTAAATTGGTGGTGATTTTCTTATGGAAATGTGTTCTGTTGGGGGTGACAGGAGCCCCAGCTGAGAGGGGCCCTCAGCCCTGTGTGTCCCTGTCTGCAGGGAGGGCTCCGAGCAGGGCCCAGGCTCTGCTCCGGGGGCCCAGCAATGGCACCAGAGGAACAGGCAGGGACCGATCCCAGGAAGTTCCACCTGGACAGGAGGCAGAACTTCTGTCCTATGCAGTGACTGAGCCCTGAACAGATTGTCCAGAGAGGGTGTGGAGTCTCCCTCGCTAGGGATATTCCAGAGCCGTCTGGACACACCCCTGTGCCCTCTGCTCTGGGACGGCCCTGCTGGAGCAGGGAGGTGGCACCAGATGCCCCTCTGTGCTCCCTTCCAGCCTGACCCATCCTGGGATTCTGTGAACTCATGCACAGCACTGCAACATGGTTTTCTTCTCATTAAAAAAAAAATAATAAAAGGAGTTGTGGTTCCAAAGGAGTTGAGAAGTTTGCAAGCCATCAAATGGAGGCCGACACTTCTGGCGACCACACCAAGCATGCTGTCTCAGCGGAGGGGTCGGCCGCGGGGAAGCGTCGCCGTGCCCTCACGCCCCCCGGTTTCGGCTCTACGCCCCTCAGCCGGTTCCGGCCCGGGGAGCTGCCCGCGGGCCCGCACGGCGAGGAAGCACTGAGGGCCCGCACGGGGGTCTCGACAGCCCCTCTCCCGGCCGGCGGGGCAGCGGGGGCCGCCTGCGCTGCCCGGGGCTCGGTCCCTGCCCGCCGTGGTGCGGCGGGGCGGGGCGGGGCGGAGCAGGGGCGGGCA
>JACBWW010000009.1:28274112-28364276 GCA_020086605.1 Lanius collurio | reverse complement strand
GGGCCGTGGAGAGCCGCACTCCTGTCAGCCCTCTTGGCACCTCGGGGGCCGCACTCAGCCCCCTGCCCGCCCGCCTCAGCCCCTGGCCTCCCCACGGATCTCTGTCATTTGCTTTGATTTTTTTTTTTTAATTTTTTTTTTTTTTTTTACCACGAAGGGGAGGAGCACGGTACCCAGCTGGAAAATGAGCCAGAATGTCTGAGAAAATGTCCAGCTTTCTGTACATCGGGGACATCGTGTCCCTGTACGCGGAGGGCTCCGTCAATGGGTTCATCAGCACGCTGGGGTGAGTGCGGGCCGGGCGGCGGAGCCGGGCGCGCTGCGCGGAGCCGGCCCGCGGGCAGCGCCGGCGGCAGCGGCACAGGAAGGGGCGGCAGCGCTGCTCGGCGGAGCGGGGAAAGTAGGAAGTGATGGGGAGCGGCAAGGGATGAGAGAAGTTCCCGAGCGGGGCCCGGGCGGCCGCGGTGCCGGCGGCGGTGCCGGGGTCCGCGCTCGGCTCCTGCCAGGGCTGCGCCCCCGCGCCGGCCCCGAGCGCAGCGCCAAAGCCCCCTCTCTGCCCTGCCCAAAAGCCTTCGAACGGTCTTCATGTATTGCTAACCTTTTAATTAATTAATTAATTAGGTTTAATTGCCCGTCCGAGATTTTTTGACAAAGACGTAAGAGGCAAAACCTTTGCTTTCTCGCTCATCGTCGTAATCACATCGTTAAATGTGCATCCCTTTATTTCAGGTTTGTGTCTAGAACAGTCTGGTTGTCAGTGATGAGATATTTATAGTCAGATGTTTAGCTTCATGAGGATGCTTTTTACTTGAGCTCTTTCTCTTTGCGGGGTGAACAGATGTACTTTAGCTGTGGCTACTTCACTGAACCGCTGCTTGTTTCCATTTTTTACTAACCTTGACCACTTCAAATCGCCCCTTTGGAATGCCGGAGGGAAAGCGTCAGCACAGAATGACAGAGATACACTGATACATTTCTTTACGTTGATACATTTTTTAAAATCCTGATGTAGTTTAGTTGCAGTGACATGTCCCGAGGGTGCAGTGGTTCCTTCTGATGTTTGTCGGAGACCTGCAGGAATTTCAGTGACTTTGTGTCATGTCCCGAAACCTTCGCCACTGGAAACAGCTCCTGCGCTGCATGGTTGTAAGTGACGCGATTGGCAAGGCAGGTCAAACGCCAGTAAACATCTGCTTAAACATTAGTGGTACCCTCAGAGTGGCAGTGAAATTTGCTAAGGCAAGTTAATGTGTGCCTGGGTATCGCTCCTGTGTTTGTGTTAGGCTCCCTGTGTTCTGAGATCCCTGCGATGGGGGGACTGTTGGTATGAAAATGCAAACAGTGAATGCCCAAGTTGACTTGGTGTGCTGCTCTTACTGTAAAAGAGCTGGTGTTCAAGGTCTTTTATATTTTTTTAAATCTTATTATTGCATCCAATCCTTGCTGTTCACTCTTTTGATCTGTTGACAAGTGTTTTTCCATGGTTTGTTCCTCTATTTGTTAATTAGGCGCCTTGTCTCTCCGTGACTCCCCATGTTGCCTCACATCTTTTGTTTTGCTGACTCTTACAACTTTAAATCCTGTCTGAAAACTTTTGCTTTCTGCAGCTGTTAATTGCTGGATATTGTTTCTTATTCTTCTTCACCCTAGCACTTCCTTTTTGCTGGCCCAGTCTGTCGTTTGTTGGTTGTGTTGTTGTGTCTCATTGCTGGGTTCTGTTATCCGGAGGAAGCTGAGTGTGCCATGCTTTTGCTTTTCATTGTGTTCCTCCTTTCTGAGAACACCTGCTCGTGTAGTGGATGTTCCTGCTGTGACTGGGGTTTCTACAACTGTCACTTGAATACATACTGGCATTGCCCTGTCACAGGATTCACACCGCTGATCCTCCCCTGATCCCTCGGAGTTAAGGCAGGACATTTACTCACAGTTTTATAGAGCAGAAGCCAAGATCCAGGCTTGACTAGGGCACATGAGAGCTCTTTACTAGAAGAAACAAGTGAGCTCGAGCCAACACTCTCTATCCAGGCTCTCTTTTAGCCAGAAAACCCAGCTTAAGAAAACTACCTGGGATGAGACAGGAGTTCAAGAATGTTGATGTACCTCTGTTGGCTTTTCAGTATAGCTTTTTATACAACCTCTGCTGGTGGTACAAGAATCTGGACTGAAATTCAAAGTTGTGATGCCAAGGGACATTATCTGTGCCAGCTATTGCAATTGCTGCCTTTGGACTGGCTGCAGCAACACAAGAGCCAGAAAAAACCTCTTATGTTCAGGGAAAAAGCTTGCCCATCTGCACTTTTGGTGTGCAACCATTGCTGAACTCCTGCACCTTCTGTACTCCTACAGGTTCTCTGCAAATCTCTGGAAAGAGGAGGCCTCGCCTTCCCGAGGTGCCTCTAGCTGATGAGGACAAAGTGGGGTAGGATTGGGAATGATTACTTGCTCATTTGAATGATTAATTTCACTGATGTGAATCCTTGTTTGATTACTCTTGCTTGGATTGCTCAAGGTGCTGTTCTGAAAGGTTAGCTTGCCCAGCACCTCTCTTACACTACTGATCCAATTGGGGAGTCTCATGCTGTTTAAAAAACTTGGAATCCAGCTCAGGACTAGTGACTGCTCAGCAGGGAGAGTTCTGCTTATTTTAAGCTGTCAAAGTCTAATTGTTTCTTAAACAAAGTGTGAGTGAGGCCATTCTATAAATAAGGTAAAAAAGTGCACAGCACCTCCCCAGGCAGGGCAAGTCTATCACATCAGTGGACCTCACTCCTTGAAGGATCCAGCTCAACACGTGAGTTTTGAGGGAGGTTTCTAAGCATAGGCTGTTTCTTGAGTTTTGGAGTATTTTTTGCTCACTTGCTAGTGCAGAAATTTTTGCGTGCTCAGTGTTCCCAGGAAACTAAAAGCTGAGAGGAAGATGTAGCTAAGCTGTCCAGATCATGTGTTGGGCCAGGTTAATATCTACTATAACCTGAGTGTGGAAATCTTCCTCTGGTGCGGTTTAGGAGGTGTGAAGCTCCTCTTTTTAGGAGACAGAGGATCCCTGGCCCTGTGTGCAGGTGAGCATGCTGAGAGGTGCTAGGTGAGGGCAGGAGTGCCTTTCCACACCTCTTTCTACAAATTTGAGAATTGCTGGAACAACATTCTGTGAGTCCCAAAGGCTTGGAGCACTTTTGAGCTGGAAGAAGCCTGTGTTCTTGCCCTCCTTGTCTCTGAATGGTTTCATTGCTATAAACAGCTGGTGGATGTGAGCATGAAGGCTCTGCTTTCAGCTTTGATCCCTCTTAGTCAGAAGAGGAAACTAAGCCTCTCTTCCACATCTGGGGTTAGTGCTGTAGGGTGGGATGGGAGCAGGGAAGCTGAGCACTGCTGCTCCAGTTCTTGCTCACGGGTCTGTATTTTCAAAGAGAGAAGTTTTGCTCATTTTGGAAGAAGAGGTGTGACTGTCTGTCTCCAGGAGAATGTTCCAGGCAGTGGATCCCACAAGAAGAGGGACACCTCTGAATCATGGTATAGGAGAGGGTTTCAGGCCTCAGCATTCCCAGCTGGCTACTACAGACCTTTGGATTCTTGAGGTACTGAGAACCCAAGCAATTCCCTGATCTTTTTTTTCTGCTTGGCTTTGGGCTTACTCTGGATTTGGATGATGCTTTTGATGATGTGTAGTCTGGCCTTTCCAACCTCAAGGCTCTCTGAGCTTCCTCACCCACCCTTCTTCCTTTTAAAAAATGTGAGTGCTTTTTGGGATGGATGAGCTGATAGTTGAGGAAATGTTTGGGCAAAGCAATTTACATCCATTGGTAGCATTCTGTCATTGCAAGATATGTTTGATACTGGATTATTGAACTGTGCTAATACTGTAGGACTTTCCCTTATTTCTTTAGCTTTTAGTGTGTTTTGGCTTCTGCACAGCTGGAGGCCTTGTGTCTCACAGGAGTTGTGTAGCAGGACCAGGCAATGAATCCAGTGATCCCAGTGTCCTAGGCTGGTGTTGAGATCACCTTTCCCAGTATTTTTTGTCTGTGAATGCTCTCAGTGATGCAGGACAGCAAGTAAAACTGCATTAATCACCTATCAGTACAATGAAGGGAAGAAAATATTCTTGATTGGAAAGGTGGGGAAAAAAAAAAGTTATGACAATGGCCAGGATCAGCTGTAGGAAACTTTGATGATGAGCCTGTTAGTCACCATGGGGAGCTGCATTCCTGTCTCACCTCCATTAATGTGCAGGGAGAGATCTCCTGGAACATAATTAATAGAGCATGCAGCACAAACCACCTGCTCTGTCTGATGGCCCTGGATGATGAGGATGCTAATTACTTCTAATTAGCAGCAAAAAATTGTGTTGTAAAATATTTTGGACTCATTTCCTTGCATGTAATGTTGTTTGTTTTTTGTTTTTTTTTTAACAACTTCTCTTAATTTGTGGAAGTGCTTGCTGGAACTTTCTTATTTGAAATATCCTAGATTTATTCAGGCTTCTTCCCTGGGTTTTGTGAATTAGTTGTTTTGTTGAACTTGGACTTCACACTGGAGTTGAGTCAATCATACTCTGTGAAGAGACAAGATTAAGTAGAAAGTGCTTAACTAGCAGCATCAATCAAAATGTTGCAAGTATAAAAAAAGGCTAAAATGTGTCATCTTAATGGCTACAGGAGCGGTGCTAAGAGACAAGATGTAGTGACTGATGATGCTTCCAAGACACCAATGTAGTGTTTTCATCAGTGCACTTGTTTTTTCAATCTTTCTCTCCTGCTGTCTGTAAGTATAAGCTTTGGTTAAGGAATAGAGTATCCATCCTTTAATTAATAGCAAATTTTTCTTTCATGTGCCAGCTGGAAAAAGATAATTGGTCAGGAAAGAATAAAAAGCCTGAAGAAAGTGAGAGTGGCATAACTAGAATTACTCATAATTTGATTCTGGCACATAGAGAATCAAATAATACCTAAAAGAGAGAAGGGAATATGAATTTCAGCTTTTCTGTGGGAAAAAGTACTGGTATGTTTTGTTTCCTAGGTACTTTATCCTCTAGACTGATAGAACCAATGAAATTTGACAGTTCTGACTGTGTGATTCTGATGATTTTTTTTTAAAATACTGTGTAGTACTGGCATTTTTAGGAATGTGTTCTCTTGGTTGATTTTTCTAATGCAGCAGCCCTGGTCTGAATTCTGCAGCTGCTTTGACTATATGGTGATGTACACTTTTCAGCAACATGCTGTGTTTCTTTTCTGTGATAACTAATAAGCTCAATTAGATGCATTATTAACTACTTTCATTGATCTTACAATAAATGCCATGTAAGTGGAGATGCAGGCATATAAATCCACCTCTGTATCTTGCATACCTTGCTATTCAATTCATATATCAAAGCTCATATCCTCTGTAATTAACCACTCTCACTAGCAATTAGGCAGTGCTCCAGCTTTTATAACAACCTTATTTTGGTGCTTGTTTCAAATACTCTAACAGCAGTGCCATCTTTAAATAAACAATGAGACAAAGCTTTCCACAAAGCAGCCTCAGGGGAATGCAGCAGGCCACGAGCCCCGGGGGAAGCTGGTTTGTTTCAGAAGTTTTACTTGAACACAGAGCACAGCCTGGGTGTGAGGGAACATAACATTAGACTTAATTACAGCAGTATGATTTATGAGGCTGTATGCTTAAACGTAATATCCTTGGTTGAAAGGGCTCATTATCAAACAGAATTGGAGAGAAAACGGGGGCTGGAAGTCAGTTTACCCATAAGCTGTGTGGTGGTAACTGGAAATAAGAGAGGATGTAGATTTTGAATTGAGACAGGACATACAACTTGTGTAGTTCTCAGCTGGGCCATGGGTGATGTGGGGAGTAGTCAGGAAAGAGGGGAGATTGTTTAACCTGCGTGTCCTGAAATCTTTTTTACCTTGCTTTTATATAATGAAGGGATTAAACTAGACCACCTTTCCATGGTTCTTGGTGTCACTAGAAACCACAGTTAATCCTCTATTTTAAAAGTACTGCAGAGGAAAAAGTCAGTAAATCTCTGACTTCCCCAGCCTGGAAGATTGTTTCCCAAGGGGCACATGGACCTTGGCTCAGCCAGGTGTTTCACAGCACGGTGTGGTCTTTGGAACCCTCCACTGCTGGTGCTGCTTGGCTGGAGCCTGAGCCTCTTTGTTGGGCAACAGCACAAAGCCGTGTCCTCTGCACTTGAAAGTCTGGTTTCTGCTTGCTCTGAAAGGCCTGCTACTTCTTGTAGCAGAAAAGGGATGTGGGTGAAGTTCCATCACTCTGATACACTTGATATCAAAATGGAGAAAGAAAACAAACAGTAGTTCAAAGTTTACTTTCTACTGTGTCTGGGCTGTGTTTTGTCACTTGATCAGAGACGCATGTTTTAATCTGTTAAAGGATATAATACCCCTTATGACTGATTCCTTTAAACCTTCATTTGTTATTTGTAAATCTGATTCCATCTCATTACTTGAACCAGCAGTTCCACCACTATGAAGATGTGTGGGCATTTCTTGACACGGGTCCTGGTTTCAGCTGTTTGTGGTTCTAAACCTTGATGTTTTGGACCCAGGGTAGGTGCCTGGAGCTGAATGTTTGGGTATGGAAAGTTGCAATTAAAATGGCCTTTCTGAGAACAGGATTAACAAAAAGACCCCAAACAACCACCAAACCAAACAAAAAAGTGTGTTATCCCTGATTTTTAAAAAACTCCAAGGGTCTTGCAAATGTGTGTCTTCCTGAGCAGCAGTGCTCTCTCTAGCCCCACTTCTCCAGCATGGAGGGCTTGTCTTCCACTGCCTATGTGGAGTTTTGCCCAGGTTTGGCAGGTGTAAGTTGAGGAGGAACTTACACCTTGAGAGCAGCTTCTCCTCTCTGTTGACACTGGGCACCAAGAGCCCTCAACCTGACCTGCAGCTGTGTGGGAAGTGAATCCCAATTCCCAGGATTTCCAGATTCCTTTCCTGGGGGTGGGGGGAGGGCTCACAGGAGAACTTCAGTTGTCCAGCTGCTTTGTGTTCCCTGTCCCTGGAGAAGTAAAAATAATTTCTGGTTTTAGTGCCTCAGTTCACTTCAAATACAAAACAAACTTAAACCATGAAATGACATGCTTGCAAGGTAAGGTCTTGGAAACAGAGTTAAACAAGAAAATCATGAGGTTCAAATGTACTAGTTCATGTCTGATATTAAGTACTGCTTGAGGTTTTGAGGGGCTGTTTTGGCCGTGGTAGCCAAAAGGTTGTGTCAGGAATGGTCTTGTTGCTCTTGTTGCTGGTTTTGTGACTCTTTCTGTGCCTTGCTCTCTGTCTACTTCTTATCCTCATTCATTTGCATGTTTTGATTGCTGTTGAGTAGAAACAAAGCATTGTCTAAAGCATGTGATTTAAAAACAATTCTTATTCATTGATTAATAATAAAGGAAAGAGGACCCTGAAGAGTGGGTTGTAGGCTGCAGAAAAGAATGTGAGGAAAACAGCCTCTCCTGTCCTTCCAGTGCTCCCTTGCTGGATGATGAAGAGGAGGAAGAGAGCTATGCTGATGAATTTAGGGTGAGAAATGAGCGGAGCAAGTGTTAGAAGGGAAGTGGGGCTGAAGAGGAGCAGGAGCTGTTCAGTTGCCAAGAGATCTGCAGCCCCTGCTGAGGGAAAATAGCTCTGAAAACTACTGATAAACTTTGTTCTTTTCAAAGGGAAGACAGTCAGCTTGCCATTGTCACTGTTTACTTTGATATTTCAAATGATTGAGGCCTGTACTAAGACTGGTATGGTTTAAAATACTTGAATATTTGTTTGTTTTTTGTTCTGTGGGTTTTTGGCTTTGTTCAGGAAAATGAATGTTTTATACCACGTTCTCCTAGAGAATGTCTGAGGTAAAATGCCTTTTCTTTTTCCTCAGAAAGAAATTGCAGTTTTAAGATGGCCTGGGTACTTTTTGTAACAACAAAAGTTACATATAATGAAGTATGCTACTATATATACTTCTTGTATAATAAAGTTTGGGCAATTCATTTGGAATGTACCTTTAGGTCATTGCTGCTGCATGAGTGAAGGTATAGGGTTGAAATTTATACGAAAACACTTGGCAGGAGGAGGCTGGAAGAGCATATCCAAATGTGGTGGTTATCACTGTGGGTCCCTTCCAACTCAGTTTGCTCTGTGATTTGACAGCAAGTTAAGCTTCCTACAGCTCTTCTCTGTATGATTAAAACAGTAGTCAAGTTTTTGTTCTTTGACCTCTGACAGATAAAAATCAA
Organism: Lanius collurio; assembly: GCA_020086605.1. Lineage (NCBI taxonomy): Eukaryota > Metazoa > Chordata > Aves > Passeriformes > Laniidae > Lanius > Lanius collurio. Next base: position 28,356,028 of record JACBWW010000009.1, on the reverse strand, counting down.
TGTCATTTAAAAGGAAAATCAACAAACAAACCCTGAAATGAGGCTCTTTATATGAACCTCAAAATACTGAAACTTCTTGTGAACCAATGCTTGGGTTTCTTATCTTGATTTTTTCTTAGAGGCTTGTTTGCATTTCAAACAGCTTTTTTATTCCCTGCACTTGACACACACAAGTTAATCAGTGCTGCAGGGGCAGTTGAAAGGACAAAGAATTAGGGAAACAACTTCTTAAATTCTTAGTAAGCCCCAGATTTTTTATACCTGCTTTCCACAGTTAAAAGACAGTAATCCAGTTCTTAAGAGTAAATTCTGGTAGTTGTGTCATATTGAGCACTGTGCTTTGGAAAATTTAACTTGGCAGCTTTAGAGGGCAGCAAAGCTGGATGTGAGCCCGTATAGTTTTGTCCTGAATCTCGCAGTACCTGACTTTATATGTAAAATCCTACAGCTCTATTACTTTTGGATATCCTCAGCTTCTCCCACGTGTGCTTTGCTTAAATATTCTCAGTCACCTTTTCAGTCTGGCTAATATTTTTTTATTGTTCAGAAACAAAAAATAAAGAGAGGAAGCAAAACCAATGTATTAGGAAAGACTGGATATCACTTTTGAAAAGGATGAGAGCAGATCTTTGTTCAGTTGTGAATGCTGAAAAATGTTCAAATGCATCATTAAGCAAGTTTCATTCTCCTGACTGAAGAATAAAAGTTTAAAGCCTTCCTAGAATTTTTTTTTTTAATCCTTTGTTGAAAAAAACCCAGAAAACACCAACCAAACAACAAACTGTATGGAGTGGAAAAGGTTAACTGCCTGTCAGTAGTGTTTTCTTTGATGTTTTGACAATTTTTTTAGGTTATCACGTTTTGCTAGGGTGGTCGTAGTTTCAGCCGAATGCACTGTCCCTGCTTTGCTGTCTGGCACTGGTGAGGGTGCCAATCCATAAACTCCTGCTCTAAATCTGACTAGGCTCAGTGAGCTTGGCTCTTTACAAAGAGCTGAAAAGTCAGGGTTTAGTGGAGAGTTTTGTGGAATTTCAATGGAGCAAAATGAAGTTTTCCATAGGCTTGCTGATATAAAAATCAGGTAGGGCAACATCTATAATGCTTTCCAGGTTGAAGAGAGTACTAAGTAAGTCAAACTTTACTGTCAAACTTTACTTTTCTTTTTCCCTAAGTCCTGAACTGATGAATAAATTTTGGATTTTAGTGTTGCTGTGAGAACTGTAAAGCTGATTACTTCCCTAAATACAAGAAGTCCAAATTTCAAATAAGATTTTCAGGTGTGTCTTGTAGATATCTGTACGTATCATTGTAGCATGTTATTTATAAAGAATAATCTTGCCTTTAAATCATAAAAGTACAAAATAACATAGAGAAAAATTAATTAATTTTTTATTTTGGTGGTGAGGAAGTAACAATTTATTTGTGTCAGGCTGGCCAAGCTAATTAAAGGGATGGAGCACCTCCCTGTGAGGAAAGGCTGAAAGAACTGGGATTGTTCAGCCTGAAGGGAGCCCACAGGAAAGATGGAGAGAGACTCTTAACAAGGGCCTGGAGTGACAGGACAAGGGGAATGGCTTCACACTGTCAGAGAGCAGGTTTAGATTAGATATGAGAAAGAAATTGTTCCCTGTGAGGGTGCTGAGGCCCTGGCACAGGCTGCCCAGAGAAGCTGTGGCTGCCCCATCCCTGGCAGTATCCAAGGCCAGGCTGGACGGGGCTCTGAGCAAGCTGGGAGAGTGGAAGGTGTCCCTGCCCATGGCCAGGGGTTGGAAGGAAATGATTTTTAAGGACCCTTCCAGTCCAGGCCATTCTATGATATTATATATTCTTTTCCGCAGAAGAACTAACTCACAAAATCATAGCAAAGTTTCATGACATTATTTCCTGTATAAGTGATTTAAGATGTAAGTCCTACACCTGCAAATTCGTAGACTTAAACTGCAAAGATGTCATGAAACAACTTTTTAACAGAACCTGTTGAATAGGATCCAAGTTCAAATTTTTTACTTCCCTGGCTAGGTCTTCAGGAGTATTAAAAGGTAAATTAGGATTTGATCAAGAAACCCCTCAGAGGCAGACACCTAGCTGTTCAGAGAGGACGCTGCTGTGGGCCCTGGGCAGCTGCAGGGTCTGGCTTAGAGGTCTGCACAATTTGTGTTAGCAGTGCCTTGTCTTGCAGAAACAAAACAAGGTCAGGACCTGGCAGGCACTTAAGTCTTGTCTGTATTAACTTTTGTAGTTGAACAGGTTTTTCTGCCACTGAAGGCAAGGACCCAATGAATGTCCCACACCTCCTACCCCTATAATATCTAGGATACAGTAAAACCATGGTATGTAAAATTTGGTTATAGCAGCTCATTTGAGGTTGTGCTGTGCATGGGGCTGGTGAAGTCAAACTCTCCATTTCATCTGATCCATTTCCTTTTCATGTTGGATTAAACTGTCCCTTGTGATTAGGCTGCTCTTAATGGAACTGTTTTCCTTGAGCAGAGCTGGAAGTGGGACAGTGCTGGTTTGAGTTTTCAACCATGGACCTAAAGCATGTTTGAAGGGAAACAGTGGATTAAGGGGTGGGACACGAGCAGAGGCACCACTTGCGCAAGGTTGTTGACAAATTGTGGAATACAACAAGACTCCAAGTTCTGGGCCAGTGCTCTTTTATAAACATTGATCTGGTGAGCTGTTCAATGCATAAATTGTTTTATATTGATTTATCTCACAGTAACTGGGCTAACCTGGGGGTAAGCCAGTTGTGACAAAGCTAATTAGTTCATTAAGGTTTCCATGTGTCAAAAATTGTGTTGTTTTGTTTTAAGTATGTGTCTAAAGATGCAGAATTTATCATTTCAAGAAAACTGGGTGCTGAAGAGAGTTTTACACTTGCTGGCATTATTGTTGTGCTCACCTGTTGGGACGAACCTTGTTGACGGACAAAGTATAATTAACATTCTTAATTTGTAATAGAGATGAGGGAGAAAATCCTGCTTCCTTTCTGCAACCTGATAACTGGAGCAACAGAAGCCACCACCCAAAGCACTTACACTTGGTAAAGCTGAGTAAAAGCTGGGCTGTGTTTCCCAAGAAACTTCTCAGAAAGAAATTCAGCATCATCAGGGCAAGGTGTACAGGCTTGAGGGAGTACAGAGAACACAAACTAAAAACATCAGTCATAGACAAGAAAATCTCTTGACCCAAGAGCAATAAAACGAGTGTGCCACTGAGCACTCTTCTCTCTGAAAACTGCTATCAAAGAAACTCCTGCTGTTTGATATGTCCTGGGCTCAGGAAAACAAGAATTCACAAATTCTCAGACTCATTGGACTCAATGATCTTAGAGGTATTTTCCAACTTAAATGATTCTATGATTATATAAAACTGTTTCCAAATGACTGATGAAGAAAATACCCAGCACCATCTCAAACTTTCCTTTATGGCAGAAACAGCCCTTAAGTTTTCAGAACTGACATAGTTGCTTCTGACTAACAATAATCTGGTATCATGGGGTGGATTCAACTCCCGAAGCGTAAATTTGTGACTGGTATTCGTGTGCAAGAAGCAATCACAGAAGAGAAGAGAGACCAGAGAGAACTGATATTATTTCTACTACAAGAACTGGAAGGCTTGGGGGTAGAATTAAAGCAGTAATAAAAATGCCATCTGGAAAAAGAGCTGGGTGCATCAGTAGGAGTCAAAGAAAAGAGGTTTCCTTGTGACACTTTGAGTGATGATTTGCAGGTGAAAGTGACACCTTTTATGGGCAACAATTAAAAACTGTCCAGTCAAGTCAGAGAAATGAGCAGCAAATAAAGCCACTCTCAAACAGCAGTGTGGGGTCACTGAGTTGGTCAAAAATGTGTTTGCTGTGGTCCTGATCTATTTTTCCACAAAATTTAGGTGAGGAAAGCTTTGAATTGCTTTGTGTTTGAGCCTCAGCAGAGAGTTGGCTTTAGGAATGACCTCGCAGATCAGTTATTCAGCTGGGGAAGCACAGGTATGAGAAGGCAAAGGGCAGCTTAGAAGTTGACAAAGTAGGGCAGAAAGTTTTGACCTCTTTGGGGGAGAACTCCTCTTGGTGCTTATAATGTCAGATGTTTTCATTTTAATTTATCTGAGGAAGAAGTATGTGGTCAGTACTATGCTGAGGCATCTTGACAGCAGCTTACACATTTAGCTGTAGGAATTAATAGGGCTGTGCTTTCACGTGCACTCACAGATCTGGGAGCACCAGGGTCACCTTGATGCCTCAGCCAAATTAACTCTTTGTAGATATTGCATTAGGCAGAAGATGGAGGAACAATTTCAGGGAATGACTGCTGAAATGACTGCTTTTTCTTTCCTTCTCTTAACTTGCAAAACCTTCTGAATAAGGTGCAAAACCTCCTGAATGACTCACCAGATGAATGTATTGCTCCTGGAACAGATTTCAGATCAGTCAAAAGCTTTCACAGGAGACCATTTGGGCTCTTTCGATCATCTGAAAGCAATAGCATCCTCTCTAAGTGGCAAGATCAAGGTTTTCTGATCTCATCAGGCAAGTTTGGAATTTAGAAATGAGGTGAGACACAGGTGATATTATTAATTCAGAAGTTGTATCATGGCTTTGAAACTGCTGAAGTTGGGGGTGCTGGAAGAGTCATGGCTGATTTGCAAAATGTATGTTTTGGTGACATGTTAGCAGGAAGTGGAAAACGGTGCAGGAAATGTGACGTTGACAAGAGACGTTGATAAAAGAGAGAGAGCTCCAGCTCAACAGTGTCTTATGGAGGCATCACTGGAGTGTGTGGCTGAAGAGCTGAGGGTTTTTTTCTGTCAGAGGATTGGTAGTTACGACTGTCCACTGACATTGTTGTGATTTATTTCACAAACTCACCTGGTGCTTGTGAAGTCACACACCAAAGGGCACTGCAAATAGAAGAAACCAGGCTGAATGACTTTTGTAGATGTAGAAACAAGAGTAAACCATCTGTGGATCAAAGGAGAATTTGGAATTCCAAGTATTTTGCTAAGTCTTTGAGACTGCAGGCTTCCAGGAAAGACACCCTATCTCAGTGTGCCCACAGGCTGGTGGGTGTGGGTAGAAAGGATCATTATGGACTTCTACCTTCAACTCTCTTATTTTGTAGATTCAGGGAAATTAGGGCACTGTGTCCCACTGCTTTTGAGGAATTTAAAACAGCACTGGATGAGAATATGAATTATACTCCAGAAGTTGTTTTGTTTCAATATAAAGCAAATCTCTATATTGTGATGAAATTTTGGGGTGATGTGGACTGTGTAGAAGATCAAACACTGGGCTGGAAAAGCTTGTTCCAAGCCTGTTTGATAACATGAACATCTTTTGGATGAAATTTTACAGGAGAGCTTATGAAGTCCAGGGATTGACTGGATGTGAATGAGACATAATGAATCAAGGAGAATTCAAACCCAATTGCACTTTATGCCTCCTTTTCCTATGTAGTTGAAATATGTGTTAAAATAGTCTACTCTTGCAGTGACAAGTGCAGAGACTAAGAAGACCAAGTTCATGTCCAGATCAAGAATAAAGATTTCCAACAAGCTGAGAGGAAAGAAAGCATTTTCTCAGTAGCTGCTTTTCATCTATTATCTCAGTTTAGCAGAGGCTATAGAAGAACTAAAAGAATTTTATCCCTTTAGCCTGAAAGGACTGAAATATCTTGTCAGCTCTTCTTTTCAATCACTTCAGTCCTCTGAGGATAATGAAGATACTGTATTCACAGGCTTGCCTGAGTGATGAAATGTCTTCAAGTATCTCCAAATGCTGTCAAGTGGTCTCTACACCTTGGCTGTGGGTATCTGTGTTGGTGGATGATGTTACCCATTGAAGGAGCTTTGGAATTTCTATATTTTAGCTGGGTTTTGGTTGTTTTTATCTGCTGATAGCTTGAGGGATCAAATCTGAGTACTTGTTTTCTAAGGATTGCTGAAGGCATTCATTGTTTTTGTTAAGAAACGGGTGCAGTTTTTTTCTCCCTGACTTTTGCAGCCAAGAAAATACAGATCTGTTTTTAGGGTGGACCTTAAAAACCTTCTGTGAGTTCTCAGTCCTTCTCCATACAAAATGGGCCTGAATTATTGTGAATACCATGAGGTGTGGGTTATTTTGTCTAGTTGAAGAAGAGAGGGAGGAGGATTTTCCTGTGCATTGTGAAGTAGCTCTTCCCACATGGTTTGGTCCCAGTCTGGGGATGAGGGATTTTCTCTTTGGAGACTGCTGTTTCCACCTTAAACTGGCACCTGGATAACCAGATGAAATTCCATGTGTCTGTACTTCTGATTCATATCAGCCCTAATGTAGTGGCAGCTGCTTTCAAATGGATCTTGCCTAGAGGTGATTGCAGGGAGTGCTGTGAAATTTCATTTTACTTCTTCCACCTTGGCTACAGAGTGCTGAGAGGAGGGGAGGTGGGATATTTGTGCCATCCCTTGCAGATGGAGAACTGAGCACTTGCTGGTCTGCTGTTTTGGGGGCACTGTTACCAGAGTAAGTCAGCAGAATATCTGATTTAAATGCCATTGAAAGTCTGCTCTACAGCAATGACAAGATCTCTTCAAAGTTAGTTGGCAGGAACTTAGCAGAACTTTGGTTTTGAGTTAAGTGCTGTGATACTATTTCTAATTTCAGGATGACAAGTTAGAGACAAGCTTTTCTGTTGTGTAAACACAGAGCTTTAAACACAAACAAAGAATTATTTTTGGTGCTCTTTTCCTATGACAAAAATTGAACTTGAAAGGTAAAAATAAACAAAAACATGTTCTAAAACCTTTTCAGATTAAAGGTTAGAAAAAAGAAGAAATCAAGGCTCAAGTTCACTTCCAGCTTACATAATTGCTGACACAAAGCTGCAGTCCAGCCAGATGAACAGCACATTGTGAGGTACAGGAATAATTTGTAGTCCTTTTGGGTAACCAGAGTAGCAAACAGCAGATGCATGCAGTGGAATAAATCCTTGTCTCTGCATCAGTTTTTCTAAGAAATATGATAATATTTAGGTTTAACCAATATCTGTTTCTATCTTAATGGATCACAAGAGAGCAGTTAACTTCTGATGTATTTAGGGCCCTGTACTGATGGAAGAATTTATAGGTGAGTAAACTGTGGTATCAGAGATGATTGTATCTTTTGCCTTGGTGAATAGTTTTTCAAACCAAGGAGGCTGTGGATGTACACTTACTCTGCAAGCTGTTTCTTATCAGTGGCTTCACATTACTGCTCCCCATCAAAACAGTTTATGTGAATGTTTCTCAGCCCTCTCTAAGCAATATGAGCTCATATACTTAAGCAATTTAGTAGCTGATTTGTGCTAACGGTCTTGACTGTTGCTTAGAGACCCTCAGGCTCTGAAAGGTTGTAATGTGAAATGATTGACCCAGATTAATGTTTACTTTTGCCCTTGCCTGAGTTTGGGTCAATTTAGCTCTTTTATTGAATGCTCTGATCTATGGGTTTTGTAACTCAAAGGAGTGCCAGGTATGCTGTTTTATTTCCATTTGTCAAATCAGAAAATAGTGGGGAGTTCTGCTCCAGAGAGGTGCTTGGGGCAAGGCTGGAAGCTGGAATTTCCAATCAGGGAGGAAGCTTGGGAAGAGCATGTCTGTTTTAGCAGGAGGCCAGACCTTCTGCCACTCAGGCTGAAGCATCTCAATGTCCTCTTAAACGGAAGTGTTAATCAAAATATAGCAGACTAATTGTTTATGTGAGTGGATGAGATTATCCCAGACAATGTGGTGCTGTTTGACTTGGAGAAGGAACTGTGTAACCATATGCAAAGCTGCACCACAGCGATAGACGATTGGCTTTTTGATTAGGTCATAAAATCTGGGGAGGTGATAAAAATGGAGCTGATTTTTGGGTGGGGTGCTCTGCTATCTTTTCAGATCAGCTTATAGCTGTGGAGTATTATTTACCATGCACAAATGAATAGGGAATAGTAGCTGAGGCAGTGGGCAGGTTTTTAATCTTAATGTGCCAGGCAGCGGGTTAAGCTCTTGTGATAATGTGTCTGAGAGCTTTGTGGAGTGATAAGGAGAAGGTTAGAATAGTTTTACTGTGCTAAATATTATTGCACAATGTTAGATTAGAACTTTTAAAATGGGCGTTGTTTGTACCAATTAGTTTAACTTGAAATTAGATGTGAGCTTTGGTATGCTTCTTTTTGTGTCCAGGTCCCCTTTGCAGGGACAGTGTGCAGCAGTTGCTGCTACAGAGTCTCTATGGGAACTGGTGTGTCATGGATATAAACCTCAGGATGTCAGGCTTGCCTATAATTGCATTTAAGACCTTGCACTGACACAAAGAGATGGAATACACAAAGCGCCCTGAAAGGCAGAACACCTTCTTCCTGAGAAGAGCTGCTAAAATGTATCCCATTTGCTTATAATTTTCCATTAAGGTAATAAAAAAGAGTGGCCTGAGAGAGCTGACATCTCTAAAAAGGGAAACAGGTGGCTTTCCATTGCATTTCTGCATGGACCCCACTGTGCTGGTTGAGAGCTAGTCATGCAGGAGTAAGGAGTGGTGGCTACTTACTCCATCACCCATCACATTGTTGCCTTGCTCCAGTTCCTTGTGGGACCTGCATGGTCTTCAAACCAGGTCATTTCTTTTCTCCTATCACCCCTCATATTCCCCTTACTTGTGCCTTGGAGGCCTGAGCTATCCCACATCTTGGATTCTGCTCCTTCCCCACCTGTTGCTTGAGGGCATCAAGAACTTCTTGCAGGACAAGCTAAAACCCCCAATGCTGCAGCCAGGGCTCTGCTCTGGGTGCAGAGGAGCTGATCCCAAGGCTGTCCCTCTGCCATGCCTCCTGCCCTGCCCACCAGGCAGCTACTTGCCCAGCACTCTAACAGGTCCTGCCGGTGAGTGGAGAAGGGGAAATGTTATTTTTTCCCATGTATACAATGAAAGGAAGCGCTGTACTAAATGGAATGAGGTAAAAAGGTTTTCCCGGCACATTACCTTCTAACACTTCTTCATCCTGTTTCTCTGCTCCAGGTCCCACTCTGCTGTGGAGAGTGGGACTAAATTCCCCACAGCTGGCTCCTGCCAGCCCCCAAGGCCTGGCTTCCTCCGACAGGGAATGCCCTGCTTTGTCCTGTTGAGGGGATGAGGGACATCTCTCCCTTGGAACTGGGCAAAGGAGAGTCTTGCACCTTGGCATACTGAAGCTGGTGCAGGGAAGTGCTATTTCATTACTAATATAGCAAAAGGAATAATAAAGTCTCCAGAAATCATATAAAAGACAAGAGGGGTGGGTGGGAGGGTGGAGGGAGGAAATACTTGGAGATGTCTGCAGTACTTCCTGTTTGCTTCTGAAAAATTATGAGTCAGATCCCCCAGAAACAAAAGAGAGGGGTTTGAAAAATGGTGAGATTTTAAAAAAGTAATCATGCGTGCATATGTTCTCTTCTGGTTTTTGAGCTCTGAGAGCTGGAGGCCGTTTTTCGGAGCAGTGGTGACAGCAAGGAAGACACACTCTTCCCTTCCAGTGAAAGAAGAGGTGTTTTTAATATCTCTCAATGCAGCATCAGGAAAGAGACCGATAGAAAAGATACCAAAGATCGCAAAGTTTGGAATAAAATGTGTGGTAGCATCACAGTTCTTCTAGACTTGATTGCTTTGGCTTGAAAAACTTTTGCAACAGGGGTTAGGTGTAGCCCTGGAGCTGGTCTGCCTTTGCTTTGTGAGGTATATACTTTGGCACAGGAGGGAGAAGGTGTGTTGTGTGTGCCTGGATTGTGTCTGAGGCTGATCCAGAAGGAGGGACCATGCTCCTTTTTCCCAGGTCTGCATCTTTAAAACCCGTGGATTCTGTGGGATTTGTAGCATGAGTGTTGATAAGTGTATGTGTGTACAGCAGGATTGCACTTAAAAAGGAAAATGAAGTGGATATCATTGTTCCGCTTATTGTATCACCAAGTGCAGGCTTTTCTAGATAACCTGATTTCTTTGTTCCTCTGCCAGTTAATGCCCAGTAAATCTATGTAAGTGATAAAAGACTCCAGTTTTCCCAGTAAAAAGTGATTATCTGCAGGCATTTTTCCTCTGTTACGGTGTCAGGATAAGCTGTGCGAGGAGACCTGGAAGCATTTCCTTCAGCTGAAAAGAATGCTGCCGAACTGGAGGGCCTGAAGGTAAAAGGCCAAACTCATTTCTTGGTAACAGTGCTTGTTAAGACACTCCTTAGAAGGTGATCTGACTGACAGCACAGCCAGAGAGCTGGAGCTCCTTGGTGCTCAGCAGAGTTGTCACTGAGAGTTCAGGTGGACCAAAAAAATCTATATTAATAAATAATCTCTCTCGTGTGCTCTGGGGTGCTGGACTGCAATAGCCTGTACTGCTATAAATGTTTCCTGGAGTGATTTTTGCCCCTAACACTGTCCCCAGATCCTGTGCAGCCACCCTGGCTTGAATGTTGAGCTCTGCTGAGCAGATGTGAGGTTTCCTATGCCTCAGAGCCTGGGAGAGTCCATGGGCATGTGAAATTGGCTGTTTTGAGTGTAGCCTTGCTGTGCTAAAAGCAGAGGAGATGCCAGCCATCCCAAGGTGGTCAGCTTGGGAAAGGTCTGCAGCAGTTTTGAGGTGTGACTCTCCTTGTTACACCATTTTCCTGCTTTAAAATGATAGCTATGAAAAGTTCACACCAGTAGAACGGCCTTCTTTTCCACCTTTAACTTTTCACCTGCATAGAAATGACTGTTTTGCCACCCTGTTTGTGGCTGCTGTTTTGTGACTCTCCTACTTCCCAGCTCCTTCTGCTACTGCAGGAACATTCCCAAGCATTTCCTCTTCAGGTTTCTTCTTTGTGCTGCTATGTGGGACTCTCAAGCGAGTGTGTACAGGTTGGGGGTAGGTGTGGCAAAGGGCTCCCAGAGCTGCTCCCAGCAACTGGGAAAGCAGCTCTGAGACAATCTGGAACAGCTCCCAAAATGATCTCTCCCAGTAGGAAACTGGCTCCACTCGGTTTTAAAAACAAGTAAATAAAATCACTGTGATTTCTCAGCTGGTTTTTGTTTGGAAGGTTTTTTTTTTAACTTGCTACTGAAGAAAGAGAAGAGCAAAGAGACTATGCAAAAATACCCGGCCCAGCTGCAAGAATTTGTAAACGTTTATTGTTGCAAAATGAAAATAAAAATCATACAATCCTTTGTTGAGAGAATTGGAGCCCGTGTTGATGTGGAGGTATCTCCTGTGCACAATTCTCATTGCCACCGGTGAGAGCTGGACACATCAAAGGGTGAGCAGACCTCAATTCCTGCCGGCCAAAGTAATTGTCCCTGCGGGAAGAAGTGAAGTGCTGCTGAAACCAGCAGCAGGATTTTGGAAGCTGGGTTGCATGCTGGGTACAAGTTTGTTGGTGGTTATGCTGGTTAAGGCAAAATCAGGCAGCACCATAAATCCAGAGCGCTGCCTTGGCAAGAAGATGGTCAGGAAAGGTTCATGTTCCTGGTGTAAAGCCCAGGTTTGCCCCCAGTGCCAGGATATTGCACATCTCATGGAAAGGGGCTGTGGCTGGGGGAGCTCAGGATGTGTTGTGAGTGTGCTTGGCCTTGAAGACAGTTTCTGGGGCTGCTGAAGGAAGGTGCACTAAAGGAAGGATATGAAAAGCACTGGGTCAGGTGCTGAGTTGCTGCAGAAAAGGGCTGTTTGACTAATTTCAGGGGAAGTACACATGCTCACACTAGCTTGGGACTTGTCCCCATTGTTGGCCTCTGAAATGAGGTGAGCCCTTTCTTTCTTTGGTACCCTGACATATAACAGAGTTTATAAAATGGAGGATTTTGTTATCTGTATTGTCTGAATTTTATTTTTTTTTAACTTAAGCAATAAATTAGGCACGTAAAATTTTTCTCTCCTGTGTGAAATAAGCACTGCAGAATGTGTAAAATGTCAGCATTTTGATTGAGCAATGTTTTCCACTCACTTTTTTACATAGTGTGACATGGTTGGTCTGCCAGATTATTGCTGTTTGTGTTACAAAATGGAGAAAGAACTTAGTTTGTTTTCCAGGACTTATGTTTCAACCTGTGTTTGCAGGATTGATAATTTGTTAATGTATATTTGTGGATGTATATATCTTTGTATATATATATATATATATATGCTGTCATTCCAGATGCTGAGGTTCATGATATGCCTTACAGTACCATTTGAGGCTGGTTTGTCTGCTTAAACAACAATATTTTTACATTGTGCTATTTCAGCCAAGTTTCCTAATTTTCTTCCTTTGCTTATGCTTCCTTTCTACAGTAAGTGTTGCTATTTTGATGAGTAGGTGTGACTGGCTTCATTACTGGGATGAAGTCACTTCTTGATCACTGAACAGATATTGACATTTCTCAACAGTATTTTTCTGGGTAAATCTTTCTCTTTTCATTAAATGCTGTTAACAGTGAACAACCCAGCCTTTCTGACTCCTTTTATTAGCACACAGCTCTTTAAAGCAGTCCTTCAAAGTGGCCACTCACAATTATGTGCAAAGCTGAGAAAAAAAGCACAAATTCTTCTGTTGTAAACTAAACTTAGAATTTCTTTTGACTGTGATTATTGTCTCTATGCTGCTGGCTTAGCTTTGCTGTCTCTGGCTGAATAGGTAACTAGGTATTGAGTTCTGCTTGATTTTGGGAGCAGTGATGCTGTTACTAGGATGACTCTTCTGAAGTCACTGTGTACCATGGGAATTTAAACTGCTCAGTCTGATAGGGACTGGTTAGTGAGCTACATGCCTAAAATTCACATAAGGATGCAGGGTTGCCTCTGACACCCTTGTTTTTAGTTTACAGTGATCCCAGCGTCAGTGTTTCTAATGCATATTAGGATATACCTAATACTTCTACTTTGTCTGTGCTTCCGTACACTGAGAGAGCTGAATTGCATACCTGTTACGGGTGGTTGTAAGGTGTGAGCAAGCAGAGTTAAAGCTGCGTGAAATCTTGATTTTCTGATTTACTTCAAAGTAAGTGGTGTGTTTGCTTTGGGCCAAATCCTGGACTTTTTACAGCATTTGCATAACATATGTAGCTAGCTGGACTAAGGATTAAGTGGAAATGCTTCAGAGGTTAGACTGCAATTAAAAGCTTTGATGAATGACCCACAGTGGGAGTTGCCGACACTGCTGCTTCTTTAAACTTCATCCCCCAGTGCACTTTTGGGAAGCAGGGATGATGGAGGTGAAATCCTGGCCTCAGAGACATCAGTGGAAGTTTTGTCCATTCAAAGAGAGCCAAGATTTCACCTAAAAGGAAAAGGTTAGTAATGGAAAAATTGTCCAGTCCTCTAGGTGATGTGCATTATTAGTGGGTATGTGTCTTGCAAGCCACTACTGCCTTCAGAAAGCTTTCCTAATACCCATTTTATCATTTCCATCTTTTTAGCTTTAATACAACTTTCATCCAAAAGAGGGTTTGCCTGTGGAAGCGTTTTCCAATTAAATGCCTTTAGGTTGTCGCAACATCCTGGTATGATAGACTCTTACTTTTTGTATAAAAAAAAAAAAAAAAGAAAGAAACAAAGGAAGAAATCAACCATTTCCTTGGGTTTATGGGAATGTAATTTATTTATCAAGGGCACTGAGACAGACTGAAGCCAAAACCTGGCTGGGAGCAGAACACCAGTGTTGAGGAGAAGTGCAGCAGGACTCTGTGTGCCTGGGGAGGGAGCTGGGTGGGATAGGCTGGCACACCTCGTCCCATTGCCAATTCCCCCTGGAATCACAGAATATCCTGAGCTGGAAGGACCCACAAGGATCGCTGAGTCCAACTCCTGGTCCTGCATGGCACAGCCTCAAGAATCACCCTGTGCCTGGGAGCGTTGTCCAAACACTTCTTGAGCTCTGTCAGCCTTGGGACTGTGACCAATTCCCAATCCCTTTTTGACAGCAGAAAATAGGTGTGCTTGGCACCACTGAAAATGACTCAGTGTGTGTTGTATTGATGTGAGGATCTTGAAATACTGTGCAAACGTTCATTTATTTGGCAAAAATGAGCATATCCAAGCAAAGCTCAGTACCATTTTCTTGGTGCATTAATGGCTTACCTATTATGTTGGCCAAGAAAATTGCAAAACTGAGACTAAAATCTAATCATGTTTTCTCCTTTCCTCTGTAACCTCCAAATAACATTTTATTCCTTTGTAATCATTTGTTTTAACTCTGTTCTTATAATTTAATTGAAATTGCGCAATGTTTTAAATGTAAATGTAGCTATAAAAAGGGATAAACAAGTTCTACTGAACAGAAGCTTTTGCAAGCTAAAAGCGTGACTGGATATAACACAATACAACAGAATAACAAAATGACATTCGGGATTTATAGCTGGATTACTTAATTGAGCAGAAAAACTTCTGCTTTTATTCCACTTGTCCTCCCTTTGACATGCAAGCCTGCAGGTACAGTTACAAGAATGGTTGAATGCACTATTAGATGAGGGAGGAACTTTGGGCCTAATTATTTGTGCAGTTATTAGCGCAAATGTGGAGCTGCCTGCTTGCATGGTGGTGTTTTTGTTTCCCAGTATGTGCTTGGGATTGTGCTTTCTGTCCATGTGTCTTCACACCGTTTGAGAATACAATTCAAAGTGACCCACGCAAGCATTTTTTTTTGGGATGGTAGGAATGGCTGAGTGTTCCTGCTCTGTGTAGCTGATGCACAACATCCTTGTTTCACACTGAAGTTGGTGCATGGTGAAATTTATCTGCTGTTTCAGACACCTTGATGAGTTTGGAATATTTTAGATGCATAGAAGTTTGCTTTTCCAGAGTAAGGGTACTTATTAAACAGCTTCTTTCAACCTGTTTTCTGCTTTGTTTGTGGCAACTAAAATTTGTTCAGAAAGGAAAGTATAAAGTTCCTAAAGTTTGAGGCAGGCAGGAGCCAGACTTTCTTGTCTCTGTGCAGCTGTACCTCACTGGCATAGAGTGAAGTTCTTTAAATGCTGTGTTCTGCTGTCCTCCCATTTGTCAAAAGGGCTTTTTAGCATGGAATCTTCCTAAATAATAGAGATTTAATAGCCTTGCTGTAAGTGCAAGGAAGAGCCTTTTTCTTTTCTGTGCGAGCTGGGATTAATGTGGGCAACCCTCAAAGATGTGAAAAGGTGATGTTGAAAAATTTGGCGTTGGAAAGAGACAGGAAAAAAGACTCATTTCATACAGGGTAGCTAAATCACTGAGTTGTAAATCATTTGAAGCAGGACTGGCAGGACTGCTAGTCAGAAAAGAGTATGAACTCACATTTTGGGAAGGGTGAGGTAGGATGACTGCAGATTTTTGGCAGGAGACCTCTTGAAGCACACAAGAAGTGGGCTGACCTAGATGCCTGATAAGAGGCTCAATGAAATGAAAAGTGGGTGGACTTGGAGAAGAACTGGGTGGACCTGATTGTTTTGGCACTTAGGTATTTGATGTTTGATTTCCAGGGCAGCAAAATTTTAATCACCTATTGTTCGTTATTGGTTGGTTTCTTGGTGGTATGACTTGCACCTCTCTTCCCAAGTGGTTGCTGACATGTGTGGAGCATGGGAGAGGCTTAGTGCTGCAGTTTGGAAGGAAATAAGTGTCTTGGGTGGCAGGTGGAGGAACATTTCTGTGGAGGAGGTTGTGTGAAGGGACATCTGAGGAGCAAAGCGATGGAGGCTTTGGGGGCTCTTCCTTTGTTCATGAGGGCATGTTAAGGTTATGTGGTTTCAGATTGTCCCCTCACCATGCTTTGTGAACAAAGGAATTGCTAGGCTCCACTGGCAGTTAAAATGTCCAGGTTCTCTTGCTGATGCCTGTCACCAGTGTTGCCCCTCTTCCTGCTGCTGCCCAGGCCTTATGCTGCTCAAAAAGGCAGTGAAATGACGATACCATTAAGACAATAAAAGCTGAGCAACCTGAGTGTCTTAGATTGAAGGCATTGCCTCTAGCTTAGTTTATTCAGCTTTTTGAGGACTAAAATTCTCCATAGATGTATAAACAGTACTGAGTCGATGTCTTGAGAGGCCACCTAAAAACAGAACCTAGATAGGCGTAAGGGAAGATAGGTAGGTAAGTAAGGTAGGTATTTGTTTGAAAGGCCTTCAAAGGTACCCACTGGGGAGCCAGAGGCTACTGCCAAGATGGACCCCAGGATGGATAACAGGTCACAAGTTCTTTGCACTTTTATAAGTTTGGTTCATTTTCATATCAAGGTTAATTCTCCAATTAAAACTTCAGTTAATGATGTAATTTCCCCAAGCTCACCCCCCTCTTAAGATGTTGGTTTACACATTTTGGGCCTAGGACAGTCTGGGTGTCCTTGGAGACCAGGCCTGGAGAAGCTTTGTTATGTCTACTTAGCACGAGAGAGCAGAAATTAACAGGCTACAAGAAACTTCAGCATTATACACTAGGCAGTAAGGATTTGAAAAATATGGAAGTTAAAACCTAAGGCATCAGAGTGTGTAATAGACATCAGCAGCTTGGTCATGTGTTTTTTAACAAGTTATACACACACATGCAGTTCCATGTATGGGAGAGTCTGTGTGCTCATGTGTTTGGTCAGGTATTGTTGTACTTAATAATATTGACTATGATTATTGGGTGGAAGTTTCTGTTGGTAGGAAGAGACAAAATACATTTCAGGATGGTATTTTTGAAACTCAAGGGACAAAGCTAAGATAAATGATATTATGTGGCTGCTTTCTTTGACAATCTAAAAAGCATCTTACATTATGAAAGAGACCTAAAATTCACAAAATCCACCACAATTCCTTTCGTATAGTTTTCTTACATTGGTTTCTGTTCTTTCAGAGTGCAACTGTATCTCAGTATTGAATCTAAAATAACTTAACACTGGGAACAGTCCTTCTAGGATTATAGCTGCATTCCTTGACTCTTGCACTACATCTGCAAGTTCCTAGAAACTGTTGGTGTATTTACCTTTAGCCTGTGTTAGGTAATTGGGCAGCTTGCAGGACATAAAGACTTATGCAACATATATGATTCTTGTCTGTGAACCCAGGCACCATTAGACTTTTCTGCCAACAAACCTTGCTTATCAGTTATACTGCTGCTGCTCAGTCCTGCTACTCCCATCCCTACATCCTTTTTCCCATTTCACCAGAGAAGGGACAGCTTTAACTCCACCAGATGATGGAGGAGTATGAAAGGAGCGGAAGAGAGGTGCAGGACTCTACCAGTTCATGCTTTGACCACTTGGTGTGAGCCAGAACTTTTTTGTTCTGTGTTTTGTGACCGTGCACTGAACAGATTGTCCAGAGAGTGTGTGGGGTCTCCTCACTGGAGATATTCCAGAGCTGTCTGAGCACAATCCTGTGCCCTGTGCTCTGGGATGGCCCTGCTGGAGCAGAGAGGTGGGACCAGCTGCCTCTTTGTGTTCCCTTCCAGCCTGACCTATCCTGTGATTCTGTGATGATAGTGGAGAGTTGAAACTGCCTTTACTTTCCCCCCTGCCTCTGTGGAGAAGCACACCTTATCTCCTAGGCATTGCTTTAGGTAGCTCCAATTCTTGTTTAATGAGCCTTTGTACACTGTAGCTGTGTACACTTCTGTACACTGTGAGGCCTTTATGGCTTAAACACCTGCTGGTCTGTGAGGTTGGCTGCCTGTGGCACTATGATGAGGAACTGCCCTAGCTTCCCCTGCAGTGAGTGGAAAAACTTCCACCAGCTCCAGTGGGAGAATGACTGGGCATCTATGACAAGCAATCCCATGAGTGTTGTTGCTTTCAGCCCCTAATTCTGCAATTACTGAATACAAAGGACTGTGCGTAAAGTCCAGGGCTGTAATTACTGCTTTGACTTTCCTGATTTATCTTAGGCACCATCAATGAACTCTACTGCTTAATTACACCAGTTACTTGGAGGGATTGTGCAAAACCCAGGTATTTATTGTGTTCAGGGAAGAACTTGCCCAGCTAAAAATTGTATCATACGTGTGCAGGGATCTCCTTTGTCATTTCTGTGCTGCCAATGTATGGAAAACTGAAATGCAATTGTGTTGTATGTGCCAGGTGCTGAATGACAGCAAGAGAGCACAAAGCAGTATTGTCTGCAGTCCAGCTGAGGAATTAAACCCCTTGAAGTTTGTCAAAGCTTCTCTGATAGTACCATGGTGAAGTGGCTTGAATATTGTCACTGTAATTTGGATCAATGTTTACATAGCTTGCACATTTTATGGTATAATACAATAAATATAATAGAATAAATTCTGCCTTTATCTGAAAAGCCTGGTCTGGTGCACTTTGGCCTTCTATTCCAACCTACAAGCAAGTGATCTTAAAACCTGCTGTGGTGTGGTCTGACAATCACTGTAGGCACCCAGGACCTTTTACAGCCAAGCCTGTTGTTTGGTTTCACACATCTCAAATGGATTTGTTTGCAGGTTACAAAGGTCTTGAATTGCTGGTTGTTTAGTGCAGCCACCTCACAGGTGTCAGTAGCAAACTAGCAGCTGCTTTTGGCTCATTATAAAAGTGGGATTTGAATATTTTGAATTGTGTATCAGAGGAAGTGGTCTGTGTTTGAAGAACCTCTTTTGTTCCCATCCACAGAGCGGGCTGAAGTCTTGCATCACGTGCAATGTGCAGCTCAGCTTTCCCTATGGCACTGTAACAAGCACCTCCAGAGTAAACAAGGAGTTGTTAGACTCTCTGAAGGTCATGCAGCTGGAATACAGGATGAATGGCATTATGTGGAAATTCTGGGGATTAAATTGTTAATTTAATAACTGCTAAATAAACAAAACAGTACTTTCCTCAGATTTTTGTCCTGTGTTATGAGAAACAAAGGTGTGAGAAGCTAAGGTGCTGAGCAAGGGCTCAGGAGATGATGTTCCTGCTCTGTCATGCCACTTCCCTGCCACATGCTCTGATTTTGTGTCCATAGGATGGGAGCAGCACCAGCTCCTCTTTCCTTTGTGTTCTCTGATGTCTTTGGTTCCTGATGGCTGCAGAACTCATTTATGCTCCTTATCTTTGTGCCTTTAGAGAATGCTCAACGGCAGGTGATTGGTATTAATTGTTTAATGTCTGTTCTCTGCAAGGCTGGTGAGTTTGAGTCCTGAAGCCGTCTGGCTCAGAGAGTGTGCAGGATCTCATTTGTTTTTCTCAGCACCAACACCTTGTTTTCTACCTGGCTTTTGCTACAGTGATGTGCCGTGGTGAAAGTTGTGTGTTTCACCCACAGTTGAAGTTGTCACGAGGGTGCACAAGTTGTCACCAAGGAACACAGGAGGTTCCTTGTGAGTTATGGTTGGCTTTTCAGTATGCCTCCATCTTGACAGTGCTTAAGGTCAAAACCATATGGTTCCTCCTTAAAAACCTTGGAGGATATTGTTGAGAGTGGGAAGTACTCCTTGGCATTAAAATCCTCTGGCACAGCTTCTGTTAAGGTAGTCCTTTCCAGTCAGCTCTCTCTGTGACTCCAGACTTTACGTGCTGTTTATAGGAAGCTTTGGCCTATTAGAACATGGACAGAGTGCAGGATTCCTGCAATACTTTTCCTGAGTCCTCCTTTCCAAACCTCACTCTGTTCTTGTTAAGCTTGGTCTAACCTAAACTGTGAAGAAATAAAACTCCCTAAGGCCCCCTCTTTGCTTTTGAAGCTGTTTTTTCAACTCCCCTTCCTCACTGACACCTCTTGTTTGCATCTAGGTCTGTTATGAGGTTGGAACTGCTGACTTCCAAAATTCTTTGTCATTTTTCCTTCAGGGAGCTGCAGCCACAGTGGACACTTTATCCCATCTTGCTAGAGGTAGAAAATTCATGGGTGTGCTGGGGGATTGGCTTCGCTGCACTCGTGGCTGGGGGCAAAGCCTTCACCAACTTGAGTGAAAGCTGAATGCATCTATTGTGTAGCTTGGCTGAAGCCAATTTGTGCTTTTTCTGGCAATTTCCAACAAAAATACTGCTAAGAATGTTTCTGTGAAGTGACAGGGCAGTAGTGTGTCCTTAAAACATGATTTTCCTGAATAATTGTTTGAAACGGGCAAATTATTTACAGGATGCTTCCTGAAAGGAAGCTGAATTTATGTTTAGGAAGTTCTGAGATAAGTTTAACAATTCATACTTTTAAATTTTATTGTTTATTTAACTTCTAAAATATTGCAAGAAATATATTAAATTTGTCATCTAGATTTTCTGCTGTGGATTAAAGAAACGCTTATTCATTTTAGCACAGGGAAATGTGGTCTTGGACGTTTTGATCAGAGCTGAACCTTAATTCCACACGCCTCCTCAGACGAAAAAGATTGGAAATGGTGAAGAAGAAAATCTGACAGCTGCAGAGAAACAAACTGTTTCTGATTGAGGGTTAATGTCTCTCTAATGAAGGAAAACATAAATTTTACATGTAACATCAATGTATGTGGTGTAACAAAATGGATTTTAACTGGATTTAAATGAAGTGGGATCTGAAACACAGGCCATAATTTAGTGCAGTAGAGGAAATCCTCTCTCTGGAAGGAAAATGTAGACTTTTCTTGGTTATGCCTAGTAGATGAATAACAGAGTTTCTAAGGTGTTTTTTGTATTACATTGGAGAAATGTGTAAGCTTCTGTATCACTGGTGCGGCAGGTGTGTCTCTGCATTTATATACACTGATGACATGTTTTGGTGAGTGTGATAACTTTTGTTTTTCTAGGTTAGTGGATGACCGGTGTGTGGTCCAGCCAGAGGCAGGTGACCTTGCTAATCCTCCAAAGAAGTTCCGAGGTCAGTAACTGGGGTTCATTTCTCTTTAATGACCAACTGATGTACTTTTAATGATCAGAGGTGATCTCTTTAACAATGCAATTCTAACTCCTTGTCATATAACTTCCCAGAGGATTTGTGGACACAGGGATGCAGTTTCAAACTGGAACATGAGTTGCAGACTTTGAGAACTAAATACAAAATTTGCAAAGGGGCAAGAGGCAGGTGGAAAGTATGGAGAAAAGGACTGATTTTCCTATAGTCCAAGAGTTGCTTGCTCTGTTCTGTACATTGAACACTGATCCCCTGCCGTGTGACAAACTCTTTGCTCCAGCCCTGCTCTTACTGTAAATGGGAAAGAAACTTGTGAGGTCCAAAGCTACTTGAGCTGATTGATTGTTTGGTTTTTTTTCTAGATAAGATACCATTTTAAGGAGCACCCCCAAATATTTTGTCAGCTTTTTGTTTTACTTTTGCTTAAAACTGTATCTGATTTTTTTTCAACTTGACCTTGTAGATTTGGATAATTCTGCTGTTTTGCTTAGTGGGAAGAAAACAACAGTGCACTGACAACATGTAATTTTTACTTCTTGAGTGCTAAAAAAGTACTCCTAACTGTGCCAGAGCAAAGCCTTACTAGCCTGATCCAGGCCTCTTTTGGCTTAAAAGGGCTTGGATTCACACCGGTTCTGAGACAGAGAGTATGACTTGCCTGATTTAGAGTAAAGGAAATGTGTTTCATGGATGTTTGTACCTATTTTCAATGATCTTTAAGGCCCCTTCCAACCCAAACCATTCTATGATTCTGAGGGGTTGCACTGATGTGCTTAACCTTAGTATTTTATTTCCAGTGTTTATGTATACATTACTGTTGCAAAAAATAAAGCATTTAAAACATTGGGAGAGTGAAGTTCTGATTTCCCAGAGAATTCAAGACTTTTTTCCATTATATATTCAGGAAACGTCAGCAGTTGGTTCCAGTTCCAGCTGTGAGCATTCAGCACACTGGCAGATACTGGAAACCGAGAAAGTGAGGGTGCATACTTAGAAACTAACAGTAATAAATTTCAGTCACTTCTGTGACTGCACAGCTTTAAAGCAGGGCTGGGGATAGCATCCAGTGTGGCTTTCAGGCTACTTGACTGTGATTTCACCCTCTCACTGCCTGCAAGTACATGTGTAATTCACAGTTTCCAGGTTGCACAAAATTTCCAATGTGTTTCTGAATTTGAGCATATCCAGGTTTCTAGATGTGACCAAGGTCACTGGGAAAGATTTATGATAGGATACTTGCAGAATACACCCAAATCCCTACAATTAAGGATCTCAACAGAGCTTAAAAAGACAACCATAATTTTTTCACTGTCTGGTATTTGAGAGCTTGATTTTATAACTTCAGTACATTAGAGTTCTTTTCTTGCAGCTCTGTGTTGTTAATTTCTAACTTCAAAAGGCAAAGAAAGAAAAAGTTGGTAGGTTTCTGTGTTGATGATTTGGGCACTTTGATGCAGGGTGGAAGCTGATTGAACTCCCAGCACTAATGATTTGCCATCAGAGGTGGCAGCACATGTGAAGCAGATGTTGGAGGGGGCTGGGACACTGACAAATGCACAGCTGTTTTCTGCTGCTGGGGAAAGCAAGGGCTGTATCCTGAGCTACATCCCAGCTTCCATAGTGGAATGGTTTCCATTAGTTGTAAACAGTTTTGGCTCTGTCCCTTATTGTAACCTCTGTCTGATGCTTGCTTAATACATCCCTTTATCTCCAGTTGCCTCTGCTCCCTCTTCTACACAGCATCAAACCTTTCCTTTCCTCTAACTCAGATCCTCTTCTTTTGGGGGATTCTCTCTTCTCCCTCTCCCTTCCTGCCCCAAAACTTTTTAGTAGCTACTCTCCTCGTCCTCCTCGTCCTCCTCCTCCTTCTCCTCCTCCTTTACAGTGCACCCATAGCTGACATAATTTTGGGACTGCTGGCATAGTGGTAGCATGCAAATTTGGATGAGCTGCAGCATAGAATGATTTGGACTGGAAGGTACCTTAAAGCCCATCTCATTCCAGTCCCCTTCCACTATCCCAGGTTGCTCAGAGCCCCATCCAGCCCGGCCTTGGACACTGCCAGGGATGGGGCAGCCACAGCTTCTCTGGGCAACCTGTGCCAGGGCCTCCCCACCTTCACAGGGAACAATTTCTTCCTCATATCCAATCTAAACCCTGTCTGTCAGTGTGAAGCCATTCCCCCTTGTCCTGTCACTCCTGGACCTTTTAAAAAGTCCTTTTCCATCCAGCTTTCTTGTAAGTCCCCTTTAGGTACTGAAAGGTGTTATGAGGTGTCTCACGGCTGTAGGAGAAACTAAATCAGTGAAAAAGTAAGTTTTGTCTCATTAATTTATGCAACCCACCCTTCTATAACATCATGAGTATGGTGTTAGGGGCTGCATCGAATATAATTTTCCTACTGCTTCAAGTATCCATAATCAGTGTGTGTTCAGGAAAATGGCTGCAGGAAAGATAGATCTGTCATTTGGATGTTGTCTCCTTCAAGTCAAATTCTAAGTGTGGGAATAGCAGGAGCTTTGCTGAGCGCCCAGCAGAAACTTGCTGTCTAATTGAGATTGTGCCATGGAGGTGCCTCTACCATGAGGGCAGCCAAAAGCACATCTGTTCCCCACTTTGCTAAATTTTTTAGCTCTGCCCAGAGCCTTGAGGCAAAAGAGTTGCTAAATGTTGTTCTTATAACCAAGAAGTCTAAGCAAAACCCATATATTTCTCCTCAAGAATCTTCTGGGAAATATCTTTCAATTAAAGCAGCAAAGTTAACAAACCAAACAAAAGCTGCTTTAAGTAGGTTCTTGACATGAAAGGAAGACTTAGGCATGAATGATTAATTGAATGATTAGACATAAGCAACTGAAAATAGCATCTAAGAGCAGGATGAGCAGGGCCTCTTCAGTAATAGGAACTGCTGTCTTTATGGTTTACAATGTTTTTATCACTGATAGCTGAACTGGCGTTGATTTGAGGTTAGAGCATGACCTGGGAGTCAAAGAAGTATGAGAAAAACATGTTTCTAACAAGATGTTTAGATTTCAAGGACTGACTCTGAAAATTAACATCACAGAGGATTGCATTTGCTCTTTTTTGGTAATATTTTATCAACCCTTTCCCCTGTGGGAGGGACAATAAGAAAGATTGTATTTCTGAACTGCTTGTATCTCCCCTACAGGGTTCACTCAGAGATCAAATTAAGGTATTGAGCTGTTGGCCTGAACTGGAAGCCTGTGTGAAGAGGCTTAAAATAGCAGTTTCGCTTTTGTTATATGTTTGCTTTCTTATTTTTTTTGGAGTGGGTGGTTGCTATTTTGGTTGTTTCAGAATGTCCTGCAGCACTGAGTGTTAAGTGAAGAAAGATGTGGTTGCTTCTCATTTTGTGTACATATGAAGAAGCTGTGCTCCCCATTCCTCCCCCAGTCACACTGTGATGAGCCTGAAGTGGCTCTGTGTTCACCAGGGTGCACATCCAGATTTGCATCAGTGCAGAGGAGGGCAGAATTTGGTCCCATACGTGTTTCCTGAAGCCTGGTGAAAAAAACCCACTGCGCTTTTACTGTATTGCAGTTGAATAGAAGGGACTGATCAAACCAGGTGCATCTTGTCTAATTCCAGCTGAAGCTGGTGAGATGCAAGGCACCGAGTGTTGTGGTGGAAATGGTTACTGTGCTGCAGGGCTGAGATCACAGAGATTGGGAAGAACAGTGTGTGCCAGGAGTCCTGCACCTCTGAAGAAAAGCTGCATCATGAGCCACAGAACTGCAGGTTTCCTTAGTCTGTGACCCTAAACACACTTCAGCTTGATGATCCTATCTCCAGTGGCAAACACTTTCAGCTTCCAAGGTGTAAAACAGCACAGATAAGACCTGCTTGTTGGTCCGATTCAGCAACTCTGGAAAAGGAGCATGAATCTCTCTCCTGTTTTAAATGTAAAATGACTTAAACTGGTCTAAACTTCCGTACTTTTAATTTGTATTCCTTTCTTTTCTTGAGGCTTCTGCAGTGAAAGTGGTGCTTGAATTCCTAAATATTCTCCCTTTGCCTTTCAGGTTTTAGTCTGATCTAAGGTTTACCTGACATTGTTCTTTTGTCTTCTCTCCCATCCATTACCTTCCTGTGAATTCTCTTCTTTCCTCCTCCCACCCTTTCCTCTTCCATCTGCCATTTTTCTTTTTAATTGCCTTCTACATAATTTTGATTTATCCTTTTATTTTCTTCTTGTTTCTCTCAGTTCCATAATTGCTTTAATTTGCTTATTGGACTCCTGATAGCTTTTTTTGTTGTCCTGCCTAGGACTCTTCATTGCCCCACTCCTTGCTCCCTCACATTTTTCCCTTTTAATTTTCACATTAGTTCTTTTTTACCTTTCTATTTTTTCCCCCAAAACAAGTAGATTTGTACACACTGTGGTTTTCTATCCCTGTCACTTCCACTCACCCATTTCTCTAGTCCTGTAGACCAAAGAAATCTTGCATGATGGCCAAGAGTGGAATTTCTAACACTTAAAAACCTGAGAGACGGCAGGGAGAGAAAACATCTGACAAATATTGTTCTAAACCATCTTTATCCAATATCAAGAAACATTTAAAGGGCATAATGGGAGTTATTTTCCTTTTCAGACTTCCTGAGTGAAGGTGCTATTTGCTTACCTTTGAAATTGCCTCCTTAATTAGTCCTCAGGAAGAGAAGCATTTATGTAAAACTTCATAAAGTAATGGATTGGGAACAAGGACTATCTGGGAATGTCTGGAGAAGTCAGAAGAGACGTTCTGTCTCATGGGTGGGTTGCTAGACTGACCTCCAGGACGGAATGGCTTTTTGATCTGCTGTGTGGTAGAAAGCTGCTTTATAATCTTATGCCTCAGTTTCTCTTTTTTTTCCTGTTTATTTGAACTGTAGCATCTCTAGGGCAGGCACTGTTCCACCCCCTCACAATGTTTAGGATCATGAAGCTTGAATTTACATAGTTTTGTTATTCTAATAAAATAAATGGAAAAAAACAACCTAGAGAAAAACTCAGAGATTACCTGATTTCAATGTATCTGGAATCCTAAAAAGTGAAATAAAATAGGAAAAAAACTTGTCTGGGAACAAATAATATGATTTTCTTAAAGCCTATAAATTGAGGGAAATATAATTGCAGTAATACTGGTTTGAAAAAGGTCCTCTGCAGAGTGGTAGCATCGTGCTCTGAGACTCTGCAGGAGGATGGGAAGCGCTGTGTTTACTCAAAGTCGCAGGATGTGTGGGGAGTAACAGAAATGAAGACTGGTCCTATAAAAAGAAGGTATTGTTACTTCAGAGAAATAAATGTTTCATGAAGCCTTCTGAGAAGGCATGTTAATTATAGATTGTGACAGAAAATAATAACAGATGTTTTGTCTTATGAGCCGAAATCCTGATACTTCAGGTAAAATATCCTATAATATACAGTATGATTTAATGGTACACAGCACTTTGTTTTTTTTTTTTTTTACCTTCTTGGTTTCCAGGATATTGTAAAAATTACCTGTGAGTTGTGTACTCTAGGTTGTGTGATATAATTCCATTATAAATGTGAAATGAAAGTAAACACCTTCACAGAGTGGCTGGGTTTGCTTTGATGAGGATTTGTACCACTTTTTCCTTGGAACAGCAGCTCAG
Organism: Lanius collurio; assembly: GCA_020086605.1. Lineage (NCBI taxonomy): Eukaryota > Metazoa > Chordata > Aves > Passeriformes > Laniidae > Lanius > Lanius collurio. The sequence goes on along the minus strand of JACBWW010000009.1, from coordinate 28,329,649 downwards.
GGCTGTGAGAAAGGGGCAAATGTGTGAGAACTTCGGGTCAGTGCCAAGGAAAGTTCTGCCACTGGGGGCAATTTTGTATGAACAAGTTTTGCTTGCTGAATAGGGGCTGGGTCAGTCCTCAGACAGTGCTTGGCCATCTGTGCCAGTGAAATCTGGAGGGCTCATAGTTTGGGACAGACCTTCCTTTGACATCCACAGACTGCAGCCCATGTTGGGGAGGAGTTTCACCCTACAACACCCAGGCAGTCCTGGGAGTCCTTACTACTCCCACAGCAGAACTCTTCCCTCTTCTTGCCTGTTAATACACATGGCGTGTGAAAGGACAATTACCAACGTTTGCTACATGAAATGTCTGTCAAGTCTTGCTGCCTTTAGAGTAACTGATGATTGTGACCATGCAAGACTAGATTTTGTTTGTAATTCTAAAAATAATTGGCTTTGGATGAACCACAAGCCTCTGTTTCCAGTTTATAGGACTGCCACTGGACAAAAAAACCCCAACAAAACAGCCAAAAAGTCTTGAGTCAGGGAATTTAACAAAATTCCGTTTCTTGCTGATTTAACTTTCAATTATTGATTACGGTATTGGGAAATAAAGATGAGTAATTGGATAAACATTTAGGGAAGTACCACTTGGCTTCATTCCAGAGATCTCTCTCCTTTCTTGATCTGCATCCCCCTCTCTCCACATGGGGAGGTGGTGGGGGTGGGATGAGGGTTGGGGTGCTGAGATTCTCTTTCCTTTGCTGCTCCTCATTTCTTACTTAGCAACTCAGCGTTGGCTGCAGTCTCCTCCTTCTTGTCCTTGTCCTTCTTGTCCTCTTCTCTCATTTGCACAGCCACCCTGCTCAGGTGGCTCCTCTCTCCTCACCTGCTTTTTTCCTGGTCTGTTGGATAGTGGTGGTGTTCAATTTGTTTCACTTTGATTAAAAAACCCTAACAGTAGAAACAACTCAGTGAAGGCACGTGGAGATCCAAACTCTGTGTGAACCTGCTGTCTGGCTGGCATTTGAATGCCCCTGCCATCCTTGGATTCAGCAGTGCCGGGAGGAGCTGGCCAAGCCAGGTGTGTGGCATACAGACAGCAGGAGTGTTCTTCCAAGGTTTCACGTGCCTTCAAACAGTGCATCTGTGCTGTTGGGGTGCTAACAAAGCAGCAGGCAGATATGGCAAGATCATAGCCTGGGGCTCTTGCAGAGGTTGCACCAAGTGGGAACATGTGGGGCTTTAAAGGCTTTAAAGCTGACTTGGTGGCTATGTTTAAACACTGCTATCTGGACATTCTGGACAAGAAAACCTAACCAAAGCATACTTACAAATGAAGGAAATATCTTTCAACATGACTTAGGAGTATTTCTTTCAATCTTTCCCCAGACTGCCTTTTCAAGGTGTGTCCTATGAACAGATATTCAGCCCAGAAGCAGTACTGGAAAGCCAAGCAAGCCAAACAAGGAAACCATACTGAAGCAGCACTGCTGAAGAAACTTCAAGTAAGAGACATCTGTATTTGCAATCTTATCTCAATCTGCAGGCTGTAGAATTACAATAGCACCAGAAAGAATAATAACAAGTGCCTTGGGAGCCACTGTGGTGGGTATTATTATGCCACCATAGCAATTCTATATTCTCCTTTGCTCTCCTACCTCCTGACTGGCATTTATAGCCCCTGGTCTGGTGTTTATCTCACTTTGGGCTAGGGGTTTTGCCTGTGCTGTAAGCAAGATAGAATTAAAAATGGCGTTTTTAAAATCAGGACAGAGCCCTAGTTTAAATAAAGCTGGAAATCCTTACCAGGAGTTAGGCAGAAGAGTGGACAAAGAGATGCCCTCAATGCTTTAGCCAGGAAATTCCTCAAAACTGTGTTTGTCCTTGCCTTCAGTTTAGGTTATTCTTTTGTGAACCCTTTTGCAGATTGTATTTTGCCTCAAATACAGTGGGGATGGAGCAATTCCTCTGTCTTTGAAAAACAGCTGTTTGGATGGTGTAACGGAATGCATGAGACTAAGAGAAAGCAAGGTCCTGTCAAACCTGAATGACAATTTTGTGGGCAGTGGAGAGGCCACCAGTGCATCCAGTTAAAAACAGCAAGGAAGGCACATGGTGTGTGGCCAGAGTTACATAGCAATTAGTGCTAGGAGCTGAGAGTTTGGTCTGTGGCTGTGTTTGACCCAGACAATTGTGTTTAATCTTGATGTTGCCATGTGTGACCTACTGCTTTTGTTTTGTTATTAAGTCCATGTGTTTATATGCAATTAAACCCCAACAAGTAAAAGGAGTGGTGACAGTGAGAAGCTAATCATAGGCCCTTTTTTATCCTCTCCAGGATGAAATAAAGCACCTGGAATTACTTTTTGGGCTTGAAAATTTTTAAAATAGCATCTGCCTCAGGTGTGACCCATAAATTGTGACAGAGTCTCTGTTTTGGGTAATAAAAAAAATCAGAATCAGCATCAGGATTTGGGTGCTAATATTTTCAGTACAAGAATGCTTGTCGGTTGCAGGATTTAAAAGCACTGTGTATTTCAGGTACTTCTTTTGTAGAGTCTAAAGAAATAATCATTCTCTTGCAGCATGCAGCAGAACTGGAACAAAAGCAGAATGAAAGTGAGAACAGAAAGCTGTTGGGTGAAATTGTAAAATACAGCAACGTCATCCAGGTAAACCTATTGAAATCCATCTGCTTTCTCAGTGTTGGAAAGGAAGCAGTTGTTTCATTTCAAGGTTACAGTGAAAATAAAACTAACTACCCACTGTAATCTGGATTGTCAAGGGTCAGGTAAACAAAACTTGGTGAAGTTTACAATACTGTCCTTTTCTGTCTGTTTCAAAGCCTACTAGAAGTGCTGCATATTCCTGTTTAAATAATATGTCATAATAAAAATTCTATGTGTATTTCTTGGTGCTGCAGTTTAGAATCTGAGCATAAATATGTGTCTTTTATTTTTAAGACTTATTTCAAAACCATGGTATGGAGGTGCTGTGTAGCTCCTTTTAAATCACTGAAGTAATCTGTATTTCATGACATATAAATGAGACAGAAGCTAAATTCTTAAGTGCAGTACAGCTTTTCTGTAATGGATGTAATTCCTGAAGGGAACACTTCAATGGACCCTTGCCCTGCTGTAAAATTGATCCATGACACATTTCTCTCAATCTGAGATAGAGCATCTGTTTTCCTAAACAGTAGCATACTTTGATAACTGCCTTCTAGTTTCATTTTGTATTTATATTTATTATAAAAAATCTCTGCAGGGTGAAAGCCTGTGCCTCCTCTTTTGACTTGAGGGAGAAAAAGCAACTGAAAGCTGGACTAATTTTTTTGAAATTGCTCTTTGTTCCCAGCTACTGCACATAAAAAGCAACAAGTACCTCACAGTCAACAAGAGACTACCAGCTCTGCTAGAGAAGAATGCTATGCGGGTGTCCCTGGATGCTGCAGGGAATGAGGGCTCCTGGTTTTATATCCAGCCATTCTGGAAACTAAGGAGTGAAGGGGACAATGTAAGTGGAACTACTGAATGTGTTAAGAAGGAGGAGGCAGAAGATTTCCAGGAGACATAATTTCTTTGCTGTAGGCCTATTTCACGGTGGATTCAGTTTAGGAAAGAAGAAATTAGAAGAGTGATTGGGACTATTACCTTTCACATGTAACTGGAAAATGTTACTAAATTCTACAGTCCGGAATCTGATGTGTCGCCACATTCAACTGAGCCTCCCTGTTGGGGCATCTTTGCTAAGTTCTACCTGTTTTGTGCAGATTTACAAAGCTGACAAGAAATCATAGTTTATGCTAGTCTATTTTTTTTAAAAGGTTTTAGTTTTTTTTAATTGTGTGGGAAACATTTTTTTCAAGAGGTCAGTAGAGAATATCTCCAGGAAATTCATCAAGTTTCTTTAAATCTGTATTCCCTCCTGATGTGAAAATGGCATCTCTGAATAGATACCATTGGAGCTGGGTTGGATAGTCTGGAAAGTCTTTTCTGGGTAGATTTCAGCAGGAGTCTTGCATATTGATGAGAGGAAGAATGCACAGGAGAGCTCTTTGCTGCAGATCTGAGAGCTGTGCCGTGAGATCACAACTCCCTTCTTCATTCTATGGCTTGGTTAAGTGCCCACTGCGGAGAATTCAGATCTGCCTCTGGGAAGGCCACACGATGATGAGCTTGTGTGGGTTTATATTGTAGACCTAGGTGGGAATATTTGGCTACTTTCCCCTGTGCATAATCAGTGAAAGCCTTCTCAGGATTGTAGAAGAGAATGCCTCTTTTTTCATGTATTTTCTCTCATTAATTTTGTGGTTACCCAGCTCTTGGGATACTCTCCAGGATGATGAGTGTGGTTGCTTGCAACTCCTTTTACTATCTGTTGTGGAGAGGAGAAAGATTGCATTCTCAGCTCCTGGTCAAATATCCCTAAAGTCACAGTCTTTCCCTGCTCCACGTAGTGATCAAAAGGCTGTTTGAAAATCCTCCTTTTTCCCAAAGTCTGTTGTGCAGAAATACAGCAAATAGCCCTCAGGGGAGCCTCTGCATGGCTTTTCAGCTGGGGAAAACAAACGTGGCTCAAGCCTGGTAGTTATTTTCCTTCTTTGGAGAGAAGAAGGAGTGACTTACTGTTTTGGCTTAATTTCTTAGAATAACATCAGTTCAGCATCTTTTAATTTCTCGTGCCTGGAAAATAAGTATGTGTCATGCTCTCCAAAAGGAGGACCTGGGATTCCTGCCTGTCACCTGCAAAGCCGCTGTGAGCCCTTACAGCTGAAAGCAGCAGAATGATCCTAGGCCTCCAAAGTCATCCTCAGTACTAGAGAGATTTTGATTCCATTTTCCACTGTTGTGCACACATAAAGGTTTGGAAGCAGATTTGCTGATCTAAAAAGATTGCAGATCATTACAGTGATGGCTGTAACATCTCATTCTGCAGACCTCTTTCCTAGTCTGTTCCCTGTGGAGATTTATCTGACAGGCTCTGAGCCATGAGGGCCCTGTGGCAAACTGGCCCAGGCTTATTTCTAACTCAGTGGATTAAGTTCCTTTGGAATGGCCTGCTGCGCATTTTCTGTTACCAGGTTGCCTTTCAGAGCTGGCAACTTGCCATTGTAATTTACAAAGGGAATTTACAAAGGAAGCTGTTTCTTCTTTCTACCAGGCCAAAACAGATTTGACAATTTTCTTTGCAAATTTCCAGTGATAAACATTACTCCTCTGGTAGCTTTCTCATAAGTGCTTTTGTACATTTCTACCTCTTTAACAGATACACAAACCAGGCAACTGTTTAACAGAGGGCAGGAGTAGCAAGTAATGGGGGAAATCCTCATTTTCCTCTCACAGATGAAGAGAGGCTCCAGCCTTGTACCCACTCCTTCCCTTTCAGTCACTCCTAGACATGGAAACCTTTCAATTCATGGAGTGGACAAGAGATATATCAGGCCCTTATTCTGCTAAGAAACTTTGTTGTTGTTTTTTTTTTAAACTATATTTTTGTGCTATAATGAGGAAATTCCCTAAGAAAACATGTTTTATAAAGTCTTTTAAACAATAGAAGTGAGTATTGAATTATTGCTTGTATGGCTACTACTATGTCAGGTAATGCAGGCAAGGTAGAGTTAAATATGCCATATGTCCTAAAAGAAAAGGAATCTAGGAATCTGATACAGGAAGTCATGTGTGTGACTCTTCTGGTAAGTGATCACAGTTTTTTAGCCTTGTGAAATATTTTAGGACTTGGTTTTCTGAAAGAAGGTTAGCTTAGCTTCATTAGCAACTGATTAATTTTGCAAGTCAGTGAAAGTAATGAAATAATATGACTGAAAATGTACAGTAATTGGCATAACTACAATATTTTCTGCAGACTTTTATTAAGTCTTCATTATTTTGGAAGCTACTCTTCAATGGAAGATAGGACTGATTAAGGCTAGAGCTGGTTCCAGATGGGCTGAACAGCAAAATATGCCCTGATAGCAGGATTGGTGCTGTGTGGATTGAATTGCAGTTATCTGCCATGTTAGTGGTGTTTTGTGTTTGTTTTTTTTTTTTTTTTTTTAATTAAGATGCCTAATGATGTGCTCTCTTACTAATTAAGTTGTATAGTCCTGGTGTACATGCAACAATTTTGAAGTCCTGATTCCACTTTGCAGGATGCAAACCTGGTGGTATTTTGGTTAATGAGTTGTCTGGTCATAACTTCTTAAAACAGGCTGTAAGTAATGTCTGTGTGAAGCATGGCATGCAGGAATGTATTGCATAAGAAATGTGTCATTATTTTGGTTCTGTTAGTGAACTTGTTCCCCTGACTTGGATCAAGTAAGATTTCTGTGTGTGATCTGAGCATGGTGATGCTGTCTTATGCTACTGTTTATTTTAGCTGTGTTGGTAAAGAACAGGCAAACCTTCCTTTTCACCTCTGCGATGAGTAGGCCAAATTCACCTGCATTGAAGTTGCACAAGGCTGAACTGGGCTCAGCTTTTTCATAGGAAATGTGCTGATCAATGCAGAAAGTGTTTTTGTTTGTCTTCCAAAAGAAAGCATGGCTTGTGCAGCATTTCATATAGTAAAAAAATCACATGTAGCCACTTGTCTTCGTGTCTGTGTGTGCTTAAAATTGCTGTGAACCATATAAGCAAATCAGGACCCAGTGCCAGCCAATCTATGTGGATTGATAATTTTTTATTATTATTTATTTTTTCCCCCCTTCCAGGCATGAATTGAATTCTTCATATGCATGTCTCAAGCAGTTTTAAGTTAAAAAAAAATTATGTATTGTTTTGTATATTGTAAAGAATTGCAAGGGCATGGGAATTTACTTGCAGGGAGCAAGCCAGGAATTCCTCTTGTAGAGAAAAGGTTTCTCAGCTGTTGTACCTGCTGTCTGTGCTGAGCTCAAGCACCATTTAGGGAGCAACAGCAGAGGGGATGGAGTGTGTTCACCTCTCTCTGAATTTCCAGTGATTTCTGTGTCTTTCTAGATTGCAAACAGTCTGAATCACAGAACTCCTGAGCCTGTCAGGACATTTGCCAGCAGATGATCCACAGAGCTGGAGGCTCATGATTACTTTCTAAGCTTTCTCTGGGGTAAAGAGAACTTAATGTAACTTTCAGATGCACTGAGCTGGTCCTGGAATTCATAGATTCATATCTGTTTCATGGTCTGGAGTTTCTGCTGAACCAGAGGACACGCTTATTGGGAATGTGAGGATTCATTAGTAGGAAATCTTGAATGCAAGTGATCGCAGATTGTAGGTGAACAGAGCTGCTGTGTGAATTGTCTGCAAATAAATTAATGGAGTGCCATTCCCAAAGCATGCATTTGAGTCATTTTCTAAATATGCTACATTACTTCATTTTGTTGGATAACTACATAGGTCTACATGACATTTTATTTCTGAATTCCAGGTTGTGGTGGGAGATAAAGTTGTTCTCATGCCAGTCAATGCAGGACAGCCTCTTCACGCCAGCAACATTGAGCTTCTAGATAACCCTGGCTGCAAAGAGGTGAGTTCAGGGGGGGCAGGAGGGGTAACTGGTGATCTGAGATGTATTATAGAAAGGCTGAGAGAACTGAGATTGTTCAGCCTGGAGAAGAGAAGGTTTTAGGGTGATTTCCTTGTGGCCTTGCAGTGCCTGAAGAGAGCCTACAGGAAAGATGGAGAGAGACTCTTGACAAGGGCCTGGAGTGACAGGACACAGGGGAATGGCTTCACACGGACAGAGAGCAGGTTTAGATTGGATATGAGGAAGAAATTGTTCCCTGTGAGGGTGGGGAGGCCCTGGCACAGGTTGCCCAGAGAAGCTGTGGCTGCCCCATCCCTGGCAGTGTCCAAGGCCGGGGTGGATGGGGCTCTGAGCAACCTGGGATAGTGGAAGGGGGTTGGAAGTGGATGATCTTTAACATCCCTTCCAACCCAGGCCATTCTGTGATTCTGTGATATGTTGTTCTTTACTGGTAACCAGAACCCACCATGAGCCCACCCTGAGCTCAAAGCCAGCATTAAACACTGGTTCCTGCTTAGCCTCAAAAACTCAAGATGAAATATTCTCAGTGCAGTGATGCCCGGCACAGAAAACTCTGTGAGGTTTGCTTAAGTATCTCAAACTCTCACTAATGTGAGAGTAAGTCCTTGTTCAGCATCCCTTTAGGGTGTTCTTGGTGAGCTGTCAGCAAACAGAGCAGCATTTGCCCACTCAGTCTTCTCCAATATCACCATCATTAATATCTGAGAGCTTCAGGACCCGTGTTAGAAACTGTACAGATATGTAGCTAAGCCATATCCCCTGCCATCCTAGATGTGGTATGGTCCTTCAGAAGAATGGAATGTCTCAAAAAGAAAAGAACATCCCCTAATACTATAACTGCGTTTTTTTGTTGTGTTGTTTTTTTTTTCTAAAGGTAAATGCTGTCAACTGTAACACAAGCTGGAAAATAACTTTGTTCATGAAATTCAGTAGTTACCGAGATGATGTACTGAAAGGAGTAAGTAGGACTTTTTAATTTTTTTTTTTGAATCCAAAATGTCTTACTATATTTGACTATAGGGAAATATTACCTGGTTAATAAAAGAAGAAATAAGGACTTTATGGAGATGTTCAAAGTGGTATTACAGGCTCATAGATGACAATAGCTGTAATAAAACAATGTAGCTTTACCTGCTGAGGTACTTCACAGTTTCATGCCTGTAGATTAATCTCTGACATAATTTACATTTTCATTTTAAAGATAAGTTTAATTTGTCCTCACATGTACCTTAATAAATCATTATCAACTGGCTATTTTTCAGTAGGTATAAAGGTACTAGCACTTTTTGTGGAAGAATTTGAAAGGGAAAATGGTGTATTTGTGTAGACCCATTTAGGGATAGTGTTTCAAGCTTGGGGAGAGGCAGGAGGAAAAACATTATTCCAGCAGAAGAAATAGAGAGGGGTGTTGATGTTGATTGCAGAGTAGAAGAGATGAGATAATATAATGTTAGATAAATCTCTTCACTTTCCCCAAATATTAAGAGAGATTACAAATGAAAAAAAAAATCAAATTAGTAAAGTTAACGAGAATTAAAAATCATCTTTAGGCCCACTGTTCATTGTGATGCTATGAAACAAGTTATGCTTTCCCAAAAGGCCATGGGTCTCCTGCAGGGATGAATTATGCCATTTGATTTGCAGACTGAATGCTCTTCACTTGGTACCTGCTCCAGCAACAGGAAACTCAGAAGCGTTTTCTTCCCATCAGCTCTGCTGGCATCACTGGAGCTGTTACAAACAGAAAATGAGTCTGGTGGCTTTCCCTACCACTTAACAGTGCTTCTTTTTCATATTTCTTTAGGGGGATGTTGTGAGGCTGTTTCATGCAGAGCAAGAGAAGTTTCTGACCTGTGATGAATATGAGAAGAAACAACACATTTTCCTCCGCACTACTTTACGTCAGTCAGCCACGTCTGCAACAAGTTCTAAAGCCCTGTGGGAAATAGAGGTATTTTTTTCTTCTTTTTATAAATATTTTAGGACATGAAGGCCAGGGTTCAGTAAAAAAAACTTCACCAGAACATGAGTCATTCATAGGCTCCTGATATCATCACACACCTCCCTGTAACTATTATTATTTCATGAAGCTGTTTGTGTAGGATGAACCCTGGAGAGCTGCTTTATTACTCTGTGTGTGTGGAGAGAGGATGCTTTCTTACTATATTTACCTGCACTAAAATGAGGAAGAGTCAAATTTCAAATTCAGATTTGACGTAAATGGTGTGATTTTATCAAAGCCAATCAAAGGACACTCATCTATCCTGAGTTTTGAGTGTTTATGTTTCACTTCATGTGCAGTATAGAAAATGGAAATCCGTGGCTGACAGGAAATCTCCCAAACATCACACAACACATCAACATTTGTTTAAAGTTATCCTGAATAAAGGTGGTGTCCTAAATGGGGGGGTGATTTCGAGAAGAGAACTAGCAAACATATTTTTGTTCAGCTGAAAAACATTGGAAATTGGTAGGTCTCAAATCCTTGCTATTACAATAATGTAACTGCTATACCCAAAAGTTCTTGCCTGATGAACAAACTTTGTGCATTTAGAACAGAGTCTTCAGAAAAATGGTTGATTTTTGTCTGGGTAGGGATTGTCTGGAGTAGAGTGTATTGCACTTGTAGTTGTTGGAGATTCCTCCTTAAAAGAGTCAGATACTGCTAGATGTGAAGAAAGCAGATGACCTACAGCTCAGTCAAGGGATAAAAGAGAAAACCAGAGGTATTTCAGATGATATGAGGATATATCACTTGAAAGAAAATTTTTCAGAAGCCCCTATTATTGTCAAAAATAGAGATGATATAATTGGTAAAATAATATAAGATGGTTTGAATTTTGCTTTTAAGTAGTGCCTAATAGTAGAACAGCTAGTAGACAACTAGTAGAACAGCTTTCCTTATTTTCTTGAGCTGCACATTCACACCATGTCACTTAAAAAGCAAAATTTGGCTCATCATGTTTGCAGGGAATAGATTAATGAAAGCATGGAAAATAATAGGAGTATTTACTGGCACTTGGCAAAAAGTAAATGTGAGTAGTTGTTATCTATGGTGACCTTTGTGTAAGCACAGAATTCCTCTCTTTGGTAGACTGTAATGGTGTAATTTGCATATTTTTATTTGGAGTGAGGTTCAGGAAATGTCAGTGATCTGAAGTATGTTCTGGAGGAACATGATTAAAATCTAAATTTTTCTTTTAGGTTGTCCACCATGACCCTTGCCGGGGAGGGGCAGGACAGTGGAATAGCTTGTTTAGATTTAAGCATTTGGCAACTGGAAACTACTTGGCTGCAGAGGTAAGAATGCCAGTTGAACAAGTGTCTGTGTGCTGCCTAACCAAGTCCTGCTGGTTCAGAACTGTTGTGGTGGGTGGGGCTGCAGTATAGATCTCCAAAAAGATCCCACACTGGGCCTCTGCCGGGTCATACTGTATTGCTGCACCCAGGGATTGCAGGGCAACCACTGTTAAATATCCACTGCATTTACACTGAAAACCCTTTGGGTTCGTTTATCTCTCTGCTCCTGTTTGCCCTTGATTTTTGGAGTGGTGTTGTGACTGTGTATTGGTGTCATGCGTAGACTGCAGGGTTCTGCTATTGCACTCCTGCCTTTTGTCTGAAATCTGAATAAAAAAAGATCTCAGGAAGTCTTTACCCCTTTTGATGGAGCAGAAGGTCCCAGAAGAGAAGGAAGATCTTGCAACTTGTCTGGTTACTGGTTTATCTGGTACTTGGTGTTAAGGCAAAAGAGTATTGTGACTCCCCAAAAGAGCAGCTTAATATCTTTCAAGACTCCTTAAAAATAATATGGCTCTTGACAAGCTGCATACAGCAGATAGTACCAAGTGTATGAAATGGTACAGCCTTAGATGTTTTAATAGTTGCAAGAAACTGTGAACTTTTTCAGTCATATCTAATCCATGTTTACACAGGTCTGTGTCCAAGTTTTATCAATGGAGTCAAAAGTAGGGTTTTTTCCCACTGATTTAGTTAGAATTGCTTCTTTTGACTTATGCTTTGAAGTATGAATGCAAAAATTTACTGCAAGAAGAAAGTTATAAATAACTGTATGTGAGGCAACCCCTGAAAAAAGATTTGCTCTGACTGGATTGAATCAGATTTACAGCAGTGCAACTTCTAGATGCAGACAACTCCTTCGTATTCCCAGGCTGCTGCTTTCATTTTCGAGCTCCTGTCACAGCCTGCATTGAATTCAAAGGAAGAACAAACAGGAGCTATCAAACTTTTATTTATTTCTAATTATGTCAAGGCTACTATCAAAACATAAACACTGGACTGCTAATGATAGCTAATAATAGCTAATTTTCAAGAGGCAACTAGTACTCCCCCCTAAGAGTGGGAGTATTTTCCTTTCTGCTTACAGTGAGGGATGCTCCTAGTAGGAAGATTTTACTAGCTAAGCTGATGGAGAGTCAGGAAAGGGATTGAGCACTCAGATGGACTTTCTTCTCCCACCAGTGATCTGTCTGGGGGATTTCTAGCTGAAAAATCTTCAGGTGAAGAGGTGCCATGCTGCACTGAATGTCAAACGTGAGCTTAGGTCCTTTCTACCTCTGGAAAGGAAATCCCCATCAGGCAGACTTGTAATATGGAGAATATAATTGGCAACAGTGGAGTGAGAGCTGGAAGAGCTTTTGGGTTGAACAGAGGTGATATGCTGGGACTGGAGAGCTGCATTACTGACTGGAGAGCTGCATTAGTGACTGTGTCTATAAGGTGTAAAATACCTGTGGTGGAGATATTAAAGGTACTGCTGTAATAAAACCCTGTGAACTGTATTTTGCACAGTTCATATGTCAGGCACAACACACCAGGCAGCCAGACAAGTCAAAAATTTATGAACAGGCAGGCAGACACCTTGTGTGCGTGACCTAACTTTAAATCAATTGGGCAAAGCCTACTGAACACTTATCTGTGCTCTGGCAGCACAGGGAGGTTACTCATGGTATGGATTATCAACAGCATCACACATTGCCATGACCTGATTTTGTTTAAGCCTCCATGATAAAGATATCTAGAGTGGAATAATAAATACAAACACAAGAAGAAAATTCACAAATCTTTTAAGCATTCTGTTGTTGGCTAATGATGCAATTTCTGTTGCAGTTTGAGCTGTTGTAAATCAGGATTCATCACTGTTTATAACTGTCTTTTTTCTTACTTCATCCTCCCTTAAATCAACTTGATGTGTGCCATGGAGGCTTCTGCAGTGGAGTCCTGCATGGCTCAAGTCTGACAAGGAGCAGAATTGACCTTCACCTTGGTGCCTCCCTCTTCTCCTCTTGCACCTTGTGTGAGCGGCCTGTGCCTTCCTTCTTTTCTTGGAGTCTTCCTGTGCCAGATGTAACTGGTCAGTCTGGTTTGGGTCACTACTGAGCCACATTGTGAAGGGATGCCCCTGCAGCTTGTTAAGGCCAGGGGATGATCTGGGGACTAAGAAAATTGAAGATACTTGCCTCAGAGAATTAAGGAATTTAAAGCTCATGAAGATGTTTAAATACTACAGTAAGTGAATTAATTAAAAAAAAAAAAAAGAGGCAATACAGTTGTTCAATAAAAAAACTGCTAATGAGTACTTGTAAATCTAATTGTTATAAACTTGAGAGGATGAAGTCAGGATGTGTAAATCCTAAATTCCATATTTCTTAGAAGTACAATCAGTTGTCCAACTTTTGTTGCCTTTCAAAGACCTCTGATATCTCTGACTTCTGACAAAGTCTCAAGTAGTAGTATTTCCTTTAATCCTCTTTGCACTTGGCATTATTTAGCCTAAATTTAATTACGGTGCTTTGAAGTTCTTTAAGACCTACTAATACCTTAAACCAGCCTAGATCCTTCTCCCAGACTTTGGGCTGAAGGTGAGCCACCCTGAAAGACCCACTGCTGAAGAAGTCACAGTGGGAGACACTTGGTGATTTCACAAATCTGCATTGCCATTGCTCTGCTGCTCTGCACATCCTGGGTCACTCAGCTGTCTGTGTGCTCTCACACAATTACTTAAGACACAGGAGGAATATGCTGAAGAAAGGGTTTGATATTTGGTGATAAGATTTGGGACATTGGATATCTGGGTAATTGGTAATGATGTCTGACATTAGGAAACCTTAAGCAACAGGCTTAGACATTCCCAAAAAAGTGGAACCAAATGCTCAGCTGAAAAACTGGAAAGAGAAATTATCTTCTTTGGAGACAGTGGGAGTTCTGCTGTTAGAGTCATAAGGGCTTGTTTGCACCCAAAAGAGCTGAGCCAGATCTTCAGCAGGAGATTCAGGCACTAAGCCACCAGCTAAGATCCAGGCTGCTGAGTTTCATTCTCAGAACAGAGTTTTATTCTCATCTTCACAGAATGAGCAGTCTTTTAGAAAAAGTTCTGCAGAAGATCCTTTTTATAGCCCTGGTTACAGCAAAATGACCCAAGTTATTTTGAAGCTTTACACTTATAAAGAGAGGCTGCAAGGTTAGGTGAAAATTGAATGTTTCAAAGTAACAAAGATTTTCCCAAAAGCCTTTACAGTGCACGTAGAAAGCACCCAAAGCTCTGTGTGTGTCTGTGTGAGCTGCAGTTTGCTTGAACAGCCTTGCAGATGCTGCAGTTTGGGACCACACAGCTGTGCCTTTCTCATGAACATACACAACATTTTCAATATTCTAAATTGCCAAGATAAAAGTCTCTTTGAACTGAATATCAGCTTATCAGTTGTGCTGAACCAAAACACGCACTCTTAATATTGTTCTCCACATGTATAGCAGCTCCAGTTCTGTGATTTCTAAACTGGGCAATTCATACTGAAACTATTTTAACACTTGTTGTATGAGGCTGTTAAACAGATATGTGTGTCCACACAAGAAATGCAGGATGAGTCTGTCATTTCATATTCAACTTCTCAGGTGAGGCTAAAGTAATGGCAAAATATATATGCATCTATCAAATCACATGCTGGTCTCAGGTATTTCAGTAGACAATAGATAAGCCACAGTACGCTGCTTGTGAAACTTTGTGAGCACGTACATATTCACAGTGCAGAATTTGCAAGGAAAAGTCTGTGATAATTCTGTTTTTCTTAGCTGAATAGATTAGAGTTACTAGATACCTTGACCAAAATATGGCAGCAAATCTGGTGAGGTCTTTAACACCAAATTAACTCTACTAAACTAAGTGAATCAAGGCAAGGCAGGCAAAATGGCAGCTTGAATGCTCACATTCTGTGCTTCTCCAGAATTGTGGCCATAAACAATTACTGCTGTAGAAAAATTCTCTGGCTTTGTTATAGAGTTCTCCTTCCTCTCTCTGTAAGAGTGAAAGGGCAGAGGTTTAAGCTATAAAATGGATCAACTCTGATCAGAGTTTTGTTTCTAAACTCTGTTCTTAAAATCCCACATGAAACATCCTTCCAGCTTTAGGATTATTTTAGCATTAAATACTCAGTGGAGTTTCGTTTGAAGGTGGGAATGATTGAATTGATTGGGCTGAGCAGCATAGGGTTACATATACGTGAGATGGAATGATAATTAGGTGGATATTAATTGAACAGGAAGTCCAGTCCAACTGGCCAAGGCTGTAGTTCAGTGGTGGAGCACTGCAGTGGCAGCACAGGCTTCAGAAGTGTCCTTTTTCCTCAGGTATTGGATTGCAGCCCTGTGACCCAAGGTGCTGTCCTTGAGGTGGTGTTGGCATGGACTCCAGGACATGGGGAAGAGGGAATAGTTGGTGCTGGAACAGAGTCACTGAGCTAAGACACCAGAGCACGAGTGTTTTGGGTGGGTTAACAAGAATTGCTGAAGCCTTGCAGGACTGTCAGCTGATTTTCACCATGCTGTGGTGTAAACCACTTGCTGAGAACTCTTGGTCAATGGCCAATAGAAGTTACTCATATTTCTCTTATCTGTCTTGAATAATTTCTTCCTGTATTACCTCACTCTACTTTTTTGTCAAAATTGCCCTGAACTGACCCTTTCTTTTCAGAGAAGCTTATGTACATCATTCAGTTTGAATTGAGAATTGCTGTTAAATTTTGCTTTTACAGTCCATGGCAGAGGGGTTACAACTAGAGGATCTTTAAGGTCCTTTCCAACCCAAACCATTCTATGATTCTGTGATTAAAAATATTAGCCTGCCATGTTATATTGTTATGATACATTATAGCAATATGTACTATATTGTTATATTATTATGTTGTTATGATATGCATTTATGCAAATGGCCAGGGCCATACTCTTCATAGTAAATTTAAGCCTGTTGTAATAACCACTTGATTTGGATCATGGTGAAGATAGCTGAGTACATGTTCAAGTTAATATTGAGAGAAAATAATCCTCTCCTGCCTTCTGAATAGTAAAGATTGTCCCAAGAATCCCACAAGAATAGAAAATAAAGCATTTAATGAGATTTTAAGAAAGATTACAAAATTGTATGGGTATCAGTATCCTCAGCATTAGCTAAGATAAAAGAATGTAAAAGAGAAATCAGTTCCTAAACTTGAGGCTATATACCAGGATTAAACTCCTGAAGCCCTGAAGAAACTGTCTCTGTGGTATTATGGACTTTTCTACCGCTTCCTAAACTGCTGGAAAATGGAGTCTTGCATAGGATGTTTTATTAAGGCATCTGAGATTGATTATTTGAAGTCCATGATTCAGGCCTTTTGCTGTCCACTTGTTGGAAATTGTACTACTGACAGAGATGTTTTTATTTAGGAAGCAACAATGAAACCACGGTTAACCAGTGCAATTTTATTTTCTTTTTTGGGTGACATGGAAACAAACCTTTGCAGAAGGACTTGTTCGTGCCCTGGTCATGCAGAGAGGGAGAACACAGTGTTAAATGCTCTGTGGTTCCTTCTGCCTTCAGAAGAGTGTGGCAAGAAGGAGAGGAGAGGGGAGGGGGGAGTGGAGGGGGAGGGAAAGGGAAGGAAAGGGAAGGAAAGGGAAGAAAAGAAAAGGGCCTTGTTTAACTGAGATGAGAGGCACCTTTTGCTCAGGAACAATTTGTAAGCTGGAGAGGATGCCAGGAGATGGCAGCATCCACCAAGGCCTTCACATATCTCACAGATTTCATTCCTTGGTACTGTGGGACCTCCTAACCTGGAAATTGTTTCAAAATCTTCCTTTGGGGCTGTTTTTTCACAGTGTCTCTTCATTAAACACAGCACTCTGATTAATTTCTATCTGTTTGGCTTGGTGCTTAAAGGCTCTTATAAGAAAAAGGTGACAGGGTGAACTCAGCACAATAAGCTTATTTCTGTTTTTCACTGTCTCATAGGAGTGTGGGTTTGTTTTAAAGCTCTGTAAGGAGTGAAGGATAATTTATAGCTATGCATGAAGAGATGGAAGAGATCCAGAGGGGATCCAGAGGAGGAGGATGGGTTACTGATTTACAGAGCCAGCCTGACCTGTTCTGCAGACTTGGATGTGGCTCTTTAAAGTGACAGATCTAGAAGATGTCCATTTAGCAAAACCCAGAGCTAGATTTCTCCAGTTTTCTCTAGTTTTTAAGAGTCTTGAGAATGCAGCTACATTTCTTGATCTGACTTGTCTTGACTTTGGTTGAATCTGTGCAGATACCTTAAAAAATCTGGATGTCAGAGGAAAGTTTTTTCCCCAAGCCAACTAATTTGCAGTCGTGACCTCTGAGGGTGTTCGGCTTTTTCAGTCCTTCCTGAAGTTGGCTGCATTTGGGCCATGTTTATATATATAGAGGCTTTAGGAGTAAGGAAGTACCAAGACATTAATGCAGTATTTATTGTCATTCAGTCATTACTAAAAATTTATTTATTGTCATTCAGTCATTATTAAAAACACATCTTACATTTTGATGTCTTCCAAAACAGCAAATGTAGACATGTGGTCTGTTCTTAAGTGCATTTTTTTTGTTTATTTTTTCAGGATCACTTGAGAAGCTTTTATTCAATTGTATTTGTGCCTCTTTATCTGTGATGCTTGATGGAATTTTCCAAGACTTCCCTCCTTTGTTTTTTAATGTTTTGGGGGTTTTGTGTGCCTGTGTTTTTTGGTTGTTTTTTTTTTTTTTTTAACAGTAGAAACGTCAGTCATGTCTAATTCAATCATCCCTAGTAACTCCTGTGAGGACCACTGAAAGGCATGTGGGATATTAATATTTAGAACATCATTCTTGAAGAGATGAGAATGCTTTTTTTATATAGCATGGGTTGACACAGAGCTGCTGAAGCTCAGACTAAGGTTATGGCCCAGCATCCAAATGACGCTAAAGGATCTCTTAAACATTTTTCTTTCTCTTGACTTCCTCTGCAGAATGGGATATAGCTGAGTGGGGGCTGAGCACTGGCTTCAGGTTCTCTGCCCTTGATCCCAGTAGAAGCAATGGAGTTTCCCAGTTACCACTCCTAACATGGAGCTACTCCAGCTTATGCTGCTGGTGTGAGACCTTTAAATCTGTGCTGATTTTGGCATGGAAAAATGCTGGCCTGCCATTGCTTACACAGCAGCTGGAAATGCCACCAAGATGACCTTCTGGTAATGAGGGTGAAAAATCAGCACAGGAAGGTGTTGGAGCTGCTTCTCATTCCTGTTTTTCACTAGCAGGGGGGCCTGAAGCAGACAAAAAGGCTCAGCTTTCCCAGCGCTCCCTAGAAAATTGTCTGATCTGCTAAGACATGGCTCATGAGGAAAATACAATCCTGAAAGAAAAGGCCTTTCAAGATTTTTAAACTTTCCTCGGATGATGATTATCAGGAGCTCTGTGCTGATGCCGAGGCAGGGTTGAACGGAGTTTATCGAGGTAGAGTCATAGCCAGTCTTTCTCTGGCAAGTTAATAAGATGGCAAAAGTCCTTTGAATGCCACTGGAAGTCTTTGAAATTGTGCGAAAGTCCTTTGGATT
The DNA here is from genome assembly GCA_020086605.1 of Lanius collurio. NCBI lineage: Eukaryota > Metazoa > Chordata > Aves > Passeriformes > Laniidae > Lanius > Lanius collurio. Next base: position 28,311,256 of record JACBWW010000009.1, on the reverse strand, counting down.
TATCGAAAGCTAATCAGTATGACATTAACAAAGAACAAAGAAAGCCTAATGAAGATGAAAGATTTGAAAAGTGGATTATTTTTCTTTTGTCCTGGCTTTTCTTCCCCAAAACCCTTGCCCTTGTTGGCTGAGTAACAAGCTGTGTGTTAACAGGCTGGTTATCAAATGAAATGGGGACTACTGGCATGTGTTGAATTAGATCCTTTTATTCTTTGTCTGTCAGGGTTTCCTTCATAAATGCAGGTTTTAACCAAGTCATTAAAATGCTCATTTAGCTGAAATTGGGCAATCTAATTCTTCCCCTGGCAAGATGCTTTAAATATCCTTTACCTAGTCAACAAAATTTAATAAAAATCAGCATGGGCGTTTCTTTCCCCAAACACCTCTCTCTCCTTCTTAATTGGGTGTCTAAAAATAGCCTGTTTGGGTGCTTTCCATGCATTCCTCCAAGAAAATAACATTCAGTAGAAATGTGGAATTTCACACTTGTTGGATTGTAAAGGATATCTAGCTATGTGAAGATGCAAAAGTAAAATTAGAGCCAGGAATACCATGAGATGATGTTCTGCACAATGATAGAACCCCTGGAAATTATTCACTGTGGACTTGTGGGGTTTGAAAACTTGAAGATACAACTTTGAGTAGCTTTAATGAGTAGAGATGACAGAGCGTGGAACTTCTGGTGCTCAATCTAGTGGAATCCCTCTCAGGATTAGCTGGGCACTTGCGTTCTCAGAGCACCAAATAGCAGAAGTAACACACAAACACACAGAGATTAAAGTTGTTTTCCTGCTATGCAGACTTCACAGGTTTTGTAAAGTCAAAAGTGAAAATTCAGGAATGAGATTCCTTGCCCTTACAAGAAGTTTTAAACCAGAAATAATTAAAGACTTTTTCTATACCTCAGTTTTCCATGTGTACAAGCTGACTTCCATTATGAATTTGGCACACATACTCTCTCCTGGGGGCCTTCTGCTTCTCCCACAGGATGAGGATGTTGTTATATATGTACATTTAGACATCTAATCTTTTCACATCCTACTGTGTACTAAGGCTGAGCCCAAAATCTGTTCAAGAGACACCAATTTTTAAGCTCAGGGGGGCCACCTGCAGCACTCACCCTTTACCTTCAGGTTCTTCAGACACCCTGTGTAGATCACAAGTTGGGAATTTGGCTTCTTGCAGAAGAGTGTGAGTAAAGACTATTTAAATTTAAATTTAAAATAAGGCATTGTCTTCTCTGTAGTTGCAAATCTATCTCTAAAATCCAAAATTGTCAATGATTTTAGCCTTTAAAAATATGACCTTCTGTGGTGGTGGTAGCTTTCCCATGATAATGACTGGCCTTGTCTGCAATGTGTCATGTTCTTGGTGCATACTGGCTGCATGCACCTTCCAGTGGCATTTTGCAGGAATATTCAGTGCTGTATTTCAGCTACAATTCAGTAAATTGCAACTTCAAGACATCCAATGACACAAAAAAGCTTGAAAACTGTTGAGCTTTATTGAGGTCTATTTTAGCATAGCATTCTTACTTTCTAAACACCTGCTGAAAATTTTACTTGGTTTCATTAGTAGTGAGATAAAAATATTAATGTTGTTCTTTTCAAGGCTTCTTTTGTTTTGGAAGCTTATTGAAGAACATGGACATGATCTTACATAAATCAGAAAAAGCAATAGATTTTGGAGTGCTGACACTGTCACTGTGTCCTGAGGTCATTCTGTGCTGGCATATTGAAAGGGACTCAGAACAGGTGTAATATGACATACAACACTAGATGATTTATGCCTTTTCTACCTGGAGAATATAGCATGGGATAATAGCTACTGGTCTGTTTTTTAGAAACCCTCAGCACCAACAATCTCAGCTGAAATGAAAATGAAAGTGGCAACTGCTGAGCAGAGCTGAAAATGGGGCCATGGATGTCAGCCCAAAAACTGAGTTGCGTTGTGTTTGTGGTTTAACATCAGTGTCTCAAAACTTTCTCTAAACAACGTATTTTTGGTTTTATTATTTCTGTAACAGCAGGGCAAGAAAAAGCACTAAGGACGTATTTGATTTCTCACTTGAGCCTTCTGTCTCCATCACCCTCAGTCCACAAGTGAACTATTTTGGAAATTTGAGGGCAGTCTGTTCAGTCATTTTTCAAGAAGGCAAGAAGTGTTGAGGGAGGGAGATTTTCCTAATTTCTCCTGTTATTGCTGTATATATTTTTTTAAAATCACTATTATGTCAAAAACGAACAGCTGAAGGATATCAGAATTCAATTCATACTGGGTTGGCAACTGTATTCACTCAAGCCCTTCAAGGAAAACCTGTAGGATCAAGTCCTCAGTGCAAAGTTCTCTGTACTGGGTCTAGTGACAAACCTGAGATGACCCAGACTTTTTCTTGCTTGCTTCAGCCAGCAATATCTGAAGGTACCATAGAAATTTAGCTTTTCTGTACCTTCTCTGCACCTGTGCTAGAAGGCCATGGTGCGTGGCTGCGACTGAGGGGCACTGCCTGCTAATTTTAGCTCTTCTTGATGGGGAACCAAAAGCAGAGAGCTCAGCTTGGATGCTAAAAATGGGACACCAGGATTATTTTAAGGTGCCAGATGAACAAATGTCATGCTGAAAGAACTGTGGAAACTTAAGAAGGAACCAAAACTATGTGAAAACAGTTACATGTATATATGAGTCCTAGTTTTTTGGTGTTTATCTCTTATTCCTGTTGCTGTATAGCTGTAGCAAGAGGGACTTAGAACTGGGAGACTATGACAATGTCAGGGAGGAGCAAAATGCAAGATTTGAGATAGGTGTCAACACAGGGAAGAAAGCAGGCTCTCTAAATTAGGTTTGTGATGGTAGCACAATGGCTAATCCAAAAAATGAAACAGAGACAGAATAAACCTTTGGTCATTTCTGTGTGAGCACATCAAGTTGTGACACATAGGGAAGGTATTTTCAGCAATTTGACAAAGATTTGAAAATTTTCCTCCTTTCTTTGGGCTCATGGTGTGGAGAGGAGTGGGCTTTTTGAGGGGTTAAAGAGATATAAATTACTATTTTTTCATAAAAGTCTTATCAACTTAACAAAAACTCTTCACAACAGTTGTCTGTGTAATATAAGATGTATGATAATGTGATATTGAAAAGTTCCACTGGGATTCATGCATATTGCCCTGTGCAGTTCTGTTCTGGCTCTTCCACACTGGTAATGCCAAATTCATGCCAAGAAAATGACAGTACTCATCTGTAAGATGTATACACATTGTAATTGCCTAAGAACAAAATTGCCTTATATAATTAATAATCTCACTTAAGCATTTTCAGCACTTTGATGGCATATCCTATGTCAGGGAACATTGGTAAATATTGATGCAAAATTGTTTCTTCATGTAAATCAAATCTTGAAAGGTTTCATGTGCAGCCAGTGAGTGGGTGTGTGTGTTTTTGTTTATTTGTGAATATATCTGCCTACATAATCCCTCATCTTATAGACTACATATTTCCCTTGTCAAAAGTACAATCATTTTGAACAGCTGTTAAATAGTAATACTTTACATTTTTTATTGTATAGCATCTTTCATCCAAGCTTCTCATATTACTTCAGTATTTACTAATGCTTGATAATCCTGATATAATATAGAAAATATTAATAATGGTTAAACAGAACCACAGTGTAATTAAATAACTGTCTCTAGTGGCATTGTCATTCCAATTTCAAAGATGTGTTAATTCTGATTTCACTGTCATCCTGTAGAATCTCAGTAGACATAGATAACGTTAGTTTTTTTATTTCAATCTATCTGCCCAGCGTCAATCCTGGAAGTGATTGCGTGTGCATGTGTGTGGGTGACTGTAAATGGCTGCATTTAGAATAGTAACTGTGCTTTCTTCATTCTCCTTTTTGGTTTTGGTTATTTGAGATTCCTCTTGAGTTAACAAGCTTGATTGCAAGTTGCTCTTTCTAGAGGTGAGGACATAGCCAGCTAAGTCAACCAGAAATTGAAGCAGTAACTCTTTTACTCTCATGCTGCTTCTAAATACTCCACTGTCCTTTTGCAAGGTGGAAACATAACAGAGAACTGAACCAAACCCTCTCTTCCAGTTAGGAAATGTCTGAAAGCTATCGAGATCGTATTTGACTTCTTTTGTTTTCCAGCTTAACCCACACTACCCAGAAGGTAATAAGGAAGGAAAAGCTTTGGTAAGTGGAATTTATATGTTGTGTATAATCTGGGGAATGCTGTATCCTTAACCCAGCACAGCCTGATATATGGAAGCCCTTCATAGCTTTCCTTTTCCTTATGTGTTCCAGCTGCTGGGATTGTTTTCCATATCCTGTGTAAGGTAGGATGCATCTCAGAACTGGCAATTCACAAAGTTTTCCCTCATGTTAAGGCAAATCATAAGAAACTTACTCAAATTCTGCATCAAAGTGGCATTAGTTGAAGCTGTTATGCTTATTATCAGACTGCAGATATGAAATGTGTTACTTCATGGCAACAGTCTTTGCCTGGTACAGCATCAAGAGCATTTTAGCTAATTTTGACTAATGAGGCAAGGCCAGACATGGAGATTGTAGTGTGTGAAGGAAGTGGAGTTAAAACCTTGGGGGAATCTTATTGTTACTAAGTCAACAAATATTCCAAAAAAGTATCATTCCTCCATCAAATTCATGAGATTGCCTTGTAAAGGCCTAGATCTTCTTCAGTTTAATTTCTTTCTGCTCACCTTCTGGCTTTTATTCCTTAAGAGGACACATTTTCAAGTTTTTCTCTGCACAGGGAAGAAATTTTTGATTTTTCATGACATGAAACCCAAGATTCTTACATAATCACATGCCTTGAGGACTGCAATTTTTATAAAAATGGAGGCTTTCATAGGAGTTGGCAACATTGGTTTTCCATCTTCACTAATGTTTGGCATTAGTGGTGATACTGCAATAACAGCTAAGCTGTCTACAGAAATGAGAATTCTCTCCTATGAAAGTACAGAAATCCACCAGTTGTTTCTCTTTTGTATTAAAATGAAACTTGAGGCCTTTGGAACTTTGGAATGGAAATCAAGATCAGTTCTAGAATTCCCCAGTGAGTAGGTGTTAGGCCCTTGTCACTGAGGAACCAATCCTCAGTTGTACTACACCATACTTATTTATGGTATAGGGTTTCCATCTGTAGCCATTTCAGTTCATCCAAATAGTTAAATGTTCCTTGGACTGTGTAATGAGGAAGGCACAAGAGTAATCTAAACATGAATGTTAAAGGTGGCTTCACTATCAGTTTGACTTTTTCCTTCTGGGTAGTGGTTTCACCTAAAAACCTAGACCAGATAAATCACATTAGAGAAATACTTCCAATAAAAAAGTAATCAAAGCTGATTGATGAACAAAACTGATGTCTCTGTGGAAATTTTAATTTCTGCAGTCAGCACTTTCCTGTGAGAGATGTTTTGTGAAAAAACTTCTCGCAATTTTTGGTAACACCTCCATGTAAATCCAAGCCTGCAGGCTCTATTAGCATGGTAGAAATCCCTTTGGATCCTGCACCCCTTTACAGTCTTGTTGGAAATGCCTTGAGTCAGCAATGGCTATTCAAGCCTTCATTCTGCCCTCGAAAAACCAGGTAGAGAAACTTCACATCCCTGTGCAGGAATTTCTTTTACATTACACTGATGCAGTATATTGAATTGTCCCTCAAAAGTAAATGAATCTTATAATATTTAGAACTCTTTAGGGGTCAGCTATGTCAGTCCAATAGCACATATCCTGGAGCACACAGGCTTTCTTTGCTCCGTGGTTATCATCTAGTGTTTCCTCTGCCTAGTCACTGCTTAACTGGCTCACTGCAAAGGCATCTTCTTTTCCATCTTTTGAAACAGTTAATTTTGAAATACTGCCTGTGAAGTAAATCTGGAGGGAAGAGGTTGAAGTGGACCTTCCCCAGCAAAATTTGAAGTCTGAGTATCAGGGAAATGGGAGATGAATAAACAAATCCTTGTGACTGAAGGGCTGAACCTGTAGCCTGGGCCCTTGAGGCCAAGAAGGCCAATGGTGTCCTGGGATGCATTTGAAAGAGCATTGCCAGCAGGTCAGGGAGTGATCCTGCCCCTCTGCTCAGCCCTGGGAGGCACATCTGCAGTGCCGTGTCCAGTCCTGGGCTCCTCAGGACAGGAGGGACAGGGAGCTCCTGGAGCAGGGCCGGCAGAGGCTGAGGAGATGATTCAGGGCCTGGAGCATCCCTGACAAGGAAAGGCTGAGGGAGCTGGGGCTGTTCAGCCTCGAGAGGAGCCCCAGCTGAGAGGGGCCCTCAGCCCTGTGTGTCCCTGTCTGCAGGGAGGGCTCTGAGCAGGGCCCAGGCTCTGCTCCGGGGGGCCCAGCAATGGCACCAGAGGAACAGGCAGGGACCGATCCCAGGAAGTTCCCCCTGAACAGCAGGAAAAACTTCTTCCACAGATTGCCCAGAGAGCGTGTGGAGTCTCCCTCACTGGGGATATTCCAGAACAGTTTAGACACAATCCTGTGCCCTGGGCTCTGGGATGGCCCTGCTGGAGCACAGAGATGGCACCAGCTTGACCCACTGTGGTCCCTTCAGCCTGACCTGTCCTGAGAGTCTTTATTTTCTCTGCTCAGCTGTTGGATGAAAGGGTAGCTGCTCTTTCTCTTTGTCTGGGTTTTAAAGGCAGCACAGCCGTCAGTGCATTCTGTGCCAGTCCTTAACTCCTCACAAGTGCTGGGGCTGCTTGTGCATGTTCACAGCCTGGTTTACAAGGCCTGATCCCAGTTGCTCAGGCAACTAAATTTTTGGAAGCAGCCATGGAGAAGGGTTATCCATAGTGGAGTAGCGGGCACAGACACTGAGATTCTGCCTAAGCACATCTTTTCTGCCTTGCCTTAAGCGACTCCAGAGTCTGAAAGGGTTTTGGCTCCAGAGAACATAAATATTACTGGAAGTAATATTAACAGGACTTCTGTTCCCAAGCATTAAAGGTATGTTTGGACTGAGGTTCATTGCTTGTTTATGAACTGCTTCTTGACAATCCAGCCAAATTGTCTTGTGAAGCACTGCTTTTAATTCTGGTAAAATTTGGCCTTAGAATGAGCTGATTAATATTCCCACATCTAAGCTCCAGAAGACTTTTTTTTTTAAATGGGAAGACTTTTTTTTACTTAAGGGTCTTACCAAAAAAAGGCTTTGTCATCTCTTAAAGTCTAGGAGATTGTAGTGTGTTGTGCATCAAAATGCAGTGTTCTGCATTACGGCTCCCATTAAACCCCAAATTGTTGTATTTTATGCTGCAAATTAGTATGCTTTTTCTAAGGAGAGAAATGTACAGCATCCAGAAGAATGTTACAAACATCAGGGAAATGTCAGGAACAGCTGTGAACCTGGCATTTGTTAGTGCCTTTTTGTTAAGGGCTGACTTTGGATGGGTACCATCTCTCCATTTGTCTGCGTTTTTGTAAGAGAGCTAATTCTAACCAGTTCCAATCTACCTTTTATTATTGAGATTTTTGTTAGGATTGAGACTGGTATGCATTTACTTTTCTTGTAAAGTAGTTGGGCAGTTCTACCGTGGGCTGCCAGGTGCAATTTGATGTATCTCCTTTGACTTCTGTTTATCTATCTTTATAAATTCTGAGCATTCTGCAATTCTAACTTTGCCTTCTTGCTGCCAACCTAGGAGATGTTTTTTTTCTGATCAACATTGTAAATTAATTTGTTTTGTAAAAAAAATTATTTTATTTTACCTTCCAGGACTGAAGTTTATTGAATTATACATTTTATATGGGTGGTGCAGTTTAAACAAGTAGAATAGACAATCTGAAAAACATTGAAAAGAAAAAAGAAAAATCATCAGCTTAAAAATGGCAGTTTATATTAAGCCAGCAGTCAGACCACTGGGGAGGCTGAGGGAGAAGGGGAGACACGGATGCTGGCACATTATTATTCTGCCGTTGCACACGGGTCTGAATCAGCTCTGGAAATGCATACATTGTTTCTTACAGAATGTCTCTGGCTCCTAACAACAGGATTGCAACGTGATGTCTCTGCTAAAAATGCGATGACTCACAAATGAGTCAACAGTGAAGGTGTTACAGGAGGCTAACTGCTGTGCTGTCTGCCGGGGCTCCTAGCAGGCAGGAGCAAGGCTGGCCATTCATTTACTCCATTTTCTTCTCATAAAGAATTTTGAAAATAATCTAACCTATGGAGTTCTGCTCACGTTACTGCTCTGTGAAAATGCTGGTTTTGTAAGAGCCTCCTAAACTAGGTTAACATATTGAGATACCACGTTGCTCTGGATTTAACAGGCATTTTCAGAACTCTGGCTGCTATTAAATTTAATTTCTGCTGAAATCTGTAGTGCAGCTTAATGTATTCATTCAGGAGCAGGGCATTATCCTTGTCTGTCTCTATGCCACAGGAGGTGTCTTCACCAATTGGAATTGTAGATTGAGTTTCTAAAAGAAAAGGTATTTTAGGTCTGTCATGTTTTTGCATTGCTTTCAGCAGTTGAAATGAAGGCCCTTCCGTAAGCAAAACTGCATGTAAATCTCTTGAATTTTAGGTATGATGCCCAGTTGAGTTAAATAAGGAGGGTTTGGGACAGGTAGCTATTAGTAGCAAATTCTATTAAGAGCTGTGAAAAGGGTTATCAGCTGGGCTGTAAGTCTCAAGACAAATCTGATTGAACCTGATTATTTTGTCCCTGATTCCAGCATGGGATTTGTTTCTCCTTACATTTGCCCTCCAAATGACAAGCAGTATGTCTGCATTATTTTTTCTCTTTACGCTTCCTTTTAAAACATGATGCGCTGTAATGGTAGCCCAGGAGTTACAGACTTTGCTGTGGGCCTGGATGAATATTTCCACTCCTCACCAAAATAGTGGGTTTTCTCACTACCTTGGACTCTTTTTTTTGAATGCTCAGCCTTTGCTTCCCTAGGTGGGTCCCACCTGGAGAAGTGGCTGTATTCTAGAGGTTTGCTCAGTTGCCTTTTCTGTGTGTGATTAGTGAGCTTTGCTACTGCAGAATAATGCTGGAGGCTCACAGCCCTCCATGCCAGTGCACACTGAGGTTTTCCTAGGCTGAAGGAGCTGGCTCTGCTCTTTGTACCACTGATATTTACACTGGGTTGTTTGGAAGGTGTGGGTCCAACTCCTGCCGGGCAGAGGCAGAGGTGAATGTGTCTCCTTCATCCTTGTGAGTGATTTAACCAGAGCACAAGAGTAACGTGATTGCACCTTCCTCACCTTGGATATGTGTCTGATGTGACTTGTGACAGCTTGTTGCTAGTTTGTTGTAGTTTGGGACAACCAAAGCTATGTACGTTTTCCTTCTGGGAATGTCCTATTTGGTAATATTGTTTTACCCACAGTTCTCTATACTCCTGGCATGTAATTCACCTGGGTTTTTTAGTTTTTTTATAAAGCCTATGGAGTGCTTTCCTTGACTGTCACTGACCACATCACGAGCAACTCTGAAACTGTTCTGTTGACTTCCTCTTCACACTGCTTTAAGTTGAATTTTCCTCTCTCTGCATTTGCAGTTCTTTTGTTCTTTTCTCTTAATTGAATCCAGTTTTGCTGGCTGCATCTGCTCATATGCCAGTTTCTACCTGAGCAAATGTCATCTTGTTTTCATCTGCTTAGGAATGCAGTGCTTTTCCTGAGCTATTGTCTAATTAATTTAAACTAGCCTAGTACTTTCACTTCTTTCCACATCCTCACATGGACTCATCTGCTGATTCAATAATGGCTAGGTTAAGTGCGAATTCTTACTAAATTTAATTTATTGTGAGAATCTTTCTGTGTGCAAGTGTCTGTGCATTTTCTCTCTCCCCCACACAGAAGCATATGCACGTGCACTGGGACATAAACGGAGCCATAAATACAAATCCACGTTTGTTCCTATGTAATGGCAGCATTGCTGTCTCTCGTGTACCCCTTGTAGGCAACTTGTTTCCAGAGTTGTCAGGTTTGGGGTTGCTTCTCCTTATGTGTTTTTTTCCATGAGTAGTGCTCAACTCCCATAACCCAGGTTGAGTTGTGAGATTCAGATTCTAAAATAATGCTGTGAGGAGAGTTTTGAGGTTTGTGGGAGAGTTCAGCCTGGAAGTGCTGTACAGCTCTCATGCAGGTCTGACTTTGCTCAGCTAAGCTTGGCATTGCACTTAGCAGTGTTGCAGGCACTGTCTTGCCTTCTCTTGAAGTGGAATTTCTTTTTAGGCTAAAAACCAGATCTTGCTCCTATGTCTGCCTGCCAGCTGCTAAGCCTGGTTGGTGGAATTTCAGGCTGGTGAGCCAATTCCATTGCTCAGCTGGAGCTATACAGCTATTGAGGACACCAGGGAATGGGCAGGGTGAGCCCCAAACTGCTGGGTGAACTCCACAGAGCTAATGGTTGGTGTGAACTATTAAAGCACAGGACTCTGCCTCCTGCCAGCTCACCCAGTTTATACACTGCTCCTGGTGTTCTGTGGTGGAGAATATCCCTTTGCCCAGTCTGGATCAGGTGTCCTGTTCATGTTCCCTCCCATTGTGGTTTCATATTTTGGTCTGTATTTTACCCAGAGCCCCAGGATAAAAAGAAAATCATACAATTATGAAGTGTCCTGTCTTTTTGTATACCAGTCATTTCAGTTTGGAAATTATAGTGAAGTGGGTAGTTTCTGGGAAACTGTAACTAGATTTGAATGTAAGTTGTGGAAAATATCAGAAAGTTTGGATGCTGTTCAAAACTCACCTCTTTATAGATCTCTTGAATTTTAAACTGATTATCCAGTTTTCTCTTTTGTTATGAAGTGTAGGAAGTAGTTTTTCATTTAATATTAGACTCTGACTCACACCTGCTAAGCTCTTAGAAGGTTTCTTTTATTGTTTCTGTGCCTTTTCAGTTTGTGTCTCTTCACAAATATGTAAAACAAAATATGTATGGAAATCACAAAAGCAATTTGCTATTTTCTCAGTCCTTGCACACAGGTTAATTTTTTTGTGTGCATTTTTCTTTAATATTTTTTGGGTGTGAGATACAAGAGGATGTGGGGACTGTCAGATGTATTTACTCTTGTGCAAGTCACAGGAGATGGTTGCTCTTGTCTTAGCAAGCCTTCCTCTCAAATACTAGTGGCAGTACCACAATGATTAGAGGAGCCTGAGAAAAATTTCTTTATGTATTTTTTTTCTGCTCTCTCTATCCTTGATAGAAGTCATGGGATGGAAAGCTGGCATTTTTTAAGCTTGATAATGAAAAAAGGAATGTTTTGGAAGGATTCAAAAAGTGCCTTGAAATAAGTTAATGACTCGTTCTTTCTTCCCTAATTTTACTCATCCTTGATTTTGTTGTTTAATCTGAATTGGCAATATGGATAATCAAAGCTTTGCCCTTGATTATCCCTTACAGTTTGGTTTTAATCAAGCTACTAATGCAAACCAAGTACAGCCTGGCCTTTTCCATTGAACAGCCCTTCCTTCGTGGTGTATTGTAAATCATTATAATAGCATTTCAGGCTTCCAGGGTTGGATTTTTTTTCCTTTTGGCTTTCCTCATTCCTCTTCTCCTCTCCCTCTGTGATGTATTTTGTGTACTTGAAGGGCCCTGGGCTGCCAGTCTCTTAATTGGTTATCAGTCTTTTGTAAGATGTGTAACTTAACACCCCAGAGAGCAGCTTTTACTTACACCAGTAATTCTGTTGATTGCTGCATGGATATGGGCACAGACTCTGAATGACTCCTTCAAGCCAAAAAATGTTCTCAGGAAAGGTGGCATTTGGAGTCTGTAGGCAAAGGTGGTGTGTAGGTGACTAAAGAAACGAGAATGGTCACAAAATTTGCATGGACTCTTAGCAGGTGGTGGGAGGAAGATCCCACCTTAAGCTCGTGTGCCTTGTTTGAGTAACTGTGTCCCTCAAAGCAAGCAACTCCTGCGCTTGCAGTGGGTAAAATCAGACCTGGCTTGGACCCAGCCTCGGGTCCATTATCAGCCTGTGCTGAGATTTGTAATACAATCCAGCTGGGGCCTTGCCTGTCCCTCTTTTCATGACAAGCTGGTCCTGATGGAGCAGATATTCTGGCTCTTGCTGTTTAGAGAGTGTCCTCAGGACAAAAGGAAATGGCCTCAAGCTGCTCCAGGGGAGGTTCAGGTTGGACATCAGGAATAATTTCTTCTTGGAAAGGTCTGACAGGCATTGGAAGGGGCTGCCCAGGGAGGTGCTGGAGTCTCCATCCCTGGAGGTGTTCAGGAAACAACTGGACGTGGCTCAGGTTTAGTTGACAAGGTGATGATCAGTCAAAGGCTGGACTCTATGATCTTGGAGGCCTTTTCCAAGCCAAGTGATTATGTGATTCTCTGGAAGTGTGCTGCTGTAATTCTACCATCTGAGAGGAAGAAGCCATCAAACTTACATAAAACAACAGTGGGTTTAGGGAAATTACTTACTTTTTCATATCCTTCATTGCCTGAAAAAAGGTCAAATTTTCATTAATTCTCTTATTTGAACTGTGGCCCTTTCCAGACCAGCGCTGTGTTGTTGCATCTGCTGGGAGTGAGGGGGTCTGCAACTACTGCAGCTTTTTTGAAGTTGTAGGTGTCAAATAAAGCATATCCAGTGCTGCAGTGCCTCTGTAGCTCGTGGCCTGCTGTTGTTCTAATGACTGCCTCAGACCCCATGGGGCAAAGTGCATCCTTTGTGTTACTCCAAAGCCAGTCATAGTAGATTCTTGCTAGAAGGTAAAAAATAACCAAACAAAAAAAAAAAAAAAAAACCCAAACAAACAAACAAAAAATTCCAATTCAGATGTATTACTTGTCTGCAAGGTAATTGAAGAATTTCTAATGGGCCCTGATGCAAGCAAATAACCCTTGTGCCTAATCAGCAGAGAGACGGCGACCTTCCTGCTTCAAAGAAGAAACGCCAGGCAGGGGAGAAGATTATGTATACTTTGGTCTCTGTGCCACATGGAAATGACATCGCATCTCTCTTTGAACTGGATGCCACCACTCTTCAGAGAGCTGATTGCCTGGTTCCAAGGTAAAATAAAAAAAAAAAAAAGGAAAGGAAAAAAGGGCAAAAAATAGTGCTGCATTGACAGGGTTTCTTCCTGGCATTATGCTGGAAAGTAAAGCAGAAAAAATCAAACATGAGCAAGTATTATCCTTCTGTTAAAATCTGAGGAGTGTTCATGGATAAATAAGGGATGTATAAAACATGATATTGCTGTTGTGACTGGGTAAAATAATTATAAGGGTAAAACAAGTGACACTTAGAGAGAGTCTGTGAAGAGAAAAATATGGTCTAAATATTGCACAGATCTGTGTGAGAATAGAATTGAGCTCTGTGCACTGTTTGAAAAAAATGTACTTCTAATAGATTTAACTGAATTGTTCCCAACAAAATAATGGTTGTGGTGAGCTGGGTTTCTGTTTCCCTGACAGATCATGATGCCACTGAGCACATTTGTCACTCAAATGTATTCAGCAAGAGGCTTCTGAGTTTTAATTGTCAATATTTGAAATTTCAGCTGTGTAGCATAGCTGAGATTGGCTAGATAAGTCACACAAGTGTTGGTTGTAACTGAATGGGCTTGCAGACACTTGGGGCTGGTTGTTATGAGGGTGGATTTCAAAGCTGGGTACCCACAAATACTGATGTATGTGGCTTTGAAGTGTGTTTTCTATGCTAAGTTCTGCCAGATAATTTGCTTACTTGAATACTCAAAAGCCCATCAGTGTGAAAGGAAGAGCGTGAATGGAGACCACAGTGAATATATTTCAAAAGTAAAATTCACAGTTAAAATTGTAATTGATTTCTCAGCTCTGCTTTTTGATAATACCACAGATTATCATATGGAAAGAATTTAGAAGGATCTCATATCTACTCTTTGTTCACTTGATTTTCAGTTGAGGACTGGTACTGTAAATGCTTGCTCTGGAACAAGGGTTTGCAGATCCTAATGATGAAGCTGTGAAACCATGGTCAGCTTTACTTTCTGGCTTTTGTGCTGTGACAGCTTAAAAGGGTTCATTATTCTGCAGAAAAAAAGAAAATAAAAGAATTGGGTTTATTCATGAAATATATTTCTATTCAGATGAGATTTTATAACATCTTCCTTTTAGCTTTTCTTTTTCTTTAAAAAATATTTTACTCCTAGACTTATGTAAATACTTAAACCCAGCATTCTGCATAATCCTAAAATGCTGGTTGTTCTTGCAGCTCTGCTCTGGGTTAGAAAGAAGGAGTTGAGGCAAAAGGGTACTGCGGTGTCTTTTAGGTCCACCTCCCCCTTTTATTGGTGTGGCTCCTGCTCTCTAGCCTCATGCCACGGGCAGGTGTTGCAGGGCATCCCACCTTGCCCACGTGGGCTCGGAACTGATCCATCTCACCTGCTGTGTGCTCTGTCCCCCTTTAGGAACTCCTATGTCCGACTGAGGCACTTGTGCACTAACACTTGGGTCACCAGCACCAGCATCCCGATAGACACTGAGGAAGAGAGGCCTGTGATGCTAAAGGTAAACAAAATCCGAAACTCATTCCTGAAGCTGTCTCGCTTCTAACACATGAAGAGGATTGCTCACCCATTTTAAACCAAAAACTGTTGCAGATTGGGACGTGCCAAACCAAAGAGGACAAGGAAGCTTTTGCCATTGTATCGGTTCCTCTGTCTGAGGTCAGAGACTTGGACTTTGCCAACGATGCCAACAAGGTTTTAGCATCAACTGTTAAAAAACTGGAGAATGGAACAATAACCCAGAATGAAAGGAGGTTAGTGAGTTTTATTTTTTCCCCTGCTAAATTGTTGTTTGGTTAGTTGTGATAACACAGTCATGGGTAGGTAATATCCACATGGACACAGAGGCAATTGGGAGAGGACACTTCTGTGCTGAGAGTGCCAGCCTGGGATTGGATTCCACCTCTGAGCATCCTTGCTGCACCTCAGGCTGATCCATGTATCTCCTGTGTAAAAGTGGGGCAAACAGCACTTCCCCAGCTCACTGGCCATGTAAATAAATGGGTAATTCCCTGGGCAAATGTTTTTGTCTGGATTTCCTTTGATAATCCGCTTCTGAGCTGTAATGTGAGGGTGCATTGCATCTGATTCTCATGTACAAGAAAGCAGCATGTCAGGGCTCTTGACTTGTGTGAAGTTCACCACATTGCAAATCTGCAAAAGCCTTGGAAGGAGGTCTGTATGGCTGAGAAGCTGCCCCAATAATCCCTTTGCTTTCTCATTTCTATTCTCCACTGTTCTCTTTTTCTATTTTACATTATTTTGATGTTTACGCCTTGTATTCATCCCCATTTCATCTGCAGCTCTATTAGAATGTCTGCTCCTCACACCCGCCCCTGATTCAAGGGATTTTGTTGTATGTTTGTTGTACGTTGTAGTCAGATATATTCCACTGCCAGTGATGCAGCAGTTCCCTATTTGTCTTCAGCTGACTGTGGTTAAACTGAAAATATAAGACAGCATCTCTGGCAGTGTGAATTTGTAACCTGTAATACATCATATACAGCTTTTTTTATCGGAAAATGGTAATTTTTGATGATGAAACTGAATTTTTGCAATCAGTTTGCAGTAGCAATTAGGCCAGATGGTTTAATATCATAACAGGCAGATTTTTAATAGCCTGGGTGTTGGTACTCAGCCTTGAAAGGCTGTGGAGACATTTCATGATTGAGTTCACCCAGAGAGGGGTACGACAGTGTCCGTGTGGGACATCCCTGTATGAACTTTGTGTCACTGTCAGTATTGTCAGGTCTTGATGTTGACAGATTGGTACAACAAGCATGAAAAACATTTCAGAGCTCTTTCAGAACAGTGCCATTATTTGTTTGTTCTTGTGATTTCCTTTGGAAAAAAACCCAAATAATCTTTTTCCTGTCTTATTTCCTTCTAGTGTAGAGAAGTAGGAGTCTCAACAGTTTATTCCTCATTTCTTCATCCTACAGCTGCCTTTTCTACTTTATTTTCTGGGAGTGACACACACCTTGCTGTTTTCCACCAGTGGGCTGAGGCTTTTAGAGCTAAAGCTCACTCAGAGGGTTTAGGTGAGCAGACCAGCTCTCTTGTGGATAATGGGAACCTTGTGTCTGGCTCCCACAGATGACTGAAAATCTCTTGGGGCTCTTCCTGCCTCTTTCAAAGCTGGCAGATTTGTTAGGTATAGACTAGACATTGTCCAAACTGAGATGATGCCGAGTTTTTAATGTTAAAGATTGCTGGTGCTGTTAAGAGGTATTCTATGAAATCTGTGGACATCTGTGTTTCCCACTGCATGCCTGGCAAGGTGTTAGTAACAAGGAGACAATGATGATTTTGCTTTCTTTTTTTTTCCAATTTATATTCTGCCTTTTTGCACTTTCTGAAGGTGGGAGAGAAGGAATTACTACTGCCTCTGTGGTTTCTAGCACCTGCTTCTGACAAATCTTTTGTTTAGCAAAGAATGAAACAAATACAGTTTCTTGGGTCAGTATATATAGGAAAACAGTTATATATGAATATATATATATGAAAAAATATATATATGAAACAGTTTCATGGGTCAGTAGGGAAATTATCTAGTGGCGGAATGTTTTTATTCCTCTAGTGAGTCCATCATCTTGTTTCATAAACCCATGATAAAGCATAAAAATCCTTGCTAGGTTGTGTAAGTTTCTTTTTACTGCTCCTGGGCCTTGAGTCCAGCTGGTATAGATTTTGGGTCTCTGAATACTGTGTATCAATCCAGCAGCCTGTATTTTTCTCTTGTTTTCCCTCTGGTTGTTGTTTAATGCCTCAGTAAACAACCCTGTGATTGATTTAAGCTTCTGCTGAACCAAGGCTTGGAATCCTTAAGTACATGTCAAACTTAACTTTGCAGTGATGGAAATTCCATTGTGCCAGGTAAAGCTTGGCATAAATGTGATTTTTGTTCTTAATGAATCCTAGCAAGTGTTGAGTGACTGTTTATAGTAATGATTTGTCTATTCATTCTAGGTTTGTGACCAAGCTACTGGAAGATCTCATTTTCTTTGTTGCTGATGTGCCCAATAATGGGCAAGAAGTTTTAGATGTGATCATTACCAAGCCAAACCGGGAACGGCAGAAATTAATGAGGGAGCAAAATATATTGGCTCAGGTATGTCCTACTGTGTTAATAACTTAATTGTATTTGCAAACAGGTTGTAGGAGAGAGTGATGTGAGAAAAAGTTATTTTTGAGCAACTTGGCTTGTTCCAGGTTGGGTTTGTGTCTGGTTGGATTGGGTAGAAATGACACTACATAGCTAAAGTTCATCTCTTGGCCCTTAAATCAGAATGAAGCACAAGGGGCTGTAGAGGGCTCTTAATTTCATGTGATCCTGATAAGATTTAAGACCATGTTTGAGAGCAAATTGTTCACACAATTTGAGACAAACATGGAGCACGGTCACAATCCTGCAAGTAAGTGTTCCTCACACAGTGCCCTTATGAAACTCTCACTTTGTTTGTGTGAGGGCAAACTTGCACATAAATAAAATTAATGTACTTTTTGAGAAGTCAACTCTACGAAATTTTAAAAAAGGAGAAAAGGATGATACTGGACATCAGCCAGCATTGTCCTCCTTTTCTGTCACTAAATTATCCAAAGTTAAGATATCTAACTAAAACTGAAGATGGGGATAACAGTAAAGAGAAAGCAATGTCAGTCGAGTTGGTGGGAAATGTAAAGCTAACCCCAAATACATAAAGCTGTGATGTCTCAGATTGTGCCCCTTCTTGTGTTTAGTCAAGGCTATTGTGCTGATCCTGTCAGAGGACATTTCAGCAGAAATCTGGACCTGGTTTTCACTCTCAGTGATTTTGATTTTGAACAGATATTCGGCATCCTCAAAGCTCCTTTTAAGGACAAAGGTGAAGGATCAATGCTGAGACTTGAAGACCTGGGTGACCAGAGATATGCTCCCTACAAATATATGTTAAGATTATGTTACAGAGTTCTCAGACACTCCCAACAGGACTATAGAAAGAACCAGGTCAGTGGTATTGAGGATAATTTTCCTCCTGATTTCTATAATTATATATCCTGGGTTTGACATGGCTCTCTGCACTTACAAGTAGGATTCTGTGGTAATGGGGAAAGGCCTTTTTTTGTGTGTGTAGCTTAGTAGTGTGTGAATTGAAAGTTCAACAATGAATATCACAAGTTCACTTTGTACCTTTGCAGGCTCAGACTGAGACTGGGGTTCACTGCTTCATTCATGAGCTTTCTGTTATTAAAAATATGTTCTTGGAGCCTGGATTGTAAAGTGGGAAA
Source organism: Lanius collurio (assembly GCA_020086605.1). NCBI lineage: Eukaryota > Metazoa > Chordata > Aves > Passeriformes > Laniidae > Lanius > Lanius collurio. Next base: position 28,292,990 of record JACBWW010000009.1, on the reverse strand, counting down.
TGTGCAGAGCTGTCTGTTTCTCTTGCTTAAATATTTGTAGAGGGATGGCAGTGAGTCAGAGCAGAGGTTGTTATATCAGGTAGCCTGATTTCCCACTGCTGGAGACTCCCTGTGAGCAAGAGGTATTTCAGAACATGGACTAAATGGACTGGAGATAAAAGCCTGAACTGCTGTGTGGCTTCTCTGTTTTCTTTCCAGTGTTTTACAGAAATATTTCTGTCCTGAAGGGAGAGAAAAGGAGGAGGGAAGGAAGACTCAGGAAAAAAGCTTCTTAAACATTACAAAAACCTTTCAGTTTCCCCCCTTTTTTTAAAAAAAAAAAAAAAAAAAGCATGATATTTCTTGAATTTTGTGTATATTTTCATGGATTCATTCCTTTGGTTTATGAAAGAATAAGAAGAGTTAGTCATCCCTAATATGGAATCTGTTTCTCAGGGTACATATTTTAGGTATTCAGAAGTTCTTTTGTTCAGGCCAGTTCAGAGAGAAAAGTTTTGAGCATTATTTTGATTGCTAACTGAGCTGGATGCCTCCAGTTCTAAAAGAGAAACCATTGCTGCTCAGCAGGTCATCTTGGGAATCTTTCTTTTTTTCAGGAATATATTGCTAAGAACTTCTGCATCATGCAGTCCCAGATTGGTTATGATATTCTGGCAGAAGACACCATCACAGCTTTGTTGCACAACAACAGAAAACTGCTAGAGAAACACATCACGGCTAAAGAAATAGAGACGTTTGTGAATTTACTCAGGAGAAATCGAGAGCCAAGGTTTGAAGTGGTCCATGTAGCATTTTGGCAGTAGCTGTGAATTGTATGCTATTAATTGCTTTGATGTCTCTTTCTCCCTGTTATGACCTGGCAGACAAAAAGCCCACCTGTGCAGAAAATATTAGAACTATCTGTAATTCTTGGAATTTAACCATATCCACATTTTAAAACTAGAATTTACAGAAAAGAGGGCTTATACATTATAGGACAACTTTGAAAATTTGGTCTCAGTTCAGACTGGGGCAAAGAGAAATGAAGGAAATGTTTAGTTTCTTCCAGCTCTGCAGCTCCTCTGTGAAACTGCCCCTTGTGTTGGTTTCCCTGCTAATAATCCTGGTGTAAATTATACACACGTCAATTTTTCTAAGCTTTTATTAATATCAGCTTTCCTGCAGGTTCTGATTCCAGGTCAGACCTGAAAAGGGCCTAGGACAGTGAAGATCCCATAAACATATCTCCTAGACCATGCTGAAAATTCTCACCTTGAACTTCACTTAGCTGAATTTTTTAAAAATAAGCTTCAGGTCAGAATATGAAAGAAAAGGATTTCTTTACTTTTAAAAGGAAAAATCTCTTTACTATGGGATTTTCAGTTGTAAAATTAGCAAAGTAATACAAGTATAAGAAATTAACGTACTAAAGGTCAAATATTGTCCTCTGTAATTGTGAATACCATTTTCCTGGTAGCAATTAAGGCTACTGCTCAAGGTCTTGGTTCTTCACTGCCTCAATTATTTTCTATGTGCCTGTTTTCCCTCACTTTGTAATCTCATTGCCTCTCCCATGCTCAGCTGGGTTGGGCTTGGTCAATATGAAGAGGAAACCATGGGATCAGCTCTGTCTCTAAAGGGTCTGTATTTACTGACAATTGCACACCAGGTTTTCTTGTGGTGGAGGATGTCCTGGAATTGGTGCCATAACCACATCATGCAACTGCTGTGTATGCACTTGTTTAAGGAGTTCAGGAGCAATAAATGTTTCAAAATTACCCCTTGCCAGAATGATGTAATCTGAACAGTGAAGACTTGATCTGATTTTCATGTAGAGTCTTTCAGATTTTCACAGCACTGTTGGTGTGAGTGAGAATTGTGGAATTCTGATCTAAAACACATGAGCTACAAAATTAAAAACCTTCCTGTGTTTTGGCTCCAGCTAGGTGTTTTCCCCAGAATTCTATGTATTTATGTGCTGTTTGCTTAATTTTATCGTTTTGATTGCTGTGCACTTTAAATTGTTGCCACAAAGCTTCACTTCTGTTATGGGTGGATTTTTTCCTAAGTCTACCCTAAAAATGCTGTCTGTACTTAACCCCTACAGTTCCCAGACTTTTGTGGGGACTGTGATCTGTGCTACAATTTTGAACTGTTGGATCCTTGAATGGCTGATAGCAGATGGTCAGTTTGTACCTGGATTTTTAAGGAAGTGGAGTGTATGATCTGTGTATGTGTGTGTATGCCTGCTCACATCTGCTCCCCCACCAGCTCTGAACTGAGCACCTTGCTCAGTTTTAGCTACATCTGCTGGAGGAGTGATGGGCTCAGAGATACTTAATTCCTGTGAATATTGTGGAAAGAGGAAACTACATAGAGGGAAGAGGCCCTTTTTATATACCAGCATGTAAATGGCTGCAATATGGATTACTGTTACTGCACACCCAGCAATCCTTGAAAAGAGACAAACCCACGTACCTAATGAATGTTCCAGCTGTGAGGAAAGTCTCATCCTGAACCTTATTAAACATCAGAAGACCTAAATTTGAGAGACAAATTCATGGGAAACTAATTTCCCTGCAAAGCTTTGTTCTTTCTGCTTTATGTGGAATGACCTCTTTGAATGCAGAGTCCTGTCTGCAGGTCCTGACAGATCTACACTCTTCTCTGGTAGCCCAGCATTCCCTGGCAGTGTTCAAGGCCAGGTTGGATGGGACCTGGTCTAGTGGAAGGTGTTGTGGGTTGCAAGAGTATGAAGTGGCAAAGATCATATGTTGATAAATATCATGATACAGAGTCCCTCTAGTCTACCCGTCCTCTAGTGCTGAATGCTAGAGATTTCTACTGCAGTTCCCCAGTAATACTTTAAGTCTCATGGTCTGCTGCATCTGTGGTTTTTTGACTGCAGATTCTTGGATTATCTGTCAGACCTGTGTGTATCCAACACCACAGCAATACCAGTAACTCAGGAACTCATCTGCAAGTTTATGCTGAGCCCAGGGAATGCTGACATTCTCATCCAGACCAAGTGAGTATCTGTAATCAGAACATGCCACCTTTTTGTTGCCTGCTCTCTTAAATTCCCAGCACTTTGCTCATGGCTCCCCTGTGAATGGTTTTGTGTTTTCAGGCTTGTTTCAACCCAAATGGACAATCCCTTGGAATGCCCAGTTATCTCAGATGACATTGATGAAGAGGAAGTGTGGCTTTACTGGATTGACAGCAACAAGGAACCTCATGGCAAAGCCATCAGGCATCTGGCTCAGGAGGCAAAGGAGGGCACAAAAGCTGATTTAGAAGTTCTTACCTACTACAGGTAAAACTGCTTATTCAAACAGAAGAAAATGTAAAGTCTCTGAAGACCCCCAGTGCTGTTCTTATCCAGTTCATTTGCCAATATCAAAAAAGGAAATCAGGTCAAGTCAGAAACTGAGATTAAAAGTTCATTTCAGGTTTTTCTTGTGGGAGTCATCACAGTCTCTGCTGTCTATTCCAGGCAGATCTTGAGTTTCCTTTGCTCATCACATCTCTTTGTGTCTATTTTTTATTTGCCTCTTACCTTTTATTTATTGAGCTTTAATTTAAGGTTGTGCTGCCCTGGAAGCAAGGCACGCTCTGAGGACAGAGTGTCCTGAGTGTATCAAGGATTAGAGAGGAAATGGGATCACGGAATAATGTTTTATACTAATTGAAAACAAATAGTTTTTAATGTCAAGTTGCTCCCTTGCTTAACAAAGTCACTCTTGTTAATTTTTAGGATTTATATCAGAAAGGCTCACAACAGGCTTGTAACATTAGATTCTGAGGTGTGTTCTTTCATTTCCAACCGATTTCCTTGAATACCTTGTTTTTACCTTTTTTTTTAAGGTACCAACTGAACCTCTTTGCAAGAATGTGCCTGGACCGCCAGTACCTCGCCATCAACCAGATTTCTGCCCAGCTGTCAGTAGACTTGATCCTCAGGTGTATGTCTGATGAAAGCCTCCCCTACGACCTGCGAGCTTCCTTCTGTCGTCTGATGCTGCACATGCACGTGGACAGAGATCCTCAGGAGTCTGTGGTGCCTGTCAAGTACGCCAGATTGTGGACTGAAATTCCTACCAAGATCACAATTCATGAGTGAGTTGAAAGTGTTTCAAACTAAAGTACAAAAGCTCTTTTTAGGGTTAGTCTCAGAACAAAACAGTTGTAGATGTCCAATGTCCACAAAACGTGTGTGAAAAGGTATTTTGTTGCAGAGCACAGAATTATTGTTACTCTTGGAGACTTCCATGGGCAGCTTTCAATCATTAAATATTTAATTTTTTTTTTTCACTATGTTCTTTTATGGAACAAGCTGGGGAAGATGGAGTGGCCTTTCCTCAGACCAACTGCACTCCAAGTAATCCAATTGTGCCTCACATGATAGGTTTGCTAGGCTGGACTTGGTTTTATACCTCAAGCTCAACAGAAAGCCACAGCTGGGAACTCAAAATTAAGACACAGCTGCTGTCCAGAAACAGCTCACAGAAGATGTGGCCTTCACTTAGTAAAGTACTTAAGCATGTGTTAAATTTAATTTTAGAGAAAGGACCATTGATTTCAGTGGAAACCCTCCCTGGCTCCACTGATTTGATGGAGCAGCAGCACTGGGATGCTCCCAGCCAGGGAATAAAGAGATAGAGGAAGAAGCACAGCAGTGGCAGCAGGCAGTGTCAGTGACCTTGTTGAATTGCCACAACAAGATTTAAGTGTCTTATATGCCACAAGAGTGGTATTATCCTGTCTATGTTCTTCCCATTCACTTCAACCCTTCCTGGTGCTGTTGGAGGGAAGGTTTGCGCATCCACTTTCCATATCTACAAAGAGCTGAACTGAGGAATTTCAGAGGATCATGATTGGATTGTTTTTTCTTTAGTGACAGCTGATCCTTATATTAGAGGTGTTTAATTTTCCTTCTTTCTGTGCCTTGTATTGTAGGTATGATTCCTTCACTGACTCTTCAAGGAATGAAATGAAGACAAAGTTTGCACTAACAATGGAATTTGTAGAAGAGTACTTGAAAGAAGTTGTGAATCAACCCTTCCCATTTGGAGACAAAGAGAAAAATAAACTTACATTTGAGGTACTTCTCAGCTATCTGCATCCTACTTACAGTATTCCTCATTTCAGATAAGTTGACATTGTTTTTTTCAAAATGAAGCCAGTTGCAGAATAAATGTTGGTGTAAAATAGCCTAAAGAAGCACTTGTTCCTAATTCCAGTGTTCTTGGTGATGGCTGGTACTGCAGAAAATATTATTCTTGTCTGCGGTATTTTTCCAGCCTTTCCTTCCTTCTCCTGAGGTGATTGCATTTTGGTGGAGGAAGAGTGGATTTGTGGGGGGGTGAATGGTCATATTCCTGCTCTTTGTACATTAGTGAAATAGCTTGTAAGGATTCTTCAATATAAGTAAGTGATGTTTTCTGTGCAGGGAAACTTTAGATAGGCCTAGATTTTCTAGATTCAAATAGCAAAGAATAAAGGGGAAATGCTTACAGCTTTTATAATTCTTCCTCCAACCTACTTCTTTTTGTTGCTTTTGCCTCTGGTCACCTGAAATCACCTCTGTGCAAACTTACCACAGTCATCTTACTCTTCTGCTGACTTCCATCTTCCCCAAAGCTGCTGCCTCTAAATAATTTCCCAGAGTCTTTCTTCTTGATCTTACGTATTTTCACAGATGCAATTGTATCCTCTCAAGCCTTCCTAAATCCTACCTTGGTTTTGCTGTCTGCTGTAGTCTCACTGACCAATTGTTTTGTCTAACCCTGACAAACATTAAATGTCAATGGTCTCAGTCCAAAAATCAGTGTGAAGATTTGTGCTAGTTTGAATGCACTCAAGATCTGAATCTCTCTGGAAGCTGCTGTGTGAAATGCAACTGAAAACCCCAAAGGCTGTCAGTACTTCCTTCATTTTTAATTTCTTTTTCTCATAGGTGGTACATCTGGCTCGAAACCTCATATACTTTGGCTTTTATAGTTTTAGTGAGCTTCTCAGACTGACCCGGACGCTGCTGGCAATTCTAGATATTGTTCAAGTTCCCATATCGTCATACTTCGAAAGGTTGAGCAAGTTTCAGGATGGAGGTGAGATAAGCAGCAAAGACTGTTATTCCAGTGGACAATTAGCTTTTTAAGTTGGAAATAATTTATGGAACTTCACATTATTCTTTCAAGGTTCTGTACTCACACATAAGCCCACCTACAGGAATGCATTGCAGGGGACATTAAGATAATCAGCTAGAAAGGAACCTTTTTGAACAGAGCTACATCCTTCATGACTTGTGGGTACTGCATTGGTGTTGCTGCTCCTTTGCTTATTTTCAAATTTGTTTGTAAACCTCAGTGCCTCTTGCTCTGAACATCCTGAGGAAGTTCAAGAGCATTTGCCTGGGCACAGGGATTATGGTGGCTTGTCTGTGGCACAGGTGTTTGTTAGTCTTCTTAGCACTTCACTGAAAGGGAGAATGAGATGGTCGTGGTCCCACAATGGCAGAAGCAGCTGATGGAAGTCCAGAGGAGGCCATCCTCTGCCTGTGTTTGTCAGCTTAGAATATTCTTTTTGAACCCAGACCACATTGCCTCTCTGACAACCCTGGGACTGTTCTGTATGTCCCATTGCCTTTTCTACTATGGTTTAAAACTGGGTTGAAGAATGAGCATGCCAGGAAGGTGCTGAAACATAACAGTTCAGTTTTCCTGTGTGAATGGAAGAGAGGTGTGACAGTTATGTAGGCTGAGGGTCCAGGAGACTGACTGATGGCAAATTCTGTTTTAATATGTAGCTGGTGTTGCCAGCCAGCTGGCTCACAGCACCAAAATGGATGAGCTGTCTTGTTGGAAACAATTATTTTGTGTTTTCTCTAGGAGGCCTTTTCCCAGCCTTGAGTTTTTCTAATCATCATTTTGCTCAGTCACTCCCACAGATGCCCTGCAGGAGTGCACTGTCCTTCACAACTTTTTTCTTCTTTGAGGTTCACATACTCTGGAGAGGCGTAGACTGCCATTGTCATCTCTGAACCAAGAAGTCATATGCTTGGTTCTCTTGATCTTCCCTCCATCACAGCCAGCAGACTTTACTGAAGCCCTCTGGAAGTCTTTCCTGCAATGCAGTGCACACCAAGTCATGCTGTAGCTGGCTGCAGTCCCTCCTCAGCACTAGAGAAAGGACGGTATGCCCAGACACTTGGAATTAGGTTTTCCTTTTTTTGTCCCTGAAAGACTGCATTGCAGACTCTCTTCTTAAATGGTTCTGGACACAGTTTGACTCCAGACAAATCTTGGCATATTGGCAACATGGAACATGCAGATGCAGTTCTTCTGCTTAGTTCTCACTCTGCCCAAGCCTTTAATCCCGATTATACATCTTGTTCAGTGTTTTTACTCACATTCATTACCCATAAATTCATGTTTCGTTCCTAATTCCCTTTTATTTCTGTTGAAGGCTTTCCTTTCAAGCTATGTAAGAGAGCAAGGAACCACCCATTAAGTGCAAACAGACCTGCTCCCAGTTAAATGAATTTCCTTAGCAGCTCCATGCAAATCAATGAATTTGCTTTGAAATAAGTGAGTGTGAAGGAATACTGCAAATGGCACCACCATGCAAATGGAAGCTCAGTAGCCTTTTTATTAATGCTCAACCGTGTCTTGGAGCCTCGTTGGAAGCTTTTTGTCAGAAATCTGGTTTTGTTTCATGTTCTTTCAGCAAAAAAGGCACAGAACAAAGGTGTGTTTGTTTTTTTTTAATTAACTTCAGCCTTTATACAGATTATTTAAAGGTCTTTCCTGTTTGTAGCTGTCTCCATGACTGTTTATCTTTCAAACACTGACTAGTTAAGGTCAGGATGTGGCAATCCATGGATGTTCTTTTGGTAATTACCTGTGAGTTGTTTCAGTTTGGTTGGTTGGGGTTTTTCCCCTTTTTCTACTAACTCTATGTCTAGAAAGCCCATTGCTTTGGAGAGGTTTTTTTTGCTGGTGCAGACTGTTATCAGCCCTGTCTGCAGTCTTACAGGAATCTGGAGGTATTGGCTGTGCTGTCTAGACTTAAAAATAAGCATTGAAACTTTGCTGTGGTGAGACAAGGTATTTTTATGTAGAAATAGCTGTATGACTTCCTGGAGAAGCCTTCTACAGTCTTTGTAAAAGAAAAGGATGTCTTTGGATGGTCAGCTCTTTTCTTCAACCTCCCTTTTTCTTTCTGATTGAGAAGCTATAAACCACATAAATGGTGCATTCACTTTGCACTTGAGACAGAATGATCCTGAATATTTAACTGCTGTGTCCGAGCACGTTGCCTTTCCTCCTGCTTTCCCTGGAGGTGCAAACTCACCTACCCATGAGCTGTAAAGACACATGTTTCACAAGGATGAAGTTTAAGCAATTTAATAACTCCTATTCACTATTTTTGAGCATTCAGCTCATAGAACTTCATGTTCAAAGAACATATTTCACATCTGAAAATCACATTACTCAAGCAAAACAGGGGAGCACTTTTCATTATGGAGAACCCCACAGGAATCAATCAGCATCACTTTAGTTGCACCTTGAACCACTGAGGGGTGGTACTGAGCTGGAACTTCTGGGCCTCTGCATGTGCTGGACTGTAGATGATCCTAAGAGTGAGTCCAGAAGTAGGGGTGTTCCCTAGGTGCTGTGGAGTCTGGATCCATCTTGTCCAGGATCCACTGGGGATCCTGAGGAAAGAACAGGCAAGCATAGAAATTAGTCTTGGGAATTTTTTCTAGATCTCCCCTCACTTAAGAGTAAGGATTGTTCACCATGCTGTAGGTATACATTGGTTTTCAGTTTTATGGTAGTTATAAGACTGTACACCCAGGGTTCCCCTTCCCTTGTTACACAGATATCCTCTCTTAAAAAACTATGTTGCTCAGAACATGTTAGTTGTTTTATTAGTTACCTATCCTGGCTTCTTATGGTCTCTTTTAATTTACAATACAGGTCTCTTAGGCTATTAAAAAGGATTAAAATAAAAAATTATCTCAGTCTAGGCTTTTTTAGATTTTGGAAAATGTGATGGTATTTGCTAAAATTAGAATGGTCTGTCGATTTTTTCCAGCAGATGTTTTCTTATTCATAAATTCCATTAAATATAGACAGATGGATTGTTTCCTGCCCTCTTTCAGGATGGTGGGAGCCCTCTCTTCAGTCAGGTAGGGATGAGAGTGAGTTCTTGCCTTTAGAGGAGGTCAGATTCCACTCTCCCATATCCCTCCAGACTGCAGCATCATCTCTGGCAGGTCCAATGCTTATAACATTCACAGCAAACCTTTACAGAATATTGCAGGTAGGTGTCCCTCCAACATATTGTTACTCTGGGGATGTGCAGGTTAACATAGCTCCTTTTAAAAAAAATAGCTTCCTTGAGTTGCAAAAATCATTACATTCTTTTAGCAAACAAACAAACAAAAAGATAAGATTGTTTCTATTGTGATTTTGTGTATATATTATGAATGTATGGAAGTAAATGATTGATTTTGGAGTTTATAGAAGTTGTGGGGATTTGTTTGGGTTTTTATGTTGTTTTGTTGGTTGTGTGTTTTTTAAATCTTCCAGTAAGGGATCACAAGTGTCTAGGCATAAGCTTTAATTCAGTAAGAACATGTATTTCATTCCTTGAGCTTAGGGCTTTGAAGTGTAGCTCTAAACTCTGGTTTTGACAAGCACTGAAAGCCAGTCATGATGCTTGAGACTGACAGTTTATTGGTATAAACAAATATGTTTAAATTTTATCAAGCATTAGGGGCGTGATCCTGTAAATCTTTTGCAGGAAAAGCGCTACTGAATACCAGCTTAGGTTCTGTATATTTTAATTTTCATCACTATCTAAGTGCAAATTTGCATAGATTGATAGTAAATGTATATTTAACAACAAGATTTTGTCAATAGTTATGCCGATTCAGAAATGCATTTATTTTCAGGTTCTAAGAAATATGACTTGAAAAGAGGTTTGCCCAAATGGATAAGTCATGTAATTCCTGTTCTGCAGCTATAGTAGATAGAAGATAGACCCTCTGTAGAAGTTAAGAATTTTGGTCAGGATCTCTATATGTTACGTGATAAGTTTTATATTTTAATTTTCTTAAAATGTATCGATTTCTATGAGAAAATCAGTGCTGAATAAATCTGGGGACAGATGGGTTATGCTGCCTTTCCATTGTTCCAGGTCAGTAGCAACAAAAGCTTCCAACATCTGATTCTGGTAATGTGAAGTCGTAGAGAACTGGTGAGCTGGATTCCTGACTGGTTTGACTAGTCCACATTGTGAAAACTCTAGTCAGGAATTTGGGAAATATATTAATGATGAGTGGAGGAATGTGGTGAGTCTTGGCTATGGAAAGCTTTCCTGGAGGTGTGCAGCTCAGAACTGAAACAACCAAATTTTCAACCAGCATTCTTGACTCTTCTTCCCTGTTTAATATTTATTTCTTAAGTACACCCACTTATGTCAGTAAAACTACTTGTTAAGTAAGGAATTATATATGACAAGTGTTGAACTGTTGCGGCAAGTCTGCAAAATGGGATGTATTTTTAGGCTTAGTGGAAGTTGCATAAAGGCTTAATTAACCTTTTACTTTAAGATGTCCTTTTCTATCCTTTGCTTAAATTTGGAGCCACCTTGGTGGCTGAGGTAGTCGATGTTTTCTGTGGGTTTCTCTGTCTCGGTTTGGCAAAGATTCTTAAAAGATCACAGACTCATAGAATGGTTTGGGTTGGAATGGACCTCGAAGATCACCCAGTTCCAACCCCTTGCCATGGGCAGGGACACCTTCCACTATCCCAGCTTGCTCAGAGCCCCATCCAACCTGGCCTTGGACACTGCCAGGGATGGGGCAGCCACAGCTTCTCTGGGCAACCTGTGCCAGGGCCTCAGCACCCTCACAGGGAATAATTTCTTCCTCATATCCAACCTAAACCTCCTCTCTGTCAGTGTGAAGCCTGTTGATCCTTATATTATTCTAAATGTTAAGCCTTACTACCTTTAGAAAGATTAATTTTAATACCACTGTAGGTTAAAGTAACCTACAGAGTTAAATTTAATGTGCATGTAGTTTTCATGTGTGACCTTATTTGATGAAGACAGATTGGGAAAAGTTGGCTAAGAAACATCTATGAGACAAGATCTTGTAAAAAGTAAGGATGTATATTTCTGGAAATTCTTCTTATCTAAATTGCACCCTAAAAATGAATTGACTTGAAAGTCTTGCAACTTTTTTTTTGTTGTTGTTTTGATCAGTATGTCTTAGCTTTGAATTATTTTTGTGGATATTTGAAGCTGTTTTCTGTTTCTTTTTTTTCACTTTTAGATTCTAAAAAAATATATGGGGTATACAAAATATACTACCTGTATCCTAAAGAGGCATTTTTTTTTCTTAAGGAGAAAATGAGGATTTCATTTAGTAGTGCTGTCATTTCGGCACCTTTCAAGAACATTATAATCTCTTGCAGTTTTAATTAAAAGGTAAAGTCATTGCTTTCCTAGTAAGTGCACCCTGCTGTATCATTCCAGAGTAAGGAGCCAATCTGCCTTGTCCAATACTGCTAATTTATTCTTTGTGAATTAAAATGCACGTCTTTCTCTGAGTGTTATTTGCTCTTTCAAATAGCAGATTTTAGTCAAACCATGCAACTACAGCATATGTGAGGTCTGAAAGAGGAAGAAACATGCTAGTAGCATCAGGTAAGCTACACATTTGCCATGCAGCTCAGTGCTGTTTAGTTACTGTTGTTTGGGAATGAGAATAATGACATGCCAGGAAATACATCTTTGAACATGAGCTGCATATGTCTTGGAGTGCAGTTTACAGTTCTGGGCACCAGCTTAAAAAGCCCTCAGTGGTTATCTTGAGTTATCTGCTGAGTGTGTCTGTCCCTCAGGAGCTCTACAAATTTCCTGAGCCGGTGTCCACTGACATGAGTGGGAGTCTCTTGGTTTCCTTTGCTCAGTCTTTTTGCAAAAGCAGGTTTTAAAAACTGCCTATAATAAGCTTAAATTCCTCCCACCTCTGTGATTCTCATGTTAAATGTGTTGACCACAACTGCCTGAGGAGATGCCTCTTTTTACCTGTTCAAACTGGTGGTCAGATATCCCAGCTGCTTCATGTTGTGCCTGGGTCTTTATCTTGGTGCTGTGTTCCTCCTGCAAACCGAAGGGACTCAAGATTTCATCCTGCCAGGGGGCAAAACAGGGGAAGCCTCACCTTCTCTTGGAGTCTTTAGTGCTGGTGAGGTCTGCTGCCTTCTCTCTGCAAAGGGGTGCTTGTGTTTCTGTGTGTCAGGGGACTCTTGACCAGACTCATGCTGCTGTGACAGCTCCAGCTCCAGTTGGATCACGTTTTCTGCCAGCTCTTTTGGCTCAAAGTAGAGGTGGACAGTGACTGGAAGCACCAGTGAAGCCACTGAAGGTTGAAAACAGGACTGCACCTGCTGCCTTTTCTGTGGTCCCTGTGAGTCCTCTGTGTCCAAGAAGGACCAGGTTTCCTCCAAGACTATTAGAAATTACTGTTTCTCAGCCCTGCATTTGTGTCTGTTACCTGCACTTTTGTCAAGTTAACAATTTGCAGTGTCTTCTTTGAGGCATACTTTGATTAGCAGGGCTAATGAGGCAGTGGCTGCCTGGCAGACTGGAGCAATAATTTATACCAGCAGTTTACAAGAAAAGAAAGGTTATAAGAGGAAAAAGGAAAGTTAACTGTGTAAGTCACAGATTCTACAGAGAAGAAACTGCTGTTCAGTTTATTGCCAGACCAAAGGGGAGGTCAGTCTGAGAGCTTAATTCTGTGGCATGAACCATTTCTCTTTCCCCCTTATTCTTTCCCTCATCATAAGACCTGTGCATTAATGGGATTCCAGAGACCATTGCTCTCCTAGGAATCAATATCTGTCTTACAGATGTAACTCAGCTAGGAGGCTTGATTCCCATGGTGCTTTTTTCCCTCAAGGCCAGCATGCTGATATATGTTTTTTTTTCCTTTGGACTAATGTCTGTGGCATGAAAGCCATGCTTGACACTGCTGTGTGGTTTTGAGGATAGGCAAAAACCTGCAGAATGTCTGGAGAAGGTGAAGTTTGGTGGAGTTTCACCATGTCTGGGCAGCTGAGAGGTTGCATATAAAAAGGGAGGGCTTGTGGGTATGTTGTGGCTATGTGAAGGCTGGAGTGGTCAGATTCACTCAGGGGCTGGGTAGCAAATGTATGTGCATGGCATGTTGTAAGTTTTTTCCTTTGTTTTGCCTCATTACTTCTGAAGACTATAAAATATAGAAGGGATACCTCACCATGTGTCCTTAATGCCCTGCATTAGGTTTTTTGTAAGCATTACCTGAGGTCAGCTAGTTATAGAGAGATGAAAAATGGTTTAATGAAGACATAAAGCTTGATTCTTGGCCTGTTTATGATAGGTTCTGAAGTCTTTATGAAGAAATTCTGTAGAAAACCTGTGAAAATTAATACCTCTTTCACAAACAGAGCTGTAAAGCTTTAATGCTTCTGGCAAATAATACACACCTCTAAAGAGTTTGAAATAAAATGTGTTCCTTTCGGTAATGAAGTGCTGTTATTATATGTCCTTAAAATGGCTGTAACTTTTCATGCAGAAAAATTAAATTGCATGAAGCAATGTAGCCAAATCAGCAAAGAAATGCAGAGCTAAAGCTGCCACTGGATTCTTAATCTTGCCCTTGATATTTAGACATTGCTGCACACGTGGTTCCCTGCTGGAGGATCCCTGGGGACTGGTGGTGTTGTGTGCTTTAAGATGGCACTAGAGATTTCTTTGGGAAGCTTTTGGTGGAGCAATGCGTAGATATCACTGCAATCCACAAAGCCAAGGACATTTGGAGTTTTGCTCTTGTGAATACTGTCTTAAAACCTGGTTGATCACACCTACACTGACACATGGGTTGAGACAAGGTCCTGTGTGCTGGTTTTGGCTGAAGTGTCAGGTGTCCTAATCAAAAGCATGTTCAGGTTTGATGACATCAGAGAGTTGTTTTTATAATTTAATAACTGCATAGACCACATGAGAATTGTCACATTTTTTGTAAAACTTTTGATTTCTTCCCCCACCTCCTTTTTTTTTATAAGCATATTGAATAATATATTTGATTTTTATGGACAGGTTACTGAAGGTTGTTGGGGTAGTGGATGCACATACATTTGTCTCTTCTGGTCATTAACAGATTTTCTGAAGATCTGATCAGACCTTTCAGTACCTGAAGGGAGCCTACAAAAAAGATGGAGAGGGACTATTTACTCCGAGGGCATGGAATGACAGGACAAGGACAATGGCTTCAAACTGACCGAGCGGAGTCTTAAAAGGGATATTAGGAAGAAATTGTTCCCCTGTGGGGATGCTGAGGCCCTGGCACAGGTTGCCCAGAGAAGCTGTGGCTGCCCCATCCCTGGCAGTGTCCAAGGCCAGGTTGGATGGGGCTCTGAGCAGCCTGGTGGAAGGTGTTCTTGCTCATGGCAAGGGGTTGGAACTGGGCGATCTTCGAGGTCCATTCCAACCCAAACCATTCTATGACTCTATGTGGCAGCTCCCATTTTCAGTTTCCAGAAGCTTTGAGGTCCAGCTGGTCCTGTCCCTAAGGAAAGCTGCTGGGTGTAAAAATCCTTTTGAAAATATGGGCACTTTTAAAATTTCTGTGTAGAGAGATGAACATGGTGGGAAACTGTTCAAGCTTAAAATAGCCAAGCAGTTTTCAAAATGGAGTCCTAGTAATCCATCTTTCATACCTCTGTGTTGAGGAAGACTGAACAGCAATGGTAGTAAGAGCAGGCTTTGTCCCTTCATGGCAATTAGGGACCAGATCAGGTGCCTGTAGTTAATTTTTAAATAAACAAGGCTGCATGTTGGTTCTGTGGCATCGCTTGGGAATTTCTGTGGAGCAGAGGACTGCTGGCTCTAAGGGGATCTGTCAGCCTTTGAGACTTCCACGGTGTATTCACCCTTAGCTTCTGCACAGTTGTCTTCACTGTGTGTAAAATATCCAAAATTCTGTGGGTCCTGGAGAGCAAACTGAGGATGCTCCATAGCAATGGGCTGGGAACAATTGGAAGAAAAGGCACGAATTGCCAGCTGCCTTTGACAGTTGTTTTTCTTACTGAATATGGTATTTTGTCACTTACCATCCATACTGTATTGCATAGCAGATTGTTGTTTACTTTTATATTCTGCTTTTAGAATTTTTGCAACCAGTAAATGACTTATCAAGAAAATATGTTTATGTAGAAAATGAAGTGTCAAATTATCCACTGTTTCGATTACTTGGGTGGTTGTTATTTTTTTCCCATAATTGACTCCTCTGAAAAGCCTTTCTTCTCAGAGAGGCCGCTGTGTTGTCAATCGTGCCAAATTGTATGAGATTATGTGCTACAGTTTTGTGACAGAAACTGATACTCATTAGGAAGTTGTGATCACTGTAATAAAAAGTAATGAAAAGGAGATGCACAGTTGTCTATTCAAAACATGACAAGCATTCTCTCCTTTCCTCTTCTTTCAGTGTCTGTCAATCTTCAGCGCCTTTAAATTACCACTTGTGCATAGCAAATTCACTCTTCCATTGACTAATCTTGTTGAGACTGTACATTTAGTAGGGGACATTTATAATGGGTCCACTGCTTATGGAAGGCTTTTGGTATCTGACTTGTCTTGGCAGAGGGAGGAACAGAGAAGAAGGGAAAATTGGAAAAAGATTCAAGGAGATTTTCTCTCATTCTTTTCCTCTGTTGGTCGGTCACGGCTCTGAGCACTTCTGCAGCAGTTTGCTGCTGAGAGAAGTGGTTGGTTGCACACATTAGCACCTCACCACGGTGAAAGGACTGTTCTCTCCCTGCCATGCTTCACAGCCATATATAAATGTTCATATCTTAACCTTGAAGAAAACAGCTCAAGATGAGGTCAGCAGGTTAAGGGTGGCAGTACCATATGGAGGCACAACTCAGGCTTCTTTTCACTTATCTCTAGCAAAGTGCACATAAAAGTAATCAGTGTTCACATCTACTTGCTCTCTCTCCTGATTTAGCTCACTTAACTAGCAGAGGCAGTAAGTTAATTTTTCCTTGGTCATTGGTATTCAGGAAGCACATTAGAGATGTGACTAAGATCAGAGCTCCCTTATTTTAGTCATTGTGTGCACATGTACTAAGAACTTAAATCTCTTTTATTGAGCCCGTGTATTTTGTCTTGCATTGTTGCAGGCTTAGCTGACAAAGAGCCAGTCCCTTTTTAAGCCGCAGTAACCTTCCTGCATGCCTTACCTCAGGGAAGCACACTCTTCCCTGCTGGGATAACTGTATTCAAGCAAGACTGCTGCTGGCCCCTCGTGCTTGTGAGTGACAGATTTAAATCCATGCTTAACACAGTCCTGGTTTCCAAGGCTGGGCAGACAACACGGAGCATTACCAGTACTGATTACTGGGGATCTTTTGGAAGAGAAGTTTCTGCCCACTTCTTATGTACATGAAAGATCTCTGTGGCTTCTTTCACAAGGTAGAGCAGCTCATTTTAGGGTTGAGACACATCAGCTGCTTCACTGCTATCCATGAATGTGCTGCTTGACTGCTGTCTGCTCCTTGGAGAGGGTTGCGTTTCATCAGCACCCTGCAAAACATAGTTGTTATAATACCTTTCCTGGAAAGAAATGCTGAATTGCTCCAGTTTCTGCAGCATTTTAACTCTGGGAATGTTCTCCCCAAGCCTGCTCTGAATTAACTGAAAATTATAGTCAGCATCAGGCAGTTGGTTAAAAAGATCTCTGGGATGACACTTTGTCTCCCTGCTGTTATTGACAGAAATAATGTGGTATTGAATCACTACCCATTTCAGTTGTAAATACTGAACTGGATTAAGTAGACTTTTCTCTTAGTAAAATCCTTTCCTATGCATTAATGAAATGCTGTTTGAAATGGCAGGGATAATAAGTACCACCTTAATCCTCCTTCCCTTTCTTGCCTCTATCTTTTGAGATCAGTTGCATGAAGGTGATTAGTGAAGGAATGTGTGGACAGAGGGTTTATCCTTATTGCTGATGCTGTTGGGAAGCAGCTTCATAGCTGCCTCTCACTGGTTTGTGTCACCTTTGACCACTGGTGTTCTGTGGATAACAGGAAAGGACAGCAGTCACCTAATTTTTTTTATTTCTTAGATGCTTTTCTAGGCTCCAGTATCACATTAGCCGAATGCCTCACAGTCTTTGCTGTTTCAGGCCCCTCAATGTCCTTCCTAGAGGTGGAAAACGTGGTCTACTGTCATCCTGAAATGCAGAGGCAGTGACTAAGTCCTTTTTTACGGAAGGAGTTGAATCCCATTCCCTGCCATGCCTGTGCAGCGCCCCAGTAATAGCAGAGAAATGAGCAAGATATGGTCTAGGCAAAATCCCAGCTTTCTTTCTCCAAGAACATGAGGTCCACCCAAGATATTGTCTGATTTCTTGTCCAAAAGACAGTAACTAACTTTTTTATTAGCTTTACACCAGGTAGACTTCAGTTTTGAAGGGTGTGCAGGAACTTTTCAAGATGAAGTAGAATTCTTCTGCCTCATTTGGGACAAACTGCAGTTGTATCTTGTTTCTGAGAAGAATATCTTCTGTACTTGTCTTAGACCTAAGTGGTTTCCTTATGATTAACCCCATTTACTGAAGTTGTTTTTTAAAGAATTCCTGAGCTTTCCAAATGCCTTCGATTTATATTCCCCTCTGCACAACTGAGCAAAAGGGATTTTGAAACAATGTTGTGAGAGATGATAACTTCTCAACTGAAGTGTATGGCAGGGGTATTACAGGCCATGATGCAGCTGCCCAAGCTACAGGTCTTGTTGTGGGCTTATCTGTCAGCATTAAGGACAGAGTGAAATGGATGATGTCATTTATTTCATGGTTTGAAGATGCAAAATGTTGGTTTTACTGAAGGTGCTTTCAGGGTTGAAGGTCCTCCATGTAGTACTGTAGCTTTGCACAGATGCACTGAGTGGTGGTCAATGCAAATACTTGTTTAACACACTGGGAGAAAAGGGTTGGGGAGTGGGAGAGAGATATCCATCCCATGTTATTCCCTATGTTATTTTACTTTATTTGAAAGGAAAACACACCATTTTCATTTTGTGCCGTGAAGGGTATTTGTGATGATTTTATTTGCTTTATGCCTGTGTAAGCAGCTGGAACTTTCTGTGCCTGCCTAAGGTGAGGATCCAGTGTGTAGTTTGACTTCTAGGTTTTTTTTCCCTGACATCATGCAAAATCAGAAGTACAATTTTTCCCCTCTTTTTGTAGGGACTTGAAGTATTCTTTTCAAAAGACCAATTCAGAGTGATTGCACACGAGACCAGATGTGGAATGGGACCTCAAACCTGACACTAATCTGCCTCATTCACTTTGAAAAAGTGAACTCTTTGTGTGTTTCCCTTTTAAAGTCAGGGCTGAAGGCATCCTCTTTCCCTACATGCAGTAGTTAAGCTATATGGATTGAAGAAAGAAGGGAATAAGAGGAGGATTTTGCCAACAAAATAAAATCCAGCCTTGGCTTTTTACAGCAGATTATCTGGGAAGAGGGTCTCTTCAGTGTGAGTAAAGCTTGGCCATGGCATGGTGATTAAAGAGTACTAAGGAACAGACAAGAACTATTCAGGCTTCCCTCAGCAAAGCTACGTTTCCATCAGTCTTTTCTTTGCCTTTAGCATAGCCTAGGTTTTGGCACTCTTCCTGTGAAGAGATGCTGTCATTCCTTTCCTTTCCTTTCCTTTCCTTTCCTTTCCTTTCCTTTCCTTTCCTTTCCTTTCCTTTCCTTTCCTTTCCTTTCCTTTCCTTTCCTTTCCTTTCCTTTCCTTTCCTTTCCTTTCCTTTCCTTTCCTTCCCT
>JACBWW010000009.1:28069896-28269124 GCA_020086605.1 Lanius collurio | reverse complement strand
TAAATGATCTTAAAGGTGTTTGATTATGTGCTTGCATTTCCTGTGGGTAAGAAGCATCCATGTGTATAAGTATCAGCCCTTAATTTGATACTAATGCTTCCAGCCTAGTTATTTTCCTCACTATTCCAAAATAAAAGCAGCACTTCCAGCTCTGAATTAGGATTTTTCCTGTATGAGTTTCCAGTCTCACAGCTGAGGAACAAAAGGGCATTTGTCAGGCATCTGAGAGGGTAAGCCTTGAGTGTGTTGTACTTGCTATCTATCCCACTCCACTCCTTGCCTTCATGGGCCAGTGGAAGTCCAGCTGAAATGTGAAATAGTTGGTTTGAAGGTTCTGATCTGGCTCTCAGGCAGTGAGGACAATGCAGCGTGTTGGAGCCCCTGGACACAACCAGTGGTACTCAGCAATCCATAGGGCAGAGTTCAACATGTCTCAGGATGGGCAGGGTAAAGAAAGAAATCACAGAAAGCTGTGAATGTAATGGATTGTTTTTTCATAGTGGACTTTAATAAATTTGCTTCACTGTTTTTTTCCTTGTAGTTTATTCTCAGTGTTAGACTGGACTACAGAATATCCTACATGCTGTCTATCTATAAGAGAGAGTTTGGGGAAAACACTGAAAACGTTGATTGCTCTACATCATCCCCACCTGACACACCAGGGACTGCATCAGGTAAACCTTCCTTTCAATGCAAAGTAATTCTGGGTAGGTGACTGCAAATCCTGAGCTTAACTGCAGCACAGAGACACAGACTGCTGCAAGTTGAAAAGCTTGTGAAAAAAATAAAAATTTTAAGGAACTCCACAAAGTTTTTTTTGCTGGCCTGTCTTCCTCTAACAAAAAAGTGATTCTTTTTTCCCCACTATGATATTTTGTTCTTCTATTTGTGCTCTTCCTGAAATACTGCAAAGTGGCAAATAGAGAATGGGGATGGATGGGGACAGGTTTAAGTGAGGTGAATGGGGTGCAGTAATGATTTGGCTTTCCAGGGAGTCTTCCCATGCACACAGAAGTGCTCAAAAGGTCTGTGTGAACACCTGCAAGTAGAGGAGAATTGCTCTAGTTGGAGATGGGCACATGTATAATACAGGGGTACTAAAGTCTTAAGTAATAAGTTATATTAAAGCCATTCTAAAGCAAAATGACGGTGTGAGAAGTGGTTTATGGTAAATATTCTAAAGTTCATGTATTTGCTTTATTTGGGTTGGCTCATGTAACAAAAAATGTAGAAGTCTGATAATCTGTGTCATTTGTGGGTCACTGCTGGTGGCTAGTACAGCTCCTAGCACTGTGTGGCTTTGGTTCATCACTACAATTCTCTTCCTCAGGAATAGTAATACACAATTTAATTCAGCCCCATATCCTGTTTGTTCTCTGCTTCTCTTGCAGAGAGCAAATTTTGTGTAGTTAGGGAATGACTAGGTAGACCTTTACTTGATACCATCTGCTCTAAAGAGAAACAGAATTTCATTTTGCTGTGCAGATTAAATGATGATCACTGGCTTGCTTTTTTTTTTTATTTTTAATTTTTTCTTCTGATTTTTTTCCCAGCAATTGTTCCTGACATAGATGAAATTGCAGCTCAGGCTGAAACCATGTTTGCTGGCAGGTATATTCTCAGAAGATTTACCTCTATGTATATTTAGATATCTTATTGTTCACATCTATATTTCTCATGGACAATCTCTGTTTATTCTGGGCTTATTTTCGTAGCCCTTTCTCTTCCTTTTCCTGCTTGTTATTGCACAAACTGTGCTTGAACAGAAATGTGCCAGGAAAGGCCTGGATTTCAATCAAGCAAACAGCCCAGCTGGCCTGGATGGCTGTGGGATTGGCAATGACCACCCTCTTAGTTGTAAGAGAGTTGACAGAAAGTTTTTATCATGTTCCCAAAGGCAGCTGAGGAATGGTGTACAGGTGTATTGGGCTAAATCACACTAATTTTCTGTTTATCTTATAATGCCTCACATGGGTGCTAAAAAAGACTTTTTCTGGTGTACCTTATGGCTACAGCTCTCAATTTCCTGGATCAGCAGCTTGCTATTGACTCTCAGTATTTCTCATAGCTCACACCACCTCTTGTCATTGCCCTTGGTGTTCAAACTCACTGGGAAAATTGTCAACAGTAATCTCTCCTGTGACTCCTCAGATCAGGAATGGACCACTTGCCATGATCTCTTGGACCACCAGAGGCCTGTAGATGACAAGTTATGCTTGCAGAGTTTTGGAAGAGATTTCAGCTATGCTGTGAACAGATTAAAAAAAAAAACAAAACATGGAAAACACTCACACTGGAGAGTTATTACCATTATCACTATATTGGTTTAATTTTACGGGTGTAATTATACCAGTAAAAATTAATTCCATTTAGACAAGGCCGTAGACTTTAAAGTTTTTCTTGGAGCTAAGGAGAAGGATTTGCAATGTAGGCACTGTGATCTTTCCTCTGTGTCCCTCATGCATTCTCAATCTTTACCAAGCACAAGCAATGCCTCCAGGCCTCTCCTGAACTCCCATAATGTAAAACAACATGCAGCCCTTGGCATCTGCATCTTTAAAATGAACTGAGAGACCGAATGGTTTCTTGGAAACATTATTTCTGCTTTGATATGTTAAGTGTAAATCTGCTTTCTGCCGTTCCACATTATGAATATGATTCCAGAAATATAGTGCTTTTGGCAATTCTTGCTATTTTTGATCTTATTTTTTCTTAAGTGAAATTTTAATAGGAGCTGAAAAGGGAAGGAGTGAAAAGGAAGGGGTCAAATTAATCTCTGATGAAATGCAGTTTACTTCATTTAATTAGGATTGGGGATGAGCCTGGCTCAACTTATCCGTGACATAAGTGAATGCTTTTGCACTATAGATTTTAATCACAATGTTTGACACATTTCTGCTCCATAGTGTCCATTCTGCTACTAGATTGCTGCAACAGCACGTAACTGTAGGAGAAAAGTTCTTATAAAACATATTAAAGTCATATTTATAATTTTCTTCCTGCAGCATATTTGATTTGATTTTAAGAGCTCTCTCAAGTGAAGATTGTGTGTAGAGGCATATTTATCTCAAAAGCTTTTATTTTTTCTTATTTATTTTACTTTATTTGGTCCTTTTCCTGGCATTTCTGTTGCAGAAAGGAGAAGAATGCAGTTCAGCTGGATGATGAAGGGGGCAGAACTTTTTTACGGGTCCTCATTCACCTTATCATGCACGACTACCCCCCGTTGCTCTCAGGGGCTTTGCACCTGCTATTCAAGCACTTCAGCCAGAGAGCAGAAGTTCTGCAAGCATTCAAACAGGTATGGATGGGCTGAGTGTTATCCCAGGAAACTGAATGCAGCGAGTCTTTCCAAAGGCTTCTCTGCTACTTAAATTGCTGTTTGTTGCATGACTATGTAATTTCCATAGAGGCCCTGTATCAGCAGACTTCTTTGGCCATATGTGCTGCTGTATATTATAGTTGTGTGCCCTCAGAAATGGTTATTTCTGGCACTGCATCCATTTGGGAAAACGTAGGTCCATGGTGAACCTCTCACAGCTATCCCTCAGGGAAAGAGCCAGTGCCTCATGTTTGGCAAGCAGTGTCCCTGTGTCAGCAGTGAGACTTCCCTGTCTTCAGGGCCACTTAGGCTGGGTATTGTTATTTTGTTATTCACCTGGTGCTTCTAATTCTAATTCAGGTGTGTTTGCACGGGGCTCCCCTGCCTGATACAGCTATGCCCAAAGAGCAGGAAGGCAGGGATAGAGCCAAGCCTGTTTTCAGCTTTTATTCCTTCACTGTGGTGCATGTGCAGGCTCCATGTGTCTGTGGATTAGGATGGGGAGATCTGATGTCATGGGGCTGCATGACAGAGACGCCTCTGTTACGTAACCCTTTATAACATATGTTGATAAGACCATCTGATGCTTATTTCAGGAGCTCGGTAGTGTGTTGTCTCATCCTTATGTAAGATGGGGAGGTTTCTCTCCCGCACAAACAGATCAATGATAAAGACCTGAAAAGCTTTTGTTTAATGTTTTTGTTGTGCAGCATAATGGCCTCCCACCAGGTATTTAAAGTTAGGCTGCACTGGTTAGTTACATAAATAGCTGTTTTTTCCAGGTAAGCAAGCACCGAGTTGCTTAATGTGTTTTTGTGAAGGATGGAAAAGGCTAATTGAGAAATAAACAAAAAAGACTGTAGAACACATGGAATAAGAATGCCTGCAGTTGAGTAGCATTCATAAATCCTGTAAAATAACAAGGTTTTGCCAAGCCAAGAGAGATGATTATGGTGAAAACTTTTTATTACAAAATAGTGAATATTTGCCTGGATGTGATGCAGTTTTAAAAAGAACATCCATATCAGTGTTGTCAGTAACCCTAATCTTTTACATGAGTATGATTTCTTAATAGTGTTTATTAATTTACTGTAAAAATTGCTGTTAGTTTTTTTGAATATTATCTTCATTAATAGTCTTGGGAGAACAGAGAGTGTTACAAAGAAAGAAAATGTGTAGGTCATGCTAAATCAAGAACTACACGTAACAGTGAAAAATCCCAGATAATTTGAGCAGTACAGAAAAAGGAAAAAATGAGATTAATCTTAATAAGTGGCAATCACTCAGATAGTGAGAAATTCAATGAACCTGAAAGTCAGTCTGTCAGTTATACTCAGAGAAGTTTTTCTAAGCTGGCCTAACAGTGTTAAAGACTGTTATTTTTCAGTATTTGACTATGGTGGTCTAGGAGATGGCCATTCTGATTTTTCTTTGGATGCTCTGATCCCTTGTCATACCATCCTTTTTTTTCTTTTTCTTTTGAAGTACAGTGCTGAAGCATTAGCTATTTCTAACTATTGCTTTAATAGTGTGTAACTGTATTGGTATCATAATCAGTGCATCAGAGCTCACTCTGCACAGAACTCAAGGGCCTGTAAACCTCCTGTGCTGAAAATGTTTTGCAGTGTATTCAAGAAGGTGAGAGGATGTTGTGAATGTTGTAACTATCCTGTTTTAGACAACTGCAGCCTCTGGTTCCGTTGATAGTTTTTGATGAATGGGGGCTAAAAGCCTGCATGTGCCATGTTTCAATTGCATAGGGAAGGTTGCACAAAGTACCTGGAAAGAGAGGCTTAGAATGGGAACTGTCAAGAAAATTACCCAGCCATAAGTGCTGGTGCTGCTGCTGTAATAGCTTTACAATTTTTTCCATTTCCAGGTTCAGTTGCTGGTGTCCAATCAAGATGTGGATAACTACAAGCAAATCAAGGCTGATCTTGATCAGCTACGTCTGACTGTAGAAAAATCTGAACTGTGGGTTGAGAAGAGCAGCAATTATGAGAGTGGAGAGGTGGGCGACAATCAAACCAAAGGGGGAGAAGAGCCAATGGAGGTGGGTTCAAAGCCTTTGCTGTCAGAATTATTTCAATATTGGTAGGTAGTTTAATGAACAGCTGCAAAATCATGGTCTGGTTATGCAAAGTGGCAAAGCAAGAATGTAAAGTATTCTGGCTGAGCTTTAGGAACTGACAGAAAGAAATAACACCTGTTATCAATGTGTTCAATATTCTCTCCTGCTGTTTTCAGTATCTTATGTCACAGAGCTGCCTTCCTTTCTGGGTGCAAGCCACAGTGTGCAGCAGCACTCTGGGAATAATCTGGGAGTTGTGTGCTGGCAGTTGGGTGGACTTGCTGGAAGAAAAGAGCAGACAGTGTCCTAAGCAACTAAGAGAGAGGAGCACAATCAAACCCATGTTTTCAAACATCACAAGTAATTCCATTCTTCACCAAACATGAGATTGACCTAAGAATGTTGAGATTTTATAGGTGAACTAATGTTTTAGTTTCTTTGGCCATTGTCATACCATATACTCTGATTTGATGCAGAGCTTGAATCTAGGGCCACAAAGACCTTTTTTTTTTTTAGATTTCATTGTTTGAATTTCTTAAGTTTTGCTT
Source organism: Lanius collurio (assembly GCA_020086605.1). NCBI lineage: Eukaryota > Metazoa > Chordata > Aves > Passeriformes > Laniidae > Lanius > Lanius collurio. The sequence goes on along the minus strand of JACBWW010000009.1, from coordinate 28,263,183 downwards.
TTCAGTGCAAACTGAGGTCACCATGTAATCAATTAATTCCAGCATGAGCTTTTAAGAAAACACAAACTGTTGCTGTGATTGAGGTTTGTGGCATAAGAGTAGATAGAGCAGGCTTTCTCACCAATATTTATTCCCACTTTCCCATTTTCATAAGAGGAGTTATGGACAACTGAGATTTCTGACACAGGATTTTCCTTGTTCTCTTTCGTGGTGTCAAGAAAGATGGGTAAGGAAGCCACCAAGGAAGTGGAAAGCCAAGTAGAGGTTGTGCATTTTGAAGGCCACACATTAGGAAAAAGCTGGAACCACGGAGAACAGCGAGGATTCTTGCAAGTATCTGTGACGCACATGGGGCCTTTTAGATGGAAAAGCAGATTTTTGGTGGCTTCATGCAGGGGCAAATCCAACAATTCAAGGAAGAATCCCAAATTCTTGCAACCGTGTAGGTCCTACTCTTTCTCTGATCTATCTTATCTGATGTTCTGACAACGCATCTTTAGTGGTGTCAAAACTAGGGAGGAATCTGGAGCTGGAGCTTAAGTATGTAGTATTTCTTTGTTTCTTTCCTTAAGCACAGCTCGAGTAGGAAAGAAAATGTTCCTTTATGTATTTAATGAATTGAAAAGGTAATGGGGAAACAGAAAACAGGATTGCATCAGAATTACAAAGTTTTTTAGCTGTAAAACATTTTTAAAGTGTAATTTATTCCAGTGGGTAGCCCTGATAGCAAGGAAACTCCAGGAAAAGGGGGTAAAACAATGTGTTTGAAACAGAGGCATCACTCAATGGGATATTTTGAGTGGTTTTTTCCCATCAGGCACCTATGGGTCTGTATGGATTAGCAGTGCTTCAGTAGAGACACAATATTATCTCTAGCAGATCAGAGAGATTATTGTATCAGTGCAGTAATAAGTAATCTGCTGGTTAGATCATCTGCTGGTAATTCCCTGAGAGCTCTGCCAGGTTATCATAGCTCAGAATCTTGTCCGTCATTTTTTCCCCCTACTAAATTCTTCTTTAACAGCAAGGAGGTGTTTTTACCTGGCAAAAAAAAGTAATATTAGATAGACTGTACTCTCTTTGAGGCCTTAAATCAGATGTAGGAGGTGTGATGTTAAGCCTAATCTACAATGTGTGAAGCAGGTGGCTACCTTAAGCAGATAAAAATCCCATGAGATCCACGCTTCCTTGGAATGGATACTGGGTATTCAGAGCTAGATGAACCTCTTGGTCTTTAGGGAATATGCTTCATTTGCCTGTGTTTAATTTTTCCCAAACAACATTAAAGTGCACGCAGGGACCTAAATGATATTCCAGAACACTCTTATGTTAAGCCCCAGTTTCTGTTGTCACATGAAGCCTGTTGAAAGATGTGCATAAGAGTTTAAAAATATCAATTTTTTTTTCCCTGAGTCTTCCTGGGTAATTGTTTTTACTTTACTGTAATAACCTGTGGGCCTCTTTTTCTTCTTTTTTTAAGTCATATGACTCCAGCAATGGGATTTGTAGAAAAAAGGCCTCATTCTTATAAAAATATCCAGAGTTCTCCACAGGAAAAATGGCAAATCTTACATCCATGCAGGATTGCCTTGATAGGGACTGGAAATCAGAGTTGGAAAGAGTACTAATCTGACCTAATCAGAATTAGATCAGGCATAAATGAGACACCAATAGGGTTAGGAAGAAATGCTGCAACTGAGCTCTCATAAGAGCCCTGCTTGAGAAGGGAAAATCAGACAAAGCCTGTTCACTTGGTTCTCTCTAGGAAGGATGTTCTGGATACCACAGACCATGGAAAGTGTGATTTTTATTGTCTTGTCCCTGGAGGACACTTTGGTGGTGTAGCACCAAAAACACAAGCTCTGAGGTGGAGAAACAGGCTCAGTGAAAGGACTTTAAGGTGAAGCTGCCATAGTGGTACTGACAGAGTTCCTCATCTTTGCCATCTGCTGAAAAAGTCCAGCAGTGGTCTAAACTTTCAGCACCTGTAAGCACGTGGTGTTCCCTTCCTATCTTTTCTGGTCTGTGGCACCCTGCTTTGGTTCTGGGAATGTTTGAACAAACATCATATATAGGTTGAGGCTGTGAACTGAGAGTTCTGTGTGTCCCTCATTCCCCTGGTAAGGAAATACAGCCTATGGAGGGCAGAGCTGTGCCAAGGGGACACTGATAAGGGCTTTGCACTGCTGTCCTGCTGGGATGAGGGAGACTATTCAGTGGTGGGGAACTGCTCAGACTGAATGCTGCAATCTGGGTCTCCACAGGGGACTAGCAAGAGAGGATCTAAGACTGATGCAGTGTTATTCCAGGAATTTTACAGAGTGAGGAGGTAGCTTCTTTCAGAAAATATAATTTCCTAAAGGTGGGGAACTTGGGTGAGAACCTTTCTCACTGAGATCTCTATGCCTGCCTGTCCCCTGTGGAAAAGCGTGACAGAGAATGTCTATCATGGGGCATAACGAGGCCAGATACGCAACTGAGTGTCTTTGGGATCCCAGTGGTGTGATTATCTCTTGGTAACTACATCCCTGGCATACTCTTATGGGTTCAATAAACAATTTTTTAGTTTGTTAAGAGAAAGGATAGATTCAGCAGTTTCATACTGATCAGGACTTCCAGATAAGACATATAGTTCACATGGATTATAAAACTACTTTGATGGAGAAAGAATGCTGATAAAACTAACAGGTAAATTAATCTTGGTGAGCCCAAAATCCCAGAACAGAGGAGGGTGGTTAATTATAGCCAAAAGCCTGAAATATCTCCCAAAGTATTGATTCAAACAGCTAGAGAGATGGCAGCCTGCATACTAACAAACCTAAACAAATAAAATCCACTCTTGTTACATAGATCAGCATGGCTGAACAGCAGTGCTGACACTCTTATAAACAGCTTCCATGGCCAAGTGGTGCAGCTGTTCTTACCTCACTGGAAATTAGGACCAGATGGGATTTATAGAACTGCTGAACTTCACCATCAGCTAAGAAAGTTCAGAGAGAGGTTTCAGGACATATAAACATTCAGCTTGGTGTGCACATGTGTGTTTTAGTGTATTTCTCTTTTCTAAAACAGTAGAAAGTTTGAGGACACAACGAAACTCAGAAGTGCACCTGTTTCTTCTTTTTTTTTAAATGTTGTTACACTGGTTTACATCCTTGTGGTCATACTGTGAGTCAGTCTCAAGATCTGCTACAGTTTTTCTTCATGCTTTATAACTTCAGCATCCAAAGTCCAATACTTAATTTTTTTTTTTGTTTCCAGTTAAGAATGTCTTACCACAGCAGAAAAGCCCCCGACACTGCCGGTATTCTTAGTGGCAGTATTTGTGTACATGTTCTCCCTTGTTTTGATTGAGAGATATGCATGGAAAGGTGCGTGGGTGTTGGCAGTTCCTTGCTGACTTGATTTCTCTTATTTATCATACCCAGCTGGGGCTTTCCAGGAGCCAGGGCCCAGAGCATACGGCGTCATGACTTGATGCTGCAGTTTAACATATGGTTCCTATTTGTTTTCAAATCTTTTCCTGCATCATCCAGAGATAGAGGCAGAAGCATCCCCTTCGTGGGAGGAATGTCTCTAATTTCCACATGCTACTTGTTCCTGTGCTGTTGAGAACTCCACCCTGCCTAACTGCAGAGCTTGTCTTAAGCTCTTTCTCCAAACTTTTTAGTGTTCACATACACAGAATTTATAATCTTTCCAGCTGTATTAACAGATTTTTGGAATGAGTGATCACTACTGAAATACACTTTTAGTCCATGTTCTCGCAGTGTTTAAATTCCTTGGTGTGTCTAGTCTGTGATTTAGGGACATACTCTCAGAATGATCAGAAGCATGAAGACATAGAGGAATTGCCTCAAATTATGTTGGAAATTTGAAACAAAGAAAGGACTTGGATGTAAATCTTTTTACTCACTGGGCCACTGGATAAAGAATAAACAAGTTTTTCTTTATTATCTGTGTTATATCAATTCCTTATGAGCTGCTGTTATGCTTTGTCACTTGCTGCTATTAAATGCAATTAGTTTGTGTTGAGAAAATTGCGGTAAATCTCCACTTGTCATGTGTTCTTTCTTACAGGAGTCAAATATTTTGAGCCCAATACAGGATGGGACCAAAAAACCCCAGATAGACAGCATTAAAAGCAATAACTACAATATTGTTAAAGAGGTTAGTATAGCTGCCAAGAAGGTTGCTTGGCATACCTGTTTGATAAGTAGATTTAGTAATTATTTTGAAAGAAAGTGTCTTAAGTTTGGTTATGTGCAACATGATTGGTTCTTTTCTTGCTTGCATGCATATTTATTTGTTTGGTTTTTTTGTTGTTTTTTTTTTTTTAATTTATAGATTTTGATTCGACTCAGCAAACTTTGTGTTCAGAATAAAAAATGTCGGAACCAACAGCAGCGTTTACTGAAAAATATGGGCGCCCACTTGGTAGTCTTGGACCTCCTGCAGATCCCCTACGAAAAGGTTATTTTCCTAATTTTAGTGGTAGAGAACATGAACTTAAGGAAGGGAAAGGCCTCAGCAGGCCCAAGAATCAATAGGAATATTTTTTAAAAGCTGATTTGTCAGCTCTTGTACAAACATGAAGTGATGACATCATTTTCTACCTCAAGAATAGTGAGTTTGGGGGTCAGTATAAATACAGCTGCCTGCAGAATTTTATTTAAAATTTAATGTTTATTGCCTTGGGTACCTGGATGTCACAGTGCTGTCATTGCTGTACCCCTTCCTGAAGCAGGCAAACCATAGGACCAAAAGCTTTCATGGATAAAATCTGAAATAACTTCTTTGTTTCTGTGGTGGTTGTCTCTAACCTAGTTCCTCTTGCCATTTTTTTCACAAGATAAAGCTATTTGGTACTGATTTAGTGGATTTGAGCATGCAAATGAATGCACTAGATAGGCTTTGAAAGAGCACATCTTCCTAGATCTTCTAGGAATCACTGAGAGGAGGTAAAACCTCTGCAGGGCTACATTTTCCTGTGTGTCATGTTACAGACACTGGGTTCAGCTGTGATCAGTAAAATAGTGCTTGTCCATACAGGTGGTTCATCAAATCATATTTAGAATTCTCCATGAGAGGAATATAAAATGGGGATGAAACTAGTGATATCTTTGTGTGGGAGTACGTGTATGAACACATGCACACACATATCTGTTTCTGTATGTAGCTATAGAAAAGCTAAACCTTTGCCAAGGCTTAAAATTAATGCAAAGAGACATTTTTGTTTTGTTTTGGTTTGGTTTTTATTTAAATCAAGAACTTTAGCACTTTTTTAAACTAGGAAATTATAACCACATATGAAAAAATGTTGCTTTGATTTTGTGCTCCTACCTGTGACTCCCTATGGTCAAGGTGATTCAGAGTAAGCTGCTAATGGACTCTGAAGAAAACTACACCAGTTGCTTTTGCCAGAGGGAGAATTCCTGCTCTATAAAGGCTCAAGAGAATTAGTTTGCTCCTGACTGAATTGATGTGTGGTTTTAACAAGTATGTTTAGGTGCAACCAGCTGATTTTGTTTGTCCTTTCTTCCTGCAGAGTGATGAAAAGATGAATGAAGTTATGAATCTAGCCCACACTTTCCTTCAGAATTTCTGTCGAGGAAATCCTCAGAATCAAGTTCTCCTCCACAAAAATCTCAACTTGTTCCTAACTCCAGGGGTAAGTATTTCATTTGAAGTAAAATATGATAATTGGAATTTAATTTGGGTTTGCTGAAACATCCCAGTGCTAAATAAATAATTTCACTAAATTATGCCTCCCCTCCTCTCTCCTCTCTCATTTCCCTTAAATTGCTTTTTATGTCATTTGCTTTAATGTTGCCATTTTAAAAGTGGAAAACAAACCCCAAAAAACCTGTGGGGTTTACTGGAAGGATCTATGAATATGTGTCACATCATTGTGTTGAACGTGACTCTAATTTTATTCATTCTGACTCACTCACTGATGGACTGTAAAGTCAAGGCAGAAGATGCTGTGACTGCAGTGACCTTGTGTGACAACAGAATCAGACCCAACCAATCCAAAGTTTGACTTTCTATTGAATTATTGTCTTTATAATACACCTTTTAATCACAATCCCTTTGTATATATTTGTGTGTGTGTTTACAGACATATTCATATAGAATGACACTCAGTGGATGTACTGAGCAACACATGCTTTTCTAAGACAGAGTTGTGAGTATGAGGATTGTAGACCTGGCCTGTGCACATTAGGAACCATTTATTCCGTTGTTTTTCATTTATGCTCTTTTGTGACATTAGTGAACAGCTCTGAGCTGACCACAGAGGGAACCAGAGTCTGAATTCCATCCCATCCAACACTGACACTTAACTTGGGTGCCAAGTGGAGCCAGCTTGCCCTTGTATTTCTGTTCTTTTGAAGCTGATTTCCTGATGATCCATCCCAGTTATCATGCTTTTGTGCACACTGTGGAGCAAACTCGATGTAAATTTCTTTCAGATGACACTAAACAAACACATATACCATAGGAGCACACCTGACCCTCAGGAGCCTTTAGTCCAAGGGAGCAACCTGGACCAAAAGCCCCAAGAATGCACACAGTCTGGGTGCCATATCCTCAGCAGCATCCCTTCTTGCTCCAGATCGGTTCCTCTTGTTCCATGCTGCTCATGGATACACAGCCCCAGGCTCCCTCTGGAGTTAATATGGAAAGAGAGATTCTCTTGGAGACTGATCAGGCTTCATGTGCAGGGATTTGCCTGCTGGAAAGGCCTCCTCTGTGAGCCCCAGAGAGAGCCAAAGCAGCTCATCATCTCATTTTGGTGGCCTCATTGCAAAGTTAGGTGGTGAGTGGGACCAGTGTGATCTCAGGTGTCTCGTATTCCAAAGCCCCTGCAGAGTGCTCTAGCAGTGTAGTGTGTGTATGTTCACCTTCCACATGGACACAGGTTTGGTTTATTCCCGCTTTAGGACTGTTTGTACTCATAGTGAAGTGTGGAGAAATCCCATCAAAACTGGAATCTGGACCCTGAGATCATTGAAAAGGATTTCTCCAGTTTCCCTTTACCAGTGAGCCTTCCTCAAGAATCCCGTGCCTCTCTCAATCTCAAAGCAAATCTGCTCTGCTCATGAGGCTGTTTTTGATCTGTTCAGCTCCTGGAAGCTGAGACCATGAGGCACATCTTCATGAATAATTACCTCCTGTGCAACGAGATCAGTGAGAGGGTGGTGCAGCACTTTGTGCACTGCATCGAGACCCACGGCCGGCACGTGGAGTACCTGCGATTCCTGCAGACCATCGTGAAAGCAGATGGCAAATATGTGAAAAAATGCCAGGACATGGTAATGACAGAGGTGAGCAAAGACTTCACATGTTAATCACTGGTGTATTTTGAGGCTGCTTTTCCTGCTCTTGATACCGATGAGATATAATGGCATCCTCGCTTTAGAATTTTAAATGGCATCACAAATAATGAATATTTTAGCAGACGTTTTTGGGAGTTTGATCTAATTTTGTAAGGCCATCTGTATAACTACTAGAAAGAAAACATGAGTGTTAGCATGGTGATACAGAGATGTCTATTTGTAGATGATGTAGCATGGAAATCTCAGAGTTACATAAACCTTCATTTTCCTGTAATGTAATTTGGGATCACTTTTACCCACTCTTGTGGCATGGGTTTGCCATATAAGAGGCTCTTACCTCTATGGATTTGTCTAAATAGTGTTGTAGACCTTTTTTTTAGCATGTAGCAATTCTAAATTCTAGTTTCTGCCTTTTTTTTGTTTGTTTGTTTGGTTTATTTTGTTTGTTTATTTGTTTTTTTTTGTGTTTTGTTTTGTTTTATTTCAGACCATTTCTTTGAGGGTCAGTAGGTCTGCTCTAGGTTTAACTAGTGGATTCAGATCCTGACCCAGTAAATTCCACCAAGTGGTTTGTGGACAAATCTTTATGCCAATAAATTTCCTAGGAAAATACCTAATTGGCTTTCTCTGTAATTAGGATTTGATATATTGTAAGCATGATAAATGAAGTCTTCAACTTGCAGACACTTGTGCATTTAACTGTAATTATGTTAACAGTTCCTTGAGACTAATAAGTGGGTAAAGTTGAATATGGTGAAAAGTCTTGGTAGGATTAGAGTCCAAGGAATATTTTTATTTGCTTTACAAAGTGCTTTTTTTTTTGTATTGGTTTAGTTTTTTTAAGAGATGTCTTCACAAAGAAATCAGAGATAAGCTTTAGCTTTTTGTGGTATGAACAAAACTAAATCCCATTGAAATTTTATTCCACAGCAACAAGAGGAAAACCTTCTAATTAAGAAAGTAAAGCTCCTGCCTACATGGATAACCTTTAATGAAATTCACCTCAACCTTTTCAATTTGAGTGAAGTATTTTAACATGCAATATCAATTACAAGCCTTTGATTTATGTAATTCAAACACTTCTTGTGCCTTTGAGGTTTTAGATTTTTCTGCTTCCACCAAAGGCTCTTCTTGAGGATTTTTTTAGTCATCAAACAAAATATTTAGATTTTTTTTTCAATTTAAATATATTTTGCTATTGACCTATAGTACTACAGAGATAAACTGTCATATTGCATTTTCAAGCTGACTCCATGATGAAAGTAGAGATGAACTTGGATATGAGACTCACACCATAAGTCCTGCAGGAACTTCCTGGGGGGGAGGGAGCACCCCTGTTTTGATGAAACAGGGTAAGATAATGATCTGTTTTTCAAAAAGTAGGAAATTACAGGTAAGTAATTATGATTTCTTAGAAAAGGATGCTGATTGTGAAACTTGAATGGCACTTGAATGGCAATCCACTCAAAAGGGAACAAATGGTTAGAACTTGCCACAGAGTCGGGACAGTTTCTTTGTAGACAACTGAGATGTACTTTGTGACCTTCAACAAGTGGTGTAGCTTTTCCTGTGCCTCCAGATGGGGCTCATAAACAATTTACCACATGACAAGATAGACTATGACTGTGCAGCTTGTTTCAGCTCCTCCTGCATTTTCTTTCACCCACAGGAAGTATACTGTAGCTTATTCCTGTTTAGTGGGAGTGAAGGATAAACCTCATATCTACACATTCTAGAAAGTGAATGCAGATGAAGGAGCACCATGGCAAGAGAATACTGTCATAAAATACATTGGACATCCCAAATCTGTCTGATTCCCTTGTTCTCATCTCCTTGGTCTCCATGTCTGCAATGATATTTACCAACCTGAAAGGTTCCTTAGGGCACTTTTTCTCATTACAAGCAGGCTTTGAGGTTCTTGCAAGAACCCTGCCTGTCAGTGCAAACATTATTACAGAAGGGAAAGCAGAGTTTATTTTGAGCCCAATCAATGTGGCAGCAGAGTTTTCTATTACCTGTAGTATTCTGGAGTAATATTCTGCAGAGCATCAACAGCTTCTCCAAAACTGGCCAGTGCTATTATATTTCCATAGAATTCTTAACTTGCTGAAAATATACTTTAGTGGCAGAAAATGCTGCTGGGCTGTTTTGTCCTAAGATCTTGTCCCTTTTATTTTTTTTTTCTGTGCTGTGGATTGTTCAGTAAATGTCTGAAAAGTCATGGGTATACTTTAGAAAACCAAAGATAAATGAGAAATAGGAATTGCAGGAAAGACTAAATTCACAATTTACTCCAGCCAAATGTCAAAGTAAAAATAAGCAAGAAATGGGGAAAGCACAAACAGAAAAGCTATGAATTCAAAATTTGAAGTGTTGAAAAACCTGGAAAGTGTAATGAAATGTTTCTTGACTTTTCATTCTGGGAGACTAATTTTAATTCCTGTTCTTGCTGCTTTCCCATTTCCTAACAGCTCCAGCAACCTTTATGACTACCCTTGAATTGAGTAAGCAGGGATTTCACATCATGTATGGACTGGAATAGGTCAAGTGCCTAATTCACAAAATAAGTGTGATTTTTGAGCTGCCAGGGGGTGCTCTGTACCATGGGGGGGGGGGGTTGTGGGAGCTTATTTTCACCCACATTGACAGTGGATTGTGCTTCACAGGACAGGGATGAAAGGGAGGATTCCAAACAGGGTTAGAGCACAATTCTTCAGTGAGATGTGCTGAGACGGGGTTGCCAGCATCCAGTGCCACTCTGGATCCTCTTGAGATGAGCAGAGCACTTGTAGCAGAGTCAAATATTTATCACATACACCAGTTTTCTGTTAAATGAAGGTGCTGGCATGACACTGACAAAGTCATGACCCACCTGCCAAATTTGCACAGGGTGGGAAGAATCCCCCTTTGTTTCCTATACTGAGCAAGGACAGGGAAAAGCTGGGTTCAATTCTGGGTGAGCCACAGGTTTTCTGTGGGAGGCAGCGTGGAAGATTTAATCTCACTACACCTCAAGTACCTATCTATGAAACAGGGATAATAATGCAACCTGGTCTCCCAGTAGGAGGAGAGGATAATTAATTAACTTCACACAAACATTGAGATGGTAGGAATAATAAGGATTGCATGCTGTCTTAGGTAAAGACAGAGCTACAAAGAAATTAAACTTCAAATTCACCTTGCATTAGTGCATTCCTTGGTGAGTTATTCCAGATTTGCACTTATGTTGATAAGAGCAGAAGTTTGCCTTGGATATTGTTTTGACATGTTCATTTGGCAAGCCACATCAGAGTAAATTTTGTATCGTTGTTTGGGTTTTAGCTAGAGAGTCTTTGCATCCTTAAAATAAGAAATTAAGAAAATCATGGAATCGTTTAGGTTGGAAAAGACCTTTAAAATCACCCCAAACTATTGCAGCGCAGGGTGCTCAAAACCTTGTGCTCTCTTCCTCAGCTGATAAATGGTGGTGAAGATGTGTTGATATTCTACAACGACAGAGCATCCTTCCCAGTCCTGCTGCAGATGATGTGTTCGGAGCGAGACCGAGCCGACGAGAGCGGGCCCTTAGCATATCACATCACTCTGGTGGAACTGCTGGCCGCCTGCACGGAGGGGAAGAATGTGTACACAGAGATCAAATGCAATTCACTGCTGCCCCTGGATGATATAGTGAGGGTAGTGACCCATGATGACTGCATTCCTGAGGTACGACTCACAGCAGGAGGAAGCAGGCTTCGTGTTTTTAGAAACCCATACAATGCTTTGTTGTTTATAATGTACTGACGAGTTGAGTATTTGCACAGGAAACAGGCTGGAAATGGATGGTGCTTCTTAAGGTGAATAAGTGAGAAAGGATAGACAGTATTTATTCCACAGAAAATTCCTTGTCCTTAATGCTTTGTTTATCACCTTTCCAGACACCTTTTTTTGTTTTGGGTTTGTCCAGCCACTGACAAAGTTTAATGCTCTCCTAACTTCTGGCTGAAGCTGTGAAGACCCATCTGAGTGTTAGGTCAATCCAGGGTTTTGCCACTGCCTGAATTTCTTGGAAATGATGGCTAAAATTCTGTCCATGCTGAAGTCAGTGGGAATTTGGGTGAAGTCTCATTTTATTAAACTCAATTGCAGTTCTGCAAATGTTTTCATTCACTGCATCTGAAGGCACAGTTCTGCATGTCATGCTAAAGTAGGACTGTGCTATTACCTGGTGGAAAAATGGGGCTAAAAACAACAGAACTGGGGCTGGAAGGAGTTAAAACTCCCTCTGTGCCATGAAAATTGCCCTTGTGATCAAATGATCCTATTACTAAAGAGAATATATTTGCTTTGCCCAAAAGTTCCCCTTAACATTAATTTCAACAGATGGTAATTAGAAAAAAAAGCCCAAACAGATAAAACCTAAAGGTCTAATCTGAGTTTTCTCTTCACTGCATTAAACATATGCAACTATCTCATCTCCTTTGACCGTGACAAGAAATTTTCAGTGCATTTACATATGTTCATATTTAATCTATACATTTCGGGCTATCCCATTTTTATGCTGTGCACATGCAGACTTGCCATGCCAGAGAGGAGTGCAACTGCAGTCCTCCTCCCAAGCTTTGTGCTGTCATTGCTGCAGTCCCAGTGCTCCACAACCTTTCTCTGGCATTTGGATCCCAAATACAAGTGCTGCATTAGGATTGTGGAAATATAGGGACTGCAGTCCCAGCTCTGCAAAAGACTTTTTATTTTATATTTGGCAAGCCTGTCACAAGGCTTCAACCCACTGCAGTCAACTGGCAAGTGCAGGGGTGTCCTGCGTTTTGCAGCCTCTGGCTTTGGAGCCAGGCCTTGCTGGTCCTGATATGAGTTAAATACCAGAATCATTATTGGTTTGTTTTGTGAAGATTTTGTCATTAGAGTAAGGATGTTTGCAAAACCTTTTCATTTTTCCTCCGGAGGCCTTTCAGCCATGTGTTGCCCTACTTCTCCCTAAATCTTCAGAACCAAACATATGCATTATTATGGTTATGAATTTTTGTTAGTACTGGAAGGTTCATCTTTCTTGTTCAGTATTTTTGCAGGTAGAAAACATTACATTAATTGTTTTTATTGTTCCATTTCATAGTGATTGTGGGTTTGCTGTTCCTGCAGGTGAAAATTGCCTATGTTAATTTTGTTAACCACTGTTACGTGGACACTGAAGTGGAAATGAAAGAAATCTATGCCAGTAACCACATCTGGAAGCTATTTGAGAACTTCCTTGTTGATATGGCAAGGGTAAGCTTCACCAGGTGTTAAATATTACAGAATAGTCATGGGTGACAACTGAACTGGTAGTAACTTTTTTTTGTGTGTGTGTGCACTTCTTTTATTTTGTTAACTATTTTTATTCAAAGTTGACAATAGGATAAGTGTGGTTGGCTGGTTTGTTTGTTTAACAGTCATTCCTATGTTCTTTATCATCATTTAACCTGCTAATTATTAGCAGCCTTCTCTTTCTAAAAGGGCACCTTGGAACCCATGTGCCTTTCTCTTTTCTTCCAGAGAAATGAATTGGGTGTGTGTACATGGTTGAGAGCCTGTGTACATCTTCTGGGAACATGTGTTACATGTCATGATCGTGGTGACTAAAAAACCCCCACATCCATAATCTCTTCCTTTATTCTGTTGTTACAGTGAGGATCAAGGATGAAGATCTTCTTTGGGTCATGTTCCTTCTTTAGCCTCTGTTTTTGTGTTTTATTCTCCTGTCAATGCATTCTCATTGCTGATGTGAAAGGCAGGTGTAGAGCTGTGGTCCCTCAGAATACTGATTCAAATATAAATTACAGCTGTGAGGTGACAGGGTGCAGTCAGTACCACAAGCCTGCCATTCCTGTGGTCCTCAGTGAGCCTCACAGTGTCAGTACTTGTTGAATTAAATTGTAAGTTACAAGTTGACTCAAACTTCGTTTCCCAGGGATTTTGAATGCAGAAAACAAGAGAAATCTTATGACTTCCACAGGGATTAAATACAATAGTACAGCCATGAGGGGAAGCTAGTGTGATGTAATGATTTATAGCCTGCACTACATATCCTTTTCTAGGAGGTTAATGCTTCCTGTAATTATAAATAATTACAATATTAATGACAAGCAATGGTGTTGCTCTTTCTACTCAAGAAGTAGAACCACGAGTTTCTGGGTTTGTCCCAGTCCATGGTCCATTAAATTTTACAATACTTAACTTTTCACTCCTTGCATTATTCATTTTGTTGAAACGAAGAAAAAAAGGTAAAGAATCCTATGAAATGCAGTTTGGTCCTGCAGCAGACAGTGACCCCAAAGTAATAGTGGGTCACAAAATAATTCCTGTGAGACCTATTGGGAGAAAATACCGCGAATTCTGGCTAAAAGAAGAAGAAATGCGAAGACTTGTGCTGTACAATAGGCACTGAGGCCTGTTCATTTCTCTGTGAAACAGAAACCTTATAAATGGTCAAGATCTTTTTCTTTTGTGTTTTTTGATTTGTGTGTGTGTGTTTTTTTTTTCCCCTGGGAGCAGATTAAGGCAGAGATGTTTGTGTTCTTTTTTTTTGGTGGTAGCCATTTTCAGCAGTAATTAGTTCTCTACAAATCCTGCATTCTTTCTGTTTTGTCTCTGTGGTTGTGTTACACAGTGAAAGCCCTTCTGGACAAAACAACCTGGGTTGAAAATTTAGATGAGAAACATCCTTGGAGGAGTGTTCTGACTTTTAACCTTACTGGTTTTACCTCAAGAAGTGTTTTCTTCTTTTTAATTCCCTTTCTGGGTTGCCCTTTCCTGATGTGTCTTGACCCTGACTTTCCAAACAGACAATCCCTCCTCCCTAGCTCTTGAATGTGGCCAATTTTCTTGAATTTTCTCCCTAGCCCTTGAATGTGCCCCTGGGCTAGAAGCAGACAAGTAGAAAGAGGGCTCTGTCCAGGTTTCCTCTCATGAGCTTGGAGACAAATTGCACTGTGCTTAATGCTGGAGGCTTGTCCTGATGCTGGTGACCACTGCTTGTTTTCACGTACCCCTCTCCTAAGAGAAATTAGACCCCAGGTCATCAGAGGTGAAGAGGGAATGATTAATGCTGCATTTTGTATGCAGGTGCTGTTGGCACCAAATGGCAAAACACAGATTTATTCTGCTCTCCTGCAAGCATGTCAGAAGTGCTCTGGCCTGTCCTGCTCTCCAGCTATGGATAACCATATTTTCCAGGTTATGGAGTGTATTTGTTCAGATTTGGTGCTCTGGGGCCCCAACAGAGCCCATGTGTTATAAATGCATCAGCGTTCTGTAGCTATCAGGACAGTTAGAATGCTGTCAGCCTCATGAAAGATGTTACAATAGCTTTCAAAGCATTTAGAAAAAGAGCCCTTTGATCCTCTGTGTTCCAGTGAGCTAAAAAGGATGCTTTTGCATGGGGGAAGGGGAAATGCTTTTCTTTTAGCTGCTACAAATGCCTGTCAGTGGGTGAGTTTGTAAGCTTTGAGTCTGTTATTGGAGAGCACCAAGGTGAAAGACAGGGAATGTTATTCTCAGGTTGGATTCTCTCTGGTTTAGATGTATATTAAAAAAAAAAGTAAAACGATCTTTTTTTTATAATATTATTATTATTATCTGTTTCTGGATTGAGGAAGGAAACATTTAGTCCCTAGCTGTCATTTTTCTTTCAACAACGTGATACATTGCAAAGCAGGCATGAGGCGGATCTGTGTATAAACTGGGTTTGCCAAAAGCCGTTGTGCTTTCAAAGACACCCTGCTTCTACAGCCTCTGCCAACCTACTTTCTGCTGGGTGTGACTTACAGCCTTGTGCTGAGCAGAGTTGGTGCTGCTGAAGGAAAGGCTTCCCTTTCCTGTGTGTGGCCCAGCCTGTGTAAGTCAGCAGCTGTAGTCTGAGCAGGATTAAAGAAAAGAGCCGGGATCTGACAGCTGTAAAGTCATCCTGGCTTTCTCTGCAGAATTTTTGAAGTATTATTCATGTGAGTTTTGGTCCCAAAGCCTCTTAAGGGGTTTTTAAACACCGCTTTCTCAATCCTCATCTCCATTTCATGCATTTCAGGTTTTATTTCTTCCATGGAGGAAGATCTTTCAGTCCCCAAAGGGCAGAGGGATAAGAACAAATGAGAGGATTTCCAAATTCCTTCTGTGCTGGGAATTTTTCAGACTGGTATTGGAGCAGAGTGGCATTCCCTTCTATGGCTCTGCTTTTCAGGCAGCTAAAGGAGAAAGCTTAAAAGTGTTTTGGAATTTAGTTTTGGTGATTTCTGCATTCACTGTGCTTGCACTGCACAACTTCCTGTCTTCCTATTGGGATTGCTGAGCTCAGAGCTACTGGTTCCAGCCAAAATTGGCATGGAGATTAATTAAAAGCAATAAAAATTCCAGAGGCTTTTAGTTCTATGATCTCTTAAAAAAACCCCAAAACAATAAAACAATTTAAACAAGTTTTGATTATTAACGGAATCACTTACCTTCATGAGGACTGGGGGTGGTGGTCGTGTCACACTTTTCCCAAAAAGGAAGGGCCTATGAGTTTGCTATTTTGTTTTAGCTACTGTTGCTTCTCTGACCAAAATCTTTCCTAGGCTGATAAAAAATGCACTCTGTGAAGGCATGACTGGTTTATCTGACACATCTTAGATAAGCAGACAAGCAAACCCCTCAAGATGCCTCATTTGTCTGGGTCTCAAGTTATCTTTGGTTATTCCTCTGCCTACTATGTGACAATGCTTGTGTGCTAGACCGAAGGTGCTTCTGTGTTCCCCTGAGCTCAGTCACACCCTGAACACAGATGCTTTTGGAACTTGTGTCAGTAAACTTCCTTAAAACATTCCTGGTGAAATTGCTGTCATGTGGTGACAGTGGCAGTGTGTAATTAGGGGGAATCTTTGCCCTGTGTGAGAGTCAGGTACTGTGGATTGTTTCTCTGCTTCTGTCAGCAACTTTTCCCTGTGACCTTAAGCAATTCACTCAGCTTCTCTGGACTCCCCATCCCTGAAGAGGTGTAATGCTAAGTGTGTACCACTCAGGTTTGGGATTATGTGTTAAATGCACAGATGGCAATGAAAAGGCTACCCCTGAAGTCTGTATACAAAATAAATTCTGCTTTTGCATAGGTTCTCTAGAACATTGCAGTCGTCTCTGGCTTGCATAGGTGCAAGAGAAAACAACTCTGCCTTCATTTCTTGTTAAACATAACTACAACTGCTTATTTAAAGGCTGTTGAAGAGGTAGTATGACCACAGTCTGTATTACTTATTTGTCCAGTCTTGCCTTTCTCACTGTTTTTGGCTCTCTGTAGACTCCTTTCAGTACTGACACATGCAAAGTCAATATGACTCTGTATAGATGTTCACAAGTGTTGAAGAGAAATAAAGGAAATACTGGAGGACATAATCCACCCCAGTAATTTTCCCCTTTCTTTAAGTGTGACATCTTTATGCAGCAACAAACTTTAAGTGTCATGCCAAAGGGAGCCTTCAGGAACCTTTTGTACAAATCTTCCCACTTCCTCCCACCATTTAATCATCATTCTGTGCTCCAGAGATGTCCTGGTATCATCCATTCCCTTCTTTCATTGTTTTAGCTTGGCTTCTGTATTTTCCCCATGTGGCTTCCCAGAGAAATGCTGCCTTTCTTCCAGTACCATCCTAAAGCCTGTTGGTATTAAGTGTGCTGTTTCCCTTCTTTCCCTCCTTTTAAACATTTTTTCCTGCAAATGAGCTTCACCTTTGCCACCCAGTTGTGGTGATTAATTGTTGAGAGAAGCTAAATGTTGTATGAAATCTTTCTAACCTCAGTTGTTTATTTCTCATCTGTCTCTGAAGCATTTTCCAACCAACTCTGCAATGGGAGGAAATGTCCATTTTCTTCTTGAATCTGTCTAAATGTGTAAGTGGCATGCAGTGTGCTGATTTAGGGGGATCTTTTCTTCATGGTGTGGGAAAGAATAGGCAGGCAGCCAGAAAGAACTAGTTCAGAAGAGAAGGGTATGGAAAAGATAATGTGGATCTCCAAGAGGAAAGATAAGCTATAACTAATCCAGCTTGAACTCTAACATAGTTATCTCTGATAGACACTATATAAAAATCTTTTGTTTTTTACATTAAGAAGCAATATCAAGTGTGTTGTAATAAGTACAAAATAATGAAGCTTGCCTTTTGGGGAGAACTAAATCTCATTGTTTCCTCTTCCTTCCCTGCAGGTTTGTAACACAACCACGGATCGTAAGCACGCAGACACATCTCTGGAGAAATATGTCACTGAGCCTGTCATGAACATTGTGAGTGGCTTCTTCAATTCACCATTTTCAGATAACAGCACCAGCCTCCAGGTAAGGAGAAGAGACACAGACAAATAAGTTATTCAGACCATTAACCAGATGCCTTCTGCTACCTGCATAGGAATGCTGTCTCTTTTCATCCTCCTTTAATTTCTCTGTCCCCTCTCATGCCACTGACTACCAGCTTAATCCCCCTTTAAAACACTTATTCTTCATTTTAATCACTTATGTCTCTGAACCAGTAGACAACTCAATGTGGTCAGCATTACTTCTTGTGAATTCATTGGAGGTGGTACCCTTGCAGAAAAATCCTTGTGTGAGGGAAAATGCTGTGTCCTATGACAGAAGGGACACATGCCTGAGAACAGGGAAGACTCCTCTATCCTTCTGGTCTGTACTGTGTTTACTTGATACCAGTGGCAATCTGAGGAAAAATTGCATGATTTGGCCTTTTTAAAGGTGCAGCATTGATTTCTGCTCCTGCCAGACCTAAAGATCAAAGAGAATTTAACTGAGCTATAATTTGAGTCTACTAGCTAAAACTCTCTTGGTTTATGTTGTGTCAAACCCCAGGGCAGCTGTGAGGAGATCCTTAAAGGTAAAATTCCATGTTTGTTTTTGTTTTCAGACACACCAGCCTGTTTTTATTCAGCTGCTGCAGTCTGCTTTTAGAATTTACAACTGTACCTGGCCAAACCCAACGCAGAAAGCCTCAGTGGAGTCCTGTATCAAGACTTTGGCTGAAGTGGGTAGGTGCCAGGTTTTACTTTGAATATTGGTCTTCGTGTTTAAATATCAGACTTGAGGTTTAACAGTTTTTAATTTGACTCTACCATCCCAAAATTGTGACAGTGGTGATTTCAGAAATCCCACTTTCTGAGGCTAAATTCTTCCTTCTTTTGTAACTCATTCAAATCTGTAGGGCAGAGGGATGAGTCAGTGCTAAGTCAGTGATGGTTGAGCTTTCAGCCATCAATTTTAATTTGATGGTTGAAATTCTTGATGACTTTAACTTTTTAATATCAAGCAAAGTATGATATTAAATCACAACATAAGCAAAAGTGTCCCTGTTCAAATAATTTTTTTAAAAACTTCTTATCCTACCTTAAAAAAATATTCTTTACCAGAACATAGCTAAGACTGAGAGAAGTTCATTAAGTTAAATTTCTGTAAATATGATTTTAAAGTCTTCTGCCATGACAGAATAAAGAATTATTCAATATAGTTTCCAAAAGTCAGTGATACTGATTGCTTGTAGAATAAGATTCTGCTCAGTGTGAATGAGAGCTGAGTAGAGGCAGAGATACATAGAAACTGGCTAAATGCTACTGTTGATACATTTATTAGAAAGTATTAATAAATAATGATAAAATAATCTGAGAGGGTCCCAGAACCATCTGCAGCACTGTAACAATCCACTCTCAATTTAGATTTTTGGAATAGTTTAACGGAAGTATCATTTACTATTTTAGCCAAAACATCTCATTAACTTTCTGTGTGACCATGAATAAGAAGTTACCTAAAAATTTAGCAACCTTCAGTTGTTTCATTTTTTGTGCAAATGATTTAATTATGGATCCATCTGGCAAGACAACTTTGGAAGTTGAAGACATTTTATTTCCTTTATGCTACAGCTACTACAGTCTCACATAAAGCTCCATCTCTACAAATCCTTGTTAGTATGTTTAACATTTATGTCCTTGCTCTTCTCTGGCATTTCTGGAAACAGTCATCAATAAATTACTTCCTTTGGGAGCCTGGGGAAAGGGGGAGAAGTAGGGCAGGTGAGAGTATGTTTGAGACCAACCATGCCCTCTGTGTGCTTGTAGGCAGCTCAATGTATTCATTTCTGTAGAGCTGCATCTAAAATCAAATTCTAGCTCAGAGAGGTTGTTGTGTTATCTCATCAAGATGAGCATGGGTTTATTTTCCATTTGGCTATATGCCCACAGCACACAGCTGATTCTAGCATGAAAAATTCCCAGCAAATTTCAGCTCTGCTGATTGCCAGATGAGTCAGGCCAGGCTCTCACTGGGCTTTCACTTCTCCCAAGGAGCATGTGCTAGGACAAGAAGAAATGGCCTCAAGTTTCACCTGGGGAGGTTTAGGTGGGGTGTTAGGAAAAATTTCTGCTGGAAAGGGTTGTCAAGCTCTGGAACAGGCTGCCCTGGAATGTGGTTGAGTCATCATCCCTGGAGGTATTTAAAAGACATGTAGATGTGACACTTAGAGCCTTGGTGTAGTGGTGGATGTGGCACTGTCAGGTTACTGCTTGGACTCTATCTTAAAGGTATTTTCCAACCTAAATTATTCTATGATTCTGCCCTGTTGAGACAGCCAAGCTGAACTTGTCCCCACAGCAGCGTGACAGGGAGACCACAGGTCACCCTGAGGGGATGGCAGATCCAGCTTCATGCCACATGTGCCGGCACATGAAAGGGCTGGTGGGCTTTGGTGGGCAGTCTTCTGTGTGCCTCTTGTTTCTGGGGCCTCCAGGAATGGCTGATGTCTGGAATTTGCTTCAGATATGTGACTTTGTTCCCTATTTGTGAAATTTAATTCCTACCTCCTCTACAATTCTTTCTTTCATTCTGTTTTCTTTTTTGTGGAAATGGTGTACAGTTGTTTTGGGTTTTTTTTTTAAAAGTAAGCTCTTGGGCTGTCCTATGGGTCCAACCTCCTTCTTGCTTCTCTGGCTTCCCACCCAAGGGCCCCCAGCCATGCCTTGGGCAGTCTCAGGGATGGCAGAATGGAGCTGAGCGGCTGGTGAAGGGCATCACTCTGCCCTCCTCTGGGACTTCCCTGCAGCAGCAGCAGGAACAGCCAGGCTGGGAACCCCTGGAGTGCCATGGGCTGGCAGCCTCAGAGCAGCTCCCTGAAAGCACACAGCATCCCCATTGCTGATTTCCTTGCCCATATCATAATAAATGTTTGGGGATTCATCACTAATAGCAATATCCAGCATGGTAAAATTGTGTCACATTAGACAATTGCCACATGTTTTTATTGAGTGTTTTATTCTGATAGTGCAGAAAGGGAGAGTAAGGGAAGAGGTGAGGGAGATTTCCCCAAAGAGCAAGTTGGCTGGAGAAGAAGTGGAGTTTTTGGCAGACATCCCTGTGCAGAATTTGCCTGGCCAGTGGAGATTTTAACTACGGGTGATACTCGGTGTTTTTAGGGATAGTGGCAAACATGTCTTGCCTGGGTTAGTGGAGTAGGCCTGCTCTTCTCTGTGGAAATATTTGGAAAAACTGCCCCAGCTGGGATACCAGAGGTTTTTACGGTCAAGGCCCTTCTGTGATTGCAGTGGTGCCTGATGCCTTTCTCTGTCAGGTGTTACTCTGCCCAAAATGATGCTTCACTTTGAGAAGCCAGAGGCATATTCCATAATGCAAACATAGCAGCCTTCTTGTGCTTCTTTTGCTGGCTGCATATATGGACCCTTTTTTCGATCTTCTGACTTGAGAGTCTGACAGCTTTAATGTTAGGGCCTTCGTGTTTCGCAGCAGGGCTTTAAAAAACCTCTGGAAAGATTTTGCCTTTATCAGAGAGATGGAGAATTGGACAGATTTACAGCAGAGACCAAAGACTTCTGATGGAAAGTAAGTGTAGTATCGAGCTGAAAGAACAAACAAGATTTTTTTTTGTGGTTGGTGTGTCATTGCCCTGGACTTACAAATGAATCTCAGGGGGAAGAAAGATCCTACACAGATTTCCCAAGATATCAAAGATCCATATAATGACACACTTTTAAAAGACTCGCTTCAGAGCAAATTTAAGCAACATAAACACCGCTCAGTGCTTCCTGGTTTGCTACTGGCAGGTGGATGCAAGCACTGCCTCAAGAGCTTAAGATCATTACATTTGCCTTCTGATGAGCACCATAAGAATGTGCATTACCTTCCAGGTCAACAAAAGGATATGTTGCAGAAGCTTATTTCTTATAACCCTGGTACTTCAACTCCACCATCAGGGAAAAAATGCATAAGCTTTTTAAGCCTCACTTGCTGCTTTGTCTCCCAGTAGTTTCCTGCCCCCAGTTCAGCAGGAAACATAGAGGCTTTCTCCTCTTCTTCAGCAGACACTTCTGTGACTCCAGGAGGTTTGGAACACAGATATACATATACATATACATATACATATACATATACATATACATATACATACATATATATATATATATATATATAAAAATGTGACTTGTTCACATGGATTTCTGAAGCAGGTTATCACACTGCTGAGAATGAACACAAACATATATTACTTTTGCCTTTTTTCTTTTATTACACAGGACTGGGCTTTTACTTGAAAATACAGTCCAAAAAATGAATGACCAAAACAGATCCCATCTCCCTGGTAAAATAGAAACAAATGAAAAATGCCTAGAAGGTCCCCAGACCTTTGTGAAAACAGAGGAAGTAAGGCATCTAACCATTTAATTTATTTCAAAGGAATTCATTATCAAAGGACTTACAGTTCATGCATTTTATGATCTTTGTAAGGATGAGAAGACTGGAGGCCAGTCTCAAAGTCTGCATTTTAAACCAGCTACTGTCTTTCTGTAAAGATTGGGGAATATCACCTGTCCTCACAACCAAAGATTGTATATCTTAAATTGCGTATCCTAAATGGTATTGAAGCAGGGTCTTTCCTGACCAGTCCTCCAGGACCCATGCAAAGAACTGTCTTTGCTTCTTAATTAAGCAGAGATTCTTGTATCTTCACCTCTGAGTGTCAGTTTTCTTTTCTGTTACAAGGGCAAATGTAGTTGTCTTATGCTCTTGTCTCTGTAGTATCCATTAGTTTTCTCCCTCATGTTTTTAAAAATTGAATCCTTCCTCTGGTACTGTGTCTATCCCAAGGATGTGCTCTGTCTGTGCCTGTGCTGTGACCACCAATAATGAAATAATTAGAATTTCCCAGATGAGTAAAAAGTGCCAGATAGGAACCTGCATTTTGTTACACTATGTCTCTTGGCAGACCCTTTAAAAAAAAATCTGTTAGCAAGCCAAATTGCATTAGTCACTATCAGATTATGTTCTAGGATGTTGTGCAGGAGAAGCAAAAGGAGAGTTCTTGTTTCCATCCTACAGAATCTGAGGTGAGCCCTGTAAGATTACTATTTCCTAAGTTCAAAGCTGGAACAGGTACAGAGGAAGCACTGCTGTGGTGGTCAGGGGAAAGGAGAACTGTGTTACAGGAAGGGAATTCAGAACCCCCATGTGTTTTGCCTAGCAAAACACAGACTTGTGTTGTTGCTCTTTAAAAGTACTTAAGAAGATAAATAGTCACAGAGATGGTTAAGCTGAAGGACAGTGCTGACCCAAAACCAACTGGACATAAATTACACTAGATTGTAAATAACCTAAATAAATTTAGATTGTAAATCAGAGGATTGGAACCAACTTTGGAAGGATGTCCTTGGTCAGTGGGCTGAGAGAAAGTGGAGGGAGGAGGGATGGCAGATAAACTGCCTTCATTTTAAATGGGGCTCAATAAATTTTTTGAAAGATATTAAAGAGCATGGGTTGTCTGTAACAGAGAGCAGATGGTCTGAAGGTGTAGTGAAGTCCTTTCTAGTTGAGTATTTATTCCCTAATTTAAAGTCACCAATACCTCCTTGTACAGAATCCAAAAAAACCCTGTCCTCTGGTTCTTCTTGACCGTGCTTTTATGCCCTCTAAAGCCCTTTACTTTTCCGTGACAAACTACAAATAGGAAACATTAAACATAAAAATATAGGTCACATTTTATTGCTTCTTTGGAATTATTATGTGTTATTTTCATGTCTATATAGATGAATTTTCATATAACAATTTTTTTCAGTCCTGAAAGTACATTTATTTCACTTCCCACTTGAATTTTAAAATCTTTTTTTCCATTTTATAAAAAGCTAGACCTTCATTTTCAATTTTTAGTTCAAATAAAATAATTATCCTGTTGTTACTTTTTTGACAGCAAGAAGAATACATTTCAGATGAAGCACATATTTTATTCTATTTTAACTGTTTGTGTTTCCCTAATTGCAAGAAAAATTCAATGATGATCTTTTTACAGGCTGATAAATATTTTAGTGTAGATTTTCTGTTGGAAAAAAACATCCAAGTGAAGGGTACAAGATTGGCAGGTTTGTGTCTTGTCTACACAAAGCTTTTATTTCCCTTAAAAAGTCTTGCTGTCGCTAGCATTAGTGTCTCTCCATCCAAATGCATTTGTTAAGCAGTCAGTAAATGATTAAGGAGCTGGAGGGACTGATTTATGGAACAAAATTAATTGAACTAAATATGCATCGCTCCGTTACTTGACAACTGGGAAGTGTGGGAGAACATGATAGAGCTGTCTGCAACTACCAGGGGGTGTAAACTGTGAGCAGAGCAAAGCATTCACAGCCAGGTGTAGCTGGGGCTTTTCCCTGACCCAGACTGCCCATCACGCTCCTCCTTAAGGGGCTCTTAGGGATGAAATGCCTGCGTGTCCCCCTGAAAACCTTCACCAGGGATGCTTCAGGGTTAATTAGCTGTGAAGCCACCACACACTGGTGTATTCTGTACATACTGCAAAAGCTAATGGAGTGAAATTTAAAATTAGGGAGCAGTAGGTGGAAATAGCGAGAACAGTGAGGTTCCTTATGGCAAGATAGATTATTCTGAAGAATAGGCTTCCAAGGAAAATTACAGGCAAGGGCCACTTCCTGGAAATCTTTGGGACTGAATTGGTCCTCAGACTCAGGCAGCAGCACAGTGAAAGGACAGTGCTTCAGGAGGCATTCCTGAAATAGGTCCAAGTGCTGTGCTTCTGTGAAGAGATATACATGCAGGTAATTTAACAAAATAACACCTGTGCCCATTTCAGCCTCTCTGGGAGCAGCTGGACTGTGCTCCTGGGAGTTCACTGGAGCCTCGCTCATTCATTGAGAGCAGCTTAATTTTTACCTGCTTGATTTTTGACATTGATAGTGCCCTTTTCTTTTGATTCTTTGAATACTTTTTTATTGTTTAAGCAGTAAGGGAGAGGAAAGCTGCTGATCACTGGATCCCCACAGAACCATCCAGCATGAGGCAGGGCATTCTGCTGTGACCTGGCTGAATTTGTGGCACTGTGTTTCTTATCATTGCCATGGGTCGCGTTTGCTTGGCTCCTCTTGGCTCTCTTGCTGAGAGATATCTGGGAGCAGCAGATTGAGAGTTAGTAGTTTAAAGGATTTTCCAGAAATTCCATCTCCTCTGACACTGGCAAAATGGTGTTTTGTATTTAGGGTGTAATTAGCCCCATGCACAGTGGCCTAGGAGGGAACTGGGCACTGTATAAGCCTGGGACATGCCCTCCACTGCAGGGCGGAATTTATCTCTGCTGAAGATAGCACAGAATCACACAATATTTTGAGCTGGAAGGGACCCACAAGGATCACTGAGTCCATCCTGGTAAGTATCCTGCTGGATACTTAGGTACAGACAGCCATGTAGCTTTTCCCCAAGTTCACTAGTCAGATGAAAGACAAAATTTTACCCCCTCTTGGCTCCTTTGTCTACCAGCTCTAACTGTACTTTGCAAGTTTGAGTGCTGTCCAAAAGTATTTCTAAGTGGAACAAAAATAAACATGCTTTTAAATATTTGATGTTGATACTTTAAGGGAGATTGACACATTTTGAAGAGGAAAGCAGCCTACAACACCTAAATTAAAAATAAATATTTATGTTCACATTTGTTCATCAGCTTTCCAAAATGTAAAAATATGTTTCATGTTGTTTTAAATAATGAAATGTGAAACAAATGAAAGATAAACTTTCTACAAGCTGGAAAGAAATAAGAAGACAAAGGCTTTGTTTATAGCTTAGACTTCAACAGTGCCCTTTGACAACGAATACAAATCTTAATTACAAATGGAATTATACATGTAAGAACTGCTCAAAACAAAGGAGTACTTTTTTCCTCTCTCTGGTTTTCTTTGTGATAGTTTTAATTAGCTGCAACTCTTTGAACAATCATAGTCCTTGACTGCTCCTCAGACACTGATGGAAGTTGTTAACTTCAACTGGCATCTATAGGACTGCAGAAGTCTGGGTTTTCCTCTGAACAGTGGGCTCCCCATTGCTAAATTTATTCTTCGATATAACAGGGTTCTGCATACATTCCACTTAATTGAGAAGTGAGCATTGTCCAGTAGCATTCCAGTGATTGACATTAGGACACAATAAATTGGATTAATAGGCTGCAGCACCCTACCCACACTGGCAGAACTTTAATGGACTTCTCTAGTAAAGTAGGCAGCAACAGGGCAAATGTGTTTTTAAAAACAGCCCAGTTGAATTATATGGAAAAACAATCATTAGAAATAATGGCCAGCCATACATGACATTTTCCACATGTTAATCAGGAATCTGCCTTCAAAACAAATGGAGAGTGGAAAGGAAAAGTCAATTTGTGTCTTCCCGGCTTAACCTAATTTTTTTTTTCCAATTCCCTGTGGCCAACCATTTAAAAGGAAGTGCCTACCAGAAACTGAATTAGAGAACTCTCTTCCATCCCAATATAACAGCCTGATCCACAGAGGGAAGCCCCAGTCCTGCAGCAGGATCCAACCCTGCAGTGGGAAGAGAGGAGGGGGCCCTGAACCTCCAGGATCCATTAAAGAGAACAGAGTCCCCCCGACAGAGTGCCCTTGCCACAGTCTCTGAGGTTGGGGGTTGAGGTGTCACAGCCAGATTTAGGTTTGTAATAAAAGCTGTCATTTAAATCTAGTCCTGAGGGGAAGAGAAAGTTTGTGCCAGGGATCTGTGACTCACTGTGCTTGGCAGCACTGCAGCCTTCATTCATCAGAGCTGTGTGGTACCTCTGCCTGCACGTCCTCCTGAGGGGCTGGAGGCATGGGCTCTGTGGGACAGAAGGGCATCTGCTGACTTCTCAGGTTCAGGACCTAAAGCTGTATAAGCTTCAGAGCTGGGAGGGAGAGGTGCAATATTTTTGATGCCTTCCTCCACTGTGGAAAGCATGTTAGTGTGGAAAGGTGGGGAAATGCCTCAGAGAAACGTTGTGCAGAACTGCTATTTGGGCTAATGGTTGTTTTAAATTCAGATTGTTTTAATAAGTAAAACTGAAAAATTACTTACTATTGGTCCTTATTACAAGTGGATTAGAACTGCTCCATTTTACTTCTAAATTTTTATTAAACCTAAGCTGTGTCACAGAAATTAAGTGAAATGTCATGGAATACAGAGCCTAATCACTGGAACATGACCTGATCTTTCCGAGATATTGATGTATTGGGGATAGAATCACAAAATGGTTTGGATTGAAAAAGACCTTAAAGACCATCCAGTTCCACTCCCTGCCAAGGGCAGGGACACCTTCCACTATCCCAGGCTGCTCCAAGCCCCATCCAGCCTGCCCTGGGACACTTCCAGGGATGGGGCAAACTCTTGTTTATTGCTTGAATTTCAGACTACTCATGCTGAGCCAGAGAACAATGTCATTCTGATCTCCAGTGGAATGGAGAGGAGAAGCTAACACAGAGATTTTACCAGGGGAGAGGGCAAATACCTTCTAACATTGCCTTTCAAACTTCCCTTTCAAACAACAGTTCAGGGTGCAATAGTTGTTTAATAGTGGATGTCCTGTAAAAATTCCTGCAAGTCTCTCCTAATTTTTTAATTCTGATACTATCTACTGTAATTTCCTGCCTCTTAAGTGTAAAAAAAAAGAAAAAAAAGTTAGCATTTTTTAGCTATTGGTTAAATTTTTTTAACTATCCATTAGACTATCAGATGTTTATTAACTACTGGATATATTGCAGTGGCATCCAGAAACCATCCAGGAACCTAGGGTTTAGCACCTCTAGCAGTACAGGAGACCCAGAAAGAAGAGGAGACGGTCTTTTTCAAATTTAATTTGTATGCACTTGGTAGCTCAAGGTCATCTCAAGAGAAATACACTGTAAAGCAACAGAGAGTACTTGGGATAAATTGGATAAATGTGCATATGTCCACTAGAAAGAAAACTTTCAGAATTTGCTTCTGAATAGAGTAAAACTAACTGTTGAAATAATAACAGATACTCCTTTTGTTTCTCTTATTAATATCTCTGGATTTTTTTCCAAGATAGTAGAAAAATTACTCTGTTTTAAAAAATAAATGTCCGTGTCAATGAAAATATATATTGGAAATGATCTTCATCTCATTTAAAGTAGTACAGCTTGCTTTCTTTAACTAGTTTAGGCTGATTTCTATCATTTAGATATCCTTATTTTTAAGTGTTCTTATTTTTAGGATCCTTATTTTTAAAATAAGGATCCTAAAAAGTGCTATCACCCTGCCCCTTCAACAGGATCGGGATTTTGCATGCCATGATCTCTGTAAGATTTTCAAGTTTTTGCCACTGTAAATGTCTTGTTTTTTTCCTTCCTATTAAAGCAAAGAACCGTGGGATTGCAATTCCAGTGGATTTGGACAGCCAGGTGAACACCTTGTTCATGAAGAGTCACTCCAACATGGTGCAGAGGGCAGCCATGGGGTGGAGGATGTCAGCCCGCAGTGGACCTCGCTTCAAAGAAGCTCTTGGCGGGCCTGCCTGGGATTACAGGAATATCATAGAGAAACTACAGGTACAGAAATAGCAAATGGCTTGGGCAGCAGTGGGAGTGCAGTTATCTCACATGTGATAGAGGTGGAAAACCCTAGTGACAGGCCCAGTGCATTTTTGTGCTGGATAGAGGAGCCACTGCACTTCTGTGTGGGGGAGGCCAAAGGCTCAGCTCTTCTCTGGTGTCTGGTCGAAGCAGGGCCTTTTCATCCAGGATCAGCATTTGGTTCCCAGAGGAGTTAGAGACGAGTAGGAGGTGTTCCAGAATGAGCTGAGCTGGAAGGGTCCCATAAGGATCATCAAGTCCATCTCCTGGCCCTGCTCAGGACACCCAACAGTCCCACCCTGGGCATCCCCAAAAGCATTGTCCAAACAGTCCTGGAGCTCTGTCAGCCTTGGGGCTGTGACCATTCCTTGGAGAGCCTGTTCAGTGCCCCACCACCCTCTGGGGAAGAACCTTTTCCTGACATCCACCCTAACCCTCTCCTGACACAGCTCCAGCCATTCCCTCAGGTCCTGTCCCTGGTCACACAGAGCAGAGATCAGGGCCTGCCCCTCCTCTTCCCCAGGTGAGGAAGCTGCAGAACTGCTGTGAGCTCTGACCTCAGTCTCCTCCAGCTGAACAGACCAAGTGCCCTCAGCTGCTTCTCATGTGGCTTCCCTTCCAGGCTCCTCACCATCTTCAGGTGCCTCCTTTGGACACTTACATTGTGGTGCCCAAAGCTGCACACAATATTCAAGCTGTGTTCTCCTCAAAGAGCTCCACAGAGCAGCATCTCCTTTCTGCCTTTTTATGGCCACATGTCCTCTTCTGGCTGCTGAGGAGACACTGGAAGTTTTAGGAGCTGCTGTGTCATGCTTGTGTCACTGGAGATTGCCATGAGATGGAGATCACCTTGTGCCTGTAGAGCCTAAACAGCATCAGGGGTTCATGACCCGAGAAAACAGCAGGACCCAGACAAACAGAGGGTACCTAAACACCAAGGACACAACACCTGAGGCGACACATTAACTGTGTGTGATGAGCATTTTTGTTACAGCACACTGTATCATCCTGACTGTTGCTTCAGGTTTTGTAAGCAGTACAGCAGAGGAGAATTTTGAAAGGGAGTAGCAGTGGGCACCTTCTCCCCCTTGCCCTGCATGAGGTGTGGCGTGAAGAAAGGCTTGAGGTGGCTTTACAAGCACCTGGGCTACCCAGGGCTCTTGCAGTTGGGCATCACTCTGGGTCAAGCAGTACATCACAATGAACTGTGTGGCTCCACAGCGATGTTGTTGTAGTTCCCCTGCAGTTATGGATGTTCTTCTGTCTTCTCCAGGATGTGGTGTCTTCCTTGGAGCAGCAGTTTACCCCCATGATGCAAGCCGAATTCTCGGTGTTGGTTGATGTGCTGCACAGCCCAGAGCTCCTGTTTCCTGAGGGCAGTGATGCCAGAATAAGATGCGGTGCTTTCATGTCCAAGTAAGTGCAGAGGGGCCTATTTGCTTCTTTGGGAAAGATGGCAGGGTTTAACATTTTCAACAGCACTTACCTCTGGCTTTCAGCAGAGACTTAAGCATGCAGGTGTAATGGTTCAATGTTGAAAGCTTAAAGTGAGGTCTTTCACTCCATATTTTATATTTCTCAGCAGTTTTATTGTCTGGAGAGCACAGAGAGATAGGTTGCTTGCCTTATCTGCTAGAAATGGGATACTAGTGGCTTGTTAAAATTGTGGCAGGCTCAACCTACTTCTGTTTTCTTAATGGGGTACTTTTGCTATTACATTTCTCCAAATCTACAGCAGAAACCTAGATTTTCCATAGTAGAATTTTCAAGAATTCATAATGAAGCGTGGGGCTGCTCAAGGCTTGTGGGGTTTTTGTTGGATTTTTTTGGTACAGCAAATAGATATTTTTATTTTAAACTGCAAACAGCTCTTTGAAAACACATTTTACTGGGACCCCTATCTGGTCTTGAATTATTAGTTGTTTTATTTGCAGTCTGTGCATTGGAATAGAGTCTTGCAAATTTTTTATTAGTCCTCAAGTGAGATGCCCTCCTCGCCCTTGAGAAACTATAATTTAAACAGAGATAACTTGGGGGAAGTGAATGCATTTGGCAGCTCTCCTGATTCCTTGGCTATTTGCATATTCTGCAGAAGTAGCATTATAACAATATATTTTATATGTTTGGAAAAATCAAAGAGAAAAATTAAATTCTGAGGTTGTCCCACTCCATGTCTACTGCCCAAACTCTTGTTTGAAGCCAGCATCAAAATGCAAAAAACCCCAAACCTGTCCAAGACCTTCAGATTTCCTTTTTTCCTATTTTCACAAACATTTCTACAGCAATGTGTGAACCAGTGCACGGACCTGTGCACAGATCTGTTCTGCACAAAGACAGAAAGGCTGCTTCTGGTATCAGCTTCAGCTGACTGAAATCCAAACTGCTGTCACACTCATAGCTGGAAACGGAAATGTTCCTTGTTTTCTGGCTTGTCAAGTGGTTGTGTGAATAAATAATGATTATGTTTCATCCAAATATCAGTATTTCTGAACGCTTCCATGTAAGGTTTTTTGGAAATCCTTTTGGAAGAATACCATTTGCTAATCATATCATAAATATATTATAACCATCATAGAAGCTGGAAGGTGTAAAGGTTGTAGCTTTTAAAGTTTGCAAGATGCATGGTGAACCCTGCTTACCTTTAAATAATGGCTCAAATAAGTTACCTTTAAATGAAGAAATTATGAAATAGCAAGTCTGGATCTCAATGTGGAAGCCCTCATAAAAGTAGATGTAGAATTCTGCCTTCTATATGGGCAGTAAGAAATGCAAATTGACAGAAAAAATCTCCCAACACCTTGAAAATCCCATTTCCTTTTTAATTGTGATTTCTCTTGACCACTTTTATTTCCTTTCCTTGAGGAAAAATATAGCAATGACCAATTTTCACATAAAGAAATTGTAGTATGGCTTAGCAACAATGTGCAATGCTCTTTAAGTTTTAATATTTTACTCTCAGGTTGATTAATCACACAAAGAAGCTAATGGAGAAAGAAGAAAAGCTCTGCATTAAAATCCTTCAGACGTTACGAGAAATGCTTGACAAGAAGACCAACTTTGCAGAAGAGGTACTGCTACCACTTTAATATTAAATATAGAACTAACAGCAAGGTATTAAAATGTTGGCTCTGGGACAGTAACAGAATCTGACATGGTTTCAGTTTTGTGCATGTTTTAGAGATAACCCGGTGTCTTAGGAACAGTGTGGTAAGTAGGAAGTCAGTTTGGAACAAAGCAAACTCTCTGTCTTACTGAGAGTTTTGTGTGAGGGACTTGATAAGAGTCAAGGCAAGCAAGATGAAATGAACTTGCAGTAGCAAGTATTACTATGTATAGTTATTATATATTGGATATTCTCTAGTTCTGAAGATTAGTCTTCATTTGTCACAGCCAACTTTACCATCAAATCAGTGGAAATATAGGGATTTTTAATTGCAATTGTACAGTTTTTCCCTGCTGCCTGTGGTGCCAGACTTTTGTACTCCACACACTTTTTAATGCTCCCAAATGTGTGAAAGGAAATCTGCAATGTTTAAGCAGAGCTGCCAGTTTTGGGAAGAAGTGACATAGTCTGTACTCTGTAAGTGTCTAATTATTTCTTGCATTCCTCTCTCCCCTCATTGCCCACTTTCCTCTTGCAAAACCAAGTCTCTCAAATGCCTCTTTCATTTTGCCTGTTCCTTTGGCTATCAGTAGGCAGATTCAGATTTAGATGTCAGCTGTCCCTGTTCTTTCTGAGCCTGATCCCAATGCCTTTTGTGTAATTTCCTCTTATCTGTATTTCTGGGTATTCCCCAAATCCTTTCAGCATTATTCACCCTTAAATATGAATCAGAGCTATCACCTAATCTCTCAGTACTGACACCAGCCGTGCCCTGTGCAAAACTAACCAGTGCAAGCAGAGAAAACCAATCCCATCTTCACCTCCTGCTTGAAGAAAACTGTGGTATGGCTTGGGCAGACAAATTCTTTTTTAATGTCATATAAGGAATTTCACAGGGGAAGCAGATATTACTGTTCTTTATTATGAGTGCATAACACCACTTCATCACATGAAAAAAATAATTTTCTTTTGTAACTAACCTTTGCCAAACCTCTCCAAAAGAATTACATGACCCACCATAAGTTAACCTCATCTCAGGACTACAGGGGAGGAAAAAAAGTATCACTTTTAAAGGACTTGAAGCAAGCAAGAAGATTTTCTTCTTTTAGTTGCTCCTTTTACCCTGTTGTGGATACTGATAAAGGGAGAGTTAAGGGAAAGAGTTGCCATCAGAGGGGAAGTGCTCCATCAGTGTGTGGGGGCTCTGCTTTTCAGGAGTGGGTAAAGGAGGTATATTTCCAAATCCCTCATATGACCTCCACCACCCTGGGAGTGCATGGTAGGTGGAGATGCTCTTTCTAAACAGAATTTCTCCCCCATGCTTCCTCTGGAGTCCCATTGGTTTTACACTGAGGAATGTGATGAATCAGTGCAAACAAATACGTGAATAAACAAGGTTGGATATGCTTTGCAAGTGCTTCTGTGGCTTGCTACTCTTATGAGTCACTGTTCAATGCTGAGGACTTCAGAACAGTAAAAATAGCACAATGAGTAGCCTCATGTGCGTGTTTCCCATCTTTTTTTGAGCTGTGATCTCACTGCCTGCAAAGTTATTCAACTGGGGTATGCAGATACTAAAAGAAAAAAATAAAAAGAGTAGTAAATACATAATGGTCATAACCAGAACAAAGCTACAGACATTTTGACAGGAAGCCTGAGTTTGCTAATCACCCATCACAATGTATTTTCTGTGATAAACCTGACAGAAGTGATAAACCTCGAGTTTCTGCAGACTTTCCCACAGTGAGAAAGAAGGATGAAATAATGAAATAAAATTTCCTCCTCTCTCTTTGCTTTATTTCCCGCCACTGAGTACCTTCTACTGTCTTTGTTTTTCATGTGACTACTGGAAGGCAGCCTATGTCATTTGCTGAAGGATCAGGAGGCACAATAGGAGCAGGGGCTTATTTCACTGATTTTATACCTGTTTCTGCATCCACTATGGCAACTCTATTGTTGCACCTCCCCTTGGTGGTTTCTGGTCTCTGGTGCTCTCCTGACTGCACCCTTGGATTTCCTTGCAGTCAGCCTCTGAGGCAGTACTTGCTTGTGCTTTGTCTTGCTTAGCACCACAGCATCTAATCATGCTGGGAATCAAAGCTGATTTTCAGAAGTTTGATTTAAGGTATGTAAACGACACATAAAACCTCCTGGCCATTGATTGGCTTTCATAAGTAATTGTGGGTGATTATTGCAATCTCCTGAGAGTTCTGCATTAAGTCCTAGTCCTGTTTGTATTGATTAGGTCACTAACTGGAGTGAAACCTGATCTACAGCCCCTCTCTTCCAGAACAACATTAAAACACTTGGGGGAAGCAGTGTGTGGAGGGAGCTCACATTGCCTCTGTTCAGATAGCTACTGTAGTATCTAAGTGTATTAATCTAAAAGCCTGCGTCAGACTGACTATTTGGGAAGAAAAGCAGGAGGGACAGAAAGGACTGTGCTTGGACTAGATCTGCCCCATCTCTATTTGGGTTTATAATCGTTGGCCATTTTTATACCTATTTTACAAAACTACAAGGATTTTGGCCTGGGATTTTTGAAGTTTTTTAGGCATATCTTTTTATGGTTCACCATAGTACTTGATATCAGTTTAATTTCTGTGTGAATGTTGGATCTACACCTATTTACACAGTTCAGTTTGAGTAACATTTCCAAAAGCATCTGAGACATGTAGACTGATGTGTGCTCACTTTGCAAATGGTCAGAGCAGTTTAAAATCTTTGCACTGCCTTGCTGCCCTGCTTAAAGTGTTTGTCCACACAACAGAGATGGTGGGCCAGGAAGGGTGGTCTAGCAGCTTCAAAGAGGGTTCAGAAGCTTGAATTAAAGCCTTCTCAGTGAATTGGATGAAGTTGTTGAACTCTTGACCTAATTGTGGTCACATGGTGACTTCTTGGCTTGCTGCAGCTGCTGGCATGGCAATGACTTAGGTATGGACACCCTTCTGATTTTCCAACTGTTCATAAATCAGGTCAGCACCTCTGGAAGAAAAATATCCTCTCTGATACCATGTACATATTACATCTGATCAGATGTGCTAAGGGATGATAGGGCATTACAGAATGTGGCAGAATCCAGACCTGTGTGCCCCTCCCTATGGCAGCTCCTCCAAGAAACACTACTGTAAATGAATGGAATGCTTCAGGAAGGGGTGCCTGTGCTGCAGAACACACACTTTATACTTTTTCTCACTGTTTTAGCTGTTGAACTACAGTATAAATAATTGAAAACTGCATTTTTAAGTGTCAGTAGAACAAAGACTCTGTAAGCTGCTTAATTGTCAGAAATAAGTAGTTGCACTTTTTGCCTTTTTTGGAAAAACTCATGAAAAATATTTGTTTTCTCTTAGACATTTGCACTAGTTCATGATTTAAAATCATAGAAGTAGCTTTGTGGCCTTTTATTTTGCAGGGTTAATGTTTCTGCATTCCACTTTAGATATGAAATGTAAGCTGTCCTGTCCCCTCTGTCTGCAGCAATACCACCAAATATACATGTGAAAAAACCAGTACAGCTTTGGTGGAAATACAAATGTGTTTTATTCCTGTAAGATGTGGTCCCAGATACGGCCACTGCTGGCTCTTGGTCATTTTGTGCCAGAAGAACTGAATCTTTTCATGTGGAGTCCAGTAAGTTTGTCACAAGCAATAGTGCCAGTTTATTACTGCATTTATCTACCAGTCAAGCTGAAGCCAGTGGCAGCTCAAGTTTTTTTCTGCTGGGGTAAATGGCCTCAATGGGTTTTACAAGCCAGGAGATTTTGTTGGGAGCCACTACAGTGTCCCAGCATTGCAGCTCCTCGAATTACAGACATTCTCAACTTAAGCTGCATTCTATTCTATAGCCTCATCTTTTCAAGATGATTTGACTTATTTGCATGTGCAAATTGGGCAGCATTCAGATAAATTGCACTTGTAGGTTAAAAAAAAAAAGAGGAAGAAAAAGAGAATAATTCTGTAAATGTGTTGTTTGCTGAATTTATCATACCTCAAAAGAATACATATTTTAAATGGGAGAATGGGATCCAAATTCCTTTATTTATGTTACTACTCACATTTTGGGTTAGTGGCACTGCAGGCATTTTGAAGAATTGCATTTAATTTTTCCCTGTTTCTGCTGTCAATTTTATTTGTGCTGATGTATAAAAATACCTGTGCACTGGCCTGTTTTTCCCTGTTGTCAACAGGCCATTTTCCTCACTAAGCTCAGTGTGGCTGTGAGGCAGGTAGATCGTCAGAAACACCATAGAGAACATACATGCTCAGTGCTGTTTATACTGAATTTTTTTTAAAAAATCAC
This sequence comes from Lanius collurio, assembly GCA_020086605.1. Lineage (NCBI taxonomy): Eukaryota > Metazoa > Chordata > Aves > Passeriformes > Laniidae > Lanius > Lanius collurio. The sequence continues at coordinate 28,227,536 of JACBWW010000009.1, read as the reverse complement.
TTACATATTTTAGCTGGTAAAGGATGCTTTTGCAAGATCCTGCATTAAAAACTCTCTCCTTAGAAAGCCAGTTCTCTGGAGGTGCAGGGAGGAAGAATGTTTGGTTACCTCCAGCAGTGCCAGCCTGGTTGTGACCAGCACTTCTGATATGGTCCAAAAGCTGCTGCTGTGGCTTTGGCACTGAAGTTAAATGATGAGTGAAAGCTCAAACACAAGTGGGACAAAGCCCTCGGTCTTTGAGATGCTTTGTGTGAAGAGCTGCAGAACTGAAGCCTCCACCAATTCATTGCAGCAGAGGATTCAAGCTTTGCTATTGCCCTGAATCCTCTGAGCTAGTAATTGCAGTGGCAGGAGCACCAGAGCTTTCAGATGTGCAAGACTAAACACTGGATGTGGTCAGAACCTTAAACGTGGTAATTTCTCATTAGACCCACGCACTGACATTTTACAAAGAGAGAAAACCTAAAGAAAAACAAACTAACACAGTTTCACTCTTCCCCCTCTAGGCTTCAAGCTGGGATAATTAAGCAAAGGGCTACCAGGAGGCATGTGATGGTGTTGTTTGTTCTAGCCAGGTGTTGTCAGCCACAGTGCTCAGAGCCTCAGGCCATCAGGCCCTGTTGTGTTGTTCCTGCTGCACATTTCTGGGGCTGTGACAGGTAGCATCAACCAGAATATTCTGAATTAGCATCTCTCATCTTTGGGGTACCCCTTGCCCCTCCTGTGGTGTGCGTTGTTCTGGACTGAAGGAAAATGCTGCTGGACAGCCCCCAGATATTTTGCTGGATTTTCAATCATGCATATTTGTTGCTGGTGCAAAAATCTGTGAGAACTTGGTATGTGGAAAGCGTGACTTATTTTTAAGGGGAGATTTATTTTTTTTTTCTGTAAGTAACAGGCCTCAGAGATTTTCTCCAGCTTTGAGCTATCACTTGCCTGTGTCACCTTCAGGAGCCTGTTCAGAGCCACTGTGCTTGGGCCAGTTGTGAGGCGCTTACAAGGGTCTGTGCCATGGGTAGTTTCAGGCAGAGTGCATTGCTCTTGTTGAGCTGGACAAGAATTAAAATTCAAAGTTGTGTGTCAAGGACAGGTAATTTGGGAGACAGCCCTCCTGACTCCCTACAAAATGCAGGTCCTGATCTAGTGAAGGGCAGGAGCAGTTTAATCTGCTGCAGGGACAGTGAACCCAGGCCTAACTACATTGCAGTCATGATTTTGCCCTCTCTTTAATATGTGTAATTGTTGACTCATCATGATGCAAATAAAGTATCTCCAGAGACCTAAAGGTACTTCTATCTCAGGTGATAGTTCAGTGAGCAATGGTGTTCACTACTCACTGGTACTTATTCTTTTCCCTGGTTATTTTTCCTTTGTTTGTTTGTTTGTTTGTTCTTCAAGTCACAAACAAATCTAATGGCAGGATGCCCAGGCTGTAAAAACACATGGTTGTAAATACATTTAATCCAAAAAGTTGTAGTCGCTCAGCAGCTCATATTTATCAAATTTTGATAATATGGTATGTTGTTATCCAGTTTTCTTTCAGAAATATTAAGCCTCAAATCCTGATTGATAAATTATTTTGGAATTTGTATCATCTGCTTTTCTCACACACATAATCTCTCCTCTAAAGGAGCATCTGATGCTGTAAAATATTTTTTGTAGGTACTGATTTAGACAGCATCAACCAAACCAATAAAACTGCAGTAGCTTGTTCTGTGCTCTGAACTTCAAATGACCGATTTCTGCTCTGGAATTCCCCCTTTACACAGTGTATGTGGCATAGGGGCTTTGCCCTTCTAATTTTGCATTAATTCCTTCCTATGGATGTGATCTTATGAAGAGTAAACCAGCAAGAAAATCATAACTGCCTGCAAACTGTTTGACATCCTTCTCTACTGGTATTGCTATTTGTTAAAAACAAATAAAAAAGAGTGCAAGAGAAGAGAGCTGTTTAATAAATGAAACTGTTAGAGCTCTGAGGATGATTCATCTCACCTTACTCAGGTACAATATTCATGGAGCTGATTAGGATCCTTTTTGTGAACAACAGCAATTGGATTTTATTTTTGTTGTTTTGAATACAGGTGAGATGAATTTCACTAAAGACTTCAGTACATCTAGAAGTTAAATTCCATGCTCACTATAGCACTTTGAATCAAATTCTATATGATCAAGGCATCAGGATCCAGGTTTTCTTCCTGACTGGTTTCATCTCTTTATTTTAAACTATGAATAAAGCAGATTTTAGGAATTTAGTGGAAGGTTCTAGCAGATCCTAGATTGGCAAGGGACTAGGTTAATGACCAAAGAGATGTTGTAAGTTAATATGTAAAATGAGTCAACAGTTTTATCAAATGGTTCATGTCTCCAGTGTGGGGAGTTTTGTGTGAGGATAGATTCATATGCACAAATATAAGTATAAATATTTATTTTAGCTTATTTATTCCTATTCCTTCTCTTTTTCTTTTACCTCCATGGTGGAGTTATATTAGAAGATAAATATTAGAATGTTCATTTGGTGTGTTAGCATATTGTTTTGTTTTTAATGGTGTAGATGTTCTTGCGTAGAATATAAAGCAACTGATACGTGTAAATCCTCTCAGAGTTACTTATTGGGAGGAAAAACAGAATTCCCATGGCCACCCTAATTTTAGTGATTGGTGGTTGTTCACAGTGCCCAGCTGACACCCCAAGGGGCCTTTGTGCTTTGCAGAGCAGGAGCAATTCACATGGGTGCAACTGGGGTTTCCATACCCTGTGAACAGCTACACCGACGTGGGAAGGGAGTCCAGAGGAACACATGAGAGAAACAAACTGCAGGCACGCTGAAGTTTGGGATGGTTGTAGGATTTTTTGGGAGTCTGGAGAATAAAACTGCATAAACTGTTTTCCTGACTATGAATCTAGAGGACGTTTCTCCCCACACACTTCCCACTCCCTTTTCAGAATTAATTCCTATATGAAAAGGCCACATTTATGAGCAGTTTCAGTACCACAGCCAGGTAATGGTTATAATTCTTACAGGGGAACACAGAGTGCTGCAGTATCGCAGAGACCACTGTGTGGCAACTGTGGACTTTTCAGAAACGTCTTCTGTCTGTGGGAGCAGGTCAGCTGCTGCTGCTGCTGCTGCTGCTGCTGCACAGCTCAATTCCCACAGCACTCAAATGTCTGCAGTAGTCATGGAGGGGGCAAGAGAAAATGTCTTCTTTGGTTTTGAATTTCCTTGGAAGGGGAAAAGGGTTCTTTTGTTTTCTGGGTGGGGTTTTTTTTGTTGTTGCTGTTGTTGTTGTTGACTGTCACAAATTTGCTGCTGCTTTATTTAATATGTTTGAGCAACAGCCCTGTTTGTACTTTGCAGTTGCACCAGAGATAGCAGTGAGCAGAATTCAATGCCTTGTATTAAGGATGGCCAATGAATATTTATGATAGACCTAGGGAGCCAGTAATAAAAATGAAATCGGCATGATGCCACTAGATCCAAATCTTTGATCTCTGTTTTAAGAGAAAATATAATAAAGCAGGGGATAATGGACTCATTATAATGGAATGGTTAGTTATGGTTACTTAGGGCAGTGTGAATAGGTGGCATTACATAAACTGCTCTAGTCCAAGATTTATGATCCAGAAATGTGTTTCAGGCACTGAGTTTCTACAGAAAACATCAGTTTATGATATTGTTTTGGTTTAGTCAGTCCAAGCACAAAGAATTAAAGATACCTCCCTTCCATATACCTGGATGGGGCACGCTCTTGCCTTACCAGGGAAAGCAAAAGCACTAAGAACCAGCAAGGCCCTTCTTGACCTCTTTCTGTGCTTCTGCTCCTCATCCATCTCCCTGTGAGCAGGTAGAGGGAGGGCTGGGCATTGCAGATGGGTGGAAATCAGATTCCACTCCCTGCCCAGGCTGTCTTGCCAGATACCAGGTGTGAGGGGACACTTGGGGTTGTCAGGAGAGAGGGGACAGCTGCCGGTTTGGCATCACCAGGAGCATGCAAGGGTGGTGGCTGGAGAAGTGTGCCACAGCTGGATGCACCCACCTCCACCAGGAGCAGGGAGAATCTCCTGCAGTGTGCTGAGACAGCTCCTGGGAAGCCTAATGAAGGAGCTGGGATTTGACAGGGATGGGGAGCAAGAGTAAGTGAGCTATTTTTCTTTTTAATGGTTGCAATTACTGGCTTAACACCCCTGCCACACTAAGCAGGACACAGAGGAGGGTTGATTCCAGGCCACAGATGAAAGCTGATTCTGAGGTCTCTGTCTAGCCAGGCAGGAGGAGGAAATGGAAACTCACTCTTTTCTGATTCGTTTCAAACTGATGTAATTTCTAAGGGACTTCATCACTAATGACATCTGGCAAGGGATTACTCTGTAATGTGGCCCATCTCCTCCTTCTCCCCCTTTTCAAGAAAAAGAAAATATATGCTATATTGAACTCAGAAAACAGCTATTAAGTAACCACAGTAACTGCTTCTGATAGGATTTTTTTTTTTTTTTTTTGTCTGATGAGGATTTTACCCAGCATGTTTGGCCTTGGAGGAGTGCCTGGATGGTATTGCCAGCTGGAATTGTCAGAGCTGCTTTGTCTTCTGTCCCAGGAAAACAGAAGCCTGGCGGGCAGTCACTCTCGCTCTTATTTCATATCCCTGCTTAGTCAGAGTTGCCAGCCCCAAGCACTGAAAACCCTGAGTCAGGCCACAAACAAATCACGAGATTTGGCTTGAAAATCATGAGATTTTTTAATTACAAGTAGTTTATTTGGGATTTCTCTGAATCTTTAGAGTGTCTGTTCTTCCAATTCTATTGTACAAATCCCAGAGTTCGAAGTATGCTTTGTTGAATTATGCATGTGTTTATTTACTGAAATAAAAGCTAGGTTCATTTATGGTTACCTGACCTCTGGAGTTCATAGGGAAAAGACCAGAATACCTAAATGATGTGTGACAACCAGGCTGCTCAATGAGGGGCCTGCTCTGGAGCTGGTGATTGCCCTGAGGATTACGAGCTTCATTTTCTCAGTGTCACTTTGACCCGAAGGCTTTTTGCAGAGAGCCTGGAAGTGTTCCTTGCAATGAACACTTTGTGCAGGTTGTGCCCTGTTTGCCTCGCAGCAGCCGTTCCTGGGCAGCACATGAGGCCCCATTAAACCCTCTGCTCCCTGCTTGGAATTCACACGTGGGGATCCTTTCTGCTGCCAGGGGCGCCAGCAAGAAGCACTGCTGGGGGACAGGGAAACGCGCTCAGCAGGTTGGGTCCATTGTCCGTAACTCCAGGTTCAGAGCTGTCACTGGGGACTGGGGACAAGGCCTTGTCACTCCAAAAATTGCTTTTGGCAGACTTGTCCAAAATATTTTGTCCCCAGTTACTGAGCTGTTACACTAGCAAAGTCTCCTTATACTCCTTTTTCCTGCAAGCTTTTTACCCTTACCCCCCTCTTTTTTTTTTTTTTTTAACTACTTCTCTCCTCTTTCTTGCAAAAAACTTGATTTTTTGACTCCTTAGCTGTCTACAGTAGCATTTGTGTTCCACTAGCCCTCCATCCAGAAGGGCTGGATGCCAGTCTGCCTGTCTCTGCTGCAGAAGAAATTTAGATAACCTTGACTCTCAGGTCTTTCAGTTTTAAAACTCCTTACTGCTTCCAGGGGAACAACAAGCTTCCCTTGAACCAGGTGTTTTCTCAGCTGTGACCAGTTAGAGGTTCCCAGCTCTAAGGTTCCTCCCAGGCCGCTCTACTAGGTGCAGTTCAGCATTTTAAGAAACCAAACTCTTCTAATTATACAAATATGTGACTGCAGCTCTCTAAAAATGAAAATCTTTGCATTTAAACAAATGCTGGAAGCCCAGCACATCGTTGGGAAGTTCTTCTTTTAGAGTTTTTTCAAGGGGGCTAAAAACGTTTCTGGAGAATAGATTGGGCAACCTGAGTATTCTTAATTTTGTGAGGAGATCCATATTAACTAGGTTGCTTTTGTGAGGATGTAACAGTGGTAAATCACTGCTAGCAATAAAGTGTGTGCTGGTCAGTAAATTCACCCTGGATGGCAGAGAGGATTGTTCTGGTTATACGTCACAGTCTTTATTAAATTTGTCCTGGTTGTTGCTGGCACTTTGTGTAGTCATGATAATTCTCACAATAAAACCAACCATAAGGACTTAGAAGGGGCTGCTTGAAAATTGGAAGTTGAACTATTTCTTCTTTTCCTTCATATTTAAGTATTCTTACCGCAAATAACATCATGCCTGGGAAAACCTCAGATTTTATTGTTTGACTTTGGATTTTTCTTCTGTGTGTAGAAATGTTTTCATGAAGAACAAAACCCAAACAGCCTACAACGTCAGTCAGAACAGCAAGTTTAGGAGATTACTCGGGGTTGGAGCGTACTTAGACAGAAATGAGTAATTTGTATTGCAGAAATGTGGGCAAAGTGGTACCTATTTGTGCCTGTGTAGGGCACCAGGTGAGAGCAGTGCTGGCTGTGTGTGGGCACAGGGCTGGGAGGTGGCAGCTGAACTGGCTCCTTCTGGAGTCCCACCTGATGCTCAGCAAGGCTGCTGAGAAGAGTTTGCTGTCCCCAGTGTGGTCTGCAGGGAGTCACTTGACTTAGATGAAGCTGTTTATATAAAGAGATTATTTCCATACCTGCAATACTGAAAGAGCTTGTTTTAACTCAGTAGCAAATTTTAGCACTCTAAATGCAAGTCTTTTACTTCCTTTCATTTAAAAAAAAAAAAAGTAAAAACCCCAGGAAGTCAACTATTTGCTATATACTTTAATTAATCATGTATTTAACCTAATTTTTAACTATAAACAATTTGAAACTAAAGAAACAATTCCTTTGTCTCTTTAAAGTATCTCTCTCTTTCCTAGTTTTGCACATACTTTTTCCTTTTTCTCTATTTTTTTTTCCTGATTTTTAGCTGAAGAAAGACTTCATTTGGGAGCAGGAAAGGAAATATCACTGGAATAATGTTTTCTTTTGATCTACCCCACAGTTTATGGCTTCTGTGTCTTAAGTTCAGTACTTTGATCACTATCTGTCTGTTTTGCTGCTAAGCCCTATGCAGTGCGATTTTACTATTGAGCCAGCTGGGGCTCTGCCCCCTGCAAGAACCGTAAGGCAGTAAAATCAGAGTAAATTAAAAGAGTTTTCTCAAGCCTCTTCTGCATGATACTCAGCTCTTGATTTCGCAGCTGAAAAGTGGCTGCTTCCTTGCCCCTGCCGATGCCGTGCCCGTCCAGCTCCATCTTCCAGCAGGGGCCTCCAGAGCCACAGGAGGTGGCAAAGCAGCACCAGGCAGCTGCAGCCCTGCACAAAGGGGCTCTTTCACACGCGTTCCTGCTAGGAAAGCACATGTGCAGCTAAAACAAGTTCCACTGCCCATCTGACTTGAGCAACAGCCACCCTAGGGAAACTGTCTTTTTTTTTTTTTTTTCCCCCTGAGATTGGTCAACATATATATTGCCCTAATGCTTGTTTCTGACTCGGTGAGCGCTATGTTTAGGCTCAGAACTTTGGTAATTCTAGATTTTTTTTTGTGGTGAGGAGGGTTGCTGAAGGAGAGGGGAAGGGAACTGTCCCCCCTGACAGGCTGCTCGAGCACAGCGTTGCCTCTTGCTTGCCCTGAGCTTGTGCACAGCAAGGTACCACGACTGTGGGAACAAGGCAGTGCAGCACAGGGTACTTTTAAGTAGCACAAGTTCACTCCCATTTCGGGCTCCTCTCCAGAGGACCGAGTGACTCACCTTGAGAGAAGGTCTCTCTGAAAGTGGAAGCAGGACTTTGCGTATGACAGTGCAGAACCTCGCAGGTTGGCAGGGCGCCTGTTTTCTCCTCCCTAAATCAAGGAGTGTGCTCCTGGGCTTTGTGAATGAAAGATTCGTTGGGGGAAAAATGGCATGATGTCTAAAAAAAAAAATAATTTATTAAGCTTGGCTTTCTGTATAAATTCTTGTTCTGAAGTTGGCTTCTATTGGAAAAAACTATGCTTTTAGAAATTTGCTGAAATGTTGGCATACACTAAAAGAGTCACTTCTTGAGTTGTACAGACTCCAGAGATTCTTCCTGCTGTGTTGGCCAGCTCGATTTGCAATGCCTGTTGTCCTGAAGGAGGATTTCTGGGTCAAGGTGGCTCCAAAAATCTGCAACCCAAGGGGGTGATCCAACAAAAGCCAAAGCAGAGGGGCTTGTATGGAGCACCCTCCCCTACAAACGTGTCTGTGGCACACAGGCACTGCTGCCCAGCACGGGTGGGGTGTGTTCCAGCTTCCAAGGCAGTAAGGCGGATATTGGTAGGAGACCTGGGGTGTCTTCTCCCAGCACCTGGCTGTGATCCGTGGCTGTCATAACTGTGGGGATGCAGACCTGCAGATGGTGACAGTGGGAGGGACCTCCTTACCTGGAGGGCATCTGGCCCTCGTCTTTGACACGGAGAGGAGCATGTTTTATCCCCAACAGCCAATATATATCCATTATCAAATACTATTTCCCTTGTTTGCAGAAAATCCCTCCAGATGACAATGGAGGCACTTCAAAACCCACCTGGACGCGTTCCTTTGTCACCAAGGCGGGGGGTTGGACTGGACGAGCTCCAGAGGTCCCTTCCAGTCCTAACAATCCTGGGATTGTGTGAGTGATAAGTGCGGTGAGCACGCACTGGACAGGAGAGGCTGGTCCCCAGCCCTCCCCACACGTGCCAGGAGGGTGATTTGGGTTAGAGCTGGGCCCATCTGGGAGCAGGACGGGGCAGACTGGTGCTCCAGCGGTGGCCCGGGGCCGCTCCCGCAGGGCAGCGCGCTGTGCCGGGGGAACGCGGGCGAGTGCAAGGCGCCGGCTTCCACCTTTAAAATTGGCCCCCGTGCTGTAATCGCCTTTGCCCGGGCAGCGATTTAATGAGCTGTTTGGGCATGTGACCGCGGCGCATGTGAGCGGGGCCGCCGGGGGAGGCGCGGGCGCTGTTATGTAATGGGCGCAGTGTCTGGCTCCGTGCGGCGGCCCCGGGCCCGCGGGGAGCGCGGCCCCGCCGTCAGGGGCTGAGAAATGGCTCCCGAGGTTCCTGCGGGGCTGGATTTGCATGAAGCACGCCTCCCCTGCGCCGCCCCGGGAGCCGGGAATTGCGCCTTATGTAACGCGGAGGGAGCGGCACCGGGGGACAAACAGAGCCCCCGCTCCTTCCCCGCTGCCCCCGCCTCGCCGCAAGAGCACGGAACTGCGTTTTACTTATTTATTTATTTATTAACCTCCCCCTCTTTGCCGCCGCCTCCAGAAGGGGTTCTGCAGGCAGCAGAGGTGCCTCCCCGAGTTTGGGGATGCGAGATTTGGCAGAGGATGCTGGAGTGCAGGCACTGAGGTTTGGGCGTGCAGGTGGCCTGTGAGGAGTTTCCATGAATTATTTTGTGTGTGACTCCCCGGGGCATTGCACAGGGGTGCCTCTGTGAAGCTGCAGATGTTCTTGCCATGAACCTCTCACCTTTTATCCTGTTCTCTGCAAAAAAGAAGGGTGGTCCTTTGACTGTGGGGAGGAGAAAACCCCCACCAAATGTGGAGCATCTGGGGCAGCTTTAAGTTTAAGGAACAATTTTTATTGATAACCAGCTGAGGAGCAAATTGACATAACGGAGCTGAAAGACAGAGAAGTGCTTCCCCCATCCCCACCCTGCAGCATTCACCATTTCTCCAAAGTACCATTTGAAATCCCATCCTTCCTCCTCTGATGGAAGCTAATGTTCATTGTCTTGCCCTTGAAAAGAAAAATAGTGCTGCCCAGGAGCTGTGAAGAAACCAAACCCTCCAAAATTTTGAGCTGTATTAAATCTCCCCTACTTTCTAGGGGCCAGAATATACTACTTACAGGCAGTCTGATTGCATGGCAGTCAAAACATTTTCCTCTTAAACATTTCCCCTGCCACCACTACAGTAAGAAAATAGCCCTTTATAAAGCTGTGCTTGCAACAAACTCCAATGCTGTCTGATAAGAGCAGGTGTACTGGTTGTGCATCTGGAGAATATTCAACAAATAATATCACTTTATACGATACACATTCTATTATCCTATATTTATTTTATTTCCAAGAGGAAGTTAGTGTTAGAGCTGTTTTTGTATTAATAAGCGTCACAAAATGTTGGGGTGTTTTTGGTGGCCAAGAGGTTTTTGTCTTCCCTTCTGTTGCTCTTCCTCTGTTCTTTCACTTCACCTCTCTATAAGGAGCAGACCCATGTTAAAATATACATTGTTATGTATAGTTACATAACCCTGTCTTGCAAAGAGCTGAAAAATGATCCCTGGCTTTATCTTCTGACTATTTTTTAAAAGTAACAGGTTTTGTGTATAATCTAGCACAGTTGAAAGACAGAGGGAGGCATGCTGCTGCTACATAAGGATCATTTTCCACAAATCTGAACAAAAATAATAGAAATTATACCCCAACAAATATCATATGCTGTGCTTTTGCTAGCCAGTGAGTCTTAAAGCCAGAGAGTATAAATGTGTTTGCTAACGAGTGGGTACTGAGTTGATTTAATGAGTTGGTGATGCAGTTGGTGACTGCTCATTATCATCAGAGAATTTAACTTGCTGCAGCAACTCAGAAAATAAATGAGTACAGCTCAGACTGGACTGTGCTGTGAGCAAAATGAGAACTTCTCACTGTAGCTTTAGGAGTCTTTGGTTTTTCCTGCTTCATATCAGCCATGCTGAGCTGTATTTCAGGGCCTTTAGCCATCCATTGCAGATGCTTCCAAGGATAGGTACGGACGTGGTGCCAGACCTTGCCTCTCATGAGCAGAGGGAGTGCCCAGACAGGTAAACAGATTCAGAGGTCTTGACAGCTGGAGATTAACAACAGGCCTCCTCTCAGAATAAAGGGCCATTCTTCTCCCAGGCTGTGGAGAGGGAATATTAGGACTCTGGTTATCATCTGACAGGCGTTACAGAAGATAAAGGAGCTCCAAAGGTGTGGAAAGCTCTGACTACAGCCTGAGCAGGTCAGGTTGCTTATGAACAAAAGCATGCCAGGAGTTCTGCTTGTCTCTGCCAGTGCTAGAAGTGTTTGGTCAAATGGAAACACCTTATTCAGGTACCACTTACGGAAAGAAACCAGCAAAACTCTTCCTATTCCCATTTTGTAGGGTTTCATTCCTTAAATACCAGTGTGCCCTCAGAGTGGGTTACTAGATACTGCAGAAATGCAGCACATAAAGAATGACATTTGTTTCATTTTGGAGTTGTTAGAAAATCAGTGTCCCTGTAGGGTATAAATACAGTAGAAGAGGGTTTATGTGTTTGCACTTCAAGACAAAAGTTCTTTATCCTTAAAATATACAGTTACATAGAAAACTGATTATTTTTTTCCCTCCTTGGTTCAAAGTTTTAGAATCTGGTTCTGATTGCTTGTGCTTTGCTTCTATTGCCAGATTTTTACACGATGCTGGAACTCAGAGTTGTATGCAGTGAAACTTTAAAACTGTGTTGAGTTTTGAAAATGTTCACCTGTTTGAGAAAAAAAAAAAAAAGAAAAAAAAGAAAGCCAGCCTACAGAGAGTTTTAAAAATAGCCCAAGTCCTCCTGGAATTCAATTACAGATGCCTGCCAGCTGCTTCCCCTGCCCAGGACACGCATTTCTAGTTCCTCTGTTCCTCTGGATGTTCCTTGCAGGGGAACAGCCCGTGTGACATGACTGATGAACAGAGAGATTGGAGGGAGAGGTGCTGGGGTATGGCCCCCTGCCATCCCTCCATCCCACCTGCTGCTTGGGCTGTCCTTTCATAGTCACGATTTGAGCTGTGCGATTGTTGTACAATGTGGATGCCGGCTGTGCGGCCACTGCTGGGACTGGCACTTTATTCTCATGCTATGTGCAATGACTTTTTCAAAAGCTTTTTATTTAGCCCCTGTAGCACTGCGTCTTACAAAAAAAAAAAAACATTATAAGAATCCCATCTTCTTGGATCTGTATTCTGGCTGAGTTCACAGGCACACATTATGTCCCCCATTTGCTAAAACACCGAAGTGCAGACCCTGAGCTAAACTGCAGGCTTCATTTCCCCTGGAAATATATGCAGATTGTAATATATTTGCCCATAAGTGCCCATGCTGGATTCTCCCATAATATGGACCTTGCCCTTAAGGAATTGTTTCCAAACTTGTGGTGCAGGATCAAAATAAATAAAAAATAATAAAAAAAGGCATAACACCAAAACTGTGCTTACTTATTGAATTACATGGACTATCTTTTGTTGCATATCATCTTTTTTTTTTGTCTGGTTGCAGATGATTCAGCTGTCCAGTTGCAGGAGAACATTTTCCAGCAACATAGTTTGGATGTAATCCTCTTTCTGGTATTGTCCTGTTTTCCCCCCATAGGCTTTCTGTGTGTGCCCATCTGTGTGTGGCAGTGACAGGAGCTTTCCACCCAGTCTGGCTGTCTGCAGGATCTCACTGGTTCTGTGCTGCCTTGCTCTCTTGGGTATCATTTGACTCTTTGATTGGGAAGAATATGGTTTGAGGGTTTGTAGCAGAAATTCATTTACTAATTCATAGGGGAGGGAAGTGGGGGAGGAGAGGGAAGGGAAATAATTCTTTGGTACAGAACAACAATCCTCCAAGGACATAGTTACAGTATTTCTTGTTAAAGTACAACGTGTTTGTTTTCAAATCGTGTAGAAAATGCAGTGATTCTGTGGCTTAGGCTTGTTGCCTACTTAGCACACAGCTCTGCTGCAGATACAGCTGTTCTGAGCTGAGCAGTCCCTGCTTGATGTCTGGTCCCGCTGATTTCAGGAGACAATTCTTATTCACAGGTCTTCACATAATATGACATGGCTGCCTGAGAGCTGGAGACATGAATGCCTTGTTTGATTTAAGATTTCTCAGTGATTTTTAATTTTGGTGCAGAGATCCCAGCAGAACTGATTTTAATTAAGAAAGTGATCCATAGCTCTTAGATTTAATGATGGGATGTGCCTGCTTACAGTGTGCAGTGCTGCCCTGCCTTAGGGATCTCTAGGCTAGCTCCAAATTAACCCATTTCACAAATTAGTTTCACAAGCAGAATTTTGCAGCTTCCCTGTCTGGTGTTGTCTGGTTTTGTGTTTTCTGAGGTTCCTCTCCATAGTGATGCACGGATGCACCCTCAGCCTCTTCTGAAGTGAGGTCAGATTTGGTGTTAAAATCAAGCAGTTCTTTGCTGTTTGATATGTAGATTTTGGTTTTCATCCTAAGATTTTAAGTTAGGCTAAAGGTCAATGCTTCCAAATGTTATTTTTAAAGAAGGCTGATACCTGTGTGGTAAAAGTGATGAAGCTGATGTCTGAGAAGCAGAAGTGCACACAGAAGTCACTGGAGCTGACAGATTTCAAAGGGCTGGTTGTGTAATCCACTAGCTTGGATGGTTTGATGCAATGCTGTTTCCAGACACTGTGGGGATTGCATGTGCCAGTGCTGGGTATTGCCAGACAGAAACCACAGCAATTCACCCTCAACATAATTACCACCTACAGCAAGGCTAGCAGCTTTTAAACGAGGAGGAGTGGGATTCTTTATCTAAGAAAACACCAAGGAGTTTATGTCTTTCTGTAAATCCACTTAATCTCTTCATTAGAAGGGCAAGGAATAGTGACAAACCTCAGCCAAACTGTGCATAATGAAGTATTTTTTAAATACTCCCTTTGATGTTAAACTGTAGCACAGGCAGAATCCAGAAAAATCAGGTGGCGTTTCTTGCAGTTCATACAGTATTAGCAGTGGTTTTGGACATGCAGCATAGCCCTGTTACATGGGAGGCTTTAATGTGCATTTTGGGTACTTTGTTTCCCTCTCTCTGGGTACGAAAATTAATAATATTTTAAGTATAGCTCTAGCCACTTACAGCCCTTTTCTGGATGGTTGGTTGCTTAAAATACGCAGCAATATTGTGAGAGGGGAAAATGCCGAGTTAAATATTTGTATTTAATTCTTTACTTCCTTTTCTTACCTACTTTACTAATTCCTCTCATTAATTGATTAAGAAACAAGTTGTCTAGCAACTATAGAGGTTGTTTGTAGATGTGGGGGGACTGTATCCTTCAGGGAGCGCAGATATGCAAAACCGGATGCTTGGGATTTGATTGTTTTGCTGTGCTGGTAGGAGTAACAGATCAGGGGAATGTAAAGTGGCTTCCTTTGCACCTGATCCAAATCCCATTAAAGCCAGTAAAAAGATTTCTAATGTTATTAGAGTCATGATGGGATCGCTCCAGCCGGACTCTTCTTGTTCCCTTGCTGCTAGCATTGCCTGCTCAGTGTTCCCAGTGGGATCAGTCATAGCAAGTAGGAAGTTTTGCACCCTCGCCCACAAGGAAACTGGTGTTTACAGGTTTAAAGGTTTCCCAGTCACTGCAGCTGCTCCTGGCCATTACAAAACTCGGGTAGCTGTAGTAGAAATGCTGATGGGGAGAGCTGCAAGGGGACCTGAGCACCCACAGTCTTCTCAAATGAGCCAAGTGGGCCCTTGGTGCTGTGTTATTCAAAATCTGACTACTTGGTTTGCAGATAGAATCAATTGCTTTGCCATTTATGTGATCTGTATTATTCCTTCTTGTAAGTGTGGGCACAAAGAAAGCCTGATACTGAAAAAGTGGTCTCTTGTGGCACAGATCTAGGGTTTCGGTCATTTGGATGAGCCCCTTTTGATTTGTGCCATGGAGGCTGAAAGATGGTTCTGTGCTGGCGAAAACTCAAGGTGCCTTCAGTGCAAAATTCATTACAGTGTAGGGGAATGCACCCACTGCCAAAAATATTTGACAGAGCATGAAAGGAGTACACTTTGCTCTGTTAGGTATGTCTGCAAAAAGCTGGAGAGGTACCTGCTATTTGCTTATGAAACATTGCAGGTATGCACATCTGTGCTCAGCTGAGTCTCACAAGCTGAATGCCCCCCTCTGCATCTCACATCAGCTCCAACTTCTTCATTGCTCCTTAGTCTGTAACTTGCAGCTCTCCCAGCGTGTTGTTCTGTTGTCCTGCCTCATGGAAGGGTTTGGCCATCGCAGCTTTGCAATAAATACATCTATATACTTGTTGAAGCATCTTAATTAATGTTGTAAGAACCAGCTATGAGCACTGCTTTTGATCCGTGTGAGCTTCTGGCTGTGGAATATTTGAAGTGATCATAAATCTCCTTGGGATGGATTTTTCCTCCCCTGAAACATAACCCCAGCCTCACCTGCACCTGAACTTCTTTTGTGTGTGATTTAATACCAGAAGCAGGAGAAAGCATCTCAAGTGATTTCCTGTGAACCTTTGCTCGAGGGGAAGGAGGAGACAGATGCGTTCACTGCCTGAAAAATGGTTGGCTGTTGGATGAATAGATCAGATAGTTTGGTGTGAGGGAGTGAATCTTTTTTGCCACTATTAGAATGGTATGAAGCAGATTTTCTTTTCTCATTGAGACTGTCTGTGTGACAGATGCAGTGGTAGTTAGGCCAAGAGATGGGCTTGCAGTTGTAAAGCTACAAAATCTCTGGCCTCTCTCAAGGCTGAGGGCATTCGATAGGCACACAGCTCACTGCCCAGCAGGTACAGTCAGCATCTCCCCACAAAGACCCAGTGCTCTTGGAAGGATGTGGGAATACCCTGTAATATCTCATGTGAAAGCTCCATCCTTCAATGCAATGAGTGTGGATGATACCATCAACCCTGTGGTAGTGTTTACAGAGTAACTTGTGCTGCTAAAGGGAAAATTTAAAACAATTGCGGGTTTTTGACTCTGACTGTGTCTCCCACTGCATGTGCTGTGTTCACTCAAGTTTTGAGTCCTGATTTAGGTAAATTCCGAGGCAATTCTGCCTACTTGCAGGTCACATTATCATCAGTGTGAGACAAGGACCACAGCATCTTTCAGAAGCAGACTGTAAATTAAGGCCTACAAGATCTGACCATGTCCCCTCAATCCTACTTTTGTCTTTTGCCTTAGGATAGAAGATTATATTTGTATGTCACAAAGCAGACCATAATGGTTATCTCAGAGCTCACTGTTATTTTGCAGTGTTTTTATGAGGCCGGTAGCCTAATGCTGCAAAGTTGTTTGTAATGTTAAGCTTCTACACCTAAAGCAGTGAGGTATCCATGGTAACCATCTAGCCCGTACACAGTCCCTCAGCAGCCTTTTCACACAGGTCAGAGCACGCACATTCTCAGAAACTGACTCAATTTAGTCTGCCTTAAACATCAAGTAATTTAAAAAGACACTAGTTCTGACTTTTTTTTTTCTTTGGTAATAGAATTTTGTTTTAATTAGCCATTCAAGCATTCTGCTAGTGAAAACAAAATAAAACACCTTTGCCACTGTAAATATATCTGTTGCTCAGACCTGTTCAAATTAAACCTAAGTCTTGTGCTAAAAATGTGCAAGGCTTTGCAGCAAGCAAATTCCAAATTAAAGTTTCTGCTTAACACTGCAGAAACATCCCGCTGTGAAGTTCACAATAGCGTTTTTTTCATCTAGGTCCTCTGTCAGTACTTGGTATACTCAGTTTCCTTTGACTTCTCTTGTAGTTGTCCAAGATTAAACTCTGAAAATTACCCTCCTTCCTTCCCCATCTCCTTGTTGATTTGCAGAATACACATTCATTAAGATGAGTTTCTGTTCTTATCTATAATGATTTTTTGCAGTTGTCTGAGGTTCTTATCTGCATATACCAAAACCCGAGGAAAATTCTCTGCTGAACCAGATGCCATGCTTGGAACTTTTTCATCTGCCAGCTTGCTTCCACCTTAAACTTTTCCTGTCCTATTTTTTTTTGGACATCATTTTGCTTCATCTTGGTTTGTTCTGTCAGTTCCAATGTTTTTGCTTTAGTGAATCATCAGGTGTGTTTCTGCTGAGAGTTTGGCTTAGTGACTCAAGAGTGGAGAAGGAGAAGGCTCAACTTTAAGGCTCAGCTTTTAACCAGATGCTTCGTTCCCAAACACTCACTTGCCCTTTCCCAGTCTCCTCCAGAGCTGCTTTGTTAATCAAGAGGCATGATTACCAGAATTACTGAGGGGCAATAGTTACAAATCATGTGTCACATGGATTGTAATATACCCTTGGTAGAGCAAGGGTACAGGGAGAAAAAAGGCAAACTCAGAGGGGACAAGGATGAAGAAAAAAGATGGAGGAAAGCAAAGCAGGAGAGACAAAATCCAGATCCTCTCCTGGTCTCCTGCATCATCCCTTCTGCACTATATAAATCTGTCAAGCTTTTGGCTGAGTCTCAGCAGCTCATGGTGCCACAGTTAGAATACTAATACTTGCTTTTCTACATACAGGGAGTTTTAGGCCAGAAAGGGACATTAAGTATGTAGGTGGAGGTATCTGAGTTGCACTCAGTCCTTTGCAGTCAAAAAGCCATTTCATTATCAAGTGGATCCACAGGGAGATAGAAAGGCACTAATATGTATAGGAAACCAATTTATATAACAAAGCCTTTGCAAAGTGGTAATTAATTAAAGGAACCAAATAATGGTGATGTTCTGGTCAGTGTTATTTAGGGCTCAGTGAGGGATCTGGTGTTCATAGGCTGTCATCAGAACTGAGAAGTCTGATGCTGTGGCTGTCTCTGCCATGCAGAGACGTTCTTTAGTGTCTTAGAGGATGAGGTACTTTGTACTTCGTTAGTAGAAAACAGAAGAGTCTTCTGTGGGAGTAAGAAGGAGAATTTGGAGTCACCTGGCTGAGCAAGTGAGTGTGTGTTCCCAGGTCCACACCTGCAGAATATCTCACTGGGGAAGGGAGCCTAGAGCTTCTCTTTAAGAAGCTGCCTTTTGTTCAAAAGCTGAAGTGTTTCTACCTGCCATTGTTTTTTATATAATCCACTAATATTTTGCTAAGGATATTTATCAGCTAGATGAAATGCAGACCTTTTTCGTGTAAGGATTTTAGTAATATGTTTTCTTGCTATGGCAGTTCCATGTTTAGCCTGTTGTAATCAGGGTTCCAACTGATATTTTGGGTGACTGTAGTGCTCTGCATGTGTCCTCATCAGAGATTTCATAAAAGCTGTTTTTCTCTGGAATCTACATTGGGTTGCACTGTTTTTAGACTTGGTACACTTAATGTTCTCTTTTAAACACATGTGGATTGCTAAAGAGGGTCAGACCAGAGTGTTTCTTGCTGTGTGGCCATCACCAGATGCTTCAGAAGGTCTAAGAACCCCCACTGCAGGCAGACTTCAAGTTTTCTATTCTTCCTGAAGTCTTGGGATAATCCTTAACAGTAAGATCATAAATCTGTGGGCCCTAAAGCAAGAGATTTTGTCTTCTTTCCCATAGTTGTTTTTTTAACATTTGCTATTGTAACTGGTTTTACTTGTTGTCTATAGAAATGCCCAAATCCTCTTCTGAACCTTGCTGAATTCTTGGCCTTGCTGACTTCCCATGACCATGTAATTATGTGTGGGCTAACAATTACTTCTTTATCACTTTTTCATTCACCCTCTTTACATAACATTGGGGTCGACTTTTGTGGTGGGAGAAGAAACAGGAATTCTCAACCTCCCCATCTCCACCCCATTAAAGCTTTGCTGTACTTTTGCCATTTCTTTTTCTGAGATGAGAAATCTCAATCCGTAATACCAGAGTTTTTCCATACCTTTGTGTGCTCCCAGCACTTCTCTGAGCCTTTTAGGAAATGGCAACCTGTGGAAAACACAGGACTTAGATGAAACTGGGTCACTGATCTAAATTGGAGCACTAATTTTGCCTATAACATTTCCCACCCTACTATATGTTTTCACAAGTTTTTTTTCTGTGTTCAGAAAAGAGAATTTTACTAGTAATCAGAATAGCCTGAGCAGTCAGTTCTGTAGCCCCTAAAACTGTTGGAGGATTTTGTTTTGTGTTCATTAAAAGCACTGACCTGGTGCCATGCCCATGCAGTTTAATTCCCAGTTACTGGAACTGTAAAGCTCATCTTGGTTTCCATAGTGCCGTTGAGCCCTAATGTTGGGATGTTGCATTGCATTTATCAGAGAGATGTCAGGAGTGGGGATTTCAGTACCCTTGAAACACAGGAGAAAAATAGTGCTGTTACAGGACTTCCAGAGCAGGTTTCCTACAGGCTCCCAGTCAATCTGTGCTGTACTTAACACCTCTAAAGAAGTATATGACATTGTATTTCTGTAGCTACATGCTGTGCATGTAGGAACATGCCAGTGATAATATATTTCTCCTTGTAAGCAATAGGCATTTAGGCATTACAGTGGCAACAGCTTCATAATAAATATATGCTAAAATCTGGTATGATGAAATAGCTAATGCACATGTGCTGCGGTCTTATCTGGGACATAAATAACTCAGCAATTTTCACAAATATTAAATATAAAGGGGCAATTTAATATTATGGGTGAACAGCTTGTGTATTAAATTTTATATAAACATGAATCTGCCTTTTAGTAGTGGGAATTTGAAAAGCTGAGGCAGGCTCATGAAAATGTGACTTCATCTCCCCGTTGTCTGTACCTTTGAACAGCTGATTTAATTTCAAGCAAATTTTGGTCGTTTTTTCAATCAATTGTAGAGTGGCTTCAATGTTATTTTTTTTCTGTTCAACATTGAAGATAACTTTTTCCTGATCTCGGGAAATTTAGCATTTAGAAATTGTTGTTGCTCCTGAAATAAGATGACAACCAAGAAGCTATTGAGCTCTGGTGTGACAGCCAATACACCTCTGAAAGTTATTAACAACAAAATGTTACTCTCTTAACAACAGTTATGAAACTTAACAGTTTCATGCAGCAACTTTGGCTAATAGAAATAGTTTATGAACCTTCTGCTGTGGTGTTGCACAAAGACAGAATTATTTCCATGGCAGTCTTCAAAGGATGTTATTTGGTTTATTTGTTTGAACTGATGAAATTTTAGGCCCTAAGAGTGAAAAGCTAATATTGGGCTCTAATTTAAAAGGAAGGATTGAGAACTGCTTTGGAAACAGAGAGGTTTTTCCTAGTGAAGGTTGCCTTCAAAAATCAGAATGTTTGTCTGTCATTGGAAGAAAAGGTCTGTCAAAAAGGTCAGATATGCCAGAAAAGACCAGCTCTAGCACTGAGTCACTGCAGGTTTGTGAATCAGTGGGTAAAATCCAGGATAATCCTTGAAGGAGCCTGGAGAGGTGCTTAGCCTGCTTACTAATTAATTACATTAATGAGAGGTGAGGTAGCCTGGCCTAACCCAGGCTCTGAACCAGGACATGATTCTTGATTCCTGGGGAATCAACCTACCAAAGACTTTTTATCTAGCCTCCTGAGGAACTCAGCACTGGGGAAGGATATCGTGGAGCCCAACTCTTCTCTGTGGCAGCACAGCCTTTGCCAGGGCAGGAACAAGATCTTAGATCTCAAATGATGTTGTCTGAGTCACAAGATTATCCATTTCACATACCTGATCAAGGGATCAAGGGTGTGGCCTTACCTCCTAATCCTGTATTGCTATTAATTCTCAGTTACTTGGGAGTGGATTTGCTGTTTGAGGAAGAGCAGATCGAGCTCCTTGTGGTGACAGCCAAGTGTCAGCAACAGTGTCCTTGCTGAGAGTCAGCAGCAAGGATCTGACAAAAATCAACAAATCTGCCAGAGGAGGTTGCTAAATATTTATTTGATATTTGCCACCTCTGCAATCGAAGTCATGAGTCGGGCTCCTAGAAATGATGAAACTGCTTTGGTTTGGTTTCTTAACAGTCAAAACCTCTTCCACATATTTTAGGGTTTTTTTTTTTCATTTTTTTTCTGGCCCTCTGGCTCTGGCCACACAGATTTCACATTTCCAAGTACTATTCCCAGGACCAGGAACAGCAGACATTAGCGTGGTGGTGGGATGGTTGTTTTTGGTCTGGAATTTTTTTTTAATATAAACTGGGATTCTCATACAAGCACAAAACTTTTGGGGCTGAATTCAGGTGCCAGTTATCTTGGAAAAGATTATACAGTTGGGAAAGTTGACATGAATAGAAAATTCCCAATCAAGTTTACTGGAAATTTATTCAAGCTGCTACTACTACTACTATTTTTAATTTTTTTTAATAACTGGGAAACATGAATTATATATATTTTCAAATTATCCCTGTCAAAACGGATGGCTAATAAAGCGCTAGACTTGTAGTGTTGTCTAACTTTGGTCTACTTTTCTGTTCATCTGACATGCCACCTAATTTCGTAGATGTAGTGAAATCAGTGCAGGAGCTGGCTTTGTTCCACGTGGGAATTGTTCTCCTCTGCTTAGAAAAGGAGGATGCTTTGTTTTCCCTGCCGTGCTGTACAGCACAGAGTGAAGGGACAATCTGCCCATCACTTCAGTCACCACTTAGGACATCTCCTGCTGTATCGACCCCACCTAGGTTATTTTTTGGAGCTTATTTGTGCTGGTTTTCCAGCAAGGTGGATGCTAAGACAATGTTTCCACACACCACTGATAACACTTTAAATACTGCTGCTGGCCTGAACTGCTGCAAGGTTGGTTCCCTTCTGCCTGTTTTGCTGCATGGATGGAAGCTACTGGAATGTTTTGGCCAGCTGTTTTCCTCTGCAGTTGCCACAGGTATATTTGAAGACTGATTTTTTTTCCTCTTAATGCTTGAAATCCAAGAAATCAGCAACACTTTGGTGTCTGTTTCCATCTAAGAATGCAAGAGCTGTTTCTCAGAA
Source organism: Lanius collurio (assembly GCA_020086605.1). Lineage (NCBI taxonomy): Eukaryota > Metazoa > Chordata > Aves > Passeriformes > Laniidae > Lanius > Lanius collurio. Next base: position 28,205,883 of record JACBWW010000009.1, on the reverse strand, counting down.
GCATCAGGTGTGTTGATCATTTTGTCAGGCTGGCTCTCAGGGCTCTCTGGATACAGGGTTGCTGATCATTGTCCAAAGCATGTCTTTAAATCATGGAAAGACAGAATCTGGCAGTTCTGTGTGTTGAATATAATGGTGTTCAGGCAGAGGTGAGTGGCACTTGAGGAAAAAATGTTTGGTTTTGGTGTTGTCTTGGGATTGTTTTAAGACAATTCATATGCCCCTTGATTATTTTGCAAGAATGCTGAGAATTAGTTTCTTTTAATATCACTTTTTAAAAAAGAATAATATAGACATATAGACCACTCCTAACAGCTAATAATTATATATTATTATTAACTGTGAACATTTCTATTTGTTGGGGAAAGTGACCCAATTTAATGACATGTACACAGCAAAACTACAAACCATTGAGAACCAATGAGAAGTGTTCATTTAGTATTGTGTTAGTACTACCCATGACTTGTGTCAAATTAAAAGAAAAATTTCCAGAAGCCTGTAACCTGCAAAATAATTCTGATAACCCGGTTTATGAAATGCATGAGTTCCTGCAAAGGTAAGCAATGACACAAGTACAGATTCTGAATTTCTGAAGTGTCATCATCAGTCTTTGGGGTGACCTCACTGTGGCCTTGTGGTGCCTGAAGGGAGCCCACAGGAAAGATGGAGAGAGACTCTTGACAAGGGCCTGGAGTGACAGGACAAGGGGGAATGGCTTCACACGGACAGAGAGCAGGTTTAGATTGGATATTGGGAAGGAATTCTTCCCTGTGAGGGTGCTGAGGCCCTGGCACAGGTTGCCCAGAGAAGCTGTGGCTGCCCCATCCCTGGCAGTGTCCAAGGCCAGGCTGGATGGGGCTCTGAGCAAGCTGGGATAGTGGCAGGTGTCCCTGCCCATGGCAGGGGCTGGAACTGGATAAACTTTAAGGTTCCTTCCAACCCAAACCAGTCTATCATTCTATGATTTTGTAATCTTTACTAGTAGACAAGGAAGAAGTCGAGAAATCAGTGGAACTGGTGGCAGGTAAAAATGAGCAAAAAAGCGAAATACAGAAATGCCTCCTGAGCCAGTTTTAAAGCCCCAAGCCAACAGGTGAAGATTCTGCTGTATCTGATTCAAAACAGGGCAGGCACTGCATCTGCAGAGCATCCCTCAGCTAGTAAATCAGTATCTGTAATGCTCTGGCTTTGAAGTTCAACATAATAGCAATATGGCAAAAGACAATAATATCATGAAATTGGTATTTGGCCGCTTCTATTATTTTGCCTTGCTACCTGTTTCAAATTGCTTGTAAAATGTCAAAGCACAGTAGTGCTCATAAGTATGCATCTGGAAATCAAGTATCTGTTTTGGTAAATATTCACATTAGGGCACTTAGGGGCAATTTTTTTTTCTTGCAGAGCATGAGGAGTTCCACACAGAAATCCTGTTAACAAATAATAGGATTTGTGTGCACTACTCCCTGTGCATCACTTTGAAAGTTTACCCCCCGCAGCATAAGAGTTAGATAATTTTAGTCTTTGAAAATTGTGCTTCTCAGATCCAGTCTTTTCCTACAGTCTGTTATTGATGGTGCACTCATAAATGCTTCTGAATAATCGTGATCAAATCGTACATTGTTTTCTTTTGGTGCTGGAGAACTTGAGTTATTGCATGTCTCAGTGCTTTGTCTTGTACTGGAGGAAGTGTGAAAGGAAAAATTACAGAGGTGCAAACATGACCTGGTTTGTAAGTGCACAGTTTATATGCACAAGTGACAGATATAAACAATAATATTTGCCCACAGCAAAGACCTGTTCTCTCTATATATAAATGCATATATTCATATCTAGAGATCTGATATTAGAACAAAAAAAAAGACATTCAGCAGCTACTAATACTTTATGGCCCAATAGAAAAATCAGATAATTATGAATTCAAACTGTGTTTTTCCAAAGTGCTTTCTTCTCAGTCCAAGCCTGAGTGCCCCAATGCTGAGGTTTTCACTAACCCAAACAATTTTTCTCTCCTGCTGTATTCCTAGTGGAGACACTTCTTAAGGTACTGCCAAAAAATTTTTCTCTTAATATGATGCTTTCCTGAGTTTCCTCAGGGTGCAAAACTGGACAGTTATCAGGCAGAACCTGTGGGTTTTTTTGCAGCGTATCCAGTATTCTTTTCCCTATCCATATTGAAAATGGACTGGTAGTAGCAGTTGTCTTGCACTAGTTTGGCACTTAAGCTTCCAGCTTTCTGTGGAATCTGGAACTGCAAAGGAAAGAAGAATTAAAAGACTGCTTAAAATATGAACTCCTTCTTAGAACAAATGTAGTTTGGTTTTGGAGAAGGTCGTGCTTGGTTTTATTTATTTGAACCTGTTAATGCATCTCTGCATTAGTTACAGTGTCAAGTTTATTGGTTAGTATTTGTGATGTAGGCAATTTGTATTGAGACAAGTGGGATTCCTCCCAGTTTTGTGTAGGATTGAACAATGGCACATTTTAAATGTGGGGTGTCTCTGCCTAATGAGAGACAGCTGAGAGGTGTGGGTGGCCAGCTTTGCTCTCCTAAGAGAACTGTGTCATGAAGTCTGGTGCATATTTTGGGTTGTTTTTTTTCTTTTTAGACTTGGATAAAACGCTTTTGCCTGGCAAAGTGCGTGTCTGCTCCTTCTCCTACTTAAGTTGCTGGCAAATCTCTCGTTGATTTTAGTGGACAAAAACTGGACAGCAGCTGGACCCAACTTCATATTTAAAAGTGCTTTTTTCCCTGGGGTGAATAAACTCCCCAGTGTGCAAATGACTCTGCTGTTGGGTGTCATATTTTATTGGTGAAAATATATCACTTTCAACTATCAGTTGGCTATGAAAACATCTTGTTGCAAAAAGATCAAAACCAAGAAAAAGCTCACTCTGTGTAAAAACAAACAAACAACTCCCCAAAACAAACAACTTCCCCCAATTCGTGAGCCCCCTGGAAGTTGCTGGCATCATGAAAACAGAAATTTTCCCCTTTGTGGACATAATAGGAGTCAAGACTCCAGGGCTCTCTTCCAAGCCTGTGCTTGTGCAACACCATGCGTGTGGTAGCCATGGCCTCAGCTGATCCCTTTTGGAGATGGGAAGATTTCTGTGTCATCTTGCATTTCAAGAGCAGGTTGAATCATAATTTAAAGGGTTATGAAACTACGCATAGTATCTTCACAGAAGCCACTTGCACAAAACTCCTTCTCCCACCATGTTTTGTCTCCAGGAGAAATAAGGGAACAAAATGGGTGACAAGCAACAACAACAACAAAAAAGCAACAACCAAAAAAATCATCCTGAAGCAGGCACTCTGACCAAGCAGAATAGAAATTTCATTTATAAATAATGACAAGAAACATGTAGAAGTAGATGTCTTTTAAACAGCCTTCATAGAAAGCCAGGCTTCTAACCTCATCTATATTTACTACAGGAAAAGGTGGCATGATGTCTTCATAGATTATGTGAGATGACATATTTTTGTCACCCAGCTTGTTCTCCTAATGTAGACCACAAGATCTTCAAATAGTTTCTGTCTGAGAAGCCACCTAGTCGTGGTTTAGTAACTGCCAGCAGTACAGACTATCACACCTCTTCTTAAGCTGTTCCAATAGCTAAATGCCACTACTGTTATATAAAATAAAAATAAAATCCATAACCCATAAACTGAATAACCCAGCTGCCTCTACCTCTTTTCTAGCTGAATTTCTCCATTTTCAGCTTCTCACCAGCATGTCTTGCACATTTTATCTTTAGACTGAAGTCATCCATTATATCAGATTTCTTATGTAGATAGTCAGAAACAGAGTTCATGCTTAGACTGATAAACTCAGTAGAAAGCCTTGAATTTCTGATGAAAAGTCTTGTTTTATTCTGTAATCACTCTCATGGAGCTTCTCCAAACCTGATCCAATTTGTCAGCATTCTTCTTGAACTGTGGACACCAACTTGTGATGTGGTATTGCTACAGTAACGTGCCCCTGCATGTGAATAAGTGAGAGAGTTTCACAGATCCCACATAACAGCTCTTGTTACCCTTTGCAGAATTGTGGGATTTGGGGAGTTGTCATTGTACTGATTTTTCTCCTAGGACTTTCATTCTTCCCTGAAGTCATGACCTCCTAAGAATCCTCAAATTTTTTTTGTGTGTTCTGTATTTTATTGTTATTAAGACATACAGAGGTTTGGCTATAATGACACTCATATTGTTTTCTTCTAGTCAGTTTAATAAATGATGCCTAAATTCTTAGCAGTGAATTGACCTCATCCCCCCTTTTCTGTGTGTCTTTTCCAAACACAATTAATAATTATTTTCTGTATTCTTTCATTTCCTTAAGAAAAGCCCCAAATGAGGCAGACAATACATGCTTCATGTGTTTGCCCATTAGAAGCCCATACATTTGTTTATGATTTCTTGCTTTAAATTGCACATTGAGTTCTGTCAGTCGCTGAGTTGTTAAGCCGTTTGATAACTATCCTTCTGGGCTTACTTAGTCAAAAATTTTGCCTTACAGGATTGTGTCACACTGCACAGTTTATCAAACTTTGCCAGAATGATATTTTTGTTATTAGCAAAAGCAAAAGATAATCTTCAGAAGTTTCAGAAGGTCTGTTTTGGCGAACCTGTATTGAGGTGATTATTACAACATGACACCACTATTAAAACTGCCATCAGTATATAGTAGCTTCCTTTAATTGTGTGTTAATGGAATGCAAAATCAGCCATTCCTTTGCTTTCCCAGAACTGTTATCAAGCTCAGAGCAGAGGACTAGATAGCGTTAAAAATTGTAAGAAGTACTCCGAGGTACTTTTGGAAAAGTATCATTGCATGTGAGATGTCTCATAGTTCTCTGGGATTTTGTGTCTCTTCCAAACTTTCTGAAAACCTGTATTAATAGACCAGAGATCCCCATCAGCTCCTCTTTTATACTTGGCTGCAAGTTATTCAAGTTTTCATGCCTCTTCCTGGATTAATGCTGAAATACGCTCACAACATCATCCACTATATCACAGAAATACTGGTTGGATGTAGCTGCCTTTTCTGTGTAATCACTGATAATCTGAGCATTTCCACTTCATTAATTTAAGACAGAGTAAGAACCAGAAGGGATCACCAGACCCTCTAGCTCAGCCTCCGTAATGTCATAAGTATAATTCCAATTCCTTAAGAAGTGTGCAGAATTATTTAAGGCAGGACAGAGAAATTTTGGAGGTGTGATAGGGAGAGCTGGTGCTGATGCAGGTATCCATGATAAGCCTCAGGTACCTCTCTCAGCCATTGCTTCCTGGCACATCCTTATGTGGAACCAGCCTTTTGCAGGCTCAGAGAAGGCAAGTGAATGAACAATTGTATTAAGGCATTTAAATCCAGTTTAAAGACCAACGAGTATAATGAAATACGGACTGAGAAAACGTAATTTGTTTGTGTCTACATGTTCCTACTGGAATAATTATTCCCGGTTGGAAACTTTTGCCTGTCAATCCCTAGCTATTTAAAACTGCAACAACAATATCCAGTTGTTGCTTTCCTGTGTCCCCAGTCTTTATCCTAGCTTTTGTGAGGGACAATGCAGTGGTATTCATCAGCAACAATAAGACTGTTATGTTTCATTGTGTTTTTTACAAAGCTATACAATGTTCTAGCCACTATGGAAGGGTTGCAGTCAGCTGAGTGATGTTTACATGCCACTTCCATACCCTAATAAGAGGTATAAAAGAAAGTCTATTGTAGCCAGCAGGGAAGAGATGTAGCTTGGAAGGCCAGGACTTCTGCCTCATATAGAAATACAGATAGCACTGCACTGCATAGCATGCTTTTATTTTTGGCCTTTCCTTTAGGGCCATGAGTGTCAGTAGTAGCTGCTGCAAACTGCTTATTCATGCTGCTGCTGTAATCATTTGCTTTTGGGCAGTATTAATTTTGTGGCTGTGCTAAGTTAGGAATCCTTTCCCAAGGATATCAATGGCATGGCTGTCTCACTTGTCCTAGCAGCAGCTGGTCTCGTCCCTGTGATGGGGCTGTTCTTGACTGTGTTTGTTGGCATTCCCGTAAAAGCATTCCCACACACCTACACCAGCAGGATCAGCACTTTTTCTGGAAGCAAGGTCTTTCCAACTTTTTCTAGGATGGTGCCTCACAGTCACATGCTGGAGGTGATGGGCGTTTCTGATACATTCCTTGGGCATTTCTCTGCACATTTCTCAGCCCTGGTTTGTGTGGCTGGGCTCTTCTGCTCTTTGTAGTGGCAGCTCATTTCACAAGACTCATGGAAATCATATGGCTGCCTGAGGTCATCACAGAGAGGATGAAGATCCCGAGTTTGCAAATATGTGGGTTGAGCCTGGGGTGCATTTCTGACACAGCTGTCAGGCAAAGCAGAGGTTCCACCACATTTTTGCTTTTCAAACATGGCATCCTTGACTCTTGACACTTTGGCTTCTGGATATAACTGTTTCTGGATTCATGGGAGGTTGAGAGAGAGCAGGAATCCTAATAATTAAGACTTCTTGGAAGAAGAAATAAAATCTGTGCCTTTGTTTGGATATGGGTGGAGCAGAATTCCCCTTTCAGTAGCCAGTTGGAGAAACATCTTCATATCCCCTGGTGTCTTTGAAGGTAATGAGGCAGGAGGAAGATCTGAGATGTGCTAACAGTTACTTGCTTTCAGTTAACCAGACCACAGTGCTAAATCACTCAGTTTATCAGTCAAAAGCTATTTTATGGTTTTAAACATTCTTCTTGGTAAAATAAGTGTTCTTTTGGTTGAACAATAAAGCTTGTGACCACAGGTAGTATTCTTAACTATATATAGATGGCTTTTGGTGTTTCTTCCTGTGACTGCCCTGTGACTGTTTATATAATTTACCATTAGTCATCAGCAGACTGCATAGGTTGCTGGTTGAGGAGGTTGACTCAAACTGGGTGGTTAGCCAAGTGCTATTGCAAATGCCAGCCTTTCCGAGGAAAAGATCGTGTCTCAAGGCAGTGCCCATTCTGGATTGGGTCCTAGTTGGGAGTTAGGAAGGGTTTCTCCTCTGTGATCCCATTTGTGTGACACAGTTTTATGATTCTTTTATATATATGCCTGAGAAAGTTTGAAAAGGGACTTCAGCCTTCTTCTCAGTCCATGTTTATCAGTTCTGATGGGAACTCTTTTCCATCAATAATATGTTTTTCTTCTTCAGGAGATGAGGAAAATGAGGTTCTCTTTGCTGTGAGACACTGGATTTTGGTCCCAGCTAGAGACAGGAGGTCGAGCAGTAGGAGCTGGTGCTCTTACCCATCTTAAAATTGCTTATGAGCTTGGTTACTGTACCCTGTCCATGCACTCTGGGTTAAACCCCATCACAACCAGGCTGGGGTGGAGTCTGTGTGAGTTCCTCAGAGACTTCTGGTTCTTTGCCTTCCGATGTAGTGCAGAGCGCACTGGATTAAACTCACCTGGAAAATCCACCCAATAAATTCCCTGTAGGTGACGCTTCTTATTTTTCTTGCAGCCATTGTATTTATGGCTTTTGATATTTTACTGTAGACCTTGTACTTTCCTTGGCTGTTTGAGGCAATTCTGTACAGACTTTTATCAAATGAAAACACCAAAATGTGAGAACTAGGAAAGAATGGCTGGTTGGTGTTGTCAGGCAACACACAAAATCCTGCATTTTGGCACTTGTTTCAGGTGGACAGGCCATTGTCTTCAGGGCCCATGAAGCAGTGAAGCCCTTCTGTGGTGTGTGGTTGCCACTGGAAATACTGCCAAGTTAACAGAGAAGTGGGAGTGTGAGAGTGCCTGGAACTTGCTTCCCCACTGCCTGCTGTCTGTGGTAGCCACAGAGATGTTTTGATTGAAAAGTTGACTGCTGCACTGATGCACAGGCACTGGCGAACTGCTGGATGTTGAGAATGCTTCTAGTGCACATAATTTTTAGATTTTTTTTCATTAGAACCAGCAGTTTAGTAAAAAAGGAAAGAATTGTTCAATTCTACTGCCAAACTCTTAAAATGACCCATTTTCCCCTTCTGTGTTGAGCACTGGAGACCTTACTTATTCCTCTTTAGGAAATCAGAGGTTACACATACGCCTACAGCTGTTGTGTCACCTTCTGCCTCAGTAAAGCTGGGGCTGTTCTTTCAATGTAGACTGCAGGTGTTCTGTGGAGACTGAAGGCAAAATAAAAATGCCAGGTAATTGGTACCCCCGACTCTCAATCCATCATGTCTTGTGTTACAGAACATAAGTGAAATGAAAGGGAAGCTCTTCAGAGAGCTGCATGCAAATTTTGACTAGTTGTGGTTTTGGAAGTCAAGGAGCAAGGAGATACAGAGAATGCTTTTTAAGCTGTTCTATCAAATGTCATATCTCTGTTTTAATATTTTATGTGATGTGGCTTCTTTCAGATGATCAGCTGGATTATCTGAGATCAGAGAAAAGGGAGTGGTACTACTCAGCTGCAGAAAATAGGAACAAAGTGCTGCCATAGCAGGGTAGGGCACAGACTTACTGACTGCAGAGCACTGGCTATTTGTGGAGCTTGTTTTAGTATACACATCTCACAGATAGCCAGTCAGAATTACTGAGGTGGAGGTGTTTTATTTATAATCAATAAGTTTAAAACAAACTTCAAAAAAAGTTTATACAATGCTATTTTAGAATTTTTCCCCTGGGATTTGTTTGATAAGACCATTAGATATTTGTTTTCTGGACAAATTTCCTATTTGTGTGCTTACTAATTATAATGGAAAGACCTAGTAAATTATGTATCTGTGTTAAACAGCTTGCTTTTCAAACAAAGGAAATTGGCCACAACTCTCATTTCTTCTATTTTTATCTTTCTCTTAAAGGGCAACACTTTAAGGAAAATCCTCCTGTATCGGTACTTTAAAGGGGAATATGGAAGTGGTATGAATGGGCCCCTGTCTGCCAGCTACAGCAAAACTGCACAAGTGGGAGGTAAATCAACACACATCATTTCAAGAGAGCAAAATTAGCAGCACCGTTTTTTCTAATAGGCACATTGGACATGCTCCAGGCCTTCAGTTGGTAAATAAATCAAACATGTTCTGTAACCACTTAGAAGAGAGGTAGTGTCAGACTCTTCCTATTTTTAAGATGCACACACTTGTCTCAGATTGTGCATTTAGATCTACCAAAGTAGGTACCAGGAAATCCTCATCCAGAAATTCAACTAAGCACAAAAGTTTTGAAGAGAGATGATGATGTTTCTGGAAACTAAAATTTTTTTTATGTTCCAGATCCTTTTTTGATACATGGAAAATAAAAGATCTAAGGCAAAGCTTTTCACAAAAACCCTGTTTAGACAATGGAACAGATTTTCCTGAGAGGCTGTAGAATGTGTCAGTTCTTGTTACAACTTTGCTGGACAAGACTCTGATGAACCTGTCCTATCTTCCTGTGGGCAGGAAGTTTCAGCAGATGATCTCTGTAGGTCCATTATAATTTTTTGTAATTTTTTATAATCATTCTGCTGTAGAAGCCACAGGAAGTTACTTCAGGGTGGTTTCTAGGAAAACCCATAATAAGGGATGTCATAGGAAATGAGGCAGGAGCTGTACAGAGCCAGGTCAAAACTGCATTTTGCATTTTCAGTGCACACTGAAGGCTTATCCAGATTTGTCAGCTTTTCCAGATGCTACCCAGATGTTCCTCCTTAACTATTTCAATGTAGACACTGGAAATCTTTATGGTCTTAATATCCTATACACCCAGTTTTTCTCCCTAACAAACAAGAGACTGAAGTTTTACTGTTTTTTTAGTTCTCTCTAAAAAGTGTGTGTGTGTATGGCTTCATCACAAAGTCTGAAGCATTTTAATCAGTTTAATCAAAGTAGTACTGGCTGATTAAAGCAGTACTGTATTTTTACTAATGAAGTAGGCACAGTTACGTCTTTAGAAAAGTAAGTATAGCAGGAAAGATGATCATCTGGGATAATAAAAGGTGGTTGATTAATGAGCTAATACAATTTAGCAAAATTTCTTCAACCCACACCTTTAATTGGGATTAACTCAAGTCTGAGTTGTTAAAGAACGTCATGATGATGATGATGATGATGACCTAGGAGTTGGCAAAAGCATTTGACTGGAAGGGCAGGGTGGATTTACCAGGACACAGTTTTTTGTATCGATTAGGCCTGAGGTTGAAGAGCAGATTTAAAAGTGGTTCCAGAGCACTGACCCTACTCACAGTTTAGTGTATGCAGCAGTGAAATTAAGAAAGGGTTCAGTGAACAAATCAATGTCATTTCCAACTTATTTATTGTCTGAATATCATGACAAAACAATGGCTTGGGGATTTGTTATATTTCTTATTCTTAGAGCCCAACATTGCAGTTTCATACAAAAATCTTGTTTATATCAAAGGGAATTTTGCCCGACAGAATTTCAAAATTAAATTTATTATGTTGCTATTGTGTGCTTTATCACTACTTACAGCTTCATTTTCATGTATGTGTGTGAAGCAGACATGAATGCCATTTGTGTATTTGTCTAATTTGCAGGTGGATTTTCAGGACAAGATGGGGATAAGTCTGGGGTGACTATGTTTGATATCCAGTGCCTCCTGGACAAAGAAGGTGCCTCAGAACTGGTCATAGATGTGATAGTGAACACCAGAAATGACAGAATTTTCTCAGAAGGCATTCTGCTTGGTATTGCACTGCTTGAAGGTGGAAATACGCAAACACAGGTACTTATTTAATGTGCTTATTCACATATTGATTCTCAGATGCATGTGGTCTGGAGACAAATAAAGAGAACCTTTTTGCTGTGAGTCCTGTGAAAAGTTTGTCACTAGAAAATGTACCACTGTAATACAAATGTAAATATGCCCTACTGCTATGCAATATTCATAGTGGAGGATCTTCAGTAGAAGAAAATGGTTTTCAGCTGTCCCTTTCTGTTTAGTACTGTGCTGCTTTTTAGTAATTGCCATGTGACCATTATACTCAGTTATTTGATGTCACTCTTTGTAAAATTAAAAATTATAATACTTCTAAGTTTAAAATGACAAATTATTTTCTGGAAACCTTTAGAGGCCTTCATCAAAATTTCCAAAGAGAAAAAAAATGGTCATTTAGGAAGACCAGTATCCCAGTCCCACAGAAAATACCTGCTTTAATCTATAGATTCTAGGGTTTTTTGTGAATTATATCCACTCACTCAGATTTAGCCAAACCAAATGGTGGAGGGAACAGAGAGAATTGATATGATGAGGGTAGGCTGGGAGAATTGGGATTGTTTGTAAACTTTTGCAAATGGTACTGAGCCTCCTTGACAGTTATACTAAGGGACTGGAATTAATAACCTGAAATAATATTTAATATTAAACTCTATAGCACAAAAAAATGAATATAATCCAAGCTATAATATTACATATTAGATGTTCCAGGCTTCCTCTTGTTGTTATATAATAAGTTACTTTTCACTGTTATTTGTAGATAGAATATTATGACTCTTGTAAGCCTGGAGAAAGGGAGAGTGTCACAAAGTAATTTAACTTCCAGTACAATATTGTGACATTTAAAAGACTGCAAATAGCACTGTTCACCATTTTACCCAAATTTTAAAACATTATCATCAATCTTTGTTACCAGCCTTGTGTATCACTTTGTGAAAGAACTGGTCAGGCAGTGGCCAACATTAGTTCTGTGTAAGTCAAGTAATTATTCATCATTTGTTTCACAAAAGAAATAGTGTATTTTTGTATTTCTTCTTTCTTAGAAGATTGATATCTAAAGAATGTGGGTTTTTTTTCAGTATTCAACTTACCAGCAACTAAAGGAGCAGAAAAAGTCAGAAAGGTTCTTTAAAGTGCTCTATGATCGCATGAAAGCTGCTCAGCAGGAGATCCGATCCACAGTGACAGTGAACACTATTGATTTGGGGAGCAAAAAGAAAGAGGATGACAGTGACCTCACCATATCTATTCCCAAAAAGAGAGGTAAGGAGTCACCCCTGTGAAAGAGGGGAGCAGGGCGTTGTATTGACACTGCATGTACTGCACCACTGATGCTCTGTTAAGCTGATCAATGAACTTTAATACTAATCATTGCAAATTTGCATCTTTTGCCTAATTTTCTGTTAATTATAATCCATCTCAGGTCGGCTTCAAGGAATTAGTTTTAATGAAATCAGTGAAGCTCTGCCAGTTTGCATCAGTAAAAGATATAGGACCATATTTTTAGAGAAGCAGAAACAGAGGCTGCTGCTGATGGGGATATTTCACAAGAGCAAGCGCAGGAACTGATTTCCCACCCTGTGGTCTTCCCATTGTTCTCATCATTTATTGTATATGGGAGAGAAATAGTAGGGCTTTTTGTGTTAATATTCTGTTTCACTCTGGTTTGTGGTTTATTTGGAACGTGCTATCCCTGCATGAATGTTCCTTTGATATTATCTGTGAGTTGCCTAGAGGTCTTTGAAAAGTTAGGCACCAACAAATAAAAAGTTGCATTCATTATTATTGTTTTCTTATTGTTTAATCAAATGGGGACAAAGACTTTCAAAAATGAAGGAAAATTATCTTCTTTGCAGTTAAGGATTCAAACCTGCATCTGAAAGAGGGAATGAAAGGACAGTTAACAGAAGCATCTTCTGCAACCTCCAAGGCTTACTCTGTGTACAGAAGAGAAATGGACCCAGAAATAGATCTGATGGGCTCGGGGACAGATGCTGCAAATGCAGAAGAGAAGTCTGCAGAAGAAGCAATTATGAGCCCTGCCATTGCAATCATGCAGCCAATATTGAGATTTCTTCAGCTGCTCTGTGAGAACCACAACCGAGAGCTCCAGGTAAAGTGTTTTGAGCTGAGTTTTTATAGGGGTGTTATTAGAGGGGCTGCACCTTCATAAGGGGAGAAAAACATGCCTGTGCCTGGCTCCTGTTACAGGAGTGTCTGAAATGTTGGGTTTTTTTGGTCCAAGGGATAAAATAACCCTTTTCAAGAACCATTTAGGTGCTGTGGTGGAGGAGCACATGTTTATATCCTCAGAATTGCTTGGGAATCTCAGCACAGCCTCATGGAACTGAGAAGGGTCTAAATGTTCCTGTTAGTAACGCTCCTGTGCACAATTGGTGGAACCTACCACAGATTTGAAGAGCTCAGGAAGTTTCTGGGTACTGCCCTTTTCCCAAAGTGTTACAATTGAAGGCTTTAAGATGCTACATGTGTCCCTGCTATCAGTTCTTTTGGTAGGAATTACTGTCCCCATAGTAAACTCTGCAAAATATATTTTCTGCAAATATCCCTCAGTGCCGTGGCCAGGAGCCTCCCTTCCAGCAGTGGTTGGGGTGGTTTGAGCTGAGCTCCTGTTCTGCCAAGGACCAGCCATAATGTGCCACCAGACCACCAGACCTCCTCAGCTGTGGGGCAACATCTTCCACAAGAAGGGCTGTAATGGATGGGTGGGAGCAGCTATGCAGGACACATAAAAGACATTTAAGGCCAGTGCAGATGTTTGCCATGTTCACTTTCCTAAGCCCTCCTTGCTCTGTGATTGAATCAGACAAGAATTCTCAACTGCTGCATTAAGACCTAATATATTTTCTGTAGCTGTGCAGTGTACTTCAGTACCTGAGACACAGTGGAAATACGGTCATAAATTGTATCCATCAATGTTTTCATGAAAAAAGACTTTGCCTTGACTCTCTTCCTTTTTTTTTTTTTTTTCATGTTCCTTTCCTCCATCCACCAGAATTTTTTAAGACATCAAAACAATAAAACAAATTACAACCTCGTTTGTGAGACCCTTCAGTTTTTGGACTGCATCTGTGGGAGCACCACAGGTGGGCTGGGCTTACTGGGGCTTTATATCAACGAGAGGAATGTGGCTCTCGTCAACCAGACGCTGGAAAGCTTGACAGAATATTGCCAGGGCCCGTGCCATGAAAACCAGGTAGGGCTCAAGAACTTCTGGATGCAGAAGGCTATATCTGAATTTTGGTATCACAAGCTTTTCAGTATTCCTGATAACATAAATTCACTTGTAGCTGCTATGACTACACTTAACGCGCTTCAAGCTTCCATAAGGCCTGAGTGACTCTTTTAAGTCAGAACTCAAAACAGACTCTTCCTGTACTACCTCTTTTTCCTTTGAGGGTTTGCAGTCTTTTTGGAGACAGTTTTATGTTGCTGTGTCCATGGCTTAAACCTCACTTTGTGAGACTGGGTTTGGAGTCACAGTTTTGGAAGTGCATTGCAAACACACACTTGTGTTCTTCATTTTCACAGATTTTGCCCGTTCTGGTGTTTATACACATTGCTAACATTTACTTTTCTTATTTCACATAACTGCCACAAAGTTTAACTTTCCATCCTGCCATACCACCTAGCTGCATCTTTAATTATGGTATCAGTAGTGAAATGGATGAAACTAAAGACCATGCTTCTGGTCTCCTGTGCTTTGCTCACTGCAGTCTTTTGAAGTCACACAGCTGTGACTTTTGGTAAAAGTCTCTAGTGCTTTGCTGAAGAAGTGTAACAAGGTAAAGGATGTGGTTACATGCTGCCATATTTGATCTGAAGAGAAGTTGTCATAGTGGATGAAACTGCAGAATTTTTGCTATGGATTAGCAGTGGGAAAATTGTGGTGAGCAAAATTACAGAAGCAATCTGTTGTCTATGCTAGAAATAGCTGAAAAAATGCATGCAATATTAATGCTTCTTCATTAACGTGCACCAATGAAATGTAAAGTGCTATTACTTCCATTGCTGGTAATCAGCTGCCTTTACTTTACAAACAAAAATGCTTTAGTGGACTAAATTTTGAACAGTCATATTCAATCCACTTATGAAGGGGAAAAACAACTGTAAAAAAGGTATAGCTACAGGACTGGAGATGAAATAAAAATGTTACAAGTTAACGTGTTCTCTGGCATATTTACATGAGAAGCACTGGAAGAATACTGCTATGGAAGGGAATGACAAATACATTTCATTGCTTAGACCTATCTGCTGGGAAGTCACTCAGGATTTGAGCTACACTTGTTTACCCCAACTACAAGTCTAATTCAATATATTTCAGGGGCAAATGCTCCATGCTCTCATTTTCATTTTTCCCCTTCTCTCTGTCTTTCTGGAAGACTTTTCCTTTCCTAGTAGCCTATAAACCTGCCAGAGTAAAGTGCCATAGGCTCTTGTATAGCTGACTGTCATGAACAAGGCCTAGAACATCCAGAACTCCAGCTGTAAAGGCATTTGGGAAGTACCATTGGTCACAAATACAGCTTTGAATTCCATATCCAGAAACAGCCTTCTGTGCAGGACATGTCCAGATGCATGGAGAGGACCTTGATTTTCATGAACACTCCGTGCTATAATAGCAATATTAATGCTGGCTGCTGAGGGCAAAAGAAGAATCTGAGCGTGCAAATTTGGTTGTGCCTGCAGTCAAGCTTGCCTTTTATGTCTGAGGCTGGCATGTGCTCAGCTGAATCTGGCAGTGCTCCTGAGGGCTGCTGTCTGTAACTTGTCCCACTTGGTGCCAAGCCCTGTGGGATTCACTGGGAGCAGATTTTAGCTTGCACCACCTTTTTTCCAGTTGGGTGTTTCACTACTGGCAGTGTTTATGTTAGTTCTGTAAACACAAGTCTCCCCCCAGTACTTCTTGTGGTGTGTTTTCAGGCTGGTTCTGCTTTGGCTGAAAGGTTCATTGCTGCTGCAAGGTGTTTTACGTTCTGGGTCCTTCTTTGGGAAATTGCTCATGTGCATATTCTCTCCCTCCCTCTGGCTGTATCGTCTCCCTCTTTTCCCTGCTCCTCCCCTCCCTCCCTCCTGCCCCTGCCCCATTCCCTTCTCTTCTCTTCTCTTATTTTGCAGACATGCATAGCCACCCATGAGTCTAACGGGATTGATATTATAATTGCTCTCATCTTGAATGACATAAACCCTCTTGGCAAATACTGCATGGACTTGGTGCTTCAGCTCAAGGTACAGTATATGTAAATTTGTTTATTTGAATTTGGGTAATAACAGAAGACATACCTATGTGAGAGCTCTAGGCAGCCTGACATTTACTTAATCTTACCATAGTGCAATATACTCAGAAGTCTTTGGAAAAAAAGGCTTGCAAATGAGTTCATCTCAGCCTCAGAATCCTTATCAGGCCCTCTGCCACAGGCTTTTTGACCCACTGCTGTGTTTGGGACTATGTCTTCAGCTTTTTCTTTAAAAAAATCCTATCAATCAGGCATGACACAGCTAGCATGAAAAGTTTGTATTGTGGATTAAAAATCTCTCAAGACTGATAAATAGCCATACTGTACAGGCATGCAACAAGTCAGGCATTCTCTCTAAATACTGAATTCTTCAAAATTATTTGGGAAGGAAATACTGTGAAAAAGACTAATGCATCAGGTGACCTGCAATGTCAAATAAAGTTGAAAACAAGGTTCAAGTAAATTGTACTTTATTTATCTTCTTAGTGTCCTTTGAGGGGAAACACAAAGTGTAGAGTGTGAGGGCAAAGCCTAGAGCAGGAGGGCTTGTAATGTAATTTTGTTCTGTATTCTGGGGAGAGTTGGACAGGCTGGTAGGTAAGTTCCTTCTGCCTGTGTGCCAGCACATGTGGAGGGGAGCTCTGTGACTTTACAGTCTGCCAAGCAGGGTAGAATCTGTCCAGGAGGAGCCCTGGATTATTGCTTTTTCTTGCCTCCCAAATTAAGTATTTCCATTGCAGCTGGTCTGTTTCCTCCCCAAACCAGCAAATACTTTGTGGTAGCTGCATTGCATCATATTGGCAACATTATACATGTCTAATAAAATAATTAAAATAGCTATATATCATGTACAATGAAACATTGAATCAACAGTGCCTTACATATGATTTTAATAACTGTAATTACATTTTTGAATGGCAATATAATTCAAGCCTCCCTCTAACACTTAGGCAGACATTTAACTTTGAACATGCAGACAGTTCTTTTGAAGTCCAAATTTCAGTCTCTGTAAAGATGTAGTTGCGTTCACTCCAATGCCATTTTGATTTGCCATTGTTGTGAGGCTAGCAAATGCTTGTAGAACAGCTTTCCTGTGTAGTAACCAAAAATGGGGTTCAGAATCAGCTCTGCAAGGACAGTGAGACCCTGTTCACAGGAGGCCATCTCTCAGACTCCCTCAATTAGCAAACATCATTGTGAATGATAGCAGAGCTTTAAACTGTGGAAATGGTTCAGATTTTACAGAATCACAGAGTCATTTGTTTTAGCAGGGATGTCTTGAGGTCGTCTTGTCCAAGCCCCCTGCTCAAGCAGGGTCGGCTAGAGCAGGTTTCCCAGGACCATGTCCAACTGATTATCTCCCCAACTGGAGACTCCACAACCATTTTGGGCAGCCTATCCCCCTGTTTGATCCCTGTCACAGTATAAAAGTGTTTTCTTGTGTTTAGATAGAATTTCATGGGTGTTTTATTTTGTCTCTTGCCCTCTCACTGGACACTGCTGAGAGGGGTCTGGCACCCTCTTTTACATTTCCTCCTACCAGGTATTTATACACATCAATAAGACCCATCTGAGCCATCTGTACTCCAGGCTGAACAGTCACAACTTTCAGTGGCTCCTTACATGAAAAATGCTCCATTCCTTTCATCATTTTTATGGCTTTTTGCTAGACTCTCATTCCATTAGGCCCATATCATTCTTGTACTGGAGCTGGACACATTGCTGGGCAAGATGTGATCTCTAGGGTGCAAATTAAGAAGCTGCCGTTTTTGATTCTGAGTGGCAACACATTGAAATAATAAAGCAGTGAGTTTACCAAGTAATATTTAGCACTGACGCACACATTGTCAGTGTTCATAGGCAACTTTGAAGTTGCAAATACATAAATTCTGCGGTGAAAATACAGAATTTAAAGTATATGGGCCCATTCATTTACACTTATGAACAAGCTCAGACACTGTTTTCAGGGGACACTGTATGTTGAACTTACACCCCCCAACCAAAGGAAAGGCAATGCAGAGTTCTATTTTCCCATGCCATCATAGTTTTTGATGTGGTATTTAATTACATCTTCATGGATTATATTTTCCAGTGGACTCCCAAATCATGTAGTGAGCAGAGCAGACAGTGTTCACTGAGTGCACAGATGGCCAGTGTTCTATTCTCCCTCTTTTTAATTTTGAATGTGACCCCCTGGCCTTCCTTACTGACTAGTGTGTAAGCCCTGGCACACAGTAAGACCTCAGTACCTGCCATATCTGTGACAGGATGAAGTGACATTGTCACTCTAAGGGTACAGGGAGTCTAATAAGAGTGTCTTCTTTTTTTTTCCTCATAGCTGTATCTAGTTGCTTCACTCATTAATTTATTTGTCCAAAATTTTTATTAGGAGATGAGATGGGAGACCAGGTAAAGGTGAAGAGTAGAAGTACTTTGAGCTGTCCTGTTTTTTAGCACCTAGAAACTGATTTTTCACAGTACTAATGTGTTATGAACTTTGTGCTGTATTTTCCAAGTGATGGACTTTTTTTCCTCACTGATGTCCGGGATTAGAAATCAGATCCAAATGTGCAGACAGTGAGGAATAAGTAGTCAAATAACCATCTCAAATGCCTGCTGTAATTCTAGGCCATGGCATGGCACTTCTGCTGAGTCAGGAGCAAGAAGCTGTCTGTTAATGACACAAAGTTCTACCTACCCTCTACCTTTCCAAGCTTCCTGGAAGTTGTAGCAGGCTTCTGTCCATCCCCAGGGTTGTCTGCGCTGGGAAATAGATTAAAAGTCCTCCTCACCCCTGAGTGAGTGAACTGATGCCTTCCTCCTGTTTCCTCCCTTTCCTTACCAAGCTACCTGGGAGCCTGTCATGGCCCCTTCCCTCCTCCTCAGTTTGAGATTCTACCAATGCTACCACAACTGACTTGGTCACTACTGTAAGGGAAAACTGAAGCAGAAGAGGAAGCATCCTGCTTTTCAGAGCAGTATCCTGTTAGGAATCCTCATCAAAATGCTGTGCTGTCCCTCCACTTGTTCTTGTTCACCGTGCATGTTGAACTTCTGTAGTGTTAGTTGCAAGGTAAAGAGTCTGACCAGACCTTTCCCATGGATGGTCCTGATTTGAGTTGGAAGCAAAAGGAAAGGGACATGGCAAAACTCACATGGAATGCTGTTCTCCTTGAACCAGTCCCAGTTAGGTCTTCTCATCTGCTGTTCTTTGTCCTTATCTCATTTTTGTGTTGGGAGGCCCAGGCTCCTCTGTCCTGGCTTCTCTCTCAGCTCCCAGTCTCTTCTCCCAGAAGTTTTTAATTCCCCAGTTACATACAAGTCTTCATTCTAATCTACTCTCCTTCCATTTACCTTCAGTCTCATCCTTCAGTCCTCCAGTCAGAGATGTTTAATCCTCAGCTCAACACAGCCCTGAGCAAGCTGCTTTGAGCAAGGGCTGGAACCTTAGTCCAGAGGGCAGCCTTTAGTGTGTGGTTTTATGATCCAACCTGCATGGCTTTGTGATTCTGTGCTCACCAAGAATAACCCCTGTGGGCTTTTAGCTGTGGAATTAATGTGTTTCTGCTCTATGGTACTCAAATTGTAATTTACAAAATGCTTCCAAGTTGGACAAGTTTGGCTGGGAGACTTCAACTCGTGTGATTGTTCTATTAGTCTCTAGTGCTCCATATTTTCAGCTCTATCATCAAAATATGGGGATGCAAATTCTGCTTAAAACACAAGTTGCTTGAACATGCAGGGAATAAAGCAGCTGAACCCTTTTCCTTTGAAACTGCCCATGCCAGTTGTCTGAGGCACACCCTCACTGGAGAAATTTCAGCTGCAATTGTTAAAATGGCAATAAGCAGCTGAGAATGAGGTTGTAGGGTGGGTTGGGTGTTTTCCTGGTCCCTACCTCTTCCCTTGGGACTGCTTCCTGCTTCCAAGTGTTCCAACAGCTCAGTCTTTAACAGGGGATGATGAGGGGATGCTGTGACAGGTCAGCCAAGGCAACCCTGCTCTGCCAGAAAGCAGCCAGACCTCCAGAACCATTCTTCCTCTCCTCTTCACCCCAGCTGATTTAATTGGAAGACAGATGGGTCTCTGAATTCTGAGGCACCACTGGGCTACTGCTGCTAAAGCTCATGCTGTGTAATCCTTAGGAGAGGTCTTGGTGAAAAAAGCAGCCAGCTGACAAAGCAAAGGTTGTCTTTATATATTCCCCCAGGAATATTTAGTAGTGAAACAAAATCTCAGAAGCATATGAAAACAGTTTATTTTACAGCCTTTCAAATAATAACCAGTTGGACTTCATAAAAACCAAAGGCAAAGGAAACCTGCCTGAATGATATAACCTTTTGTGTAATATGTTTTGTAATTGCCTGTGTTAAGTCTCGTTTTAACATAATGCCAAGGCAAAAATTGCTAGGTGGGCAATAAGGAAAGGAAATGGAATTTAATTTCTTGTGCACAGTCTGCAGCAACACTCTGTATTTAAGGCAAATATTTTTCAGTGTCTAAAATTTTCCTTCCAAGATAGTGTGCAGAGTTAGTGTTACAGTATGCTGACACTAAAAAAAACCCTATTAAATATGTCAGTAAAAGATGCAAGTGGTTGAAAATCTTATCCACTAAAAAGTGCTCCTCGTAATCTCAATTAAAACAAATGCAAGGGTCATTAATCCATGAAAGAGATTTAAAATTTGCATTAATTTGGTTTTGTATCTCTAGAACAATGCCTCCAAGCTTTTGCTGGCTATTATGGAAAGCAGGCAAGACAGTGAGAATGCGGAAAGAATCCTTTTCAACATGAGACCAAGAGAACTGGTGAGAAAACTTGTGAATATTCATAAATCTTTTGGCTGAAAAAAAATCTGTCATTAAAACATTTTTAAAATGATCTGTATCTAAGCTGAGAAGTGTTGGCAGCGTATGGTGGCACAATGTATCAGGATAGTACTAATTCACAAAAAGTACTTTAAAAGGATCAAGCATGCATGATTTCAGTCTTTACGACTTCATTATTTTTATCCATTCCAAGCACTTTTCTGTAATTGTTTCCTAACTAAATTATCATATTCTGGTAGACTGTCTTCAAGTGCAGTTTGTCAGGGGCTGGCAAATTAAGTTTGTACAGTTTGTGAAGCAGTGCTAACAGAAATG
This sequence comes from Lanius collurio, assembly GCA_020086605.1. Lineage (NCBI taxonomy): Eukaryota > Metazoa > Chordata > Aves > Passeriformes > Laniidae > Lanius > Lanius collurio. Next base: position 28,184,784 of record JACBWW010000009.1, on the reverse strand, counting down.
TGCGTGTAGACATAGAATATATTTAATATACATATATGTTATATATATATGTTTCATGAAAAAAGAGAGTTCCAAACAGTTGTTGCTGTGTTTTGGAACAACCCTGATGTTTGTGGAGGTCTCCAGGAACATTAAATTGGTTGGAAATCTGGAGAAGTCGTTTCCAATACAACTTGACCGTGTATGACCAGAGACTGAGAGATCTGGGAGTTCTTGAGGGATTCTGGGGAAGTATCTGGAGGCATCATCCCTGCCCTTAGGCAGAGCCCAGTGCCTGCTGGTTTCAGAGACTCATCACTTAGGTGACATCTCAGCAGGATGAGGCCATCCCTAGAGTACAACTGCAGGTTTCCCTTGTGTGGGGAACCCTATGCTGGTCCTGTAAGAGGCTTTTGAATATTTGGAATTTCCCCAGCACTCTGCCCAGATCTTCCTTTCCTTTTTGGTTTAGGTGTGTTTTTTTCCTGTGAAATTGTGTTGCTGCCTGTTCTGGCCAGAGGAAGATCGTGGCTGCACTCTTAAGTGCTGCACAGCACTCCCTGCCATATCTAGACCAGCCTTTTGAAGCATTTGTGAAAATACCTGTTCAGAAAGGCTCAACATTCCTGTTCCTTTCTCATGGTTGCTGTTGAAAAATGTAGCGGCTTGGAGCGTCATAAATCCTTCAAGCTTGTCTTTGTTCAGAAAGTGTTTCTCAGGCTGCTCGCTCTTCTTGCAGAACTGCAGGGCACCCATCCAGGCTGGAGCTGAACAAAGTGGCTGTGTTCAAACACAGTGTGTTTTTTTCCCCAAGAATCACATTTATTTCATCTCTCCCTGGCTGGGTTTGTGTTGCAGGTAGATGTGATGAAGAATGCCTACAACCAAGGTCTGGAATGTGACCACGAGGAGGAGAATGGAGATGATGGCATCTCCCCCAAAGATGTTGGTCATAATATCTATATTTTGGCACATCAGGTACTTATTATTTGTTTTGGGACAACTTCCAGAAAAGTGTTATGTGGTTAAACTCTACATTGTCACAGGTGGAATGATGCACTTCAGTGGTAAGAGAGAAGTAACAGTGTGTTTACTGATAAAAAGCAAAGTTTGATAGCCATTGTGACAGTGGGTTAGTAAGATTCAATGGCAAGGCACACTCAGTTGTTTACTGCATACAGGACAGGCTCAGCCAACACTGTCAGGGACACCCTCCTGTTGAATCATGATGTTAAGAAAGGATCCCCTTGCATTCTAAATTCCTTCTGAGAAGGGAGTTTAGACTTAGGCCCAGCCTTTCCCAACAGTTTATGTCTAAAGGATTATCTGCACACAATCAATCCTTTCTATTGTTCAGCCATCAAGATTTTGGAGTTTAGCATGCTATTAACCACTTACCAAGAGTCTCTTGTGGTAAGGAATCTCTCAGTCTTGAGGAGAAACCTTGAGAGGCATCCCCTGCTCAAGGGGAGATCCTGAATATGTTGGTCCTCCCACTGAAGAGAAATTTCACACAAATTGTTATTTCTGTGAGATAAAAATGTAGAGCAAAGCAGGGACCATCCACTTAGCTTTGTCTTCTTTTAACATTAACAGATCACTTATATCAATCAAATCTTAAATTGTGTTACCATTATTGGTGTATTTTGAATAGTGCCTTCAGTTGTGATACCAAGCGAACTTGATTTCAGAAGATTCCTATTATTTTAGATACTACTTTGCCAATAAGAATAATTGGGCCTTTTCACTGCTTTCTCCTTTTGAATTATGCTATAGTGCCCTCAAGCTTTTTCTGATCACTTTTGCTTCTCTGCTGGTAAAGGTAGAATGTACACTGAAGGTTGTTATTTAATGGGCTATTTATTCTTCAGAGTAGTTGGTGTCAAAAATAGTTCATCTTTCAGTTATGTTCAGGGTATTGTAAAGTTTTTTGTAATTGAAAAAGTAAGGACCACGAACTTCTCAGTTATATCATAAATTGCAGCATTTGGTATTTCATATAAGGGCCAAATTTTAAAAAAAATGTTTTTCCCTAAGTAAGAAGAAATAAACAGATGGGGAGAGGGAGTGTTCCTCATTCATTATGTTTATTAAGTGTTGTTAGGAATTGAATACTCGGTGGAAAAAATAAGAAAAGAAAGCAATCTATAGTTACAGTAGTATTATGCAATGTTTCTTTCAAGCCAAGAATGCAAAAAACCAGTTACTGACTAATGCTGGTGTGCTTGCAGCACATTTAAATAAGTGAGTATTGTTATTATGTCGTTGCTGGTGTGGTTGACCATGTTCTGCTCTTGTGCTGTGTGTGGGGCTGTACATAAGATACCCACCAGAGATGACAGTATTTTCAGAAAGCATCTGCAGCTCCTTACCTTGTAGGACTATTTACTCCTTGTCTGAATGCTTATAATGAAAATTTAAATGCCTGCCAAATTGAAATGTCGGTATTTTCTGTCTTCTGCCTACAGTTTGTGTTAAATTACTTAACAGGGTCTGTGACATGGAAAATACCGTTTGGGGGAGTGGAATATAGGCCTAAAGCTCTATATGAAGTGACTGCTGGGGTCATTTTACACAAGAGGTCACTGCCAGGGGTACACTAGCTGGCTGAGGTGTAGGTTAAGGTCTGTCCCTAGGTTCATATCCACGGTGCTGGGGAGGTCCATGATGCCACTCCACAGCTATTCCTGATTATAGCTGGCGTTTTGGTTGCATAAGGGTGGATATTTTTACAGCAATTACTGAGCTCCTTCCTGTTCTGTAAAATTAAATGTCATGATTGGCTTTGTATGCTGTAAAAATATCCATTTTTTACAAAAGAAAAAAAAAGGAAAAAAAGACTGTTTTCTTTTTCTTGCATTTCTGTAACATAGTGCATGTGTTTACAATAGCTTTGCACCCATGTCAGGCCCATATCAAAACAAAGCAATGCAAGGGCAGGCAATTTGAGGCCTTTCTGTGTCCTCTGCTAATGAAAAGCTACAATTCTTGGCACAGGCCTGCTGATCTTTGACCCCAAACTCTTTCCATGTGTGCCCTTTTGCTCGCCCTGGGATGGGCAGGATACGAGCATGGACCCTCCTCAGTAAGGCCATTGTTGTTGGGTTCCTTTGCTGGCTTTAGACTCCAAACACCCTCTGCTTTGCTGTCAGAGTGGCTTTTTGGTGTCTGGGCCTTCTGCTGGGCTTAACTGACCTGATTTACATAATATTTATTTGCTGTGGCTGTTCACCTGACTTACTTTTTTTCTACAACCAGTGTGGCTCTTCAGTAACTTTCCTTACACTTCCTAGTGACCATTTGCTCTAGCTACAGCTTTTTGGTCCCTCTCTAATAGCAGAATCAAGACTGAGAGTTCCCCTTTTTGCTGTTTCAGCCCTCAAACACAGACAGTTTATTTTGGGGAGCTCCGACTTTCAGTTTTTGTCGTTGCACTCTTCAGGGCAATGCTGGGTTCTGCATTTTGCCACCACTACATCCTTCCTTGCCCTTCCTGTGGTTGATTTTACCAGAAGCAAGAGGCATTCTTGTAAATGTTTGACCCACAGTGCATAGAAAGTTGTGCCTGTGTCTCAAGCAAGGCTGAGATTTCTGTTAGTAAATTGTCCTTACCACCTCCCAGCCCCTGCCTAAACATGCACTTGTACATCGTGCACACACAGAGGGGTGTGGGCACAGCAGCTGTGTCATGCCAGTGATCACATGTCTTTCACATGTTTCAGTGTCCTCTCTTGCCTTTATTTCTTCATCTTCCTCCAGCCTGCCACGTGCCGGGGCTGTGCTGCTTCCCCTGCACTGACCCCGGGGCTGTCTGGACACTGCTGCTCCTCACTTTTCCTGCTCTTGAGTGAGCAGAGGGGAGAAATGAGTGCCACTGGGAGGAAGCAGAACTGAGCTGTCCAAGAGGAGCAGCCCTGAGCTGCAGCCCTACTCTGCCGGCTGGCTTTGGGGCTCCTTCCAGATGTAGCTCTTCTACAGCTGCTTGTGGAGCAATGACATGAGCTGGTGCTTGAGGTCACATCCTGGAAAAATAAGCCTTTTATTGGTGGGTAGAAAGGGTTTGCAATTCTCTTGAAAATCAACAGAGGAGATTCTGTTTTCTTTCTCTAGTTCAAATGTCATGCTCAGAGCTGAGCCCTGACCTTGCTAATTCCTTGCAGTAGTCTCAGGTGAGTGCCAGAGGTGTGTTATGCACAGTTCCATCACCTCTGACACCACTTCTCTTCCAGCCTCAGTCAACAGGTATGGTGTTTTTATTGCTGTCCTCTTAAGAGATTGTGTTAAAGCAGGTTACACTTTGTTTTGCAAAGTTAGTAAGGCTGTCGGTGAGGAGACTTCATCTTGATGTGATGTCCCTGTAGGAAATTCCAAAAGCTTTTGACACAGTAGCACAAAAAAATGTTTCATTCTTGCTCCTTATCTGCAGAAGCATTAGTGTAGGAGAATCAAATTTTTAAATGGTTACACAAAGCAAGAAATTATAAAAGGCTAAAGAAATCCTCTGGCTTTTCAGATGACTGCTTGGGCTGGGTGCCTGTTAGTCATAACAAAGTATTTCAGAAGTTTGTAAACTAAAACACAGCCCTTCATTGGCAGTATTTCCATGAGTTTCATGGTCCCTTTGATTTACTATGAAGCAAGATAAGGCACTGATTATAACCAGAGGCTCCCGTAGTCTGCATGCATATATAGATATATATATTATATCTATCTGTGCTTCTGTTAACAGAAAATACTTTGGAGTGTTTGTGTTTTTCGGCTCATGCAAACTGTCTAAATCAGGCATGGAGCCCAAGTTAATCCACTGTACCTTTCAGCAGGGTCTTCATTCATGAGGGTCACAAGAATGTGAGATAACTTTACATAGCTTTTTGTCAGCTTGTAGCATGGCAAGAGTGCACTTTCATCTGCCTGTAGAGCTGTGGAGACCCATCCTTGATCTGGAAGGATGTGAGTGGTGGGGGGAGTAAGGGAGCAAACTGTAACAAAACTTTCAGATTTCCAATACCTTATGAACTCCTGTGCCTGGTTCCCAAGGCTGTGGCAGGAGTGTAGGGGTGCTGACCCAGCGTGCCACCCCTTCTGTGATGCACGTTCCGTGGTCTCAGGCTAGCAAAATGTTTTCTCAGTTTCAAGTTTGTGCTTAAATGCCCTGTTGGAGAGTGGGCACAGGTCTTGGAATTCCACAATACCTTTGTCACTTTCAGGTAAATAGGAGTTTGTTTATTTGTAGTGAGATTAAGCTAAAATATTATTTAAATCTCAACCAAGTAAAGTACTTATATTTATACAATTGGCTGGTGCCACCAAGACTCAATGAAAAATATTTACTCACTCCATAAGGTTAGAAAAATTATCATTGTTTGATATCAGTGCAGTGAAGACAAGTTTGAACCAGGCTATCTTCTGATAGACTGACACAGTTGGGAGTGCCCTTCCATTTATAGTTCTTAAAATAAACCGAGGAAAAAGAGGTGGATCTACTGTGAACTGTAAAATTCTCACTGCAGGTACTGCTAAGGACACACATCTTCCACTCTGGTGCTAATTTTAAATGGAAAAAATTAATCATTCTGCCTTATATTTTTGTTAGTGTATTAATAACAGAATCAAGATTTTTTTAATCAAACTTGGCAGGCATTATCAAACTAATATCTTACTGCTGTGTTTACTTCATTGCTTAGTAGTGTAGACAGATGAAGGGTATTTGCTAACTAGGCAATTAAAATGGTAATAATTTATGGCATGGATTTCTAGTTTGGGAGTAGGGATACACAACCTTTTTTAAAAGCTACTGTTTTTGCCATTTGAAATGGGAGAGGTTTGATAATGAGACTTGAATATAATACATTCATTAAGGATAAAGTCAGTTTTAAAAAATTTAGCTATCCAAATAGGAAAAATCCTGAGAAGCACAAAGCCTTTTGTTTCAGTGGGTATTTCTTTAGTCTGTCTTTCTGTAACTTTCATCAGATTTGAGTACGCCCAGGGCTAGGACCAACTTTACTTTCCACATCAGTGCTGTGCCTACGGCTGCATGGTTCTGGGACTCTTACCTGCTCTAGCAGAACAAAAAAAAATGGCAGCAGCAGCAGGAGCAGCAGTAGTAGTAATAATAATAATAACAATAATAATAATAACAGTAATTCAGAATTTTTTAAGACTTAATCTTACTTTTTACAGAGTTTTGGAGCAGTTAAAAGCTCTCATTAATTTTATGTGCCCCTTTTTAATAGGTGGTTTTATCTGGTGTTACAGGTAAAGGCACCAAGGCAGAAGCAGGCACAGACAGCAAGTCGTGAGCTGTCATGGGAAGCGAGTCTGGCTTGTTTGATCCCCAGTGCTTTGCTTTGACTGCCACATTGGCTTCCCTCCTATGCTCACTCCATCCAGCTACTTTGCTAATGTGGAAAATTGGCATTTATTGGGTAGAGCATAATCACTGAGCACATTAGTACCCCAAAAGTCTTCTAGAGACATGCTGACATGTATTTTTCAAATAAGCTTTCCTGTGCTGCTAATATTATGGGTTGCTGAGGCAAGAAAACTTTTCATAAGGTAACAGATGCAAATGTGTGCATGTGTGTGAGGGAGGTATTGTAAGGCTTAAGGGGTTTTTTGTGGGTGGTTATTTTTGGTGTTGTAGTTTGGAGCAGTTCCTGGATTTCCTTCACTTTGCTGTATATTAACTTTTAGACAGATTCACTTAGACCTTCATCCTTCTTTTCCCTTGAGTTTGTGTGTGCATGTATAAAATAAAAGACAATTATTAAAACATATACTATAAGCCAAATGTGGATTCTTGTACTCATCCATTTGTCTTGACCTTACTATAATTCAAGCCAGCTCAAGGGATTCCATGGTAAGACCTTGCTTAAAATGATGGGTGCAGATCTTCCATGGTTTAATGTGTGAGGAAACAAGTAAGCACTGTAAATGCAGGCCTCCAAATGTGGAACAGGATCACTGCATGTGGCTTCTCCAAAGCTTTCTGAACTGTCCCTGGCTCACTAAACACTGTTCTGCACGAAGTGTGATTGTGGTCAAGTGTAAATTCAGGGTGAAATTTGACTTTTTAAAAAGAAATGTTGGTGAAGAAGGCAGAAATTAATTGCTCAGTAATGTGCATTGACAAGCACCTTCTCTAAGACACAGCAAAGCAGCACCTCAAAGGCTGTTTAGGATAGGGAACTGGTGGGACCAGTTATAGCCTAGAAGTCTGCAGTGGGCATGATCTGTCTGAAACTTTATTATCATGGTTATACCATGGAAATAAGATGAACAGAAGACAAGTGGAAAGATCTTGCAAGAACTCCTTTATCCTTGATAGTGGTGTTGCCATTACTGGCCCATAACATTTGCCTAAAAAAAAATCTCCCTGTTCCTGTGGGAGCTGGGAGCTCCCAGAGCATTTTACTCTAAAAGGTAGGGTCCTCCAATTGAGAAGCAGCTTTGAGCTCAGGCAAGGATCCTTCAGAAGAGCTGATGTCTGGGGACCACACTGGTTCAGTAAACTTTTTAAGCTTGCTGAGTTCTTTCTGCTCACCCTCTGCCTCAGGTAGTTGCATGTCTTTATAAAACATTAGGTTGTGCCTAGGTTCTGATGACAGAGATTTTCAGCTGATTGTGTTTTGTGAATGGAATGTCTTGGCTCATTTGAGATTTTACACATCTCTGACTGGTACACTCTGAAGAAATAAAAAATGTTTTAGTGTTTAAGACCAGGATTTTGGAAAAAAGACCAGGGGTTATGCTGAATGACAATGTAGTTGGCTCACATTTTGTTAAGCAATGACCATTGTCAAATAATGCAGCTAATGTGGACAGGAAGCAGTTGGCAGGTATTGTTGGAGGTTGTCCTCCCGGGTTCCAGATGACAGAGAAAAACATTGTACACAAATAAATAGGACTGCCTTTTGAGGCCGGAAGATGATGGACTCTATCCTTTAGGATAAACCTGTCCTTCAGGATGAATAGCTGTGAGTTTGTGCAATAAGGATGCTCTCTTTCTGCAGGACAGGTAAAATTTTTCAAGCTAAAGGATGTCATTTTTTGCAAGGCTATGCTGAACTTTGCAGTTTTTTGGTGTTTTTTTTGTTTCTCTGTCCTTAACAGAGAAGCTCTTGCTGATAGCAGTGCCAAAGCAAAGGGCTAATGGGAACCAGTCCCAGGAACCATGACTGTCAGAGGACTCGTAAGCTCGGCTGCCAGACCTGAAGCTTTTCTTGGAACTTTTATGCTCCACATGTTGTTTTGTAGTTATCATCCTGATGAGACAGATATGGCATCAAAATGACAACGGCTAATTAAATGTCAGGAGAATCAGAAGCTCTAGCAAGGCTTTTACAGTGAGATTGCCAAGATTGAAACAGAAGCCAGTGACGCACATCACCCTCCTTGTGGCTCATTAGGATGGGATATAACTCCGTGTTCAGCCAGCTGCAGTATAGAGAGACAGTATGGAGGCCGCCATGAGGGCTTGACACTAATGAGCACCTGAAAGCTTAAATAAACCTCTGTGGCTGATGTTAGGTCTCAGGTTATAACCTTGGCAACTTGTCCTTTGATGTTTTCTTTTTCTCCCTTTCTCCTTGGAATCATTCACCTCAGAATCCTTTTCTGGTTTTTGTAGGGATCTACATGGGAACCTCTGTTTTCCGTCTGGTGTTGTGTTGACTTAGGCTGCTAAGAGCTGCTAGGATTCAAGCTAGAGATTTTTACCATAGGTTGGCCACAAAAATTTTAGCTTATTTTAATTTTTCTGGTTCTACATCTCTAGAACAAGATGAAGTGTCTATTGTACATACGTGTGTGATTTATTATATGTGATGTTAACAAGGGATATATCCTGTTTGACTGTGGCAACTGTACATTTCACTAGTGCACAGGTGGCCTCAATATTTCTGCTTTGTGGGTTTCTTCTTCTATCTTTAACTTCTGTAATCCTTGTGTTTTGTGGTTTACAAGATTTTTTGTCATTGGGAAATATGTTGAATTGGTGTCGGGGCCCAAACGTTACACCAGAAGAAATATCCTTTCTTTGTCAAATGTCTGCATTGTGAAATCTTCACATTAGTCTGTGGTTTTACTCTGAAAATTGGCTGTGGGACAATGAAATACTGTTCAAGACATTCTCTGCTCTCAGGCTCTGTTTGCAGCCCTGTCCTAGCAATAACCACACTACCTTTTCATTGCTGTCTGAAGCAGCATGGGATGAACAGAGGGACTTCAGTCCTCCTTTGGTTCTCTGTCACCCGTGGGGCAGTTGCTTCACTTCCCACATGAGGAATGGATCTTCATTTAGCTGTGTACACAGCTGGTCTACGTGGGAATGCCTCCACTCAAAGTAGGCAAGCAATACTGATTTATACAGATATATGCTAGTAGAGAACTTGCCCTGTTGCCCTCAAACCATGCTCTTACCCTGGAGATGCCTGCTTGCATTTGGCATGAGGAGTGATGATATATGGGTCACAGGGAGGATGGCTTAACTTTAAACTTTTAGATTGAAATTGCTTGGAGAAATGTTATGTAGAATTAAGTATAATTTTCCTTGGAAACTGAGTAAACTCAATCCATAAGCCGTTGAGAGGCAATAAATGTGGGACCACACAGTGCCATCTTTCCATAGCCACCCTTCAAAGCAGACTGCATGTTCAGCCACCCCTGAGTGCTGTGTGCACATTTCACTGGCTCAGAAATGTACGTAATGTAGCCATTTTGTTAAAATTGCTGCAAACTCTCCTCATTAATGAAGTTGAATTACACAAAGTGTTGAGTTCTTGCTCTGGAGACAGAGCTGTAACTTTTCCATTAGAGGTAACCTTCAAATGAACCAAGGTACACCTCTTTCTTATAAGTATGGCCCAACTAAAACATTTTACCCTGAGCTGGGGTTTGGTTTGAGAGGGTAGCCCTGGAAATACCATGTAAGTGAAATCTGGTCTCAGTATTATCAGAGCAGTTCTAATAGGCCTCAGATACCTGCATTGTGAAATCCTACACCTTAATTAAAATCAGGGGGGGCATCTTCTCTAACAAAGACATACTTTTTTATGTTCAGTAGTCATTGAAGTAATTACAGGTTAACAAAAATAAAGAGCATTAAACAGAATGTCAAAATATGTCTGTTCCTCATAGTTACTCTGTTTTAACTCTCATCTCCTCTGATGTCACAATTTAATTAGGTATCTCAGTCACCATAGAGTTTTCCAGGCAAGATCTGAATTTGTAATCTACAAATAGGCAGAACTCAGTTGCCATCCTCTGTATTTCATTCATTTAATACAGTGCAGAAAAGTGAAAATGAGGTTCACCTTGCACTTTCTCTGAGGCAGCTTTATGAGATGCTGAATAAAAGTGTCCAGCTGTGAAATTTAGTTTTAACGGCTGATTATGCTTTTCTACACAGAAAGTGAGGTGATCAGTTACTTATGATCACCTTCACATCTGCACACAGATAAGCATCTAATCAACCTGGGGTTAAAGAAGCCTTTTCTCTCCCTTTTTCTATGGGCAAGGATTTTCAGAGTTTGTTTTACAAATTATGATCTGTGATAGCCTTAAATGAACTTAGTTTGGAAAATCTTTCCGTCTTTTTCTGTCTTTGAGTCTGCGAAACACCACTTAGCTGCTAGTTAGTTGGGTAAAGCAGCATTATTTGTGAATGTCTGATAAGAAGAGAGATGACATTTTTACTCCCTCCAGGAACTATTACTTCATAGGTGCCAGGTGAAAGTGCTCTCCTGAGGACAATAGCCATAATACAGGGTTGGAAAGAACAACTCATCATTTTACATTCTCTTCTCTCTGGTCCTATGCTCCTAATTTTATTTTTTTTAGGGATGTTTTGCTCTGCTGATTGGAAAGGGAGACAGAGATTCAACAGCATGGTCAAAAATGTGGGAAAATCTCAGCATTGTAATTATTTGAGGGGAGTCATCTCTCAGTTCCTGTCCATCTCCACACTTGTACACTGCCCTGTTTTGTACCGTACAATGTACATACATCAGGCCCCAGCAGATAGTAGGAAATCCATGTCTGCTGTGAAATCAACAGGCTGCAGCTTCAGCTGTTTGCGTGCTGCTTCAGTCTCGTATGTTTTTGACTCTGAATGAGCAAGTTATGCTTTTCTATGTGTTGAGAAGGTGGGATGTGAACAGGACTGGCTATGAACAGGCTTTTTAATTTAACATCAATGTAACTTGAATCACTGAGTCTGAGCCATGATTCTAGACGGCAGCTGAGGACTTAAGCCTCTTTAATGTGCCTCACTGAAGACAGGGAGATGGCTTATCCCAGCCTCTGCAGGGGCTGTCTTCCAAAGCCACACCTGCCTGTGGCAGAGCTGATAATGATGTCAGGTTGGGTGGTGAACTGCATCCAGCTGAAGGAGTCACAGTGTGCCAAAGAAACCATGGCACTATCCTGCAAATAGGAGAGACAAGACCAGTTTGGGTAAATCCTGAAGAAGAGGATGAGTCCATTCTGGAAGGATCAACCCATGAGGAACTTTCTGCTCATGATGCCAGAGGAAGGGATGTTGAGTGCCAGTCAACATCTCCTAGTCTTATGGCTCCCAGAAGGAAGTGTGTCCATACTCAAAAACTTGAAAGTGTGGTTCCCCTCACCCCATTGCCCCCAAGGTAAGAGTCATCAACAGTTCCTCCTTTTGTTTGTGCTAGCCTGCTTTTTCTAGAGAAGCCACATAGCAGAAGAAGATAGCTGGCAGAGAGTCACGTTCTGCAGAGAAGAAAAACATAGAAAGTGAAGGGCTTGGGAGCAAAAGGATTTTAAGAGTTCCTGAAAAGGGTGTGCCTTTCACAGCTCTCTTATCTCAGGTGTATTTATGCATTTTGTATATATATAAAGTGTTGGTGGCTTTTAGAGGTGAACAGTTCTCTTGCTGTGTGGATTTAGGATCCATATATCTGCTGGTTTGGGCTTTTCTGAGATTGTGTCTATACAACATTGGTGCCAGTGTTTTGTCTGCCTTTTATGGAAGTAGCATGTGGCTAGGATCTTCCTCCTTGTTGTGCTCTGAAGAAGACTATTTGCAGAAACTCTGCTCTCCTTTTCTTTCTTTTTCATTGAACTTTCTCATTGTCTCCCTATAACCATGTCTGACACTTCCATCATCTGATTTCCTTCCATGCTGTACTTTGCAAAATTTTGCATACAGTAATCACAGGAGGCAGTCTCTGAGTGCAGTTGTGCCATCCTGTTGGAATTCTGGATTGCATGCTGCTGTCCACATCCTATGTCCAGTATGGCCAGTGTACACCAAAATCCAGGTGTGCCCGTGTATGCATTGGGCTGGTTTGACTGAAGGAGGCACAGCTGCCCATGACAGCTTACACATAGCCTGTGGAGATGTTTGCATTGGTTGCAACGCATTTTGATGACCTGAACTTCCCCATACAAGCGTACACTTTTTTTTTTTTTTTTTTTTTTTTTGGAATTCAGCTTTGCCTATAAAAGAAATTAGAAAGGAGGCAAGTGGAAGTAAAGTTCATTGAAATATTAACAAGTCATTTTGTCTTCTGCTGGTTTTCATCAGGGTAAAAGAGAACAGCAGAACCACAACAAAAATAGCAATGAAATTACTATGGGGGGCTGCAAACATAATAGTGATATAGTTCACTTAGCTGTGGTGGTTTCTTTTATGTGATAATATTGAGGTGTTTTATTTCTCCCCTGTGAGGTAGATCACTATTAGCCGCAATTTGTAGTGTGCCCCATGTGGAGGCTGGGGAGGAGAGTTGGTGCCTCAGAGGTTACACGAGGCCATAGAAGACCCAGCAACAGAATCCAAAGTGTCTGGACCACCCAGGGACCTGCTCATGTACCACAAGCCATCAGGGAAGGATTAACTCTGAACCCTTTTGGTTGCTCTGTACTGTATAATTGTCTAAATGAAATCAATGAATACTTGATTTGAGAGTCTCCCATTGCTCCATCCCTGCTGTTCCTAATGTTTGTTAACAGATTGCTTTGTGGCAGAGTGCAAAGGTGCCGCTCTATAAAACTGTAATGACTTCTGGAAAGGAAGTTACCCTGTGTATTGCAGAAAGCACCATTCAGTTTTGATTGGAACATGGGGAGCTGAGAAGTTGTTATTGCTTTTAGTGCAGCTACTTGGAATAAAAATCTCTGCTCAGTTATGGTTAAGATGACATTTCCTTTTTCCCCGCTTTTTTCTCTCCTTGTTTACCGATGGAGTTGGAATGTTCTCATTTGCCCTGGGCAGGGAGCTGGCGTGTGGTAAGGTGCTGGCACGCCAAAGAAGAGGAGCTCCTTTTCTGTCTCCTATGTTCCTCTGTCTGTCACCCATCCTGTTTGCTACTGCCTTGACTTTCTCTTGGCTGTGTTCTCTTGGTCCATGGGGATTTTTTTTGTCAGTCCCCAGCCAGCTTTTTTATCCTTTCTTGCTCTCTAAGCAGAAAATGAAGTGTTTGGTGAGATGACTAGGTTATCCCTGGTGAGGGGGTTTGGTGGTGCCAGATCTCACACTGCCTGGCTGTGGGAGCCAAGGGGACTGAAGAGGACAAAAGAAGAAGAGATTGAGGCTGTAAATGAGCCCCAGCTGCACAAGCCTGTTGGCACAGCAAGGTGAGATTCATCTGAGCAATATTTTACTGTTGCTGCAAGTTACATTTTGTCACAATTTCCCCTGGTGAAAGACCGCTGGCCTTTGGGCTGGCAATCCACACTGCAGGATGTGTGGTTACTGACAGGGTAGGGGTGAAGGTAATTTATAGCAGATCTGTCAGATGTCACACCTTGGGCATCAGCTACAAACACTCCTGCCTCACTTTCCCCAAGGGCTGTACCAGGCCTGTGGAGTGCCCCCCTGCCCTGACAGGCTCGAGGGGGCTGGCTGGCACCCCAGAGGGGGAGGGAGGCAAGGGCAGAGGGGGCTCTGTGCAGTGTGACAGCTTACAGGCATGTCCACACCCAGTTCCCTCCCCAAAACAAGCCCCAGTACCCAGCATGCTCCCAGTGCTGCCGGACCCAGTGCCCTTCCCCTGCCAGGAGTGCCCCATGTGCCAGGTATTTCCCCATCACATGCCAGCCTTGCTGCTGCCTTACAGCTGTGAAAAGAACTGAGAGAATTGGAGCAAGGAACAAGGAGAATAATTCTTTCAAGAATTTTGTTTCTGTGTTTTTAGATGTTTGTAATACTTCTTAATAGTAATACTGTAAATGTAAATTGTATCAAGGCACAGGAGCTATTTGTGCTATTTGTGTCATTCTTTCTGCTTCTCAGCCAGTTATCCCATGCTTTTTGTACTATTCCATCAGCCTTTCCTAGGAAATCAGTTTAACATGTTTGACACCTCGCCTGTGAACTGACTCTTCCATGAAAACCGTGATTGCCTACAGGACACTAAACCTCACTCATTTAGATCCCTTTATACCATTCTAGTCACAAAACATCACCTTTACCCCCCCATGTTTGGCAGTTTTATAAATGCTGGGGAGTGAAATAAATCTCTCAGAATTTGGGAGTCTCCAACCTCATGCCTATAGCTTCTATTCCTCATACTTTTTTCTTGTATTTCTTGTCCTTTTGGGGGCTTCAGCAAAGCCTGGTGTAATCAGCAGGAATTTTGACAACCATCTCAGCTGTGTACTGGGTAAGACCTTGTGCCTTTGATGAGAACATGAGAGGCCCCTGCAGTTTACAAGTTACACCCAGGGACTGACACATCCTTATTAAAATATGGCGTGGCTCTGTGTTTTATAGAAATATTGAAAAGTGGAGAAAAACTTTCTCTTTTCCAAGCAATTTTTCCACATGCACACATATATTCACACACTGGTATTTTGGCAAACCAATCTACTATACCACGTCAGTTAGTTAATGACAGGCTGGTGAAATGAATGTTCACAGCTTTAAATCAGTCTTTTTTTTAAGAGCATTTAAATAACTTCATTTTTGTTCAAGGTAATCTTGACTATGAAGCTACAGGCCTGCAGGAAACCCATATATTAATTGGAAAAGGTGGATCTGCTGTGGATTTCCACACTGCTGATCACATATGGCATCCCAGATGAGTAGCGGATCTGATTTTACAGTCGTGTTGTGTCAGGAGTTTAGACTGAGTATTACTTGTAATTCTGTCATTTATCTCTACTGTTTCTTTATTAATGTCTTCAGCGTTCTTGGTCTGTCCTCAATCTTTCACATTTTGTACTGATGCTTTATTACAGTGTTTTCCAAATTTTTTATGTAAAAATCTTTCAAGATGAGCAGCAGTCCTTCCTCAGGAGCTGACTGAAAGCCAAATGATCTTTATTCATATATCTATTGCCTTGCACATCCCCTCTTTGGAAATCACTGTTCTGTTATATGCTGTTGCTTCCTTGTCCCTACATGCCTTGATGAGCAGTAAAATACAGTGTTGACATTTAAAATATTGTCACTGGCATGGCTGATGTGTGAATGAGTGAGTGAGTGAGTGAGTGAGTGAGTGAGTGAGTGAGTGAGTGAGTGAGTGAGTTTTCTCCTCAATAGTGATTTTTCTGGGGCTCTTTGCAAATTCAGGGTCTAGCGATGGTTACTTTTTTGTATCAGTTACACCTGCTGTGTATTTTTGAGGTGCATTTTTTGAGCTTTGCTTTGTGAACATAAATGGGACTGTTCTTCTCATTATAGTTGCTCTCAGCCACGTCTGTCCCATGTCTTGTCCTCCAGCTGCCCCACAAAATTTGTGCAGCACACTGGATATAACACTTTACTACATCACAGCAGTTAAATATGAAAAAAAATCACTCAGAGCTTGCACGGCCTTTACATGCCACACACAAACTGTCACCTAGGGTGTATTATAAACTTGGATAAGCTTTCTGTTTTTTAGGTTCACAGTTTGTCACTGCATTGTTATTTTCATTGCTGTGTCTTTGATCTCACAAAAAGCTCTGCCCTGGTCAAGACATCTGTTGACACAGTCTCCCTGGCCCATGTGGGCCTTTGAGCTCTTTATGGGGCAAAGGAAGGATCATGAAAGCAGAGCTTCAGAAAACACCATGGTTGCCAAATAACGGCATTCCTAAAGCTATTCTGTGTCATACTGTGGGACTCTGCTTTGGAGCTCTTTCAGATTGCTGTCCACAATGTTCTTTCATCAGTGTAGCTGTGGCAATACAGAAATATTAGCTGTAGTTATTGTTGTGTCAATGTAGAGAAATCCATCCTGTGTAGGAACTGCAATATGAGCAGAAAACTGATGGGCCCTTTGCCCTGTGGGTACTGTGTGAAGGTCTAGAGTACACAGAAGGTAAGTGATATTGAGAGATTTGGAAGCTGAGAGAAATGAAGTTATGAGTGAAGAAGATTCAGCTTCAGCAGCTGAAGCTCTCTGGTTCCTTTAGGTAGATTCCCTCTCTGAAATATGCTGCAGTTCCTCCAGCTTGGTCAGCAATCCCTTGTTGGTTTTGACTGTCTTTTCTGTCAGTTGAGGGGCTGGCACAGAAAATCCTGGCTTGTGCTTCAGGTCACTTTGTCCAGTGGCTGTGCTGGAAAGCCCCAGCTGTGCAGTGCTAGGTTCTGTTCACGTGTTGGCACGGGACAGTCACAGCCTGAAAGCACAGCCTCAGAAAGCACAGTGCAGACCACCAAACACACACTGTAAAAGAGTGTGGCTGCTGTTCACGTGAAACCTGCTAGCAAAATATGCTCAATCTCAGATCTCCAGCAAGCTCTGAACACCCTGTTCTAGCCAGTCCCATTAGAGCATGAGAAGCTGAGATGGGTTTTCCCTTCTAGTCCATGTGATAAGCGAACTTCTGTTACTGATACTTATCAAGAGAGACTTCTACAATAAAAGTTATAGAGAGTTAAAAGCATATCAGGAAGCAATACCTAGAGTTTTCATATGGTTTACAAATGACATTTCCAATTCTGTATACAAGTTCAAGTATGAATATAAGAAGTTTTTTGTGGGACTAATGGAAATTTCTGCATTTATAGCATATCCCTTTCTCCAAACTGCCATGGTTTTAATAAGAAGAACTATCCATACGTCCTTGACTTGTCATTTGTTAGGAAACTCAAAATCTTAATGGTTCACATTGGAGAAATAAAGGTCAAGATACAGGCAAAGTTCCTCTGTATTACAGAAGATAATAAAAGGGGAATATATTTGCTTCTGGTTATGCTAATTCATCACTCCAAGCACAATGTGATTGCATTCTGTCTAGTCAGTGCTCTTCTTTGTATCTTAAAGAAGAGATATAGCCAAAGTAAAGGGCATTTGGAGATAGACAGGGAAAATAATTGAGTCACAGGGAATCTTCTGTTTGAGGAGGGATGGGAGAGATAGGGATTGTTTTAATTTAAAGAAGAGACAAATAAAAGAGAACGTGACAGTAGTGTACAGAATGATGAATGATACAGAGAAGGTGAACTGGGTGCTCTTGCTTGCCCTTTCTTAAGTACAGAAGCAGAGGGACATCCAATAAAACAGAAAGGCAAAAGTAATAACACTGTTGAAAGGGCATTTTTAAACACTGTCTTGTTTCCACTGGTTCATCTTCTTTCTCTATGATTCTAGAGCATGTCTTGAGGGGCATGCAAAGACCTCTAGAAGATGAGTTCTAGTTGTTTTGCTAAGAAGTTTTTGTGGTCGTGCTGCAAAGGCTGCTGGCTGGATCAGGTTATTTGGCTTGTGTGAAGACAAGGAACTAGTCAGATAAAGAACCTTTTTAGTCTCAAAAATAAGTGGAAGTTTAGTTAAAGGTGTTAATATATGTAGTGATACTACTCATACATTTGCTAGATAAAGTAAAAAAGTAACTACTCAGGACAGAAAACTGCTACTGATGGAAGGAATATTCCTCTGCAGTTAACCCCATGTCATTTCTTTGTTGGTCACCCTGAATATCTGCTCATGACCCTTTTATAAAATGCTGATGTTGTGCTACATTGGCTCGGGCTCTGCTGTCAGGACCAAGCAGACTTCTGTCCCCAAGGAAGTTGTTGGAAGCACATTTATTCTTCCTGAATATCCCTTTCTGATATTCTCTTACTTTTGGACGTTCCATTTTTTATTTATTTAATAAGTTTCTATTGAGATCCAGAAGAAAATTTATTTTGATCAGTAGATTCTAGGGAACTTCAGTAAATGGACTAAATTGTATATGTACCTCTCCCCTGACCTATTGTTAAAAAAAAGGGAGATAATGAGGCATGCAGATTCCAAATGAGTGAGATCATGTTCTGGTTAGATTATTACAGTATCTATTTGGATCCATTATTACTTTTAGACTTAATCCCTGTCAGTCTTTTTGTAGCTGTGCAATTATTTTATAATTCCTCACCAGGCTGTGCTATTTCATTCAGTGCAATCCTGGTCCACCTGTGGTGATCATCACTTCAAAGCCCTGGTTCCTGTGGTCATTTTGAGTGTGTGCCTGCCTCATTTCTGGTGGTCTGTTGTGGTAATGTCAGCTGTGATAATTCAGCCCTGAATCACATCTGCAAGGTGCCTTTTCCTTTTCCTTTTCCTTTTCCTTTTCCTTTTCCTTTTCCTTTTCCTTTTCCTTTTCCTTTCCTTCTGCAGTTTTTCCCATGTTAAAACAGGTGAAATGCCTCAGCTATTCTGGATGGAAACCACTTCCTATGATGTAGGGAAAACTGAATTTTTAGTAATTTCTTCATGCCTTTTAATTAAGTCTTTTTTTCTCACTCACCTATAGGACATTATGAATGCATTTGCCAACATTTTTGTTACTAAAATTTGTACAGCAATGGAGCATTTAAAATATCTACTAGTCAACATAAAACAGATGTATTTTATCAATCATGTGAAGTGTATAATTTGTAAAAGTTTGTAGGAGATATATATTTGTGTGTTTGTGTGTATGTACATATTTCCTGCGTATATGAACTGTACAGTTAAGGATGTATTTGCCTGGCACTGCAGTCCAGCTCCCTCAAAAATAGTTACAGCCCTGGAATACCAACCTACAACATAGTTTAGCCATTTGAAGTCACTGGGAAAAATTAATTGTAAATGTAATTTAGTACTCAGAGGTATACAAATGTTATGTCTAAACTCAAGTGAAAAGAAGCATTCAGTCTAATTTTTTGGTATTTGTCAAAAGCCCTCCAAAAACCATCCAGGCTGTGGGCTAAGCTGCCTTTCATAAATCTCAACTGAAGACTTGCTGCTGACTTCTTAAGACTAAATTATTTCTATTGTTCTCGATTAATTACATTTTTGTTGTTATCTGTGGAAAGAGCCCCACTGGGTTGAGCATGTAAGTATATGGAAATGGGGGGAAGGAGGATTTGTGTTAGTTAAGTGGAGATGATAAAGCTGAAAACATAGCAACAGACATAAATCAGATTTTTCTTCTTTTTCTAGTTGGCTTGTCACAATAAAGCATTGCAACAGATGCTGAAGCCAGGGTCAGATCCAGATGAAGGAGATGAAGCCTTGAGGTTTTATGCCAAACATACGGCACAGATAGAGGTAAAGGATTGCTCTCCCAGAAGACAGACTGTGAGACAAGTCTGCATCTTCCGTGTGGTGTATCTCCTCTTTTTAAGCTTCCAAATGGTGTGGATTATTTATGAGGAGAAGGTTGAATAATATGCTTTTGGCTGTGGGAAGAAAAGGAATACACCTATATTAGAAGTGGCTCCAAACCATCATTTCACAGTAGCTTTCCTGTGTGTTATCAAACATGTTCTGTTAGTGTAGTAATGACTGTGGATAGTAGCTGTGTCATGAAGTCAAGAATGATCTTGTACGGTACATCACTCAAATAAATAATCATGAGTTTCAAAGCCACTGATGCTGGCTGATCAAATTAAAAGTGTGGCTGGAGTACAGAGAGGTTTTGAAGTGGTGTAGATGTTCAATATGGCTTTTGTTTAAAATACCAAGACTTGGCCTGATTTAGTAGTTCTGCTCTCTGTTTTAAACTTTACACCTGGCATGGGTTGGATTTAGATAGAGGTATCCCACCACAGGATAGATGGAAGCTCCATGGCCTTGGTTGTCCAGAGGGCAGCTCAGTGCGCCTCTTAACATATTTTAATACTTTGGGTGCTGCTGAGATCTCTCTTAGCAATTATTAGCCAGTTTATCTGGGTAGGTTGTAAATTTAGGCACTAAACAAGCACTGTGGTCAACTTTTGTGTGGCAAATAGCTTCTTCTGGAAAAAAGGAAACCCAACCCAGCATTGCTGCTGTACAAAGTAGATAATTGCTTGTCTTTGAAAGCAGTCCTAGACCTGCTTGGTGTTTCGGATATTATCTCACCTATATTAAGGTATCTCATTTGTTTGATTTGAAATTCAAATGGTGGTGGTTTTCTATTTTCACCAGTGGTTGTACAGAGGCATGGTCGTAGTACTTGAAATGAGTTTTCTACCCATTTCTGTATTTTTAGTAATGCAGAGTCCATGATCAGAATGGGGAAGCAATTTTGATGGCAGTGTGGTGAGATGTAATAAAATCTAGCTCACTCACCAGTAACCTGGTAGCTCCTGAAATGCAAACAATTCCTTGGGTTTTGTCAAGTAAAAAAGATAAAGACTGACAAGATATGGGTGCTGCCTGAGTAACAAGGTGCTATTTTTGCATGTTCACCTTCACAGTTTATCCCATCATAGAAATAGATTCAAGATAAGAAAAGAATTTTGTAATCAGAGCAGAAGGCCCCTGAACTTCTCCACTTTTTACTGGGAGAGATTTGTTTCAATTTACAGCAAAATTGAAGCATTCTGAATCAGAACATTTTTTTATTTGGGGAAGTCTGGACCTAGATTTTTCTTGAGTCTTCACTTTACCGCCTTATTCAGGCAGACTTTTGAAAATAAAACCAGCTTTATTCTGTTTTGGTATTGATTGGTCCAACTTTATTGTAATGTTCAAATAATTAATGCATCAATTTGTAAATAAAAGGGGAGCTGTGAACAAGAAAAGATACGACAAAATGATTGGATAGTCACTGACTCTGATAAAAATGTGCATTTTATTTATAGATTGTTCGCCACGATAGAACAATGGAAAAGATTGTCTTTCCTGTCCCCAATATTTGTGAATTCCTCACTCGGGAATCCAAAAGTCGGGTGTTTAATACAACAGAGAGAGATGAACAAGGGAGCAAAGTCAATGACTTTTTCCAGCAGACTGATGATCTGTACAACGAGATGAAATGGCAAAAGAAAATTAGGAGTAAGTACTGTAATTTTTTAAAAATAGCCTCATTATGCTAAACCCTTGCTTTTAAACCTTCAAAAACTTTCATTTTAATGATACACTTTTCTCTGTTCACTCTGATACTACAACAGGCAAAACTGTTCTGGGCTTGAGAGTGTAGGTCAGCTGAGACAATTGCATGCCACCATAAAAGAATGGAGCAGTTATTAATACATTCAAGATGATGTCCAAAAGTTAAATAGAGGGATGGACGAACTGGTTGTAGTTCTACTCATCTTGATAGCATTGCACATAATTAAGCCAAGGCCCCTAATATTTAACAAAAACATGTGTAGCTGCATGTTTGAGGTTTGCAGATTCCTGAAAGACCATTAAAAAACTTGTAAATGTCAGTCATTTAAAAACATCTCTCAGCAGAACCTCAGCTGCCTTAAATATGCCCAGCTCCCATGGAGTCAGTCCCCCTCTGCCAGTTCACATCAGCCTGATGTGACTGGGCTGCAGGGTGTCCCAGCTGGCCCAGCTGGTGCAGATCCCGTGATATTGGGGAGGCACGTGGGTGGCCTTGAGCTACTTGGTCAAGATCATGGGGGAGAGGTCAAAGCAGGGACACCAAGAGGAGGGGCAGGGAAGCTCCACCGGGTACTCTAAATGTCTTTAGCTCACTGGTGGGCAGTACAGCTGCTTGGCAGGAAGAATGGGACTGTTACCAATGCCCCCAGATCAGGAGGATCCTGCCAGCCCAGCCACTATCAACTCTGCCCTTGGCTTTTGGAGCAGAAAGTTGTATTTTATATGTCATAGAATCACAGAATGGTTTGGATTGGGAGGGACCTTAAAGATCACAGAGTTCTCACCCCCTGCCACAGGCAGGGACACCTTCCACTATCCCAGATTGCTCACAGCCCCATCCAACCTGGCCTTGGACACTGCCAGGGATGAGGCAGCCACAGCTTCTCTGGGCAACCTGTGCCAGGGCCTCAGCACACTCACAGGGAACAATTTCTTCCTAATACCCAGTCTAAACCTACCCTTAGTTTGATGTCATGCCCCTTTGTCCTGTCACTCCAGGCCCTTGTCAAGAGTCTCTCTCTGTCTCTCCTGTGGGCTCCCTTCAGGCACTGCAAGGCTGCATTATGTCACCCCAAAGCCTTCCCTTCTCAAGCTGAACATAAAAATGCCTAAAAGTGATCACTTCATTCACTGCTAAAATGCAGAAGCTCTTGGAGTGTCACACATCATCTGCTCACAGCAATTGATCAGGAAGGAAGGAAGGAATAAGGTCTAGAGCAGCAGGATAGTCAGAGCAATGTAGGAGCATCCTGAACATGATGGAAACATGGATGTCATGGCAATTTTTTAAATGTCAGTTCCTAGGCTATAATTTTCAGCAGCAGCAAGTCTTCAGCATGAACCCCATCAACCTAAGTCTGCGTCTCTTGGTGGCACCCTAAAAACTTAGTAGTGACAAACTCACCTGGAATAGAAATTGAAAAATACATGATTACAGAATCTGCAGTCTATTTGGGAAGAAAAGTCATTGTATTGTAGAAAAATTACTTTGGTAAAAAAAATCATAACTGTGGGTTTTGCTTTAGAAACACAAATAAAAGAGCCAACCCAACAATTAGATAGACCAGACCTGCCTAATTCTATAAACAAAGAAAAATGGTTTCTTTTTATTCAGAACAGAAATTTCTCAATTCCTTTCATCAGTGGAATAGCCCACAAGTCTCCATGTTGTTTTTTTTTTATTATTTGAAAAGATAATACAGGTTGAAGCTGGGTTCATTCTTTAGCCAAGTGTTTGTTAGCGTGAAGTCTGTGCTGCTTAAATTGACAGATGTCATTTTTGCAATGGTTCCAAATGCCTAAATCTCAGCAGTCAGCAACTAAAGGTTATCACAGTGAAATCTGAATATTTACCTAATTGCCATTAATGACTATTTAGATTAAAGCCTGAGACAGTCATATGCAGTTGAAGAAGTCTGCTGTTTATAAAAATTTTGCTGGGTAGTCTGCATACTTGCAGGAAGTTTCCAGTACTTCAAAATATAATTAAAAGGGATGCATCATGTTTGAAACCTCTCTGACCAGAGATCTTTTTACACTATTGCACATAGGATCTTGTTTCAAATGTTCATTTAAATGTATTTTAGTGCATTCATATATATGAAGTGTTTGCCTGAGTCTTGGCACACTCTGATCTTGTTCCTGGCCTTCTTGCTGAATTGTGTATGTGACTCTGGACACAAAATCAACCCTGTTTTGCACTGTTTCCCTTTTTAGTCTTTTCTAGCTGGGCTGTAGGTTCTTTGGGATATGGACTATTTCTGTGTGTTTGTACAGCACTTCACATATGGAGATCATGGCTTGTTTGAGTCCTTTTAAGCAGGAGTACAGAGCTGTTTGTCAGCAGGTGACCACGGGCTTCTGAGCATCCCACAGGAAACAGCCAGCTTTTGTAGAACCAAAACCCAGGCAGACCAAATTTTGCCTGCTTCCCAAGCAGATCAAAATGTTTGTACTTTGACAGAGGTGGGGAAAATACTGCAGTTCTGAAACTGTGCTTAGTCCATCATTCTCTGCATATGTCATCAGTGTACTTGGTCCAGATAGGTCATCTGGATGACCCATTCTGGGTGTTCTGGGTGACTGGCATTCAGAGTGTTAAAATCTATATATTTGCTTGATTTTGTGTCCCCATTCACAGAGACTACAGTTTCAGATGCACCTGAAAAGACTCCTTTGCAAAATATCCAGGCCTAAAATCTTCCAGAGGCAAAACTCCAGTATATAAGAAACTGTATTGTGATCTTTGGATTAAAAGCTCTGCTTGAAACGATGTATTAAGGCAAACCTATGTTTCATATTAGTCCATTTTAGTTAATTTTAAAGATCTGCATGTTTTCTACATTAATCTGTATTTAGTTCCCTTAGGGCCATTGCTGATTGAGTTTCTGCTTGCTTTCAGTTCACTGATTGTTGCTTTTCTCTGCTTTCTAGATAATCCAGCCCTGTTTTGGTTCTCCAGACACATCTCTCTCTGGGGGAGCATTTCCTTCAACCTTGCTGTATTCATCAATTTAGCAGTTGCTTTGTTCTACCCCTTTGGAGATGATGGAGATGAAGGCAAGTACAGTTTGGTTTTATTTTTTGTTTTAATTTTAGATACTTTCATTTCTAAGGTAACAAATAAAGCTGCATTTTCATGTGCAGTCATATCTGGAAGGCATTTAGTGTCTCCTAAGTAGGTACCAAATGCTGTATGAAATGTGGTGGTTGATCTGTGTGTCACATGGCCCACACAAGGCAGAGTAGAATGGACAGAGCATAAGCTGAAGATTATCTAGATGATCTCAGCTAATTTCTTTATATTGCCATATTACAGTGTCCTACTGCACAAATTTAGCTGCAGCTTCTGAACTGAAGGAGGATTCCTGGCAGCAGAGGGAGGGACAGAGATTCCTTAAGCCTGACCAAAATGAATGACTTGCAGTTCTGAAAACATATGGAAGAGAATGATTTGCAAACTATCTTGTTGGCTTTTGACTATGTTGTTTATTGGAATTAAAGGGCATAACTGTTGCAGAGGATAAATGCATTATGTAAAAATACTCTTAAAATTTATGATTCTGTCTCTGCTTCATCCCGTGACACAGGAAATATTTAATGAAATTTATTATTTGCTACAAATGCAGCAGACTAGCAGGAGGCCTCTTTGAAGCCCAAACAAGCTTAATTAGGATAAAGGAGACTAAATAGTTCAGAATACTGGTAGTGGGAGCAGAGCCATTCACCTCTGAGCCTTTGATTTGTGGCCAGTCAGTAATGTGACTGAAAGTCACCTCTGTCTGATGGCATGTGAACTGGGCTGGTGGAAGCAGTCCAGCTTCTAGTAGATACATGTGCTTTTCACAAACACCACAGCTGGCACCAGCAAACATTCCTGCTGGCTGGCAGAACAGAAAGGCAGCAGATTAAAATGTACCGGCATGGGGACCGCACCGCCCTCGCAGCCCACGGGGTGGTCTCTGCAGGTCACAGCACAGGCAGCTCCACAGCCTCGTGGAGTGAGGGAGAGTTTTCAGGGCTGTGCCCTGGAGAAGGGAAGCATCTTGTCCACAGTGCTTTGTAAACTGGGGAGTCACTCGGAGCACAGACATGTTAGAGCCCACGGAGGATGACAGGAGAGATAAAGGGATAAAAAGAAATCTTTTAAAATACTAAATTTTAGCTAATCTATACTTATGGAAGTCCTCTAGACTGCAATCAGTAGGTATTAATACTTACTCTGAACTGCAGATTTATATGGCATTAGTTTAAGTGGCCCCAGTAATCCAGTGATAACATATTTCAGGATTCCAGCTCCTGGTGCTTGTGAAGGCAAAGTGACTCCTGAGCAATAAGGAGTAGGTGTGGCCAGATCAGATTAGCAGGTCATGAAGCAGCCTCCTTACTTCCAGCCTTCCCCTCCACCACAGCCTGATCCAACTGCTGGAATTTGTCTGCCATTTTTACCCTTCACTCTGTGTAAATCCTCCTCTACTCACCTGTCTGAGGTGCCTGGGCTGATCTAATCATGCCAAAATGCTGCCTTTTAGTAGGTACCTGCAGTTCTTATGTAATATGACATAAGCAAAACTGCTCCAGCTGAAGACTGTTCCTGAAGGGAGCCTAAAAGAAAGAGAGAGACAAGAGTGTGCAGTGACAGGACGAGGGGGAATGGCCTCAAGCTGACAGAGAGTAGGTTTAGTTTAGATATTAGGAAAGAACTGTTCCCTGTGAGGGTGGGGAGGCCCTGGCACAGGTTGCCCAGAGAAGCTGTGGCTGCCTCATCCCTGGCAGTGTCCAAGGCCAGGTTGGATGGGGCTCTGAGCAAGCTGGGAGAGTGGCAGGTGTCTCTGCCCATGACAGGGGGGATGTAAATGGATGATCTTTAAGGTCTCTTCCAACCCAAACCATGATTCTATGAAGACTCCTTGCCTCCAGGGTGCCTGTCTGCACATGGTACTGGGGTGGGTCCTGCAACGTGAGATTGCTGGACCTGCAGTAGGGAAGAAGGAAAACTGATTTGTGGGAGAACCACAGAGAACTTTGGCCTTACCTTTCAGATCAGCTTAAAAGTCATTTTTTAAGGATCCATTAAAAGTTTCCAAATCTTGTTGGCAAAGAAACTCTCTGACAGAGCTGACCTTGAATCTCCTGCCAGGGATAGAAACACTCCTAAACTTTGCAAAAGTTCGGATGCCATCTGAATGTTGAGGCTAGGACCTCATCTCATTGTTTTCTAATCCCAGCGATGCTGCTCAGCTGTGTATCTGTTGCCAAAGAGATAGCATGATTTCTATTGTGAGTCTAGCTAAATTTTCTATTCCCTTCTCCGCCGTCACTGACCTCTCAGTTCATCCCATAACAATAGAAGTCAGTGTACAAGTGTGACAGCGCCCTGAGATCTGAATGTGCTTTTTATATCACAGCAACATGGTGTGTTTCCAGGGCTTTAAGCAGAGGGGAGAGGGAAAACAGGGGCATGTCTCAAAACTCGGGGAGTGCCTGGAGCCAGCATCTTGCAGAGCAGCAGGGACTGGCTGTGCAGCGCCCGGGACCCGCTGCGTGCCCGGGAGCCGAGTGCAGCCGCTCAGCGCTCCGGGCACTGCAGATGCTGCCTGGCCCTGCCCGTGGCTGCTCCCTCTGTGCCAAGTGCCCGCTCCCGTGCAGAGGCGGAACACCCGCAGCCCTTCGGGAGGGAGCTGCTTTTTCGGGAGCCGGGGCTGGAAACGTGGCACTGCAGCGCGCTGCCGCTTGCTGTGCTGCCCCCAGCACCGGCTATTTCTGTAGCTGAGCAATCATGGAATCGGACCGGAGGAGCCCTAATGATCCCTGCAGAAGGGAGTTGATTAGTAGCTTGCTCCAGGAGAAGGGTAAACTGTTCCATCTCTGAGCACTCCCTGGATTTTAATGGAAATTTCATTAGCTGCTCGTATTATTACCTGTGCAAAAAGCAACAATACTCTGAGAATAATAGCTCCTGCAGCAATTAGGGCAAGCCGTGGTCAGCAGTTGTGATGCATGAATCACGCTTTTGTTAGCTCTACTGGCAAAGGAATTGATCTTTTGGATCTGTTTCTTGGTGAAAAATGGAGTCTCCAAAGATGCCTTTCTCAAATCTCCCTTTCTCCTCTGTACAGGCACGCTCTCACCGTTGTTTTCCGTGCTCCTCTGGATAGCAGTGGCATTTTGCACAGCAATGCTGTTTTTCATCTCCAAGCCTGTTGGCATTCGACCCTTTTTGGTGTCTGTTATTCTCAGGTCTATATATACTATAGGGCTCGGTCCTACCTTGATACTTCTTGGTGCTGCTAATGTAAGTACTTCAAAAGCAAGTAGAATTTCCCTTTCAGCAGAAAGAAAGATATTAAGGGTCTCCTATTAAAAAAACCCTTTGATTAGAGCTGTGCAAAAACTTTTTTTCTGCTTCATTGGTTAAGCCAAAAAAATAAATCATTTCCAGTCATCCTGAAACAGCAGTGTCAGCAAAGTGGGAAGCTAAGAAAAAAGCTAGTTTAGTTTTGTGCATATGCAAATATTTTTAAAACAAAAACAATATGAAATTTAAAGAAATATTTCTGCAAAAGAGAAATCAAATCTACAGTTTCTCATGTTAAAAGAATAATTTTCTCTACCACTACACTCAGCACTATTGACACAAATTTGTGAAATGTTTCTGAGACCTTAAATATATTTTCAGGAAGAAAAGAGTTTTCAAAATTAAAAATTCTCTCAGCCCTTTGCCAGATCTCTTAACTTAGACATGAATAAGTTTGCATGCTTACCGAGCTTGGTAAGATACACAGTCGTGCTCACAAGTCATCTATGTAAATTTCTGCCTGACTGCCACAGCTCTAATGCACCCCGGCATGAAGTATTAGGCTGTTTGCCACCAGTTCTGTGTGTGAGAATTTCACATACTGAAAAATACCCATATATATAGTCAAAGGTAAAGGCAAGTAAGCAGCGCTTGCCCACGTCAAATTTGCGAACAAAGGAGTCGTGTTGAGTCCTCATTCCTTGTCCTGGACTGCCAAGGAGATGAGGTGAGACCCATTCCTGTTCACTTCTGCACTGCTGCTCGTGTGCCAGCAAAGCTCGGGAGCCACGGAGAATCTGACGCTGTTGTTTAAATGCTACACTTCAAAAATGTCCTCAGTTCTGGGGTTTTTTTTATGGATGTTATATTGAAGAACATGATCTGAAGGAAATAGATCTCACACCCCCCCACACACACTTTCTGTTGGTTACTATTGTTCTCTTGGTAGTAGCATGCCTAGCTGCTCTTACATAGTCTCAGGTCTAAACTCAAAACTGTTGGGAGTTCACTCCCCAGTTGGTTTTTAGTGCCTCATGACATTAATCCTGCCCGCCTATTCACTAATGTTATAGGAATAATCACAATGTAATGAGGCACAGTGCAGTGTTGGAGAGGTGATGTACTTCCACTCACCCTCATGGGCTCGTTCCCAGTGTGCTGTTGGAGCTGGATTTCTCTCACCTCACTCCAGCTATCTAAAGGTGGTGCATTCAGTCAAACCAACCTATCTAGACAGCTACCCAAACAATAAATACCAGGATTTTTCTGATGGCACAAACTGAGCCTTTGTTAACCCCCACAGCTGTGTAACAAAATCGTGTTCCTGGTGAGCTTTGTTGGGAACCGTGGGACTTTCACCCGTGGCTACAGAGCGGTCATCATGGACATGGCTTTTCTCTACCACGTGGCCTATGTCCTGGTCTGCATGCTGGGCCTCTGCGTGCACGAGTTCTTCTATAGCTTCCTGGTGAGTACGTGCTGCTGTGGAGGGGAAAACTTTGCAAAAATAGAAAATACCGTTACCCATGCAGCTGTCTTCAATTTCTTCCTGACAATCAAGCCAAATCATGTATATTTTTAGCATGCCGTTGTGTTGCTGCCCCTTAGGAGCTGCTGTTTTTATTAGAAC
This sequence comes from Lanius collurio, assembly GCA_020086605.1. Taxonomy (NCBI): domain Eukaryota; kingdom Metazoa; phylum Chordata; class Aves; order Passeriformes; family Laniidae; genus Lanius; species Lanius collurio. The sequence continues at coordinate 28,155,626 of JACBWW010000009.1, read as the reverse complement.
CTGTTTCTGTTAGGACGTATTTTGTCTGTTTTAGAGCTGAAAGTTTGCTCCTTTCTTCTCAGACAATCATCACCCTGCCCACTACTTTCTCCCAGCTTTCTCCCTATTCTGTGTCCATTGTTCCTGTATCTTCTGTCAGTCCTAACATTTCAGAAGCAGTTTTCCAGTGGTGTGTGGGGGGAATGATGCCTCAGGTTTTAACTTTTATATTTTTCAAATCCTGTACTGTCTAGTGTGTAACTCTGAAGTTTTGTGTGGCTTGTTAACTTCTGCTCTCTCATTCTGGTTAGACATAACAAAGCCTCTCTAAGTTCGCTTTCCAAGGACACCTCAATTGTCCCAGGCCCAAGATGTGTAAACTAAAAGCCTCTGAAGAAGAGGGGCAAACTTGGGGTAATTACATCATTAATTGAAGATATAATTGGAGAATTAACCCTGATATGCAAATGGACCAAATTTATAGAAGTGTGAAGAACCTGTGACCCAGGGTCCATCTTGGGTGGAGGCTTTTGACTGCCCAGGGTGTACTTTTGAAGGACCTTCAAATAAATACCTGTTTTTATTCTCTTATTCTTGTCTAGCCTCTGTTTTTAGGTAGCCACTCCAGGCATCAATACCTGTACCAAAGGATGCCATTCCTCATCCCCAACACATTTTTAACAAATTACTTGGTAAATGGGGATTGCTCGCCTCTGGTGTATCGGGAAGATTCATCCCTTGAAATGTATCCCACTTCATTTTCTTTTGTTGCCATTACCCAGATGGAATGCTTTTTAATAACGTGGTACAGGTGCAGTGAAAATGAATCACGCAAAATTATGCTAAACTCCACTAACTGCTCCCTTCATGCTGAGTAGCAGTAAAAGGTGTTTCACTGCTCGTTTGTTAATCTTTTTGCTCTGTAGTGGAACATGTGAAACTTGTAGGGAGGCTGACTAAATTGTGGTCATTTACATGGGTTCACTTTTCTGTTGCTGTGTTTTTTCTCAGCTTCCTGAATAGTGGTGAACTCCCAGCCTTTCAAAGATGTGTTAAGCACACTAAAATTTTCAACGGTTTAGTGCTAAATCAGGTAGAGCTCCTCTTGAAGTCAAGACTTTCCAGATCTTGACATTAAAATCTTCTTCAAAGTTTGGGCAGATTTCAAAGGAGGCAAGATTGTGATTGTAGCTGCAGGACCCTCTTCAAATGGATCTAACTCTCCTGCTTAAAAAATGCACTGATTATTGGCTGTTACTTCAATGGGTTATGTGATCTCTATTTTAAAATGCTTTGCAAAGTGTCAAGCACCTTGAGAAACATTTTATATACTTACTGTTTTTCAGTGACCTCTATTGACCAATGTCCATGATTCATGGACATTGTCCACGTTCCCAGGTTGCTTCCAGGTGTTCACTTAACAGTGGATGTAGTCTAAACTCTAATATTTGTTCATAACTGCCCCCCTCTTTCTTCCTTTATTATTAATCCTTTCACAAGACTGTAGATTTTGGGTCTTATAAATTGTGGCTAATACCTTCTTCTGTGGAGTGTTTTGATAAATCATAGTGTGTCACATTGTATCTGTAATCTGAGTGTTTTGAAGTAGAAATACATACATTATAGATAAGGTCCAAAGCACTATAGAACATAAGAAAATTGTAAGAGGAAAAAAAGTTAAAGGTTCTTGTAAAGCTCCTGTCACATTTAATTGCTGGTTTAGGCTTTCGACATTTAAAGCAATATTATCTTAATATATACTTTTCTTTTAAGTTAAATACCGGGAAAGCATATAGTGTGGAGTAGAGAAGAATAGAAGTTTCTAGTCTTATGCAAACAGTGCCATGAATTTAAGTTTGTCCTAAAAAGAAGTGGCCCCAGTCCTTGTCTATGTGACATTTACATGATGCCATGAGCTTGAAGAAAGTTTACAAATATGTAATTGCTTACATATATGAGTGCATTTTTGAGTTGCAGTCTGTGCATGTTTGTCAGATGGGAGAGAACATAAAAAATAGTTTGTAGATGTAGATCCATAGTATGAATACACCTCTTAAATTTTAATCTAGCCTGGTTTAAAACATGGGGAAACAATGGACCTTGATGGTAGATGTTGTCCATCTCTGGGTCAGGCTCAAATATAGATTGTGGCTTTGGATTTTGCTATAATTAATTTTAAAATTTAAAGTTCTATGCCAATTTCCTCCTCATAAGCATGCCCAGCTCCCACTGAAATCAATGTGAATTTATGAAGCTGAGAATGTAGAACATGGCCCAATACATGTTTCAGAAGTTCAGATTGTTTTCCTATGTAGCATCTATATATTGCCTCATTTGTATTCAATTTTCCTCTACTCTGTGCCTTCCCCAGCTGTTTGATCTGGTGTACAGGGAGGAGACATTGCTAAATGTGATAAAAAGTGTTACCCGGAATGGCCGTTCAATTATCCTCACTGCAGTGCTAGCACTCATCCTGGTTTATCTCTTCTCCATCATTGGCTTCCTCTTCCTGAAAGATGACTTTATCATGGAGGTTGACAGGTTGAAAATCAGGACCCCTGCTGCAGGTATTGTTTTTTATATTAAAATTTGCTTCCCACGTATCCCTTTTTCTGTCTGCCTAACCTAATTTTTCATCTAAGGACATCAACTTTCTTTATTTGTGCCTGTGTAAGAGCAGAATTAATTCCATATACCTTAGAACTCAATTAGGTCTCTGTGTAAAATTTAATGTGTATAAGGTTGTTTTAGTCTGAGTTTATTTGATTAGATGCTAAAATCTAACACATTTGATTTATTATGTTTGCTTCACGAAGTCGTGATAACATTAAAAAAATAATCTGTATTTCCTAAATACTGGGAAGAGTGGCTCAAAGTGGATTGTATTGTTTCTCATCCCACCTTAAAAGCAGCTCATCAAAATTTCTGTGTACTGTATGAGGTATGTAGTCTTAACATGTTCAGTAGCTGTATTCATTTCATTGCTTTTTAAGCTTCATCCAGCAGAAATTTGTTACAGAATCCACACTTCTACTGATAGGGGCATCTTTTTAATTCACTGTGTATTTCATGATAATCATTAGTGTACAATCCTGGCTTCAGTAAAGTCATTTGGAGGTTTGGAACCAGCTTTTAAAAGGCCAGGATTTCAGCTTGCTGGAATGAGAGGCTTTAGTAAAGTGAACAGAGAGTTACAAACTTGCTTTGCTAGAAAAGAGCCAGGTCTGGTCTGTTGAGAGCTTTGTGTGTGCTGCCAACCAGCCTGCTGGGAGCATGGGCAGGGGGGTAACTGGCTGCAGAGAAATACCTGAGAATAGCCAGTGATTAAATTCCTAGAGGCATGATTTTCCCAAATGCTGAGCTCTTCAGACCTGTACACAAGCACAGAACTGACGGAACCGGGGCTGTGTGCACTCAGTGTTTGCCAGCCTTTTCCTGGAGTTGTTTTTTCAGGATTTAAAGCTCACAAACAAGGCAAAGGTCATTCAAGGCTCATGGGCCTGGTGTACTTCTACAGCTGGTTCGAAACCATGTGAAAAAAACCAGAACCCAACAGATTTCTTTAACATACCCTGATTTTTTTCTTCTTCTTTTTTTTTTTTTTTTTTTTTTTTTTTTTTTTTTTTTTTGCCACTTATCATCTATTAGGGGCTAAATTGGCTTATATATGACCTACCTTTCATTTTTGGGACAGAAGTTAAGGTATGAACTCTCACTTTGAAAGGTAGTTGTGACCATCTTAATAAAACCGGCTACACACAGCTCTGGTCTGATCCAGGGTAGCAGCTCCTGTGTGTTTGTGTTGCTTCTGTTGAGGTTTTGGCAGATTTTTGTGGTGTGGGTATGTTCTTGCTGGCCTCATACATTGCCATTTCTGATCAAAAACTCATCAAGAAAATATGCTGACTGCATGTTGATGGAACATTATGCTTCCCAGGACAAGTGCTTTAAATTTTTTCTTTATAAAGTAGCAGAAAGAGTAAGTCAGAGTGCATGTTTTCTGCATTAGATATACTGTCTTAGGCTGTTATTTTGTTGTATAGTTTTGCCTTCATTTTTTTCTCCTTAAACCTTTTTGTATCTCTAATTTGAAATGCAGAAAATTGTTGAAGGTGCACAAGATAAAATTGGTTTGATAAAATCAAGCTGATGTACACATTTACCACTTTGGGAATGTTAAATTAGTGTTTTACACAAACACATACATATTTACAAATGAGTACCAAACTGTGTTATAATCCTTGAAAATCCTTAAATATTCTACATTCAGGATAACTGAACATCAGCTTGGTGTCCTTCTTGTCAGCTTTTGTGAATAATTTATCTAATGGTTTTAAAAACTGACATTATTTTCATATCTGACAGTTGTTTTTTGCTTTGAATATATTTTGTTCTCACCAGAAGCAGCTGCATTTGATGTAGATTCATTAATTTCAGGAGATGAAATGGGAATAGCTGTGATATACAGTAAATATAAAACTGTGGTTTTGTTCATTGTGATTGCTTTGAGCTGTTGAGGCAGACACTTTTGAGGAGGGAGGAATTGCTGGTGTAATTCATTCTGTTTTTCCTTCTTAACTCTCCAACCCAGTCATTCGCTCCTAGAAAATAATGATTTAAAACTTAATATCAATCTAGCACCTGTCTTTTTGTCAACATCCTGCTTTTTCCACAGGTATTGGTGAAGTTCCCACTACAACCCTGACATCAATGATGGGAGCCTGTGCAAAAGAGAACTGTTCCACGAGCATCCCACCTCTTAACCCCGGTTAGTACAGAAGTTCCCTCAGACTGATGATCACTTAGAACCGAGGCATCCCTGGAAATGTTCAAGGGCAGGTTAGACGGGGCTTGGAGCAGCCTGGTCTAGTGGAAGGTGTCCCTGTCTGAGGCAGAGGGTTGGAATGAGATGATCTTTAAGGTCCCTTCCAACCGAAACCACTTAGTGATTCTCTGATTTGTGTGTTGCTGTTGCAGGGACTTCTGCCGGTGTGAGAAGTGACAATCATTGTTGTGAGTCAGAAGTGCTCAATTTCTGCAAGGCTTGGGGCTTAGTTGGCAGCTATGCTGTTAATGGGAGTGCTTCCCACACCTGATTTCCAAATGCACTGATATTACTTTTGTTATTAAAAGAGCTTGCTGAATCATTATGCTTGAACATACAGGTTGCTTCTTGCCAAGTGACTTAGCTGAGAGAAGAAGCTTGCTGCTTGTCTGCAGCATCCTCACCTGCACGCACTGAGACACTGCTAGATCCAGTTAGGGCCACAGAAATTCATTTTTGTGGCACAACATATCTATCAGCAAGGTTTTGGGTATTTTTTCTACATGCATCTGGGCCAAGGCTGTTTTGTAGCCAGAAGACCTAAGAACCAATATCCAGGCTCACGAGTCTGTCTGTCTCCCACTCTTTCCATGTCTGATTGGGGTGGCTGGTCTTTCACTGCTGGTTTTAAGTTTGGTTTGATGTGTTGTGGCCTTTGCAGTGGAGGTGTGTGCATGGTCTGCAGGCTTAAAATATGTTTTGCCACAGTTGCCTGTGGTTGCTGGGGGCTGAAACTGAGGACATAAATGGTCCCTTCCTGTGTGCCAGTATAATGATGTTTCATAAGCTTTATTCTTCTATTACTAAGTTTTGGGTTTTTAGGATCAAAGGCTTCAGGGAGAGGCCTATAAAAGCAGACTTTTTCTCCCCAGCTGGTGTGTAAACAAGCCTCATAAACAACATGGGAAGCTGTCTGGCTAGACAGAGAAAACAGTCTAAGAGCTATTGGCAAAGTTGCTGCATTCAAAGAGTAATCAATCAGTCAACGAGATGCAATGTGGTTTTGCCAAGCTCTTTAAATGATAGAAATCTCACATTTCTCATTGTTTGGTTACTGCTCCTTTAAAATCAAACCATAATGAAAGAGGGCTGTACAAAACAGCTAAGTGCACTCTTACTTAATCTTGAAGAAATTTCATTTATCCAGTGCCATTAAAACCCACCAACACTGAGCAAGAACAGTTTTGCTCACCTTAGCCACCTGGTCAGAAGAATTGTTCTACTTTCTGTCTTTTCCTAGGACAGATTTTCCCTCTGGCAAAAGTGTAAGTATGGTGGAATGCAAAGGCATGAGATCACCATCTCTGGAGATGTTCAAAAGGTGTGGGGATGTGGCACTTGAGACGTGGTTTAGTGGAGAACATGGCAGGGTTAGGTGAGTGGTTGGACTCAGTCTCAGAGGTCTTTTCCAACTTTAATGGTGCTATGATTCTATAAGATTTGGGGAGTTTCACATTGTAGCACCAGAGAAGCCCACAGCTGTGTGTGGGAAAGAGAAAATGTTCTCAGTGGCATTTCAGTTCCCGAGTGAGACATGAATTATGTTGCTTTTCAGATCGGATTGCTGCTGATCATTTCTTCTGATGGGACTCTGCTTCTTCCTTGGGTTTCACTGGTGCAGCCTGTGCTCAGTCATTGCTCTGACTGGTGAAGGAGTTCCCTGGGAGCCAGTGTGCTGTGTCCTGAGAGCCTCCTCTCTCAGCAGCCTGCTGCTCACTGCTGCTCTGGGCTGTCAGCATAAAAGTATTTCAGCTCATCTGCCTCAGTGTCTCCCTCTCTCCACTCCAAAGACATTTCCATATCACTTAAATCTATGCCTGGTGAAGTGCCTAATCACTTAAAGGAACTTCACATCCTTACAGGACATATCTCCTCATCCTCTGTAGCCATAAAGACCTGTGCAAGAAAAGTGCACAGATACCTGTTTGTAAAGGGGACGTTTCCAAAGACTCTTTCCACTGCCAGGCCTGGTCCTGCTCTGTGCAAGTTCTGCTGGATCCCCTTGGGCACAGGCATCTCTCACCTGACATGGGACATCAGATGAGGATTTTTTAAGTAAATCTTCCTGTTATCCCTCCTCTTGCCCTGTGATTAACATTGTGGAGTGAGCTTAGTGCTTAACCAGCTTTGCCTTTGAATTCAATTTAATTAGAAGACAGCTTGTCTAATGTTGTGCAGACCCTCACCAGCCACTCTCCATGGTGGAACTGCTTGCAAATAACCTCCTCCCCCCCAAACCTCAATGGTGTCAATATTGGGTCCTTCACAACAATCCACTCTACAGATTCACTCCTTTCAAGTACGGGTGCAGTTGGTGACTAGAGGGGCTGAACCTGGGCTGTGAATGCTGCTGAGCATTGAAGACAGAACAGCTGAGGCAGAACATGTGCCTGCCTGTGGGGTTGCCTGGCTCCCAGGTTGAAGGCAGCTCTTGTTGCTCCACATCTTGCAGTGGAAATAGAACAGAAAAAATTATGTCTGTACACTGCCTACAGCCTACATTGCTGCGCTGGAGGTTTCTGCCAGCTTTGGGCTGTCTGGTTCTTTGGCAAAGATCTTGCAACCTGAGCTTGCTTTTCTGGGAGCTTTTCTGGGATGCTGACGCTCTGTGTTGTGAGATGTGCAAGGTGATGTATCTTGTTTCTTTGAAGCCTGGCTTGCTCTGAATTAGCATCTCATGGACAGGGAGAGTTGGGTGTTAAGGCTGCTGGTAGATAATTCCCTCTCCAGTTCTCAGCCTTAGTTCACCACAATCTGATCATCTGCTGCTTCCAGCACCTGAGTCTGGTCTTGTGAACAGTGAAATATTGTAGTTACCTAAAGGAAATAGAAGCCATGGCTTTTTTCAAGGCTTTTAATTTATTTTGTGGATGGTCTCCTTCTCAAGCACAGCTCCAAAAAAAAAAAAAAAAAAAAGGTGGAGTATTGTTTGAAAGGTGGAAATAATGACAGGATACAATAGCAAAGATTAGTTGGTATGAATAACACCACTGTACTAGTAAAAAAATCGATATGACAGGATAAAAAAAGTTTCTTGTTTCAATCCTTTCAGTTTCAATATTTAAGCAGTTATTTTTAAATCCAGGAATATTTGTGGGAGTAGTGTCTGTAGTGACCATATAGTTCAACAGGGAAGTCTGTCCTGATGTCTGCTTTTGCTTTTCTTTTTACTTAAAGTTCCTCCAGTAGGGAGTTCTTTCTCATTTAATTTGCCTGTGGAGCAGAAGCAGTGGTGGCAAAAGCAGCAGACACCAGCACTGTCCTGCCCATCCCAGCTGGGATGCCAGCACCGCAATTTGGGAACCCAAATCCAAAGTTAAATTTAAATCCAAATTACTTGTCTACAATGTGAGTGCTTGCAGTCAATTCAATGTATCAGAGTCTATCTCAGTGCCCCAGATGTGGTGGTCTGGGGCATTTAAATATGTGTTTCAGTCAACTCTCACAGCAGGATGTTGTTATTTATTAAACGATGTTACAATGTGTGCACAGAGCAAACCAAGTGTGAATCGCTGCCTTCCCTGCCTAAGCAAGAGTGTCCCTAAAGAGAAAGGAAGGGAGTAGGAATGGCAATCACAGCCCTGACCCTTCAGCTCAAGCCAGCAGGACTCAGGGAACAGCTCAAGCAGAGCTCTTCAAAGGGAGGCTGTGGATGCAGGGAGCGTGTGGTGGAGGGACTCTGGCCAAGGCGGACAAAGTCCCCCTGGGGTTGGTGTTCCAGCCCAGCTCCTCTGCACGTTCAAATATCTCCTGCACAATAGTACCCTCTGTGGCTCAGCCAAAACCACGCAGCAGCTCTGCAGCACAGATAAGAGCAGAGTCCAAGTTTTAAAGCTGAGGTCAGGGGGAGCCTTTCATTTAATGTCTGTCAGACCTGCACTTGGGCACGTGTGCTGGTGGAAAGATCATGGACAGATTGACTCGAACAAAAGCCAGCCTCTCCTTAATGGTTTGAAATGCTAACATGACTTGGCTTGTGCTTGAGTAGGTAGAGGAATGATTTCACAGGAAGACAATCCTTTTACAAATGTGCTTCTAATTCTCTGTTTATATTGCTTCTTGTCTATGCTGTGTTTTTAGGGGGCCCACTGAAAAGCAGTGGGATGACTGCAAGGAGAAGGGGTGCTCCCATGAGCAGAGATGGCAGCTCTGGGTCATTAACAGCTCTGGTGGGAGCCCTGCTTGTGATTTTCTCTGTCTCTCTTCAGGCTAAGTGTGCCTGATGTGCCTAAGTATGTCACCAGCAGCGATGTGCGCATGGGTGGGGATGATCAATGAGGTTCTGGATGAGAAATACGAGAGGCAGATGTGTCTTGCAGTTGCTTTCTCTAACACAGAATTGTAGCTTTGTTTGATGAGTGATTGTTTGATGCTGTGGTTCCTGTCTTCAGGTGAAGAAGAGGAGGATGGAATAGAAAGGACCTGTGACACCCTGCTCATGTGCATTGTGACTGTGTTAAACCAAGGCCTGCGGAATGGTGGTGGTGTGGGAGACGTGCTCAGAAAGCCTTCCAAAGATGTGAGTGTTTTGGCTGAGGAAATGCATTACTCCCTGTGCATCTCATGAATGCCAAAGTCAATTTTGGAGGTTATAGACAGTGTTTGTATCTAGTCTGATCTTATGTCACACAGTTGATTTATCCATGTAATTTTTGGATTCCAGATGGGATATTTAATAGGAAGAGCTAAGCTTGATGTGATGATGATATTTGAAGAAAGGATCTCTAGGTAGTTGTATTCCACTTCTGGAAAAATGCAGAATATCATAACCTTCAAAGCACTGCTAAGAAGGCATCCCTGGGAGGCACATCTGCAGTGCTGTGTCCAGTTCTGGCCACCTCGGGACAGGAGGGACCTGGAGCCCCTGGAGTGGGGCCAGCAGAGGCTGAGGAGATGATTCAGGGCCTGGAGCATCCCTGACAGGGAAAGGCTGAGGGGGCTGGGGCTGTTCAGCCTCGAGAGGAGCCCCAGCTGAGAGGGGCCCTCAGCCCTGTGTGTCCCTGTCTGCAGGGAGGGCTCTGAGCAGGGCCCAGGCTCTGCTCCGGGGGGCCCAGCAATGGCACCAGAGGAACGGGCAGGGACCGATCCCAGGAAGTTTCACCTGGACATTTTAGCTTATATTGAGCGTGGCATCTGCCCTGGAATAGGTCCTGTTTTGTACTTGTACTCGACCAGCATGAAGGTCAAAACAGAATTTCATATATTGTGGCATATTTTCTCTTCCAGAAGTTTCCTCAAAACTTCAGTTAATTTAAGGACCTCCTGTAATATTTGGGTGGTTTCATGCATTTTTATTTAGGTTCAAAAAAGAACATGACAAATAAAGACAATCTAGAGGCACTTTGCTTGATGAGTCCCACCATAAGTGTTATAAATAAATTCAGGATAAAGTAGGATCTCAGCAGGGCTTGCAAGAGTCCAGAGAGAGCTCAAATCTGGATGGAAGAGCTCCCTGTGCTGGTAGTAGGAGTCTACATCCCAGTCTTCATCGAATACCAGGAGGTTCTGCAGGAGCCAAAGTTTATCCCCAGTGGAGTCTGTAAGCACTTACAGACTTTGAAAGTGACCCTTTGAAATTGACCCTTGCCACTTAGCAGCTCTTTAATGCTAATTACATTGAAGCACTCCACAAAGACTCGTGCTATTATCCCCGTGAATGTGTGGGAAACTGAGCAATTGGGTGACTTCAGGTCTCTATCATGGTGAAGAAAAGGACTTGGGTTTTATGCCTCCCTAGTCCTGTGAGTAAGGTTAGCAGAATTTAGCATATGAAAAGACAGATCTGTGGCTTTGCTTGAGCTAATGTGAAAATGTTGTTTAATATTTTAGAGTTGTGCTATTTTTATACCTTCTTGCAAACTTGTTATTGCAGGAGCCCTTGTTTGCTGCACGAGTTGTTTATGATCTTCTATTTTACTTCATTGTCATAATTATTGTTCTTAACCTGATCTTCGGAGTCATCATTGACACATTTGCTGATCTCAGGAGTGAAAAGCAGAAAAAGGAGGAGATACTAAAGACCACCTGTTTCATTTGTGGTAGGTGCTACTGATCTGTTGAGATATTTGAGGGTGAAAGGAATGAAAATGAACTATTCCTCATTAAATAAAGCTTGGACCCCGGGCATGGTTATCTTCTACAAGGAAAATCTGTAAAAACACCAGAGTTTGATTCCAAATTTATTCCCTCTCAGTAGGAAAAAGATTTGGTTTATGAATCAAAAGCTAGCTTTGTTGAGAGGTGGCTTCACAGTCTCCACCCAGAATCTGAGCAGAAGAGCTGTGTCTCACACTTGCATCATCACCACTAATGGAGATGGGGCAGCTGCTGACTCTGTTTCACAGAGCGTGCTGCAGATGAAAGTGCAGCTTCTATTTCACAGCACAGGGCATTCCAGAAGGGAAGTATCAGCAAGAACTGCTGATTTCAGAAGGTGATACAAAGCAGGGAACAAAAGAATTCAGTGGAAATCATCCCTACAAAGCCCACGGATAAATCACACTTATTTTGAAGTGCACTCACAAAGAGGGCCAGGCCTTCACTCCTCGGGGGACTTCAGAAATACTTGCTTTTTTGTAGGCTGTTGTACTGTCAGGGCTGAATGCTGTGCAGAGCATAACATGTCTTTAATGTCTGTGGACAGGAAATGCAGGGAGGAGAGCAGTAACATGGAGGCAAACATTGGTGATTCCTCTCCTTCCTCACTTCTAGTATTCTTCTTCTAAGATCTGGCCCATTACAGGGAAAAATAAAAAAAAAAAAAATCTTATGACTGCAGCTCTGTGTGCAGACTGTGTGACAATAGAGCTGCAGAGACTCACCTTCTCTGCCAGGTTTAAGCCCACAAACAATCCCACTGAACCTTAAATGGGACTGTTTATATGCTTCATGCTAAAAGTGTGCATAAATCTTTGGAAGATCAGGACCTGGACTGCACACTGTGTGCTTCCCAGTATACATCCAGGAAGAACCAGAGCCAACACTTGTAAAGCACTTTATAGCCCTCAGCATAGAAGGCACCATAAAACTGTAATATATTTATTATATTGTTATTGTTATTAAGAGGAAATATCACAAAAGGGGATAAATGCGTTGAAAGACTTCTGTCAGGAATGCCTTCTGGCCTGGTATTTCTTGCCTGGCAGTTATGGCTTTTAAATTAAGATCCTTCAAATTTATGGTCCTTTAAATTAAGTTAGGTTCCTTTCTCTAACATATTTAACAGATTTGCGTATTTTTATGTTGAAGTTTATTTTTTGGCTTTATGTTCTTCTCTTTTTGCAGGACTGGAGAGAGACAAATTTGATAACAAGACCGTTTCATTTGAGGAGCATATAAAGGCAGAACACAACATGTGGCATTATTTGTACTTTATAGTTCTTGTCAAAGTTAAGGATCCAACTGAATACACTGGCCCGGAGAGCTACGTGGCACAAATGATTGTGGTAAGTTAATTTGGGCATGTGCTTTATGCAACTGAGAGATGCTCCTTGCAGCTAGGGCAGAGAATATCTTTCTTTTCCCCTCTCTCTGGACAATAGGAAGCATTGATCTGTATTTTTAAAGATCTTTACACGTGTCTTAGTCTGCAACAAAACCTGGTCTTAAACATAATGAAAAAGATGAAGGTGCAGGCTGCAGTCACCAGTTTGGCGTCAGTGCTCTCATGCTCTGTGGGTTCTGCTGCCTCATTAGCCAAAGCTGGGGCAGGAGAGCATGCATCATAACATCTGCTGCTGCTCCAGCATTGTCCAGTGTCTCTGGGCTGCTGTCCAGAAAAATAACATCTCCTGCTGAGCACTGAAATGCAGGGTCAGTGCTCAGGGCTGGTGCTTTTCTCCTATGGCTGCTCTGAACAAGCTAGTGAAAAGACCAAGCAGACTAGCCACAAGGATTTGGAGAGCCACAGAAACTGCCTTGGGAAGCAGTGAGAGTACTTGGATTCAGAGAGAGAAATGTGATGATGCTGAGCCAGAGAGGTGTTGGATGGCGTTGTTTCCAGCTTGCCGCCGAAGAGGGTTCGTTCTGGTGAGTGAGGAGGATGGATTATCAAGGCTGCCTGGCTTGGGGCTTCATTTTTGAGGAATGCTGCCTGCCTGCTGGGATATTCTGGTGCAGCATTTTCTTCCCGTGGACTTGCTGGCAGGTCTGCTGCTCAGGGCCTGTGCCAGGCTCTGTGGTTGCAGAGCTGGCATATGTCTGAATCCCGGAGGAGGCTGTAACCAAATGCGCATCAGGCTTCACCGTTTTTGCATATCTGGAGCCACATTTCTTATCAAGACTATCATTCTGTTATCCCTCATCAGGCTTTTGATTGGACATACTAGCCAGCCTCATTACTGAGGTGCTGGATGCTCTTTTAGTCCCCAGTTTAGCCAAGGGGAAGATTCTTCTCCTTTCACTTCAGCTGTCATCAGGTCAGGTGCTGGGTTTCGATCGATCCCAGCTCATTTCTGCCTTAGTGCAGAAAGCTGGGTTATTTATCCTGCCTTCAGATGGATGTCCAGGATAGCTGGGCTGACTCACCTTTCTCACTCCACTGAAAACTTAAATGGTTGGTTTAGACAAGATGCCTAATTGGGAGCAGGCTAAAATTAGAGTTGATTCCCAAGCACTGTGCAGGCTTACACAGAGCTTACCTTGAAGAACTCAAGTGGAAATGGTTGTGTATAGACAGGAGTGTGTGCTTGATTGCTGCAGTTAAATTGAGCTTTTGTAAGTGCTATTGCCACTAGAAGGGAAGGTGCTGTGGCAGGTGACAGGAATTCAGTGCTCAGGTATAGAAGAACAGCCTGTTTCCATGAATTTGAACCATCAGTCTCATTGCCCAGCTCAGAGCGTGTATACTGTAGGCAGGGATGGATCTACACATCTGCAGGGGGGTGGACAAGGTAGAAAACCTAAAACAAATCCTTGTAGACTCTGTTGCATTACAAGAAATTATTGATAGTGGCAAATTGTCTTGTTACGCATGGAAATATTTTAGCTTATCTCAGAAATACACTTTAATTTGTGGAATCAGACTTTGGGGCTTGTCTCATTTGTTCATTTCTCCTCTTCCTCTCCCTGCAATGTTTGTAAGATTTTAAACTTTGTGGTATGTATGTTAAGTATTAATGTTTAATTCCAAGAGATGCATTAATATTCACAGCAAGTGTATTCATCCTGTGGCAGCAGTGTTTTGACTTTTCTGATGTGTAACTCACTAATATATTTTACTTCTGTGTTAATGGCTGGAACTCCTGTTGGAATATCTAAAATACTAACAAAAAGGCACCAAATATTCACCTTACCTCAAGCACTGAACTGATTTCTCAAAGCCTCTGTTGCAGAGCACTGGTTGTTTAAGTGGTTAGCAGTAATCCAGATTTTGAGATTATTAAACTCTCTTTTTCCATGAGTGTATATAAAGTTAAAGGTTATTTTGGATCATGAAGAGGTACCTATGGACCTAGAAGTGTAAAGCTTACATGGAATGAAAGTATAAATAATGGAGTGGGAGAAAAAAGGAGAAATAAATGTTTGAACGAACTACAAGTGTCTGGTATGAGATTAGTTGTTGTGTCTTTGTGTAGTTTAAACTCCTAGTACGAAACACAGGGAAGACGTGCTGCATAGCAGAAGCAATTGGAACTTCTTAAGTGAACAAAAAAAAAGGACACTTTCCCTTGGAGCCAGAGAATTTACAGTATATCCCATGCTACAAGGAATACTAAGAAATTAAAGAAAATAATCTTATGGAGGAATGGAGTATGATATTTGACTGGGAGAGATTTAGAGATGCAGCTTTGCTCCAGACCAAAAGAAGAGTCAAAAGGAAAACTCTCAGAGGCAGTTCTGCAGCTGTCAAACACTGTAGCAAACTGGTGTAGCAGATGTGTTTGGTGTGTCCCAAATGCAGCCTGATAGTAATGAATTACACCACAGGCACGTGAGATGTGGTACATTCCATGCAGTAATTTAGCCTGAGTATGGCCTTTGTCATGAAGACAGAGAGAGGAGCTGATTCAGACTGTGACAGCCTGAAAGCTGAGTGATCATCCTTGTGATACTAGGAGAGGTGACCAAGTCCTGGGTAAGACGGCACATCCTGGTTAGGATCTGGCAGAAAAAAGGCTTGAAATCACCCTTTTACAAGGGGCTTGCCAGTGGAATTGACTCATTGCTGAAATAGGCTTGTTGGGGGTGTATGGCATTGCAGGAAATATTTATAAATATAGGGTGGTTGGAATAGCAGGGCAGTGTTGGGACCTTTTTGAAAAGGAGAAGGTGGAATGAGATTTTATATTTCATACTATACAGAATATGGCTGAAAAAACTCTGTAAATCATACTCCTGAAAGAACTCTCTTCATTCTATTAGTTTTTGTTACAATTAGAAATGCTTTCTATGGCTGCTTCTGTAGCTTTAGTGGATTCTGTGGAATTTAATGAAATTCTGTGTTTTCATAGCCAGATCACTTAATGAGAACTTCTGCCAAATCCTGTCTTCAAAGCTCAGATCTATCCTTCAATACACATAGGTCAAAATTTTGGAGTATGCTGCAGTAACTTTAATAGAAAGTAGAGTTTAGCTCCAAGTATCATCCTCACTACCCCTACAACTGCAGCGAGGCACCAATTTATTATTTGCATTTGCCTATTCCTGTCTTGCAAAGTATTGCAAAAAGTTACATTGGAATAATTATCAGTGTTAACTAAGCACCAGGAAAAGCATCAATTTCTGATAGTCTCTGTTCTCCATTGCCCAGCCTCATCAGAGCCCCAAAAATATGGCTGTCTACTTTGTCACTCAGTCTTTCCGATGTATCATTTGTCCAGCAAGCAGTGAAGCATCGGCTTTGAAGGCTTGCTGATAGCACAACAGATAAAAAACCAGGAATGTTGTTGTTTCCTTGTTTTGGAATATTATTTGACAGGCTGGGAGCCACAATGGATGGGAGTTATTTACACTTCGTAGTTCACTTCTCAAGAAGGGGGAAGAAACATGTGGATGACGTTGTAGTCACTCCACACTCAAATGCAAGATTCTTGCACGTTTCCAAGTTCACTTGTATTTCTATTCCAGGGGTGGTTTGTTTCAAAGCATTCCATTATCTTGCTTGTCTCTGGCCTCAGAAGACCTTGGGGTAGAGCTTCTTTTGCTTTCCTGCTCTGGACTGGGGACATTGTCTCTGCAAACTCCTGATGTTCCCCGTGATTTTGATTTTCCCAGCAGCTCCGTGTTTGTTTCAGTGCTTGGCATACTGCTCTGAGCAGTGATAGAAGTAGTCAGGAGCTATCCATCTTTCATAAAGAAGGGTATTAGTTTTTCTGTGTTTTTTTCTTTTTAGAAAAAAGCGTCAAGCATAAAATGTATTCTAAAGCAACATGCAGTTCATACACCTCAAGCTTTATGGAGATGTTGGTGGGAATAAAGCACGTCTGCTCTTCCAGCACTGCCCTTTCTTCTTGCACACTATCTTTTATCAGTTATTGGGTGAAATATTAATGAATATTAAAGCGGGGCACTAGGTTTTTGTATTTGTTTGCTCTCCAGGTCTCTTATAAAGTCAGACAGGTATTATACAATATCTGAAGAGACAGAAACTTTGGAAAGCTGGCTGCATGCCTTGTGTTTGCTCTGAGAACCTGCATGAATGATTCCCCTATTGAATTTTCATTTCTATAGAAAAAAACCCTGTTTATCTAACCCATTTAACCAGAAACACCATCCCTAGCAAACCCAGAGATGCACATAACCTGTATTACATCGATACAGCAATCTTTGAATGTTCCTTGTGTCCATTTGTCAGAGGAGACAGTTTAATGTGATAACTGGAACAATGAAGGTTAATGTCCAAACTTTTCTACTTCGCTTTTCAGAGGTGTAATTTGTACACACATATTTCACCCAAGCTTTGGTAGCTGTAAATAGATACATGGAGGTTAAAAAAAAAAAAAATATGATTAGCAGCTGAATTTTTTGCAGCTCAATAGAGCTATGAATTAGCCTATGATTTGTACCTCCATTCATTTGCAAAAATAAAAGGCTATTGGCATAGTAATTAAATTAATTATTTTGCCCATTGGAAGAATGAAAGACTAGCAAGCGAAGCCCTTAAAGTTTCATTCTCGTGTGCTCTGTCCACAGTTCTTAGCAAGTTTCATAATGGCTTTTATCAGCATTAGTGCTACCTGTCATAACTACATAATCACAGCACCTAATTATATTATTACTTATTTACCCTAATTATGTAATTGGATGTAATTGGTGCAATTATGTAACTCCTCAGTCAGCTGAAAAATGCTCTAAAACCAGCCTATGCTCCTAAGAGTAAAGGATACTGCCATGAATTGGACCATCTCTCTAAAGCAAGGCAATCTTTGCTGGGAAATTAAAGGTTCTGTTCTCCTGTTCTTCATTATGGTCACTGGGACCATAAACCTTTTATTCCTATCAGTGTGTCAGGGAGGAAGCAGTAGAGACTGTGGGTTGAGCAACACCAGCCTGAAATTCTGAACAATTATCTTCTGATTCAGTTCTTTTAAAAGCACTTTTGTGGCACAGCAATGACCTGGCATTGGTCGCGTGACAAAATATTTTAACTGCTTTTTAAAAAATATTTTGAAGGTGTCAGCTTTTTTTTTAATTATTATTTTCTTTTAAATTATTAAATAAAAGAGTTATTTAGCCATGTCACAAGGAAAAAAGCGTTCCCCTTTTGAAACATTTTGATTGTTTTGCTTGCTGTTTTTAAATAGTGGAGTTTGAAAATTCAGCTGAATTTAGGGCTCCTTTCAGCTGGTGCTGTTGTTTCTGTTCTTCCTACCTCCAGCCTCATGGTTTTGCATTCTTTTCTATTAGATACCCAGAAGTGGGTGTTAGATTGAAAAGCAGCACTGGGAATAATGCCAAATGAGCCACTGAGAAGCCTCACAATAGTTGTCATTCTGCCCATGCTGTGTGCTGGGCAGCGCCAGCCCTTTTCCCTCAGCATCCTCCTCTCTCCTGCCTCGCTGCCCTGCGTTTTGCCATCTTCCCACCTCGGCAGGGGAGGTGTGATGTGAGCCATGGCAGCTTCTGGCTGCTCCCAGGGGTCAGGTTGTGGCCAGAGCCGCTCCATGAGGCTGTGACCCCCTGGTACAGGAGCAGGGCGAGGGGACAAGCTCCCTCCTGGAGCCAGAGCTGCTTGCGTACGGCCCCTGGCACACCCTGCAAAGGGGCTTTTTTTCATCTCAGCCAACCCCTGCAGACGTAGCTGACTGTCAAAACAGCCAAGGTGTGAGCCAAGGGCGCCTATGGAGCCCGACAGCTGTGGGTCAGGAGGCTGCCTGCCCGTCCCCTCACACCTTGGGAGAGGTTGCTCCAGGGTTACTTAGTGAGCAAAAGGCGTTTCACTGATGCCAGACCTTGCTGTGCTGCCCTGTTGTCTGACAGAGTCAGTGGCCATCCCCGAGCAGACCACGGGGAGCTTTTAGGGGAGGCAGCTCTGAGGGAAATTCAGGCAGGAGAGGTGGAGACAGTGAAAAAGAGCTGTAGAGAAAGAGGAAAGGCATGCTGATAGCATGGGGGTTTGTGGAACAAGCTGTTCTTTACTGCTGTCAATTTTTGTCAAAGAGCATAATAAAATCATATGTACTAAGAGGGCTATTGACCTCTGCTCTTAAAATAAAGCTTCTTTGGAGAAGGAAGAAAAAAGTTCTGACATCCAAAATTCTTCTGTTCTGTTATCCATCACCCTTTTGAATTTTGGAGGTAAAAGTTCTCTCTGCTAGTTCTGTAGATATTCTTATTAGATCCAAAGATCACAAAACACCATATGGGTAGAGAGAATGACCTAAAGCAGAGAAATGGTAATCCAAGGTAGCATGAATGCTGCAGAATGGGCACTTGGGATCTCACGAAGACACTCTGTGTGCTTTTCACATGCACTCTGGTGATTCATCCCAGACAATTCCAGGAGTTTCCTCCCCCAGATGTCTACTATATCCTTCTGCCACAGCGAGAGCAGAGGGGGGAGGACCAGGGACGTGTTTGTTCACTCCTGAGCTGCTGCAGTTCACAGCCAAGAGTACTAATGTGAAAATTGATGGCCACTGAAGTCACGCCAGTCTGAACTGCACTGGTTGAGAAGAGGACACAGCACTGGTTCTGCTGCCTCTGTACAGGAGGGATAATATCAGCAGGGGGGAAGGGCACCAGCTGATCGGGGTGACCCCTTCAGCTGCTGCACCTGAATCTGCCAGGGATGGTAAGCTGCAGTTCCTAAACTGGCTCACTATAAATAAACTGTATTTTTGAGGCTTCTTCATTATCATAAATTCTAATTCAGCATGAACTTTCTGATCTGGCAACTCACAGGACTTGTGCACACAAATGTTGTGCTGGAGTGGGGCATGGAGTTTATAGCTTTTGGGAAGCTAATAATGCTCCCATTGTTAAAGCTGGGCTATTTTACTTTTTAAGACTGGCTTTGCTCCAAAAACTAGCAGATGTTATTGAAGCCAAACTTGCAAGGATGAGATGTATGTACATATCATTAAGCAATGCAACTTTTTCTTAATTACTTTTAAAAGGCTGATACGATGCATGTCACGTTAGGAGTAATTACTTACCATGGCAGTAACACCGAGAGCACAAAAGCTGGCTGCTAAATAAGATCTGAGGTCTCGCAGGCAGGCTCATTTCCTGGGAAATGCAGTGTTGGTTTTGTCTGCAGTTGGGTTTTCATAAAATAAGCAATTAAAGAAATGTACCTAAATAGATGATTTACGGCTCCCCTTTTTTTTTTTTTTTTTTTTTTTTTTTTTTTTTTGTTATTGTTGTGCTCAAAATAGGAGAGTGAGTGAGAATGCAGCTCTCCATGTCCTTCCACATGGACACGGGCCCTATGGGGAGTTCAGGGCTTTGGATTAGATGCACCAAGTCCCAGATAAAGTCCTTTTTCTGCATCAAGGCCTGCCCCAAATCCACAGAGGATCTCAGAGTGATCACTATTGACTGACATAGTCACTAAAATAGAGCTGAAAATGGGCCTTGCACGGGTCCAAACACTGCCTGGGTACATGAGGGGAGGTCCCTCATACATCCAAGTGTTATCCAGGTTTTACATCTACTGAATAAATTGAGGCACTGTTCTTTTTGCTCCTAGGTATTGAGTTTTTTTCTATTGTTGCTTTTCTTGTTGCTCAAAAATAATGTTCGTTTCTGTGGGAAGACCATTGCTATTTTTGCTGCTCTGTACAATTTTGCCTCTATGCTATTATCTCATTAAAGTGCTGAACACCTCCCTCTCCACTTCATAAAATAAGCAATCACAGTAACGTGCCTAATTAGCTGCTTTCCTGCTCATTTGTGTTTCTCAAAGCATGAAAAGTTAGCATCACATGAGGACTTTGCATCTTTGCACAAAGCTCCTATTATTCAGGAGAGCTGAGCATCTTCTTTCCTACTTGAAGGCTCTGCATCTTCCAGCAGTGGGCTCTTTGGTCTGCCATAAACAATTTAGTTGGCCTGCTTGGCTCAGTGATGTGTGAGACGTGGGTAAATAAAGGGAAAGGTGGGCTTCATCTGGTGCCTCCTTGCAAAAGCTTGAGGTTTCAGTGGTTTTATGTTTATACACATCCTTTTCAGACAGGCAAAATTAATTATCCTGCTGCTGCTTGAACTGGAAGCCATGGATCTGATCCTGCCTTCTTAGAAATGATGCCATTAGCTGGAGCAGGAGACAGCTTGGTGTCAAGGGCAGGTGCTGCAGCACAGGCAGATGTGGTGATGACCTTCATTCCCCAGCTGACTTGGGGAGGTAATGGCCATGGCACAGAACCCTTGTCTCTCCTTAGCCCCTCACATTCTTGTTAACTTCTAAAGCACCAACACAACCCTGTCTATTCCCCTCTTTCCTTTGAAATCACTTCTGTGTACACAGCTGTGATGTAATTTCAAGTTACCAAGTGGAGCCTAAAACTCCTCAGAAGTATATTCATTGATATTTGGGGGGTTTCCCCCCATGAGGTCCAGAATCAGTGGTTTGATGCTATCCAGACCTAGTCTTTTTGGCCCCTGTGATATTGTGGCTCGCTTGTAAGCTTAGCTTAATTTCCTCTGTATGTTCAAGATTTGGCCACCTGTCTCTTTAGGCTTCAAAGATTTTGCTACAAAGATGGGTTCTGCCTTGATACTACAGTGTAGTCACAGGCTCCTTGTCCTCCTTCCAACTTCTACTTGTTCAGTTTGCAAATTAAAATAAATGAGCCGAGTTGGGTTCCTGTTTGTTTTCTTGCTTGCTGCTGGCCTTAAAAACTCAAGGAGGGGTCTGGACATGAGGCTCTGTTCCTTGAAACTTGCACATCCCAGGAACAGGGAGTGGAGGTGTTCCAGCTGGAGCACCCTCGAGCTGAGCAGCGCTGCTGGCAGGACACGGACTGCGGTTCCCTGCTGGAATCCGCTCTTGCCTCGACCTGCCAGAGACTGGAGCTGTTAACTTTCCAGGCAGCCTGCAAAAGCCATCTTTTATCCCTTTGTGAAAGAAGCCTGTGGCTTGAGATGGATCTGTGTGTGGGCAGACCTTTAGTCTGTGACTCCAAGTGATGGAAAGGCTCTCCAAGGCACTGGATAGGCACCTACTGTTGCACTTAAAATCCTGGCAGTGACAGAGCCCTGCTTCTCCTGGGACTGGCTGCATAGGGCTTTGCCAGCGAAAGCTGGACCTTAACTGGGATCACAGCTAGTGATAAGAAGCTGAGCCCCAGAGGAACAATGTGATGAGCAGATCCCGAAAGATGTCAACTGAATTAATTGATTTTGCTCAATGGGGAAAGCAACAGACACAAAACACTTCAGTGCTGTTTGAGAATATTATTGCAACATTTGGAAACAATTATTGCTCTTTGTATTACAGTGGTACTGAGCCTCTGGCTGCTTGAATGGGAAAGAGACTGAAAAATTGTCCACAGCCAAGGCAGATAACTGCAGATGCTGAGGAAGGGAAGGACTACGGGGTTCCCCAAAGACATGAGGGCAGTCAGTAAAAGAACAGGGAGATGAGTCTTACCAGGGACTCCATTTGAAAGAAAATAAGCCTCAAGTTGTTGGGACTCAAAACACAGCAGTGAGATTCTGCAAGATGCAAACCAGGGAAAGGCTACAAAAAATGCAGTTCTGCTTCTGACCTCTCACAGTGCAGAGACAGCAAGATTTGGGGGAATTTGGTGCAACACTGGCATGAGCTTGATTTACAAGGTGCTACAGATATGAGGTAGTTACTTTGCTGAATCTGTTACGGGAGGAAAAATCCACTGGCCTGTATTACTCTGCATGGATACATTTCTGAATTTGTGTAACTTTGGTCTCATTGTGCCATTTATCTTTAGGGATCAGCTTTGTGAGATTTGTGTCAGGCTTTTCTATTTCATTGCAAGGCTGCTTTGCAGAATCTTCTTTTTTGTGTGGTGGATGTGTGTATGATAAAAAGCTAAGATTACATCATCTTTAATAAAAGAGAAGATATATAGCCTAAAGAAATCAGATTAGTTGTAGAGAAAGAAATCAATCAGGTTGGCAAATTGCATCTGTGGGACAAAGTGCAAAATGTTTGTTTCATACAGTATTTATTGAACAAATTTGTTGAGAAGATGGTTAAAAATGCTCTACAAGAAAAAAAAAAGGGAAACATTTTGTTCAATTTAAATGACATTGATGTATTTTTTACATCATGAATTCTTGCAATATTACCAACAACAATCCCTGATAAAGTACTTTACACAATTGCCTCACAGGGCATTTTGAGATAAAAGTATATATCGGAGATTGTAAATTGGCTGCATCCAATTTATATATAATGGAACCCACTACAGCCATCCTCCAAAATTCAATAGATCAGGAATCACATTATGCTTCTGTGAGTTTGGGCTAGTAGGAGCTCTAAAGAGCCTCCAAAACAAACAGGCAATTTTAAATCATGTTTAATGAACCTTGTGTATTTTATACACACGTGATTAAAATGTTTTGT
This sequence comes from Lanius collurio, assembly GCA_020086605.1. Classification (NCBI taxonomy): domain Eukaryota; kingdom Metazoa; phylum Chordata; class Aves; order Passeriformes; family Laniidae; genus Lanius; species Lanius collurio. Next base: position 28,132,830 of record JACBWW010000009.1, on the reverse strand, counting down.
TTCTGTTTTTCATTTTGCTGCGTGTTGCTGAAGGAAAATCTTAAGTTTGGGCCTGTGAAACTGATCATCTGCTTGTTCTCAAGAGAAAATTCAGTTTAACTGAACAGAGCAAACTATTTTAAATGCTAGACTGGAAAAAAAAAAAAAAAAAAAAAAAGCAGATCTGTACAGAGGATCCATTTTAATATTTCCTAGCAAAAGCACTAAATGAAAATGTAGTATGGGCAGATAAGGGTCACCAAGTACCATGGTGTTTTTTTCTTTTATTGATCTATGCCTGCAGCCTTGAAAATAACCCATGGTACACACAAACCTGAATGAGTAGAGGGCCCAATTTTGCTGATTCCCACTTATTTCCTGAAGGGAATAAAAGTGCTTTGTGCTTCCATCCCAGGGGGCAGGTGGCACCTTGTGGGCTCTGCTGCAGCCAGACTTGCCATAGCCATTGTGCCTGCATGGGCAAGGAGTTGTTCTTGCTGTGCTGAGGAATCCACAGGCAAGCCTTTGAGCAGAGCAAGGAGTCAGAGAGCGGGTTGATAGTTTTCAAGCCCATAGGGCTGGAACGAGGCCATTGCTTGGTGTTGTTTTGTCAAGAGATGCTTCACAGAGAAACTTAGATCTTAATCCTCTCCTCTGAGTAGTACTCAAATATGTGCATTTATGATCTTCCAGGTCTTTTCCAACCTTAATGATTCCATTATTTTGTGCATGTGTGAGGTATGTTCATGATTGTATCATTGCTTAAGAAAACTGTTCTGTGTGGTGATAGTCAATAATTCTTACTAATTTTCAAAGAAAGTGTTGTTCTTTCAGTTGTCCTTTCATAGTGCCCCATGTGCAAAATACATCAGAGTGAAAATGGGCCTGAAGCAGGAACATTCAGATCAAGATTCAAAATGCCTTGGCTCTGGCAGTACCCTAAACCAGAACAATTGTGCTGCAATCAGTGGAGCTCTGCCTGTGTAAAGCTGAGAACAAGGTCAAGTCCTGAGCCTCTGAAAAACGAGTCTCCAGCTGAGTCTTTGTATTTCCCAAAGGTTCTGTTACACCAAATTGAAGCTAAAGCTTGGAAATGGACAGTACTTGCAAAATACAAGGTGACAGGACCAGAGAATTAAAGCTAAATGTGAAAAAAAACCCCAAAACATAAATTTCAACAAATATGCTCCTGAATCCTGTGCTACAGAAGCTGGGAAGTAGAAGTTGTGGTTTGGAGTTTGCCATGGAGTTAGACCCTGATCCATTGGATCAAACCAGCAGGCACATTGACAAAAGCAGGTCAAAATTTGTGGTGTCCTCACCAGCTGGGTGGTACATGTGTGTCTAAGGAGGAGACATTATCTGTGGCCTGGTACTGCAGGGTGCATTTCCATCGCAGTGGGATTTGTGCCACTGCTTTTGTCTGGAGTTCAGTGTCTGGAGTGTGCTGCTGGCGTGTTTTGTGAAGGAAAATCAGTATTAAAAGAGGAACAGGGGAAGTGGGGGCTTCAGCCTGCTGGTGCAAGCAGTGTGGGGAGTGGGAACAGCAAGGGGCTGGAGAGGCATCAGAATTCTGGTCACTCTGAACAAAGCCAACGGGAAGCAGTGCCACCACTGCTGGGCTCGGCGAGGCCCTGGCCTGCAGACCACCGGTGAACTCACCAAAATGCTGTGGGGAGCAGCAGGGGAAGCAGACAGAGGAACAGGTTGGAGCTGGAGGCATTTTGGTGGCAGAGCTGGGGCTGCGTGGGCAGCTCGGCCCCTCTGCTGTGCCAGGGCTGCCCTGGCTGGCACTGGGGGAGCTGAGCCTGCAGGGTTCCACAGCAGCACCCCGGGCACTCCCCAGTGTGAGAGCACAGACCTGCCACGTTCCCCGGCACACAGGCTGCCCTGGCTGAGCTTCCCACACGGACACAGCTGCAACTGAACCAGAGCCTCCTAGGCTGCCATTACAAGGTCCTTTCTTTAAGGACATGTGCACTTAATGTCAGATTATTGAAACCGTACCCACGTGAATAAAGTTAGTAAGCCAGTGATTCATTGCTGTTTCAAACCTCTATCTAGCCACAGTAAATTTGTGCTCAGTAGTGACAGTCTATGTCCACATGCAGGCTATGATTTACAGTTCTGTGTTGTGTATCAACAACATCTGTTTAACAAAAGAAGAAGAAAAAAGCCAAGAACATTTATTTTCTAACCTCTGTACCAGATGTTTCATTATGCACAAGATCCAGGGATTATAGCAGAAATAATTTAATTATTTTAAATTAAAAATCTGAAGTGTTTTTCCTAAAGTATGTCTCGTAACCACTAACAACATGAAAACATAGGAATGTGGAAAAATAAACTCATGTTTTACACAAATCTATAATTGTATCTATTTTAAGGGTGCAAATATTACAGACCAAATCCTAGCTGTTGTTGGTAGTGTTGGGATTCTTGAAGATTTGCACAGGACAATATCAATTATCAGGGTTATGAGGGAGATAAGGCGGCAGAGAGCAGTTGAAACAGAAGGAAGCAACAGCTCAGAAATGAGCCACGGGGAAGGGACAACACGAAAAGCACAGACGTCTTGCAGGAGAGCAGCGCTGGGGTGAGACACAAGCTGACGCTCTCCAAGCACACAGGAGTGGTGCCCTGGCTCTCCCGTGAGTCCCCTGTGGTCTCTGCATGCCAACAGATCCCTGGGTTCCATCTGGACAGTGGCTGGAATGTGCCATCTCAGAGACAAAGCTGCTTAGTTTGGTTTCTACTTTCCACCTTGCAGGGCAGAGTTGCGGAAGTGGGATCCCCTCCCGTGTGGCTCCTCTCTGACTGCTGCAGCCCCGGTCAGGGTGGCCTTTTCCTCTCTAGGGACACGCTGTGACTCACAGACCTGTTGTTGGCACATGGTTCGCCCACAACATCCATGTGAGAGTGTGTTCAAACTTACAGCCCTGACTGAAAAAAATGAGATTCATGAGAGTTTCCATCTTTTGGAGGTAAATGCCAAGTCCCTCAGGTGTGTTTGATAAACAGAAATATTGTGGTGCTTGTCCTTTACAGAGCTTCAGTTTGAGTGTCAAAACTGCCCCATAGAGCGTCAGAGAAAATCCTTTGCAATTTGGGGTTTATTATGATTCTTCACCATAATTTTTGCAGGGGTATCATAATGCTGATCCAGAAACACTGAGACATTTGTAACTGCCTGGCCTGGATATCAGTCTTGAAGAAATCACAATTACTCAGAATTACAGTGATAGATTCTGTTGCAGCCCCCGAAAACATTCAGCCAAGTTAAAATGAAAGTAAATGCATCAATGACACTGCTAAAGCAGACAGTGGGTCTTTGTTGTGGTTTCAACCTTCTTTCCAGGGGTAACAGGTTTTTCTATTTTTCTGTGAGCTGTAAGAGCTGTAGCATGTATCAATCCAGTGTAGACCCAGCCAAACCTATTTGTTTTCTTGTTGCATAAAGATTTATCTGTAATTGCCAAGGTTTATTTTTATTTTCTTTGAATTACTGTTGTGGATGCATATAGATGCATAACAATTCCTAATTTCCCTCCCTATATTCTTGTACAGCACAGATTGCTTATCAAATGCAGTCTTAACATTAAAGTGTCAAACAGGATTTGCAGAAAGCTATTTGGGTTTGTAGTTTAGGATGAACGTTTATCAAATTGTGGATTAGCTGAATCATGCACTGAACCAAATTATTATTGTCTGTGATTAAATCACAAAGTGGTTATTGCCGTGTGTCATCTAAAGCACACGATAGTTTAAATCTTTAAAATCCCTATTTAAGGTGGCTATAGGAGCTACATAACTCCGGACTTTTAGGACCAGACTCTGTCCCTAGACAAAAAAAAATAAAAGCTTTCAAAAGGTGGTTTGGACTGATCCCTCTCTGCTTATATGGGCAGCATACTGGGGAAGGGGATGGATGGATTTTTTTGCAGTTCTAACATACAGAATAGTTCTCAGTAAATAGATCTCTTTGTAATCAGTGCTAAAGTATTTATTCAAGGTGCTGGCCCAGAAAAGGGGAGAGGACTGTTCATTCTCATGCCTGAAAGGGCAGGGGCTGCCTGCTGGAGAGCAGTGATGTCCAGTTTGTTTGCCCTCATGCTGAAGGCACAGAGGACTGGCAGTGCCACTCCTTAGCCCTGGAGGCCATGGGGTGGCCGGCAGGGTCTCTCCTCAGTGCCAGTGCGGCAGCATTTTACCACCCCAATGGGCACTTGAGGGGCTACAGTCTCTCTAAAGAGGCTTCCTAAAGCTGTAAGAGCCTTTTTGGGGGGGCTGCTGCTGTGGTTACTGCATGCCCACAAAGGTGTGTTCCAGGAGAGCCCAGCCCAGCAAGTGAAGGCGCTAGCAAACCTTCCTGGTGATTGATGTCCATGGTCCTCTTGTGCACCCTTCAGCAACCATCTAGCTGAGGAGCAAGAGGGCTTCCAGCACCTCTGTTTTCTCAGACTTGCTGTTAGGGCACAGCCCTCATGATGACAGTCACCAAGGAGAGAAGGATCCTTGCGGAACTGTGGGCTGGAGGACACAGAGGCCGCTCCTCTGCCATGGTGCATGCAGCAAGGCAGGTCACAGTCCAGGAGGAGTCATGAGCAGTAATCACCACTTTTCTTGGTGGACAGATAGGAGGGAAGTCCTGAAAGGGCTTGTTTTCATGTTGCAACAAGGGGTCACGGGGTGGAAAGGGCTGAGAGTCACTGCATTAGAGTGTGCTGGAGAAATGAGAGTCTGGCACAGCTGACAGTGGTGTGGCACTCACAGCCCGTGGCAGTAGCACCAGCTGAAAGTATGCATTAGGCTGCCTTTGCTCCTCTACTTCATCCTCCTTGTCCTACTCTTTGACCTATTTTCTCTCACTGTTATCTAGTAATCTATTTTTTAAAGGCTCAGCCCAATCTTTCCTGCTGGTTGCAGCTGATCCATCTTGCTGCTAGCCTGTGAAACCAGCACCTCCTAAAGAAACATCCCTCTGCCAATTACTCCGAAGGCATGGATTCAGCTCTGCGTGAGAGCTTGATTGAAGCCAGTTGGCTGTGCCAACAGGACAGGGATGGCTCAAGAGAGGCTTCGTACAAAGTACAGGAACTCTAAACAGATTTCTTCAGTCTTTTCCCCATCCATGCTCAGTCGGAGCCAGCAAAGTCAGAAAAATGGCAATATTTTACCAAAGGGAGGACTTATCCCACAGCTCTGCTATCCCCCTGGAAAAGCCCACAGAAGGGGAGAGTTGCACAGAAAACTGCAGGAGGCAGACGCAGACTTCAGCCCTGAGCCCACCTCTGTGAGACACAGGGTTTGAGGTTTTTCAGTGAGCACAAGGAGCAAATCCTCTAAGCCCTGTGAGGCCTGTGCCCTAACCATGGGCACCTTGAGGACGTGTACCCAGAGCACTCGCACAGAGGTCTGGTCCTAGGGGAGCTGTGCCTGTGGCTGGAGCCCCGCCAGGCGACGGGGAGGACAGAGGGAGCAAGCATGCTGGATCGCCACACCAAATGTCTGCTGTGCTCATGTGCAGTCCCGCTGGCCTGCAGCCTTTTGGCTCATCCCACCTGCCTTTTTTTCCTTTTTTTTTTTCCTTTCCCCCAGCTGAACTGGCGGAGAGGAGGCTGCAGCTCCTTTCTGTCCCTGCAGCTTTCCTGTCTGGCTGACGCTGTGCCCTGGACACAGATGTCTGCTTAAATATGGACCCTGTGAGGCACAAGTTATGCTTGTGGGAAGAGTGTGGAGCAGGAAGATGCTGTGATCTGTAGGTGGGCTGTGAATTGCTGCTGTCCTGTGCAAGAATGAAATAACAACTAGCAACATACTGCCTTAAACCGTGGTTGTTTAGAAAGAAGATTTCAGTACATTTTCACAATTAATTACTTGTCCAGGCAGCTACTTCGTTTAAAAGCATCCCGTCCACATAGCTCACTCTCTGTGAGCTCATTAATGCTCGAGCTGTGTCACCTCAGGCTAACCTGGTGGCTGTTGATTGAGTCCCGTGACAGCTGTTTGCAGAGGTTTGCCCTGCTCCCTGCCAGCAGCCTGCCTTCCTCCTCCAAATTGCCTCTCGGTTCCAGGCAGGGTTCGAATTTCTGAGTGAATGCTATCCTGGGCAAAATGGCTAGATTTGTAAGAGTAATGGGTAAGGCGTGACAGATAACTTCCTGCACACCCCCAGGAGTGCTCCTGCATGTAACATCTTGAAGGTGTTGGTAAAGGTGAACCCTGGACCGAGCCCATAAACATTTAAGTCCCAGAACAAATGTTTGGGATTGTACAAACCTGTTAATGACCTCTAGTTAATTGGCAAGCAATCACTTTGAAGTAAAAATAGCTTTCCCATTGCTGAGCAGTCACAGGAGTGCGTGTTCCCCCATGAACACTGAAATTTTTGGCCAAGGAGCCTTGTCCAGCTTGCCTTCTGGATCCTGGCAGGTTTGTGATCAAAAATTTGCTGTCCTCAGCACCAATTGCTGTTTGTTTGTGATATAGACTAAGCAAACAGAGCTAGCTACCAAAGCTAATTTTCATACTGCCCTTTATTAAAGTTCTGCAGTTCGTAATGCAATGAAAAAGTAAGATCATATTGACTGGCAAAAGCATGCTGTTCAGCAAGGGAAAGTACCTGCTGTGTGCACTATAAAGGAGCTATCAGTGAAAGCTAGATAAGTATTTTTAACCTAAAGACAGCTTGGCAGGCTATAATGTGTCTCCTACTGAATTTTGAATCTTTCTGATCCTTTGCATGACAAAAATACACAGCTGGACTGATTTCACTAGATGTGTATTGCAGCTGAGAAGCAAGAGGCCTGCACCTAACAACTCTTGGGACTCCAAGTGGGACCTGTGGGCAGATGTTTGACCTGTTGCCTCTCTGCCACCTACAAAAGTCAGCAGCATCTTTTCATGAGGTTTCCAGTCCATGCAAACCATCAGCTTCTCTTAGAACTTGGATCAAGTCACTTGATCCTCCACAATACTTTGGGGGAAAAAAGGCCCAGATTTTCCTGATCTGTAACTAAAAACCGCACCTGGGTTTCTTTCCTGGAAGAGTTTATCACAGCATTTCTAGGAAGGCAAAAACTGGGCACACGTGAATGAGCAGAGTCTGTCGCTGAAGTCCCGTGACTCTGGGGCTCGTGGTGGCTGAGATGAGCTGGCACGTGGTGCAGGGTGGTTCCAGCTGCAGAGCTACATCTGCTCTGTGTACTCCACAGCCTTGTGTGAGGTGCTTGCTGCGTGTTCCATCCCTATCTCCAGCTGCTCCCAGCCATGCCTCTCTCCAGGCAGTGTAATGTCATGCCGAGGAGGAGGGAAGCAGGTGACACTGGGAGCCTCAGGAGAGCCAGGATGTCTGGCATCCGCATGGATTCCTCTGGATGCTGTGGTGTGGTGCAGGGTCAGTCCACAAAGGTCTTTCCAAAGCAGCCAGTGGTCTTTGCCTTGTGTCCTGGAAGAGTGAGGGAGTGGCAGATGGAAAAAACAAAACTAGCAAAGTGCATTTCACAATCCTGGCAGCAGTACCCGGCAAACAGAGGAACCACAATGGTGGAGTCTCAGATTGTGCTCCCTGTGCAGCCTGGCTTTAGGAACTTTGGTTGTTGTGAGCCTTGAAAGGGCTCCTGTTCCCTCAGCTGGCTCCTGTGGCATTGCATTTGGTATCTTCAGGTGCTTCAAGCAAGAGGAGCTGTAATAGGTGCAGATACCAGAGCTTTCCAGGAAACATTCAGGTACAAGTGCAGCTCTGTTTGCTGTAGCTGCCTTGAATTAAAGTTCTGTGCCTGTAGTGGCAGACAAATTTTCTGGCAAACATTTTGCAAAAAAAAAAAAAAAAAAAAGGCATTGATCCAGAAAGGCACTGTGCACAAACTAGGCTTGGTATAAATGAGTACACACCTGTGCTTGACACCAGGCACGTGATGAATGCTCTGCTAGATCCTAGCCAAAATAAATTTAAAATAAATATCGGCGTGTACTGGTGAAAGATGAATGCTGGTCTTGTAAGCAGGAACGCATGTGGCAGAAACAGGAGCCTCCTGCTCTGCGTGTCAGCTGGGGATATCCACAGGGAGGGTCACGTGTGCTCCTCTCAAGCTCACCAGCAGAGCTGGTGAGAACAGGTTTTGATTTGAATGAGTTATGACCCATTGAAAATGGCATCATGTGTAACCACAGTAAATTGTCATAATGAGATCACGAGGCTCACAAGAAGTGAGCGGCGAGCAAAGAGGCCTCGTTCCACCAGCGCCCACGGCTGACAGCCCAGGGCTGCCAAATGCAACCCAGGGGCACACTCCAGCTGCCTGGGCATCTTTGTTGATTTAGTGACAGGGCCAGGGATTGCATGGCCAGACAAGAACTCATTGGAAATTTTGAGTTAAAAAGCAGAAAAAAACCTGAAATTCATGATTTGCATTATCCAGGGTAACAGAGGGGACTGGGCTAACACAAAGAGTGGACAAACCTGAATACTGTAAGTGCTGCCATGCTTACCCAAGCTTAGCTTGGTTGTTTCTAAATCATGCTGCTGTAGGAGGGGAGGGTTTGGTGGCTGGGGCAGAGCACTACAGAGTTGAAAGGAAATCCTCCTGGAAGCATGGTAAAGCCTTGGTGTATCCCCAGCTCACAGCTCTGCCAGGCCAGCCCTCCTGGACCTGCTCAGATACAGCTGCCCTGGGCTGCCCAGCTGTAAATGCTGCAGAATCATCACTGCCTTCTCTATTTTCATAGGAAAAACAGAGGCAAAGGCTAAGATTATGACCAGTTTGATGGACTTAAAACTTTACCAAATATCTAGACAACATAAGTAGCAGAGCTCCTGCCTTCCAGGTGTCTTGTAGGTGGACTTCTGGAAAGAGCTTCTTTCCATTCCTCCTGACACAGTGCTATTTGTGTGGGGCCATTTGCAGCTCAGGGGACTGGAAGAAACACAATTCCAGTGTTTCCAGCTTATTCTGCTTCTCTTCTCAAGTTATCAAGTGCACATGTCCAGCGAGGCCCGTTGCAAACCCCATGCACATGGCCCAGCCACATCCTCCCGCTCCCTGCGAGGTGCAGGGCAGAGGTGCGTGCACATAACGCACTGCCCACTGCAGGACCTGTTCTGTTCCTTTTGTCTCAGGGGAAAGCAGCTTGCTCTCCACGTGGCTGCCTCCCCTCCTAGTCTTGCACCCTTATGTCTCCTCCATCTGTTAAGCTCTGCACACAAATTTCTGTGCCCCTGAGCCATGGAGACAGTTCAGGCTCGTGTAGATAGGCAGCACTTTCCTGACTCATACCGTCTGTTTACAGTGGTTTTGTTGTGGCTGCATTCATAGCCTGAGTCCATGGATAAAGGAACACCCAGCTCACTGCTGTTCCATGCAGTGCAGGCTAGCCCTTGGCCATGGGGTTGTGCTGCATTTATCCAGGATACACACTCTGAACAGCACATTGAAGCCTAAGCCATTCCTAGGACCCCAGACCTCCTGTTGTGGGCAGCTGGATCCGGGTCCTTCTGCTCTTCCAGTAGAAGTGCTTGAGGCTGGTCTGGAAGGCTCTCGTCTTGTTTTCCTGGTGTTGTCTCACTGACATTGCTGCAAGGACAGCCGAAACAGATGGAGACCAGCCAAGCTGAAGAGACAGAGGGGAAATGTGTCCCTGCATACACTTAAGAGCAAAGCACGGGGAGCACTGAGGCGTTCCTGGGGGTGATGTACCAGAGGAGTCTTCCCAGTGGGGGCATTTCTGTCTGCCAGAGCCAGAGATGACTGTGCCAACACTGCCCACACTGCAGTGCAGGTGCAGCTGCAGGGAACTCAGATTTTCCAGTTGGAACCTTCTCTGGAGCTAAGGCGAACCAAGAATAAAGCTGCTTGTTTGAAATACTTTCTGAATTTACTGCTTAAGCTCACTTGCTGCATGTCATCCACTGAGCAGAAGTCCTTCTGAGCTCTTATTCTCTAGTGTCAGCTTAGCAGCCCTGCATAAACCCCTACTAACATGGCTAATTTTTCTAATACCCGTGTAGGAGAAGAATTTGGACTGGTTCCCCCGGATGAGAGCCATGTCTTTGGTTAGCAATGAAGGCGACAGTGAGCAAAATGAAATCAGGAACCTGCAAGAGAGGTTGGAGTCAACTATGAGCCTTGTAAAACAGCTTTCCAGTCAGCTGGCTGAGCTCAAAGAACAGGTAAGTGCCCTGTGTGGGTAGCAAAGTAAGCACGTGTGGGTGAAGGCGCTGCCTTCCATCAGGGTGCAGTCAGGACGGTGTTACAAAAGAGGCTTTTGTCTCAGGAAGGTTTTATCTTTCCTTCCAGCAAGCTTTCTGGGTAGATACACTGATAGGGTTTTGGAGTGAAATTGTACTCTGCTACAACAACAGAGATCAGGTAAGGAGAAAAACCAAGGGGAAATTAGTCATGAAATGCTCCGATGAGTGTGTGAGGACAGAGGGGAAACTGCAGAAGGGATGAGGGGCTGCATAACTCGGCAGGGAAAATGCTGTAGTGTCAGGAGTAGCTGCATGATGATGGGAGCCTGGAGGAAAAAAAGCCTTCTGTGTCCGGCCCTTGGGTTTTTCCCCCACGAAGAACAACAATGCCCTTGTGAAAACAATTTGCAGAGCCTGTTGCTTTGCTCGTGTCACCCTTGTGTTGGTGCCCCTCCTGCGGCTCCTGCTTCTCTCCCGTATGGAGCACAAGCGGCTGGCCTCCCTTAAAGCCCTGCTCTTGCCCACACCACCTGGTATGTTTGCTCTCTCTTCAGGATCAAAAGGCCAGCTCCTTTTTTGCTACAGGTGCTGGTCACCTCTGCTTTGCTCATTACAGTTTCAGAAAAGCATCTGTGTGTTTTCTTCATGGAAAGCACTTTAGTGGCATCGGCAGAGTTATCTAATTATTCCTCTTCAAATCCCTCCTTAAAACTTTTCCCTGTGAAAAAGCCAACAAATGTTTAGGCTGGATGTGCTGAGACCATTGCTTATTGTGCTTACCCACACCATCCTGGTGGGATTTTTTTCATCCCCCTCTGGCTGAATGTGTTCTCTCCTGGCTTAAATTTAAACTCTGTGTGGCTGGGGCCATCTTTTAGCTCTGTGATTCTGAAGCACCAAGTGCAAATGCTGACCCTCTGCAGGGCTACACAACACAATAGCAGCACATATAATACTCTGTAAGACCTGCCAGGGGATAAGAATAATGTATGAATGAGAATAAAATGTCCATACTTTGCAGGAAACAGATCTCCCACTTCAAAGACATCTCTTACTTGTAATTTTCTATACTGAAGAAAGGAATTCCACTCCCTGTTGTTTTGCTTATATGTATCTTGCTCTGTGACTGCTAAATAATAGTTTAAAAAAAAAAAAAATCTCAACTTGTCTCTCTCTGCCTTTCCACCTTAGATGACAGAACAAAGGAAGAATAAGCAGAGGCTGGGCTTTCTTGGATCAAACACACCCCATGTGAATCATCACATGCCACCACCCTGATACCACGGGGAGAAGCCGTGACTAGCCTTTCATCAGTATTCCTGCTTTATTATAGAATAAAAAACTGAGATTGAGAGGAGTGAACAGTGCCTATTGTTACAAAGTTAAAAACAACCAAGTGCCAAGATGTTAAGTGGTTTAGCTCTGGGAACAATTTGTAGCTGTTTTTCGTGGTTGAGAGGGACCACAACCTAGAATGTGAGCGATACAAGGCAGCTCGTTTGTATTCCCTGCCTGGCCCGGCTCGGCCGCGCTCGGCTCCGCGGCTCCGGGGCTGGCCGGGACAGAGGCTGGGACAGCGTTCGGCCGCGTCCTGGGAGCCGACTTCTCCCCGGAGCGCCGGCAGAACCGAGCTGAGCAGAAGAAGGAGAGGTGTTTATTAAGGCAAGCACGACAGCCTGGCTCAGAATCAATAGGTCGTCTCTGGCTCACTTGCCAAATAGCAACATTAGTCATATTTGCTTGGCATTTACTATTTTTTAATTACCGTAAATATGTCAGTCTGTAAGCAGCGATGTTGCTTCAAGTAACTTCTACTAGGAGGGAAAGGGGAGAAACCTCAAAAGACTGGGGGAAGAAAAAAACCCGAAAAAATAGAAAAAGTTGCAAAGAGAAACATTAATGCTTTTGAATTTTAGCTGTCACCATGCAATTTCTTATTTATAACATGGAGCACAATGGATCTACAGCTGTGGGAATGTTATGCACATAACACTGACAACATAGCTGGAAGTGATTTCTTTCTCCTGGCTTCAGATGTTCTCGATTAATGTGGCCGGGAGGTTCCACATACTGAGGAGTTAAACTGTGTTTTAAATTCATGTTCCAATTGAGGATTCAGGGGGAAAAAAAAATTATACCTGTATTTTGAAGTGTGTATGGGATTTTGTTTTTTTTAAAAAAATCTTAGAAATGTACAGAACTGTAATGGTGTCGTTACCTTCTATACACTCATCTTCAGCAAGAGTTGACTTGAGTAAATAAACACCATATTCTGCCAGCTTTCCTCTGAGCTAAAGATCATGGGCTGATGGTTTTGCCTGCCCTCTCTGCTTCCAGAGGTTTGCAGGGAAGCCTGGCGGGGAACAGGGGGGCAATATCAGAGAAGCTCCTTTCAGCTCTCGGCCCTACAAAAGGCAGCAGCCGAATCACCTGTGCAAGTTTCTGCTCTATCCTGAATTTCTTGGGATGGCTTGAAAGACAAGTTACAGGGTTTCCACAGAGTGCTAGGGGACTCTTTTAGGGAAAAAAAAATTGGAGGGCACAAATGGGAGTGGTATTCTCAGTTCACTTTAATTTTCAATGGGTTTTGGTTACCAGGTTGTCTCACATTTGCAAATGCACCTCTTGTTAGATGGAATCACTTTTTAAACCAAAATATGTTTGCAATGATTTTCCCCTGTAAAATTTTCATTTTGTTATAAAGGCCATTTTGATCGAAGGAAAAAATATTATTGGTGCCAATATTTTCCAGTTTCTTCCTGGAGAACTGCTGTTGTCCTGGTTAAGGCACTATTCAAACCAACAGACCTAGAGTAAAGGGGAGGAAGGGGTATTTCACTCTCTTTATCCCAAATTCAAACCAGTTCTTGAAATTTTTTCCTTTGTGGCAGTGATGTGGCTGAGATAAAAGTAATATATTTTAGTAATATATTTATACCTTATACCACTAAAACATTTCCCATTGGCTTAAATTGTGTCCTTCAAAAATAGTGTGGAAATCAGACGTTTGTGTATTTTACTGGAAGAAAATCTCTTTCTGTTGGCCTTAGTCCAGAGAGCACCTGGTTGTGAGAGGTGGTGGCCAAAGGAGTTGCCCACAAACATAAAGTCAGCAGTAAGTTGGTGGAGACTCAGACCCTGCAGCTGTATTAATTCAAATTAGTTCATACAGTTAATCAGATCTAGTCACAGCTTCTATTACAACAGCAATTTCCTCTTCCTTGCACATGTGGTTATAAAACTCAAAGCACAGTTCAATAATAAGGTAAATAAAACTTTCATTATTTATTGGGGGGTGGGTGGTTGGCTAATACTGGAATTGGTTGGCACTTTTCTTGTTTACACTCAGAAAAAGCAGCTGCACCGCTGCACATCAGGGGAGGTTTCTGCTGCTGGAGCTGGAAGAACTTGAGGCTCGATGGGTTTGTGCCCCAAGCTCAGGGCTGCGGTTGGGTGCTGCTGGTGCTCCCTCTGTCTCACACCCCAGGCCACGTCCCCTCGGGCTCAGGAGCCCAGGTCCTGCTCTTCAGAAGGGAGAGTTACAGCACCAAAGTCAAAGAGAGAGCAGATGCTGGTTTGCCTTTGCCATGGTGCCTTTCTGCTCTTCGTAGCTTCCCAGAGAGACCTCCACAATCAGTAACAGTAGGTAATGCTACTTACACAGACTGTAAATATATCTCACGGAGAATTTTGAGATTTTTTGCTGTTTCTGTCAAAACTTAGGCCCTGCCCTGCTCTCATCTGTGTGAGCAATCTGTACACTCATACATGGTAAGGCAAACAGAAGGCTCTTTGCATGGATAATGATTGCAGGGCCAGGCCCCAAGACTTTAAGATTGTGAAATATCCCCATGAATGAGTTTATAACAAAAATCTTTGTTTTATATATCTATTTATGTGTATATCTTTGTTTAATGCAGCTGGGGTATCCTCTTCCTAGGCAAGTATCATTTACCTTACCTATTTATATGGAATGATTGCAAAGAAGTTACAACATCTAAGAGTTTTTAATGCCTTAGAGAGATTTATAATTATAAGCTCCTTGACAGTTAAAAGCTACTTAAGTAAATGTGTCCATTGCTGCTGAATGTAACTTTTAATAAAGTGTGTCATTTTATAGATGTCTGTCTCATTCTTGGTGCAAAGGCTGGGGGGGAAATGTGTGTTTTGGTTTGGGAAACCCAGGCTGGTGGTCGTGGGTGGGGGACCAGGCTGTGGGTGTGCATCCCTTCCTTCAGCTGGACAGGCTGAACGGATGGAGGCTGAGCACAGCAAGGAAAGCCAGGGTTTGTTTTATTTCAGGCACCCATTGCTCCATCCGGGATGGTGGATCCAGGAATGCTGCTTCTCCTGGAGGCTGGGTGGCAGCTGGGTGTGGGATTTGCTCAGGTGCTCTTTGTTCAGGCCTGGGGAGCCCTGGGTGAAGGTGGGCAGAGGCAGGGATTGTGATGGATTGAGTGTCAGTCACAGGTGGAGAGGAGTAGGCTCAAGCCAAACAGCCTCAGGGTTTCTGCTGCTGCCTGGTATTTTCTGACCTTTATGATTCCATGATACTATGGTGCAGGCTTTTCTGTGTGAGAATTTTTTGCACCTTTTTTCCTTTTTTTTTTTTTTTTTTTAATGTTTTTAGTGTAACTCTTTCAAGTAGCACATTGAGAGAGGGCGACCAAGGGCTTTCCCCACTCATCTGGGTGAAAGAATGGAGAAAGACAAACATCTTAAAACCACTGTGCCTCTCAACTGAGACAACTTGGGCTGTGGTCTTGTGAAAAAAGGAAGAGCCCTCCCTACAAACCTGTGGCTGGTAAACTACAGCACACAAGTGCTTTTTTTGTTTTTTCCCAGCTGTTTTTTTTCACAGATAGACAATATTAATGAAGAAAAGAATAAAGCCTCTTCTTAGTAAGAAAAAGCTTGCTGATTAGTTACTAAGAAAAATCCTATTAAATAGAGCATGCTGTTTCTCCTGTGCACTTGTTCTACCAACTTGCTGAGGTTCTGAGTAGAACTAACTTTCTTTTCTATTCTCTGATATGATTTTAAGATTAAATAGAAAGGAGCTTGTTTACTACTGGGTTTGTTAGATGCTTTTGCAAAAAGGATATCCTAAGAGAAAACAGGATTTCATGCAGCAAGCTTTCAAACTAAGATTACAGTCAGACTTAAAAAGCCCCCAAACCAGCATTAAGCTTCTAAGCCCAAAGGGGAGCAGTTTTGCATGCAGTACTGAGAACCTAATGCCAAGGCTTTTCTTTTTAAAAATGCTTCCCCTAAGGCACATTTTAATTCAAGAGGTGTTTCAGGGAGCAAACCTCTCCCTCGGCACTGGTTCACGCCACTGTGGCGTGCAAGTGAATTCTGCTCCTCCCTTTCCACCGTCACTGCTGCTGCTGCTGCTGTGACAAAAGCATCTGCAGGCGAGGATGTTTTCCTTGGACAGCACGTGCTTATTTTCTGGGGAAGGCTTCCAAGTTTGTTTTTGAGGGGAGAAAGCTGAGGTTTAAGGCTGCTAACCTCTCTGCTGTCCTGGGATGCTCGCAGGAGCACAACTCCTTCTTGCAGGTGCTTATGCTGAACATCTGGAATTTGCACAAAATCATTCAAAATGCCTCAAAAGGAACTCAGGCTGTGAGGCTTTTAAATGTGCAGTGGTGTATTGCTATCATCAGCTCACACTTGCTTGCTCTATTTATATGCTGCACTTTTTCAGGCCGAAGCAGGAAGCTGCAAGGCACAAGACAAGCAGCCTTTCTAACTTTGCTATTTCAATGTGTTTCTCTTGCTGCGAACAGCCAAGAGTTACCTTTTCTTTTATACTGGAAGTTTCTTTCTCCATTTCTCCACCTTTGTCTGCTGCCACACAGGTAAGGTGAGACCTGAGCAACTCCTGGACCACGGGGCATTACCTGATAATCCAAAGCAATAAGCTAAATTGTCATTGTCATAAGGAGCATGGTCAACCTGATGTCCTTAGGACTTAGTAATTCTGTTCAAATGTTGTAGATCATCAATATCCAATATCTGACTCAATATAAGCAGGAGGTTTTCCTAGCAGCCCTTCTTGTGGTAAATTATTGCACAGTCTCCATTCCCTGATGGAGCAGCCACGTGGCCTTTGCCAAGGCAACACACACCCATGTGCGAGGCTGTGGGGTCAACTCAACCACTGCTTTATGTGGGCCCTGTCACCTTTCAGATTTCATCCAGATGGCAAGAGCAGTGTGGGGATCCAGTTACAGCCCAAAGGCTCCAGTTCCCTTTATGAGATACTCCCTTCTGGCCCCCAAAATCTGCAATATTTATAAGCTTTGTTCCCAGTAACACTGAGCTGCCTCAAAAACTGTGGATTCTGGGCACATCCTCAGTGTTTCCTGTAATGGCCTTCACTGGAATATGTCAATATGAATTTCACAATCCTCTCCTAGGAGCACTTGCTCCCTCACCAAAGACATAAGGATATTTTTCCTTGCTTCTTCTTCCCTGCCCCAACAGCATTACAGCATGAATCACCTGGGAACTGTGTTAGCTCAGGCCCTGCTGTAGAGACCCACAGTTGTGCTCAACAGAACACAGGACAACCTTGAAAGAGAGTTTAAAAAAATCCACTTTCAGTCATGAGTTGGTGTTGGATGATAGAAGTTGGCTCAGAGTCTGTATTACTTTTCTTAAGTCAACTTTTGCTGGCTTTGAGGTTGGTTCTGGCCCATTAGCAGCCCAACAGGGATCTGCAATGGCAGCTTTATCTGGCATGAAAGCTTTCACCCCAATTTGATAAAGCCAGCAGAATTCCTGGTGCTTCCAAAAACCCCTCCCAGCCCTTCGTCTTTCTGTCCTAGGAGCTGAGGGTGTTTGTGCTGTGTGTGACCGTGTGTGGTTTGCGCACACGCAGCCCAGTCTGACGGTATTTGGGAACACTGGCTAGCAGGAACGAGGATGGGTTGGCTGTGGCCCTAAACAAGCAAAGCTGGTGTGAGTGCTGTGATTCCATGTGAAATGCAAATCCTGCCGCCTGTGGCAGGGCTTTGCTACTGAAGAAGGAGTCGGGAGAGGAGAGTTTGGTCCCTGGAGCTGTCTCGGCTCTTCCCGTGCAGGTGTAAACATCTGTCCAGGTCCCTGGTGGTCAGCTGGGATGTGGGAAGATGCTAGTGGGGCATTGTGCACCTAGCCACAGACTGTGATAGTTGTAAATGTGATGTGTTACAGTGCAGGGAAAGAAAAAGAAGGAAAAAAGTTCAAAGGAAAGTCTCAAGAGGACAAGGAAATGTTGTCAGGGATGGTGATTTTACTGGTGGGATTTACTGAAAGTCTGCTTTTGAGTTACTGTGAAGAATTAGTGTTACCAGAAGTTGGCTGTCCATGTCTTTGTCAATTCTGAGTGTCTTTTCAGAAGAGAGGATTCACTGGGCCCGTGAAATCTCCGTTGCACAGGGTCCTCGGTCTATGAAATCTGGGGTTTTTTGCAAGTTTGTCCACAGCACCTCACTTGGGATGAGTGCTCTCCTACACGGTTAGCACAAATCTAAATAAATACAGAAATATAAACCGAGCTGGAAATTTACTGAGTACAAGCTGTCTTGCAAAATTGCCTGTGTTTCCTGGCTCTGGATGGGATGGAAATACCACAAAGCTCGCTTCTCTCAGAGTAACGTGATACTTCTGCTTCCGGGCTCAAAGCGGGAGGTGGAAGCGTGTTCAAGAGAGGAAAAAGAAAAGCAAAAGCAAATTATAAACAAGCTCATTTTTAACATGGCAAAATCAAATTCTTAATTAGAATGCTTGAAGTGACCACTGTGATCATCCATTCAGGCATCTTGTGTAGTGCAGGGCATAGAGTTTTGTCCATCTGCTCCTCTGTGGCACAGAGCTGGAAAAGGGAGATAGCCTGGCCTGGAAGTTTCCATGGGAATAAGGCATGGGGTGTATCTGCCAGCTGGTTCTCATCTGACTCCTCTTCAGCCCAAGTGCTACATCCTGGCCAAGCAAACCTGCTTCCCCACGGGCCATGCTGGTTCCCATTTCTCCAGGAGAGGGAAATCCACTCTAATGCAATCTTGGGATGCAAAGCTTGTTCTGCAGCACAGACATTGTAATAATAGCCCACATGTCTCAGCACATGGCCTTGTGTGGTGGCTGGGCACTTGGCCACCGAGCCCATGGAAGCAGAGCTGTGCCCACCCCGCTCTGGGTCATCACCTGCAGGGCAAGGAGCACATATGTGAACTTGTCTTGTGGTTCTTCTACACTCACACTAAATCTAGGCAGATATGGTGCTGCCAGATCACCTCTTTTTTCCCTGCAGATGCCTTTTATTTTGCCTTGTTTTATTCGTGAGGGCTCCCTTCCCAATGGCCTTCCATCAGCCAGAGGTTCACAGACCCATTTTCTCCAGGCAAATGACAAATTATCCTATGGGGTCCCTCTAATTTTCCCCATCTGGCCAAATATTTGGAGACACAAGTTATGTCAGCTAAGGTGGAAGGGAAGGAAACAAAGCTGTGTCACTGCTGGGACAGTGTGATGTGGCTGTGATATTGCTGTGGCAGGTAATGCCATGGTGTGAGCAGCCACATCCTTAGGAGAAGGTGGCTGGGAATTTTAGGGCACAGCACAGCTCCTCTCCCCTGATCCAACCTGCAGCACAGCACCTTCTTCAGGGTGAAATAGGGATCTTGTCCCAACCTGCCTTTGTGACTGCTGCCCCGTCAGAAGAGAGGAGTGAAGGTCTGTGTCCTCAGCACTGCCCAAATCCCAGATGTCCTCTCCTGCCTTTGCCAGCAAACCTCCTATTAACAGCACCTTCTGAGAACTGATGGAGACCACACATGTCCTTTCAGCCAGGCCAGCAAATAACCTTCAGCTAAGTCTGCCCAGGGCTGTTTTGGATCTGGTGATCTGCATTTAGAAATAGTCTTGGTATTTTTAAATGTTGCCTGAAGCCATCTGCTCCCCTCTTAATTTTATGTTTTAATTGTCATTTATAACGTATTATATGAGCTATTCAAAATCCAGACAGACACTGGAGGGAAGTAAGTGAGTCCTGAGCTGCAACTCACAGAAATCTCTGAAAGCTTTCCCTTGGCTTTCCAAGGGCTTGGGGCTGGCACCCCCATCAAGGGATCCTGAGTGGCTGCAGCTCTGTGGGATCCTGGCTCTGGGACACACCCCATGCATTCCACGAGTGCTGCCAGGGCCAGGGACTTGGACTTGGCTGGAGCCAGGCAAGCCCCTTACGTCTGCAGGGCTCCTGGTGGCCACTCTCTCATCCCGGGCACAGGGAGGTCAACTGATTTTCTCAGGTCACCACTGCGTGAGCAAATGATTCATCCCAGATTTTCCTGGCTCCTAAACCTTTGCTCAGCCCACAAGGCTGCTTAGTGACTTAGCAGGGCTCTGAGGAAGTCAGCTATAAATTGCAAACACGCTATGGCCAAATGACTGGCTACGGTGTTTTCCACGTGCCATTTATGAACCAGGAGGGGCTGACTGGCAGCTGGGAATTACTGGCAGGGCAAGGAATGTGAGTTGTTTGAGGAAGCAATGGCTTCAGACAAAAACACCTGTTTGCCTTGCCTCCTACTTTATGGCAAAATCTTTCCACCTCCATTTTTTCTGCCTGACCCCGTGCAAGGCCCTGTGCTGTGACTCTGCAGGTGAGTTGCCTCTTGGAACTAAGACTGGTTTGCTCAAACCAGCCCAGATCACAAAGCCATTGCCTGAGTCCTGCAGCCTCAGCAGGGCAGGATGGCCGAGGGGCACCCTGATGCACCTCGAGGCTGAGTGACACCTCCCAGGAGCACAGATGTCCCAGGTCAGGCTCAAACACAACTGCACGCAGGCATGCCAGTGGTGAGAGGATGGACATGGATTAACCTGCTTGGTCCTGTGGGATGGCTTAAACTCCAGCTAACATCCTAATCTTTTGGGAATGGTGGCTAAATGAGCTAACCTGTGCTGGGAAATGTGCTGCTGCTCTTTGGTGACATCTCAGCTTACTCTGGTGGCACCATGACATTGGCCACCATCTGAAACCCAGAAATATTTCCTTTTAGGAGATGCCTCTTGATTTCCTCTTGCTGATTGTGCAGCCACAGGCTGCAAATCCCCCAGGTCAGGCTGCTCTGGCTTCTGAGCATCCCCACAGTATGGGGAGTTATTACCACATTGCTCCATTTTAATAATAATCTATTATATTTCAAACATAAAAAATAAAGCAGGGCACTGAACATCAAGCTGCCTGAATAAGGATTTTATGGTTTGGGTTTTTTTTTTCAGGAAATCCCTGGACATCAATGGGCAGAGTGAGGGAGTCAGATGCTACAAAGAGAAGACGAGAGGGGGCCCAGATCCAGGCCCCCTCTCAGCCCTGCAATGAGCAGTCCAGGACAGCTGGCACTAATTGGCACTTTCCTTGGCGGCAGATGAAGTGTGGAGGAGACAATGGGGCCTGGGCTGGTTCCTCGTGCCTGGAGGTGATCCCCAGCACTGAGACCAAACTCACTGAGAGCACAGTGAGGAGAAGCTGCAGAGCCTGCTCTGCTCAGAGAAGAAAATCCCAGGTTTGGAGTGTGGGTCCACATGCACAGGGTGGGAGCCCACCAGCAGGGCACGTCATGGCAGGCCCACAGGCACACATGAAGAGACAGCAGGGATGGAGCACGCTGTGCTGCTGACCACTGAGCACCAGTGTTGTGGCAAAGCTTGTGGTCACATTGGCTGGCCATGGGCAGCTTGTCAAACCCATGACTCCCACTGAAACCCTCAGGATCAGGCTTCCTGCAGTGTCCCATGCTGGGAACTCATGGCAGGAGGGTAAAGGGCTTATGAAAAGCTGTTGCTCTGTGAAGTTGTGATGCTGCTTCATGCAGAGCTGGGAAGAAATGTAAAGCTGTGGCACCTGGAACATGAACAGGCAGCTAGAAAGGACAGGCAAGAGCAGGAGACTTCTTCATAACAGAACATCATTTGGAAAGGAGGGATAAAGGAAATGTGACTTCTTTTAAGAAACGGAATTACCATGTAATTTCTGGATTGCATTATAACGAGGATTTCTCTGTATACGAGCAGTAATTCCATCAGTACTGCTTTTTTTTGGTGAAAAGTATGTTCATTATCTTAGACTTATCTATTGGCAGCTCGGTGGCACCGTTTCCTTCTGAACTTCATGAACAAATTCAAACCAGGACAGGGGGAGAAAGCCATCCCCACTTTCCAAAAAGTTCTCCATGGTCAAAAGTGCCCTGAGCTTAAGCTGCACTGAGGCTCCCAGCCAGCTGCAGCAGTGTCCCAGCAGTGTGACATCTGAACCCCATGTTTAGGATTACCACCCAGGTTCTCCAAAACTAACGATATTTTTTTAATTATTTCATGCAATGCAAGCCAAGTAAATGCGATGATGCTCTCCTTGTTTGTCCCTTGGAGTGAGAACACACAGTTGAGGCTTTGGTCCCTTCCCTCATCTCTCAGCACAAACAGGAGAAGCAGCTGAAGGACTTGGAAGCTGCAAGGATGAAGTGGAGCTCTTGGGCAGTAACCAGAGCTGAGCTGAGGGAAAACAGCTGTGAGCTGGACACCAGCAGTGTCCAGTGCGGTCCCCAGGGAGCAATGGAGGGGTGGTCCTTCACCTCAGGAGGTCCTCAGCCCTGCCAGTGCCAGGATTTGTCCCCGACCAGCACAGCCAAGTGGGGTTGTGCAGTTCGGCTGCAGCTGGAGAAAACACCCTCGCAGGGAAGAGGAGGAGGGGAAGGAGAGGTGCTCAGCAGCCCAGCAGGATAACAAGCTCACAGAATGCAGATGCACGTTTGTGCTGGAGCTCCCACACAGCCACAGCTGCTGGCAGTGCCTAGACAGAGATGTGGAGTCATAGAATCATTGAATAATTCAGGGTGGGAGGCACCTTTAAAGGTCATCCAGCCCAACCACCCGGCAATGAGCAGGGACATCTTCAACCAGATCAGGTTGCTCAGAGCCCCATCCAATCTGACCTTGAATGTTTCTGGGGGTGGGGCATCCACCACCTCTTAGGGCAGCCTATTCCTATGTGAAACACCCTCACTGTGAAATACTTCTTCCTTTTATCTAATCTAAGTTGATCTTCTCTTAGTTTCAAACCATTATCCCTTGTCCTATTGCTACAGGTCCTGCTAAAAGTCTGCCCCCATCTTTCTTACTAAGACCCCTTTAAATACTGAAAAAGCAGCAATGAGGTCACCCCAAAGCCTTCCCTTCTCCAGGCTGAACAATCCCAATTCCCTCAGCCCTTGCTCACAGCAGAGCTGCTCCATCCCTCTGCTCCCCTCGGTGTCCCTGCTCTGGCCTGGCTCCAGCAGCTCCCTGTCCTTCCTGTGCTGGGCCCAGGGCTGGATGCAGCCCTGCAGGGGGGTCTCAGCAGAGCGGGGCAGAGGGGCAGAATCCCCCCCTCTCCTGCTGCCCACGGGGCTCTGGGCTCTGCCCAGCTCAGGGGCGTTCTGGGCCCCAGTGCACATTGCTGAGACAGCCACAGAAGCTGATGTCCAGCTTGCATTGGTTTTCTCAGGGCTAGCTCCAGGGTGGAGACAGGATTTTTGGCAATTCCATGACTGATGTTTGCCTCCAGGGTACAGCCCAGAACCAGTCCAGCAGCAGGATCTGGCCTGGGCTACACTCAGCTTTACACCGAACTCTCATTTCCATCTCTCTGTACCGATCTTGGCATCTCTGGGGATTTTCCTGTAATAATCCTGTCTATGACATTGACTTACACAATAGTAATTGAGCTTCAATTTTAATTACAGTATGGGAACAAACTGTCACTTGATTGAATACACTTCTTGACTATTTATTGAAATAAATAGTCTTACCTGACTTCGCAACTTGACATGAAGGGCCTAGATGTTGGGATATCTTTTGTGGCTGTGTTTATATCCTTTCTGCCAGGTGCAGCACTCCAATAAAATACCAAGCCCTGGCTTCCAAAATGCTCCCAGAGACTCTCCTTTCTCTAAACTTCCATTTGAGGTAGTTTAGAGAAAGAAGAGACCAAAGAGGGATTCTCTTTGATCCCTCACTTAAGTCCCTCCCAACTCCCACGCAGCTGGACCTGCTGCCAGGCTGCCCCCTTCCACTGAGACAGGGGACATTGGGAAGGAAGGATTTGCTGTGGCTGCAGAGTCATGCCCTGGGCAAGAAATGCCTCAAATTAAAGGATCAACAGGATGAGGCAGGGGGTTTAACCATTGCTTTTACAGGGATATTTGGGCCTTCCAAACAGGCATCATGTCCACAAGCTCGTTCTTGGAGCTGAAGTGGCTGAAGATGCTCTTGAGGCTCAGCCTGTAGTTAAGGGAACCCATTTGCTTCTCCAAAAAGTACTGAGCAGCATCGTTTATTGCAGACCTGTTTGCCTGGAATTCTTCTGTGAGACCATACCACCTCTAGTACGAGATTCATTCCCTCCAACCTTTACAGTTACCCTCTGTAACCATTCTCAGGCATTTGGTTTTAGAACAATAATTTTTAGAGAGCAATTCTTCCCTGCTGTGACTTCACAATCTGAAATCCATCCTTTGCCAGCTGTTCCAAGCCCATAAAAACCCGCATCTGGACCCACAGAAAGTTGAGCTTCAGGTCCAAAACACAAACCTGGTTCTCACTTGCCAGGGGGCTGAGCTACATGAGACCACCTCAGACTTCAGAAAAACTTGAACTTCTGCCAAAATTCATAATCAATGCCCATTTATATTTTGCTGGAATTGTTTCCTACCAGAAATTCTAGATTTATGAACAGAGACATACATTTTTAAAGCTGATGCTTATTTTATGATCCCAACCTAGTGATTTTTTTTATACCCACTTAGTTATGGGTGAATCACACACCTTTGCTGATGCAACCTCACAGCACCTTCCTCACAGATATATCAGCTGTAGGTGTGTCAGAGAGAGAAAGCCTTCTCTTGCTGATACCTGAGCCTGAAGTGCAGTACACTTCAGTTCTCCTTCTTATGTTTCAGTGAATTCCACTCCCAAAATGGAAACGTGGGAGTTGTGCTTCCTGACTGCCACATTACAATGAGCAGAAAAGTTATGAGAGTGGGATGCACACCCTGGGAGTGCCTCAGTGACTGCCACCCTGGTCCTGTCCACCAGAGCAAGGGGGTGTGTGAGTGAAGCTGTATTCATACAGTGATGACCATGTGGTTCTGCCATCTCCTCTTCCTACAAACTCAAACGTGACCTCAGATCCCAGTTTTCCTCCTGCTGTCCTCTTTGTTATTCCCTTTTAGGGTAAGTGTTGGAGAACATCCCCCATTGTTCTTCCAAGGGGTCAAACATTTTTAAGCTTTATGCAGGCAAAGTTTTCTTGCTGCATTCATGAACCAATGCAAACAGACAAGCCTTATGAAGAAGGACCAGGATGGTTTCTGTCCCATTAAGGGAATATATGAGAAACTCAGTACAGTTTTAGAAAAAAAAAAAAAGTGTTTGCTTAGATGATGGACGTCTGTTGAATATTAATCTTTTCTGGGTATATAGCATGCTTTCTTAAAGAAAGCCTAAATTATTCAGGAGTATTTGCATGCTGAGATACGGCAAATTTACAGGCAGTACAAATCAGACTTTTGCATCCTAATATGAATGGAAAGCAAGTCCCAAATTTGGCTTCTTAATACTTTATTGGCCATCTCCTGCTAAGTAAAATAATTAAGCTGCTCATTAACATACAACATACATCATGCTGGAACAATGGCCACTTTAATCCTTATACACAGCATTGGCAAAATAACTGTGAGATGCCACAAATCCATGTTTTAAGTTATTCTTTTTATCCATTTGCTGTTTTACAGGGCGGCAGTGACAGGAATGTCACTGGTGACAAACAGCAGGCATGCAGCAGCCTCCACCCCAGGGAGGTGACAGTCTCTGTAGGGTGGGATGGTGACCAGGGCTGCCCTGGAGGGTGTCCCCCTCTTTGTCCCCCTCTGTCCAGGACAGTGCTGTCGTCCCCGGGCTGTGCTGGCCCCTGTCCCCACTGCCACGGCGGCGCTCACAGGGAAGCGCCAGCCTTATTTATGTAACAGCTGCTGTTTTTAGGTGCTGTCACTCACACGTTCGCTGGAAAACACAGCACTTGAAGAGCTGCTACACTAGTACAGCATATGCCGGAGGCAAAACTATATATATATTAAAAAAAAAAAAAATTCTTGTAGGAAAAGAATTAGAGCAGGATTATCACAGCATGTCAGCCTCCCATCCACAGCCTGGCCAGCGCAGTGCCTCACCAGGGCCATGTTTTGGAAATGCTGCCTGGGTTTAAAGCCCTTGTGGATGGAAGTGATTTTATTTAATTTCTTTGGTCAGGATCACAGGAGATGCTCTTAGGTGATCCAAATTCCTGCTTTTATTAGCAGCTCTAGGCTGGGCAGAGGATGAGATGGTGCTGGTGATCTCATGTGGAAGAAGGAGCTGGGACTCAGCAGTCAGGCAAAAGCAGCTCCTGTCAGGCTGGGGCTGAGGGAACCTTGCCTTCCTCTGTTGCTCTCCACTTACCTCAGGGTCACAGGTTTCTCCTCATGTCCAGTGCAGGGAAAAAATACTCTCAGGTGTACGTGCACAGGTTTTAAATGCATGTGATGCAGACTGAAATCCAGCAGTGATGGTTCTGAATGGAGATACCCACAATGATTTCCATCAAAAGTCCTGTTCATGTAGTCATAGACTGTGATGTCAAAACAGAGCTGCTGCTGGAAAATGTCCTTTCAGACCAGGGCAGTGTGTGACCTCCATGGATTGGCAGTCTTTCAGTGATGCAGACCGATCATCAGAGCTCATGCTTCAGATTCCCACTGCTTGTTATCAAAAGCAGATCTCTGCTAGAATTTAAGGTTGTTTTAAAGCAACTACATCAATTTTCCTTTGTCCCCCAGTTTGTGGGGGTGAATGTGTGTAGGCACCCTGTGCTTTCTGGATGACTGGAAACCTGCCCACTGGCTCTGGTGGACTTTGGGTTTGGCTCTCCCAGTAAACTGTCCTCCATGTCCTAACCAGCATCTCATGTTCCCCACCATTTCTTTTCCATCTCACACACATTTAACATGCATCCATGAGCAGCTGAGTGTGAAAGAAGGGAGAAACCTGAAAGAAATTAAGGAAATGAATAGAATAGAATAGGATAGGATAGAATAGAATAGAATAGAATAGAATAGAATAGAATAGAATAGAATAGAATAGAATATTTCACTTGGAAGGGACCTACAATGATCATCCAGTCCAACAGCCTGAGCATGTCAGGGCTGACCAAAGGTTGAGGCCTGTTTTAAAGGGCATTGTCCAAATACTTGTCAAACACATCTGGGACATTGACCGGCCCTTTAGGAAGTCTGCTCCAGTGTTCCCCCACCCTCTTGGTACAGAAATGCTTCTTAATGTCCAGTCTAAATGTCCCCTGCACAGCTTTGAACCATTCCCAAGCATACTATCCCTGGATACCAGGCAGAAGAAATAATCAAGCCCTCTTGCAGGTGAGAAGATGACAGATGGAATCTTGGTGGTCCCCCGGGTACCTGGGTGATGGCCACATCTTCTCTCAGCTTTGCCAGCTGCAGGGCTCTGTGTGCACAGATGTGGAAGGAGAAGAGAAAGGATGCCCATGGATGGTACAAAATATCAAGGATCTGCCATGTGTCCTGCTTTCTGCCTGGACCACAGGGGCTAGGAGGGAGCCCACCCAGTGAAACACTTCAGCTATTGCATGGAGCAACCAAGAAGCCATTGCCTCAGCCCCACACCTTTCCTGTGTACTTCAGGCCTTCCTCAATGTGTCTGGCCAGGCTGGTGTAAATCTGAACTTCTCATCCAAAAGTAGAGCAGTGACCTGCAGCAGCTGTGAATTTGACACGGCGCGCCAGCTTGCAGCTCACCCAGCTGTGTTTGATTTACATCTGGAGCCACTTGGAAGCTCACGTCAGAGGAAGGAAGGGGCAGAAGCGGCGCGGGAGGGACGGCTTGAAAAATGCCCTCTGCTGGAAGGAGCCAAGCCCCACGGAAGGCAAACGGCTGGGAGAGGAGTCAGGCACTGATTTTCTCCCTCTTCCCTTGCCCTGACGATGCCAGGCTTCCTGCAACTACTGATTATGATGATTACAGTGTTTCTGGTGTGTGTATGTGTTTGTGCACACGTGTGCAGTGGTTTCTTGCTAAACCCCGCTCGGTTGGACACGGCCAGATGGTACAAAAGCTTACCGGAATTTCATTTTCAAATAAACCACAGACTTGGATGAGCTAATGTTGTTCCACATAGAAAGCCACAAAATTCAACAAAGTGATGTTGTTTCAAGACGAGGACATGTCAAGCGAGGGAACCATCCGGTCGGCTCTGAAAGACCTACACACTCCCCCTCATGATTTTGGAGGCTGTTTATGTACGGATGCTGGGCATGCGGCACTGCAGCTCGGGTTAAACCTCTCCCCACAGCTGATGTCTGTGGAGCAGAGCCTTGGCAGAAGTGGTGCAGGAACCACATCTGCTCATAAGCCTTTCTGTTCTGTTTTAACCACTCCTGGAAGGCTGACGGCCCCTGAGGATCTCTTTCTCCACAAGGACAGGTACACCAGCACTGCTAGGGGATGTGGCTCCACATAGATACCCTCACTGTGGTCAGGTCCTATGACACTCAGCTCCTCAAAGCCCAGAGGCTTGGGGCTGTCCTGGGAACCAAACTGGGACCAGTTGTCCATTTGATATGTGGATCTCTGCTGTCACAGCTTTGCCAGGAGTGGTGGCTCTGGGTGGAGTGAGGACAAATGACTCGGACACCAAGGGATAAAGCAGCAAAAGGACTTCAGCACTGCAGCAGTTCCTACACCCAAGCACATCTCCACAGCTCTTCTCTCCCTCCAGTGCCTCCAGGGTGGGGGTCATGAAGCTGGCAGCAACAGAGGCTGAGCAGGGCAAGGATTCAAGCCAGCCACAAGAAGAGAATCCCGCTCAAAGGCCCACCTCTCCCTGCATTGCTGCTCCAAGCTGTCTGGCAGAACCCAGGTACGTAGATTCTGTGCATTTAGTCCCAGACAGCATAATGCTGGCATGAATAGTGCTGTGATTTAATAACAAATTGGCAAAAGCCTTCCCACCCCAGCGAGAACCACCTCCAGCCTGTGGCCAGCAAATTAGGTCTTGGCCTGGCTTGAGGATGTGTGGCTGGGGAAAGTGAGCCCAGTGCTGGGGGCCAGCAGCCACAGCACCGCCTCCCACAGGATTCTGGCACAGGGCAAGCCTGCAAAAGGGCTTCAGTGTTGTGACAGTGAGAGTTTGCAGCTCCCAAGCTGGAAGATCCAAAAGCAACAGCGCTAAGAGGGGCCATGTCTCCAGCTCAGGAGAGGCAAATGGAGTCACTACCACTGCCCTGAGGAGATTCACCAGTGGTGGTGGCATTTTTCCATGTCCCAGCACTGCAAGAAGCACCTCCAGCCACATTTGCCACAGCTAAGATTTAGTTTCCATTTTAAAATGCTTTTACTATTGATATTCTGTTGAGGAGGGTTGAGCAAGCCGTGGCTCAGCCTGCTCGGCCTTGGGATGAGGGTCTCTGGCTGCTTTTCATGCCTATTTTCAGCTGTTGCCATGATGCCTATTTATTTCAGCCTGTTGCTCCCAGGGATGTGGCCTTCCCGCTCCCGAGGAAGCATCCAAATTTCAGCAGAGAGAGCAAAGAAATACAGTAAAGGCATTTTTTCCTCCTTAAACTCTCAAGCCTGCAGGATGGATTTTGTTTCAATTGCATCTTTATAAATAACTTTCTCTTTCATACTCACCTGTTCATTTTCTGTTCTAGGTAGAATCAATATCACTGATAATTGTCTGTCAGAGCATTTATACATCACTGGAGGGTGACTAACAAGGGAAAGTCTTTTTCTTTATCTATATTTTTTCAGACCACTTTCAGTGAATTAACCAATGAGAGATGGTAGATTGATGTAGACTGGGTCCTAATTTTTACCCACAAATAAATGCTTTCTCAGAAGGAGAATCAATCAGATCCCTCCTGGTAGCTCTGACAGCCCCAGCAGGAGGGTCACCCCGTGGAGCTGTGACCTCTCTTCCTGAGCCATCCTGCCTGACAGACATCTGTGATGCTCCAAGGTGGCTGCTGCATCCCTGGCTGCCCCTTGGACTCCTGCTTGTTCCACCCCCACCAGCCCTGCTCTCAGCAACCTGTCTCCCCAAGGGTGTTCTTTTTCCCTCTTCATCCTTCACCCAGCATGAGTATTTTTGGGGAAGGCCTTCTTATTTGGCCCCTAAACTATGTTTGCAAAGTTTTCCTTATCAGTCAAAGCGGCTGTGGTTGGACCTGCTCCTAGAAGGATGAATGAATTCCTCGGGTCAAAATGTGCATTTTACTGTGAGCTGTCCTGCCTCCCCTTTTATTTCTTCCACCTTCCTGTTGCATTGGTGTAAAACAGCCTTGTGAGCTACTTCTTAGCTAGAAACAGCCAACTTATTCCTCCTTTGTACAGCATCAAGTGCACTGGAGCCATTATCCACTGTGTTTTTTATAGCACACGAGCTGCAGACATCTCAAATATTAACACACGCAAACCCCTGGATAAATCCTTTTGCTGAAGCCTCTCCAATCAGTTCCATGTGGTTGCCCAAGGGAGAGAAGGAGCCAAAATGCCTAGCTTGCCTTGGAGGCTGAAGAGCAGCAGCTAATGTTCAGCACCATGCAGCAGCCTTTCCCTGCTCACCTGGAGGGCAGAGTAGTGCTGGTGGCCCATGTAACCTCTCCCCCGGATGCTCAGGACAAGCCTTTTGCCCAGCCCTGTCCTGCTGGTGCCAGCCTGCTAGGACCCTGGAGCAGGGGGTTGCCCTCCATTTGCTCCATGCTGCGTGGCCCTGGTGACAGATGGTCACGACAAACGAGCTGCGGGTCACTCGTGTCCTCTGTCGTTCTTCGTGGGGAGCACAAGCCTTGTGCAAAGCAAGTGGTTGCATGATGCTTGGCGGCAAATAAATCATAAGAAATTCATCTACGCGGAATTTCTCCCGCTCCCTTCTTTGCAGAGTTAGTTACTGGGACCCCGTCCAACAAAATAACAGCGTTTTTGAAAGCAGAGGCAGTAATTTACAGTGGTGTGAATCAGAAATGCTGCCCCAAGCCCAGCGAGTTTGCCCCACATGATTCATGTGCTTGTTTGCAAACATGAACACCATGGTCCCTGGCCAAAAGGTTTGCAGCCTGGGGATGGAAAAGGCTGGGAGCAGGAGCCCAGAGATGCCATGGCTCTCTGGGACCATGCTGGAGGTCAGTAGCAGAGCTGGGTTTGTGTTTCCCAGATTTATGCTCTGCTGCTAGCACACATGGAATTGTGTTGCCAGCTTCCAAATGACCCAAAGGACAGCTGGTGGTCTTGAGCTGTGACAGCCTGCTCGGGGTCTGGATCCCAGGCAGAGGCATTTGTCAAGTCGGAGATCTTGGTCCATGATGGGAAAAGTCTTTACCCCTTTTTCCTCTCCTGTCTCCAAGTGCTTTGGGACTGGTTTTCCCACATGAGCTTTGCCTCCTGTGGTACTCAGAGCTACACAGGCCATTTACTCTGTGTGTGAAAGGGAATAATCACCATGGAAATGAGTAGCTATAAGCAGTGAATCTTCTAATCCCAGAGGATGAACTTCAGGTTCAATCCTAGAGAAGCTGGTCCTCCCATCAGCATCTGGTGGCATGGCTGAGTGCCAGCCTTCCCTGACCACAGTGCTGCTTGTTGAGGGTACAAGAAGAGCATTTTGGAAGGAGATTGTAGGGTACCTTGGAGAAGAAGAGGGCGAAGAACAACATTTTGACTTTTTTCCCCCTTTTCTTGTAGATTTTTTCCTTTTTTACTTGATCTAGTTTTCTACAATTATCACAGCATGCATGGCCCACTATATAGAGAAAAAACCCACCAATTTCAAGCAGAAAGGCTGGAAGATTGGGGCCATCCTGCTCCTTGCAGATGACACAACCACGCTCCGGCATTCACTGGAGCAGAAGGTGGGTTTGGGTGGTGCCTGTAGAGGCAGGGAGTGACATTTGGAGGAGAGCTGGATTCCATATCTGGAGTGTAAGGCTTGGGGTTATGCTGCCACAGCTTGCTCCAAAAGAGCCTGTGGGATGCACCGTGCTGATGCCAGAGCCAGTGTGCCCATAAGCCACATATTCCCACTGCTTGCACAATATCCTGGGGGGGGTTGCTTGGGCTCCTCAGCCCCTAGGGTGCTGTTTTGCACAAGCACTCATACCCTTGTGCTGGAGGGGGATGCCCGCAGCCCTGTGGTGCCCCACGGATGAGGAATGACCACTCCCAAGTACCACACACACAGATGTTCGCTCTGGTCACCCGGAGGCTGATCCCATGATTTAAGGCAGGAGGGGGTGATTCACTGCTGTCAGCACCCAGCACAGTGTGGGTGGTTTGGTTTGTTTCTTAACTCCCCTTTGGGACACTGCCAGTGAGGGCATCCTCAGAAGGACAAGGTACAGCTGATGGTGACAGGGGCTTGCAGGAGGATGACAGCTCCTGGGAAGGCAAGCAGAGTTCCTCTAGCCAGCCAAGATGCCCAGGTGCACAGGGAACCACTGGGATGCATCCCTGGCACAGTGCAGAGGGAAAACCTCTGCCAGCTGCCCCCATCACCTTCCATGGCCTTTGGCTGTCCCTGATAAAAATAGCCACTCGCCTCTGTGCTGTGCATGCAGCTGGGCACTGGGACTTTCTTTTTTAGCTGATTGCGTGGCATCTGTTTTAGCAAGTAGCTGCTCTCGAGAGGTTTTGCTCATGGAAACACCTGTCCACTGCTGTGCTTGTCCCAGCCAGCCCCCCGGGGCTCTGCAGGCAGCTGGTGCTCCCACTGTGCCCCTGTCCTGCAGGTCTCTTTTCTCCCCACAAAGCCCATGGCCCTCAGTCGTCGATCACTAAATTTGTCATGCCTCAAAACTGGGTTTCCCTACATCCCTGCAGGGGATCAGCTGGGTCCTCTGCCTTCTTGGTGAGTGTTTCAACCAAAACTTGTTACTGTAGGTTTGGGGAAAGGGACCCATATCTTCCTACTGTTCCATTAAATGCACAGGTTCAAACTGAAGTCCTAGGTTTATGCCTCGCTTCAACTGCATTGGAGCATTTATAGTGTAAGTCCAGGAACTCCACAAAGGGGTCTCCAAGATGGATCTGTGTTGCAAAGGGACATAACAACACACCCTCTCAGCCCGCTTCTTGTCTAAGGAAGCAGCAAAGGTGCTGTGGGCAAACTGGTTCTGGCTTGGGAATGGCTCATGTCCAGCTTCCTTTCTCCACTGTGCCTTTGAGCTCCAGCCTGTAGCTCCACACAGCACCCCTTTTTCCAGGAACAAGTGCTGATCGTGAGAATGCTGGAGCATGCACTTCAGTGGGGTTCTGTGCTGCACCACACAGGGCAAGCCCCTGATCAGCACTCAGCATAAGTAACAAAGGACAAATGGGGGTTAAGGGTCTCTGAGGCTTTCATTTTCAGACACAATCAGCAATTCTGGCTGCTTTCATTGTGGGTTCATCTCAGGGCAGCTTCAGCTGAGCTGTCTGGTAGGGGCTGCAGAGTTACCTCCTGCTCTGGGAGTCAAGGCCTTTGGAGGCTTCTCAGGTGAGAAAAAAGGGAGTGGGTTGCTCTGCCACTGCTGAGAAATGCAGCCTAGGAATGCAGCCATGCATGGTCCCCAGAGGCGCCCCATGCTGCAGTCAGCCTCATCCCACCACTGCTGGCTCAGCAGCATGCCCCCAAAACTGAGGGCTGCCAAGCTCCATGAGCAGTGATGGGACACAGTTCTTGTGTTGCAACTATCCATGTGTGCTCTGTGGTATGCATTCAGGGTTGGGGTGGGCTGAGATGAGTGGCTGCAGGATGGAACCTGGTGTAGGGAGAGCAGGGAATGAGCTGCACAGCTGCCACCTCCTTTTCCTCCTGCTGTGTGCTGCAGGAAGCACCCTGAGAGGAGTCAAGTTCCTCCTCCTCCCACTCTCTTCAGGCCTGGAGTCTGGTGGGAAGAGTGGAGGAGATCGTATGAGTGCCTGTGGTACTTCCCATGGTCAGTAACATTCTCATCCTTCTTTTACAAGCTCTCCCAAACCCTCTCTCATGGGATCTCCAGATGGAGGCTGGAGGACATCAGCCATCCCTTTCATGGAGCCAGCAGCCTCCCTGTGAACACAGGTCCTGCCTCTCACGTAGCTGCATGAGCATTGCTCTCTCCCTGGCAGCTTGCCTGGGCATTCCCACAGCTCAGGGGTAGCCCTGAGTCCCGAGGGCATCAGCAGAGAGACCATGTCCTAACACACCCTCAGATTTTTAGCATCCACAAATGCCCTACAACCCCATGCAACCCACCCATCGCCAGCCGACGTGCCACTTGCTCAAGACCTGCGTGCCATAGCTGGTCTGTGCTCTTTGCCTCTGAAAACAAGGCTGTGGGTGACAATGGGAAGCAGTGAGGCGGAGGGAAGGGGTGCAGGACTCCAGCTTGACTCTCTCCGTGTGTTTCGCTGGCCAGTGAGCTGTTTGCTTGTGCTGCTGCAGCCAGCCCTGGGATGGTGCAAACCAGCGGCTGCCAATTGACGTCAGAGGAGCGCCGGTGGTTTGTGTGAGCTGAGGGACTGCTTCTACTCAAGGTGGGTTTCCAACACCACACAGAAATGCTTAAATCCCCCTGCTTCCCCTCCCTCTGCTCCAGGAAACAAGTGCCTTATTTCATTCATTGCCTGGTTTGGTTATGGCGTGAATCCTGCCCATATTTTGGCTACTCGGTTGTTTGCTGAGGACCAAGCAGCCCAGATAATACTAGCAAAGAGCAAGGGAGTGAAAAAAGAGGGGGGAAATAGGGTGAAGCCAAGTTTGATCTCCTCTGCCTCAGTTTGTGCCACATGTTTCCAGACAAGACTAAAGCCATGCGTTTTTTTCTTCTCACATTGCCTGCGATGTTTTTGAGGCTTGTGAAAAAGTGGGATGCTGAGTTCCTGCCATCCTTCTTCTCTTCCCCTCCAAATCACTGCATGTTCCGTGCAATGTGTCTGGGCCAAGGCAGTTTGTTTGAACTTGCTGCATTTCCCCTTGATTGCTCAAGTTTTCCTTTAGCCACTTTATTTTTATTTTGTGTTGCACTTATTAGCTACAACCCCTTTGTTTTTCACTTGTCTCTGGCTGGATTTTACAGTGACAGTGTCCGTACATTTTTCCTAAGCCCAGACCAACATCTTTAACTACAACATATCTTTCCAAACCCAGAGAGATTCCTACAGGGAGTGCTTGGAGGAGTCAGTGCCTTGACTTCCACAGGCTCTGGGTCAGGCCGGCTCTCTCAGATCATTCCATACATGTTGCTGCCAATCCACGGGGCCGGACCCTTTAAGATTGTCCAAAACAAACTTGCTCCGGGTGAGATCAGTGCACAGACCATCACGTGAAAAGCTCTGTGATAACAATTGACTGCATGTTTGCTTTCATATGGCATTGATTCTTGTTTCCCTGATTATTTTTAGTCTTCGAGGTTGTCCCTTAATCAACCTGTTTTCTTTAATGGCAGGTGTTGCCCCTAGTGTGCTGCAGCAGGGCTAATGAGGCTTGGGAATGGGAAATGTGAGTTAATTTCTTATCCATTTCAGTGGACTTGAATCACATCCTTATACAGCCACTGAAAGAAAAACCCCATCAAACTCCATACCAGCCCCAATCAACATGTTCCTGTTAGTGGGAAAAGCCTTACAGTAAGATGTGCCATGCTCAGACAAAGACAAATCAAACAAATCTTTATTCCTCTTCTACTCTACCTGCTGCTTCCCTCCAGGGGTGAGGATCTGTGGCCCCAAAGCTGTCTGAGGATGAGGAGCAGAGCAAGCCTGGCACTGAGCCCCAGCTGGAGTGAACCTTTCAAAGGGGGTCAGCTTCCCTCAGGGATGAGGGTGAGCCTTCACACCCCGTGATCCAGCAAACCCGGCAAACCTCTTGCTCAGTGCAACACCTGAGCACAGAGGGGTCCCTGGTTTTTGTCTGCAGGTCTAGAATTTTCCCTTTCAGGTATAATTTGGTGGCATTAAGACCAAGGCCTGCTGTTCCCAAAGTGCAGTAGTCACACTTGCAACTTGGGCTAATGAAATCCCCTTGTTGTCCACTATCAGGCAATTATCCTGTGGGATTTTCAGGCACTGGATCTCTGTATTTTTTTTTATAATTTGCTGCAATCAACAGAATAATCAGTGGCTGGAGAACTCAGGAGAAGTCTCAGGAGCCAGTTTGTAAATTGTCCCTCCCCTGCCCTGCCTAAGCAGGGCCAGCTCACACAGAGCCCACACACCTGGTGCCTTTTGTGGGGTCAGGGGAGGATGTGCCGGGAAAATCCTTCCTCACTGGAAAATGGAGAAGTGAGAGAAGCACTGAAATTTGGGTGGAGTGACTTAGAAATGTTTTATTAGAAGTAAAGTGGAAATGCAACTCCTGTTAATTCAGAAGCACAGAATTTTGCCAGCTGAGATCCTAAAATTTCCTTTTGTATACAAGAAAAAAAAAAGCTGAATCTGCAAACTGTAGCCTTACCAGAAAATATACAGATATATGAGTACAGCCCATGAACTGCGCTTCCCCATCCCTCCCCTCTCCCAGTCAGGTTACAAAATTTCCTT
This sequence comes from Lanius collurio, assembly GCA_020086605.1. Classification (NCBI taxonomy): domain Eukaryota; kingdom Metazoa; phylum Chordata; class Aves; order Passeriformes; family Laniidae; genus Lanius; species Lanius collurio. The sequence goes on along the minus strand of JACBWW010000009.1, from coordinate 28,097,012 downwards.
CCTTCAGTGACAGCAAAGAATCCTGGCTGCATGGATCCCCACTTGAGACAGTCTGGAAGAATTGGACAAGCCACAAAAATACACTGATTTTCACATTCCTAGCCTAACAACACTTTGGATCTTAAAAACCCAAAGTGACTGATTTCTGGGGGATTATTTTCTGCACGTTTTCACTGTTTCTCAGTGCGTTGGCAGGTTTGGGCAGCAAAACGGGGTGGGAGGATTTTGTATTTCCTCTTGGGTCCCTTCATGTGCATGCTGCTCTCCTGCCTGGATTCACAAGGTGGAAGGGAAAGTGTAAATGTCTATTTTCTTTCCTTTTCAGTGTGATTGTTCCCTAAACTATCCCACCAAATCCCTTATGACCAGTAGTGTCAGTATAAATGGGGATGGCTGCAGGGCTTGGTTAACTCGGGCACATTATGGATCTGGGACACTGGCTTTCCCTGCCCTCCCCATGTCAGTTCTGGTGGCTGTGGAACTGGAAGAAAATGTTCCAAAAAAGACGTGAGGGTGGTTTCCACGCACCTCTGCATTTGTGCAGCTCTGGCTCCATTAGTGATGCTCCCAGCTAGCCTCATGGAGGACAGATCAGGAAAAGGCTTGCTCTCACCATAGCTTCATTGAAAGAGAAATCCCACACTGAAGTGAGGAGAAATCCCTCTTCAGTCAGCTTTGGGCTAATTAAAAATAGTTCTCCTTACACAGCTATGAGAATGAAATGGGGTTAAAACCCTGTCTTGCTCAAATATCTCATTTCCAGGACAATCAGGGCTCATAAAGCCGAGGGCTGCCTTAATCTGAGTCACTCTCTGTATCTCCTGTAACTTGAGGTCAGCCCAGCACTCATCAGTCATAATCCATCTGACTGATGGAGAGAGAGGCAGGTACTAAAATCACCTTCTGCAGCTTATTCTCTCCTCTCAGATTGGGCTGCTGCTCGTATTTGGTGGCTGACTCTCAGATGTCCGTGGCAGGCAGGGATACCTCAGTGCACCTGGGTGAAGCTCCAATGTAAAGATGGCTTTGTGGAGTACTGAGGTAACAAATTAAATAGGTATTGCCCATAATTTCTTTAAAAAGAAAGCAAAAAGAAATTGCCAGCTACTCCCTCAACAAGTTTGAAGTTTAGATGAGGCTTTCAACTTGGACAAAGGCATGGAGACCAGGTACCAAAACCAAAAGCAAAATGTACCCTAGTCTTTGTAGATGCAATCACTGTTTATGACATTTAGCTACAGAGGCAATTTAGCAGAGGATAAATGCTGAGTAGTGAGTAATCACTGAGTAGTGATTACTAGAGGCAGCCATTTAGCAGAAAGCAAAAATCCCTGGGGAGGAGGAACTGCAGAGACCTGAGATGAGCTACTCCCAAAATTCGCCTTCTTGGAGCCCTTGCTACGGGTGCTGCAGCCACTCAGCAATGGACTGGGGACAATGTTGCTGGCTGAGGGCACAGCACCGCCTGACGTGACACAGGACAGGGCTTCCCTACGCCTCAGAACAGCTCGGCCCTGCCCTGGGATTTATGTTACAGACCGACAAGGAGCAGAGATCCTGCACGGCAGCCGCGGGGAGCGGTGGGTCCCCGGTGCCTGCCGTGCCCGCTGCCTTAAGGAGGCCTCGAGCTTCGCACCCGGGACTGAGCTGCTGTTGTTCCTCTGCACCTCCCTCGAATCCCCCTAAGCCAACACCCTTTGCTAAGACCGAAAAACATTTTCCAGACGCAAGCATGTGTACGTGTGTGGGTGGGTGGGGTGCAGGGGACTATGAAAATTTCAAGGCGAGGTATGACATCCTGGCTTTCTAAATATAGAGGACCTGAGCTGCGGCTTCTCTCACACGCTAGCAGCGTGCTTTCTCTTTCGAAAGGCCCCCAGAGCAAATATTGCACTGGCTGGGAGCGTGAAAAAAGAAAAAAAAAAGTCAGAATAAAATCAGTCCTGCGAGTTGATTGCAGCTCCCGGCGTTCCTGCGCGGAGTTGTTTTTTAGGCAAAGCTCCAAGCGGTGCCCACGCAGAGCCGGCCAGGCCAGCGAGGCGCAGATGGCCGTCACATGAAGGCTGGTGGCAGCCCCAGCGTGGGGCCAGGGCCTGGCGGTGCTTCCCCTTCGCCCACCAGCCCCTGGCCTTCCAGTGGCAGCAGAGGAGGGAGAGGGGCACAAACCCTGGTGGGGCTGAGAATGTGACATTTTGGCTCCCTATGAGGCGCTGCATCTCGGTTCCCTTTTCTCTGCCGTTGTTGTTGCTTCGGTATTTGCATAGCACGACATCAAAATGCCTCAGAGCCAGAGGAAAGTAGTGGCTGCTGCTTCTCCTTTTAAAAACCCGAGCAGTTATCCATGCAACACCATCACTCTGTGTGCGTTCGGGGTGGAGGAGCAGGCGTGACACCAGGGGGTTATGGCCTTTGGAAAAGTTCTGCAGAACTGAATTTAATCGAGACTGATGATCTCTAAGCCAAGCTATAAAATTCAGCGGAGAGTTATATCCCAGTAATAGACCCTATTAGAGGGTCTAGCACAGTCTATAGAAAGGATCTTCTCTCTATTAAATTCTCTAGGGCTTGAGTTCTCATTTACACAAAGGGCCCTTTTAGCTGTGTAAAATGGCCATAAAGTAGGTGTAAAGATGATTGATGCAGTCTTTACAACCCCTTTACACTGGGAAAACAGTGTAGAGCGGCCAGGGTGCAAATGAGAATCACACCTGGGTTTGTGAGAGTAAATTACATCAAGCCCTTCGCAAATTCTGTGTGTCCATAGAGGTTTAATCCTACTCCTTTCTGTGGAATTCACCTAGAAGATAAATTTCCCAGGCTTATAAAAAATTACTTTCTTCTTCAACACCCCTGTCTTTTCCAAGCCTTTTAGTCCCAGTCTTTCTCCTAGTGCAGTCCACGTGGACTCTGACACTGGGAAAAGGCTGGGAGGTGTCTGGGTATGCTGTGGTAGGTGAAAATCCTCTAATTAATACTTTCCAAAACTCTTAATCCAAGCAAAGTACACATTGTAAAATCATACCCAGGGGGAAACTAGTTCCTAAACCTTCTGTGTCTGTTTCTCCATCTCCCCTGTTTAGATTTTATGCTCTTGAGGTACATGAAAAGGAAATACAGAAGTTCATCTTTGCTAGATCAAAATTCCCCATATTTATTCATTAAGCATATAAACCACCAACAGAATATATGATGAATATTGCTTTCTTCCAGAGCAAAGGGTTAAGCTGCATCGTGCTGATTAGCAAATCGGATTCGTGGCTGGAAGTGGAGAGTGAGCTGATATGGAGGTGCACAGCTTGTTAAGTGGAGCAGGCTCCGTTACCCAGACCGCCCTTCTCCTCCCTGCCGACACGCCGAAGGCATTTACAGCAGCTCTGTGATCATCCCCGCTGCATCTGCCGTGCTCCAGAGCAGCCCCAGCAAATCTCAGCCCAGGGGTGAGCAGCCAGAGGCCAAGCAACACCAGCCCAGCCCCATCCAGAGCCTCTGGGAGCCCAGCACCTGGGAGCTGATGGGAGACAGGGAGTGAAAACATGTGGGTGAGGCAGAGGTCAGAGGATTAAGGAGACAAAGGGCAGCTCTGGTGGAAATGCCGCTGGGCCAGGGTTGGAGTGCTGCACATCAAGCTATCCTCTGAAAAACAGGCACATTTGGGATGGGCAAGGGGGGAACATGCCCTGCTCTGCCAGCAGAGCCTCTTGGTGTGCCAGCTATTGGTGCTGTGGTGAGGGTGGCAGGAGGCCCCAAAGCTCAGCTGTCATTCAGGTTCCCTTTGATCCCTTTCCTGCTTCTTGTTATCTTCTGTGCAGAGAGAGGATCCCACATTTTTGGCTGGAGGGAGGGGCAGGTGCACTGAGGGCTGTGCAGGTAGGAGGAAGGTACATCCTCTGCCCTGAGCTTCCACAGAGAACACGGCCGGAGGCCTGTGTGGGACAGGGGACAAACCTGAGTGCACCACAGGTGAGAGGCACCCCTGTGTGCCCATCTCCAGGCAGGATGGCCCTGGCACAGGTCTGTGAGTGCTGCTGGCAGCATGTTCCACCAGAGCCATGGGAGATGGGCTGGTTCCTGCCAGATCCCACATGGATGGCCCCAAGCATGAGTCTGACATCACTGGCAGGCCCTCCTGCTCCTCTCCTGTCTCAGCTTGCCAGAGCAGTGCCTGGGAGGCAGGCTGAGGTCTTTGGATGGATGGTGGCACGGGCACCATTGCAAATGTGCCCTGCAGCCAGGCTTATGAGTGGTTGTTACTTTTAGGTGCAGTAAAAAAGGCCATTTGGAAGCAGATCTCAAAACCCCTCTTCTTCTGCAGCTCCTCGCTTTGTGGCTTGGCAGAGAGCACCTTGGTGATGCTATGTCTACTCCAGAGGCACTTTCCATGACTAAAACTACAGCCCATGCATCCAGCAGTGTTCTAGGTGGGCCACAGGAGACTTCGCTGCACTGTGACCTTCTGACCCTGGAGGCTTGATGGTCTAGCCCCTGGATGATGTGTGGTCAACACATGAAAGTTTTTTGGTAGGATTGGAGCTCCTTAGACAACTAGGTTTTGGCCAGACTGAGTTTTTGACTTCCTGGTTGGTATTTTTGCTGCAGAAAATTGGTTTTTTTTCTTTTTCTTTGAAGCCTCATATAAATTTCATTTGCTTCCTCCTAATTAATGATTATGGCACAATTTTTCTGGCATGTGATTGCTCCACCCCACCTCAGAGACATCCTTGTTCTGGCTGGGATCGGGAAATCCCTCGTCACGGCAGGGTGTGAGCACCAGCTGCCCTGCTCTTGCACAGATACAGATCAGGAGGCAGTGCAAAATGCTGCCAATTAGAAATTGCTCCTAAATTTAGATGTCCGTGTTGTGCAAGTGGAAATGGCAGTTCAAGGGACAAACCAACTTAGTTGTCTTGGTATAAGGCTACTAACATGTAAAGCACTACTAGAGCTGCACTTTCAGGGTGAAAAAGCACTGCTTGAATACACTTTGTTTTTCCATACTCATTAAGAAATCATTATTCTGTTGCCCTCATCATTATCAAAGATGTCTTTGGGAGACTGACAGTCTCTTCTAGCTTCCCTCCCTCCACCCCATTTTAAAAACATTCATTGTTGCAGGGATGTATCTTTCAGGGCTGTTGGCCCAACTCCACTGCTGGTGTGTAAGACTGATTGTCTTCAGAAGAGTTACACCAAAAATGCATTTGGCCTTTTGTGCTTGGAGTATAATTGGTGGAACTGCCTAAAATCTGGGTTTGTCAGCCTGCAATTAGAGCAATATGGACATAGTTTTCAACATGATTAATGATTTAGGGTCCCTCCACTTTGGGAGTGCAACTCAAGGTTCCTTAAACTGATCTTTTCTCCCAAACTTCAGAAATCTGCCTGGGGTCTCAATCAGGGCCCACCAAAGGACCTTCAGTGAACTTACTCATATCTGTTGTTTATTAGTAATTGGGTTAGGTAGCCTATATCAATAATCACTCTGAAAAGTTATGTGTATATTTTATATGGCAGCCATCAATATATTCACTTTGGTGTTGGTCTCCATCTGCATTGGAAGAGGTCTTGACTTCCCTCATTACTTTACTGAATGTTAAATTCCCATCAGGTTAGTGTGGATTACACCCAGAGCTCCAAGATATGATATATTCCTGAAGCATGTTCCCGCAGATATAATTAAGCAGTTGGGATAAGATCCTTATCTGGTAGAAATTGGCATAGCTTCTCTGAAGGCAAGAGGGAAATGGACTCTATTTTGTAATGTCTGTAGCCCTGCAGATGAGTTCCCAATGATTTTATCTGTGGCTATTAGAGATCCTCTTTGGGGAGCATTTGTACAGCTGCATCTTTAGGACTCTGTGACCTCTAGCTAATCTCACAAGAGGCCTTTTCTCAAGAGCAGCTAAATGAAATGCTCTTAAAATGATTGAAAAACATATTCCTTAAAGCCATGTGAGCGTTTTTCCTCGTCAAAAACCTTCCAAGTGCCCATCCCTCCATGGTGTCTGCAGTGGCAGTGTCCATCCCTGGCCACAACCCCCTGCCAGCCCAGACCCTACACTTGCTGCTCGTGGCCTTCAGTGGCCGTGAGAGGCTGGAAGCGAACGCCCACGTAGAAGACCTGGTATCGGTGCTTCCACACCACGAAGCACGTCAGGAGGCACACCAGGGCTGCCACCAGGTTGAGAGCCATCTGCAGAAGGAGGTACAGGCTGAGCATGCTGGTCAGGCTGCCACAGTCGGCCGCATCCTGGTACACAAAGGTCCGGCTGAGGGGGTCTTCAGTGTCCAGTTTGCACTGGCAGGACTCCAGGATGGTGCCACAGGTGAACTTCATCAGCTGCAAGTAATGGTGTGCAGCAAAAGCCACTGCCAAAACACAAGCAACCAGAGCCAGGGCACTCAGGAGAAAATACAGCAGCTGAAAGAAAGGAAAAAAAACCCCAAAACATAAACCTCCTTTTTCCAGCTGCATAGAGATTGAGGAACACACAGGGAAGGCATGCACGTGTACTTTGCAGGGATTGCATACCCTCAATGTACTATCTGGAGATTGGGTGCTTCAACAACTGCAAGGCTCCTTAGGATTGCAAGTTCAACAGGTCATCTCAAGAGCTTGCCTTTCATGGTTTTATATGAGTACTGCCTTGCAATTTTGAGGCCTGGTGAGAACACCCATAAATTGGTGTGTCTATACACCAAGAAGATTTATAGAGAGGGAGGGAGCATTTTCCTCTCCAGTTGTACTTGCATTGGCAGGACTCACGGTCATCAGCCAAGACAAATTAGTGCCTCGAAGCAGAGCTGAGCAGACTGAGCCTCAGGCTGCCATCTTACCCCAGGCTGTGCTGAGCTGTAGGTGTTTTTGAGACTTTGCTCATGTGTTATTCCCGGCTCTCGGCTTGCATTCCCAAACAAATCTGATTTATACTTGCAAATCAGGCAGTGGGGTGGCTGCTTGTGGCCCTATGGATGCAGCCAGGCTGTTTGCTTCCCAGGCCCCACCATGGAATGGGAATGCAGATCTCCACCAAAAAGTATGTGCTGTGCTCAGTCTGCTCCCAAAACCTGTCCCATAAACATGGGGAGTCTTTCACAGGCATGAAAGAGCAGCAAGCACCTTTCTTTCCCCAGTGCTACGGTGTAAGAAGGACGAGGGTCTGCTCGTCACCTCCACTGCTCCTCACAACAGTGGCAGCTTAAAAATAGCATGGCTTTTATCAAGGGTAGCTCTGCAGAGTCCACCCCCACAAACACATGGAAACTGGCAGCAATTCAGAGCCTTTGACACTCCGGGATGCACCTGAGAGCTTTGGATACCAGCACATATGGACTTCCCTTTGCTTTTGATAGCTGGAACTGGCAGGTGGTGCACTGCACACAAAATACGTGTGAATGTGTATTAAAATCATGTTCTGTGTTTAGCCAAAATTGCATTTTTTTGGTTCTGTTCAGCATTGTAAAAACATTCATTTTCCTTGGCATCTTATCTGTCAGACACATGGCATGGTTGGGAATCTGTTATTTTAAACAGCAGCTTCTCTCTCTCTCTCTTTCTCTTAACCTCAATACTGCAAGCAAAATATCAATATAAAAGCATTTTTTATGACCTTGAAACTCCAAGTATGTATGTTCTGATAAAATTCACACTCTTGGTGTATTTGTCTTATATCTACAGTGTGAATCAATCTTCTGTTAGGTTGCCAGCTTGAAAAAAAAAAGATATTTGGGATTATTGCAGGTCTTGAAGCATTACATACATTTCCCCCCTCATATCACCAAATTCTTACCAAAAGATCTTAGAGACTTGGCTACTATTAAATTTAATTACTTCCCCTGCAGCCTTAAACCAAGGGCAGCTTCAAAATGAGGGTGAGTCTTACTAAATGCAATTACTTTGCCCCGGCAGCTTTCAAGGGAAGGGTCCATGGAAAAGGTGAAGCTGGAAAATGGGGCCATGTCCTCATATAAAGCACACAGAAGATGGAGTGCTGCTGACTGATGGACCCCCTCCAAACCAAGATGTGGTAATTCATAAGCCGATGGCATTGTTTTAAAAGATAGTGCAAATGTGTTCAATGGGGAAAAAGAAAATGGACAAACATTGGCTGTTCTGTGATGTAGAGGTCCTGGTGGAAGTCCCTGGATTCAGCCCAGCAAAGACAGAATCAGGCCTCCCTAATAGATGAGATACTAAGCCAAGACTATTCCATGTGCCGGATTCTCCCTTGGCAGGTATTCTATTTAGCTGCCAACTTCTACCCAAAGTCAGGCTACAACAGCATGGAATCCATGGCCGAATCCATGCTGCAGGTACAGTTAGGGAGAATTTGTCTGTTGTATTCCTAAAGGGAAGGAAATCTCAGAATCTGAATACACAGGCAGCTCTTACGGTAATCCTTGGAGGCAAAGGCAGATAGATGCATGGGGTACACAGGGCAATTTTCAAAAAGCTTATTATTCTCACAAGATGCTTGCAGAGGAATCTCTCTGCAAGCTGCTGGAAATCAACACGTTTCCAAATGTCAAAGGTGAGGCAAATGCAAGCACTGCCTCTGAGGGAGCACAAGACAGGGAGTGCTGAGATCTCATCAGCAGATTAATCACATGCCAGACCTGGAGGCAACTTCAGCATCACAAATACAACTGCGTGGTGGGCTCTGCCCAGGAACCAGGACTTGCTGCTGGAAAACTGTTTTTTAACAGCTTCAGGGAGATAGGCACTGCAATTGCTGTTTAAATAGAAGGAGAAAAGGGAAGTGGGGAGAGATAGTGTGCAGTGAGGCCAGAGCATGGCAGCTCATCCTCCTTCGTGTCCCTCATATGAGGAAGAGACATTTTAGCAATATTTACTGGTAATAGTTTTCCTCTGTGACTAAATTAAAATGAATAACAGGAAGATGGATTAAGTTCCTCATGGAAAAGGCTCCCCATAGTTATCAGAGGTGAAAACAGCGGGGTTTGCAGAGGTGGATCAGGAGGCTCTTTCTGAGGGTGGTGGTGGCTCAGGCACAAGCTCCTGCAGGGAAGAGGAACCACGGTGTGTCACAGCATGGGCTGGGCATGCAGGAGCAGAGGGTGTCACTGCCCTGGGGGTGCCGTGGGGAGGACCACAGTGAGTGATCTGTCAAATGTCAGCACACAGCCCAGGAAGCCCACAGGATGGCTCAAGATTTTCCTGTGTGGCACTCGCTGTTGCTGTCCCCCCTGAAGGGCACAGCCACCCTCCCTTTGGGTGGTCCCCCTTTCTCAGGGACACATGGTGCGCTGTGGGTACCCACAGCAGTCTCGGGAAGGGACTTCTGCCGAAAGCAGTTCTCACACCTCCTTCTTTAACAGGATCCAGGGCTCATGCAACTGTGGAATGAAAGAAGCAGCTGCCAAGAGGGAGGAAGGCAGAGAGGACTGCACAGGTCTCCTCCTGTTTTCCACCCCAAGGGAGTCACTCACAGTGGTCAGAGGGTCACCTTGGGGATTGACCCAAATCCCCCAGGCCTCTGTGTGTGTGTGTGTGTGTGTGTGTGTGTGTGTGGTCCTCCTGTCACAGTGATCCTTGGGCTGTGCAAAGGAACTTGGGGTACTTAATGCACTCCAGGGAAGCTCAGCCAAGATTTTGCTGTTGCATGATGCATGGCTGGTAGGAACCAGCCACCAGTGTGAGGGCAGGACCCGGGCCAGGGATCCAGACCCCACAAGAACAGTTGGAGCAGATTGGGCCAAACCAAACTGCAGTGCTTGATGAAGCATCAGGCCCTCAAGGAGAAAAAAACAACCCACTGAACAATCTGCTCAGGACTGTAATCTTGCATCCTCAGCCTTGTTGTAGCTAATGCTTGTTTTTAGTTCAGAGACAGCCTTTAACTGAAATTCAAAGATTTAAGAAGTGATACTGGAGATGTAGATGAGTCCTATGTGATCAAAGCCGTGGGGGAGAGCTTTAGCTCCTATGTTGTTAAAAGAGGTACAAGCCCTGCAGCCAGAAGCCATTTAGTCCTGTTATCCCAAACTGTGGGATAACAGCTCCCAGCAGATACAAGGGACAGGGGAGATGAACAGCCTGGGAATGATGAAGTTCTGCGGCATGCTGCAATAGGAAATGCTGGGAAGGGGGATTTTGGGAAAGAAGGTGCCTTGGGTAAGCAACAGTCCATGGGTTATTGACTGAACCAGGGAGATTTTAGCTCTAATTCTGCCAGGTGATGAGGAATGGCCCATTTGACATCACCTCGGGAGCAATTCCAAAACGTCTGTTTTCTTACAGGGAACCATGGCTCACATTCCGTACTGTCAGGGTGGGTGGTGTCGCCGAGGGTGGCAGAGACATCTGAGCTGCCCAGCCCGACATGCCGTTCCCAACACGAGGGATGACTCCCTTCCTGCCGGGATGCCAAATTCAATTTAATGCTGCGGGGCAGGCAGTAAAATCCTGGCGTGGCAGCCCCCGCCCAGCCCAGTAACCTTCCTTGGGGGCGTAAAGGTGACGGGGGACAATGTAGAGGCAGTCATAGGGCAGGCACAATTGTTCTTCTCCCTTTCTTTCTTTAACTACGGGAGAAGCTCGAGAAAGACGCACCGGGGTCTAATTTCTAAGGGAGGATGGATGCCAGCTTTTGAAAAGCTGCTCCTTGCATTTTGTTTCCTTCTGCCTTTTTCAGTTAATAATCACGGTTATTTTGTGCTGCTTGCGTTGGTATTTTTCTCGGTTATTATGTGTCTGCAAAATATTAAGAGCCCTGAAAATTACAATAATAAGGAAAAATAGCCCAGGAAAAGTGGTGTTAAAACCAAGCATTCTCAGCCTTGCTCTTCTAGTTTCTCACCAGTGTCAGCAAAGCAGTTTTAGAGAGAGAGATTGGATATGGTGCAGCTCCTGCAATGCCTCAGGATGGCAACTGGCTTTGTGAGAGAATGCATATCCCCATGATTTCTAGTGCTTTCCCACTAAATATTAAAACTTGGTTTAACTGGACTCATTTATGCCACCCTACTTCTTGCCTTGCTCACTATTTCCACTTAATCTACCTAAACTCTCTGAACACTTCCCAGATTATTCCAGCTTTATCTATATTTCTAAAATATGGGGAATAAAATGGTACCTTGTTCTGATTTGAGACATTATTAGAGTTTCCCCTTTATACGATACAGTTTTTTCCTTGGCTGCCTGGGATGTAACAGAAAACCATTCCTGCATTTCAGGTATATTTTCACTTCTTTTCCTGTGGTCTTAAAAATATCCCCTGTATCAAATTCTCTGATTATATTTATTTACATGAGAAGCAAAAAAAATGTTTAAAAAAATATTAAGGTACCTTCACTGTGAACTGCACACACGTCTTCTCATCAGGTTGGTACGAAATGCAAAGCATAACAAATCCCACTAAGGACACCACACAGACCTGCAAGGGAAGAGATGTAAAGCATCAAGGTTAAAAAAACTCTACAAAACACAAAAATACTTTTTTTTTTCTTTCCCCCAAGCCAAGACACCCTTCTGTGTTAGCAGGACCATAACTCAAGAAGTAATGTGGAAGCAAAGTCATCAAAGACACAGCACAGCAACAGCCCCCAGGATATGTGTTGAGTTTTTGCCCATACAACTATCCAAAAAGAGGAGAAGGCCTCTGAAGTTGGGCTTGCAAGCCCAAAGAGCACCTCTGGGTGCTGACAGGGTTTTTACATCATCCATGCAAGTTTTAAATCATTAAACCATGGCTGCCACTGTGTAAGAAGCAGCAGAGTTTATAGCAGAGGCTTTCAGCCTCTTCTGGAGTGGGCACCTTACTCGAGAAGATATCCATCTTCCCTACAATCTGAAACTGTGTTTTAGCCCTGTGGCAGTAATTGCTGAATGTTAACAGTAATGGAAAAGTGTTTGCACACTTGATTATTCATTTAGCTGTCTTTCTTATTAATTCTGGATCTATCTGCTGGAGCAGGTACTCACAGGGTAGGCATCTTCCAGCCAGGTAAGAAGGGGAGATCCTGCTCTGAGGAGTTAGCCCAATAAATGTGATTTGCTTTTTTGTGTTTAGAAAACAGTGTGTCCCCACAGTGTGCCTGTGCACTCCAGTCAAGTACCCTCCTCTCTCACTTTTTGGAGGACCAGCGAGCAAACCTCACAAGAGGACTCAAGAGCAGGAGACTACTGCTTTTTGGCAGTTCATCCCCTGGATGGAGGAGCTGGGTATCCAGGCACCAGGTGAGGGGTCCCTGCAGGGCTGGATCTGGGCATGTGAGAGGCTGTTGGCAGCTGGAGCTGTGTTTAGAAGAATATGTGCATGTTTGAGCAGCCTTGGAAGAACAGGTGAGTTGATGGCATGCACATGCCTTTAAATGACCCTTCAAATCACACCTTTAAAAGCCATTTTAGATGTGATCAGCCTTAGTGGGGACTTTGGATGAGATCAGCCACTGTCCTGTCAGAGGTCTCTACACACAGGGCCGGGAGCAAGTCTTGGCCTCCCTGCTAGGAGCATCTTGGTTAGAAATGTCAGCTATACAATTCTCAGTGACTACAACAAGATTCTGTATTTTTTAACCCCTTACATTTTACTTCTGGAGTTTGGAAGAGTTGTCATTAATTTGAGGCTTTCCTGGAGTAGTGGGATTTGCCCTCTTTGGCCAGAGCCATGTGTAAGCTGCCTTTGCTGAGGTGGAGCTATGCCATGGAGATGCCTGCAGGAGTGTGGGGCTCCATCACAGCCCCATGCCCACCTGCATGCCCTGGAAGTGATGCTCACATCCAGATTTCCATCTCCACAGTGAGCTTGACCTGCAGTGAAAGATGCACTGTTGTCCTTTTAGGCAGCAATGGATTAACATGTTCCTTTTATGATCTGTAGCAGAAAGTATCAAACTTCTTGGACATTGCTGGTGTAAGGCCCAGGACAGCAGCCCTGCAAAGGAAAAGTGCCTCCCAACACACACAGAGCCATGTCCCTCAAGAACCTGGCTGATTAGTAACACTTTTCCCCATGAAGTTTTATTTCATGTCACTTCAGTGGGACATGAATAGGAAGTATTGCCCGAGAACATTTCTAAAGAATGTGTCAGTATTATTTACTCCTTTCCATGTCATGTGTATTTATATTCTGGTCCTGTGACTTACACACGGCCTCCAATTTATTTGTTTCTTTCTTTTTACTGTTGACAGCCATAGCTGACAGGGTTGTCTGGGGAAAAAACAACCTTTCTTGTCAAAGGTCCTTCAGTACTGGGGTTTTTTGCTCTGTAGTGCTTCTGTGTGACCCAACCATGTTTTATTTCCCAGGATTAATCGCCTATGTCCTTGGTCCCTTGCACTGTATATTAATCTTTTAATTCAATTAACATGCCCATAAAACTTAAATCTTAAGAGATCCTATTGCTGATAATATCCAAATGATGAACTCCCCCAGTACCATAATGGCTGAAGGAAAGAACCTGCAGCAAGAACTAAAAAAAAAAAAAAAAAAAAAAAAAAAAAAACCCAAAAAAACCAAAAAACCCCCCAAAGGCTTAAATACACTATCTTAACATCATATCCCCAGAATTCATGACAAATCATTGTAAATTCTCACACCAAAGCTGGGCCTGAGTATTTTCAAGATCTGGTGCTGAAGGATCTTGTTATGAGAAATAAGTCAAATTTGCTTTGCTTCAGCTACACTACTGGGCACTTACACTTGCATGGACCAAGCGCCAGATTTGCCTCCAGATGATTGCCATGAGACATCATGGGATTGTTGCCACTCCCTCCATCCCCTTCCATTTAACCACAGAAGGCCTACAGAGCTGCATTCATTTCCAAGGATAGAGACCAGTGCTGGAATTTTCTCTCTGCCATCAAGTGCCTCAGACAACTTTTGCCAAACTCCTGCTGGTTTCACACGTGGCAGGATCAGACCTCCCTTGTCAGAAAGCTTCCCATACAAAGAGCTATCAGTTAAAAGGAGCTCCATTCCTGCACATGCTTTCTAAAGGTCCTCTGGGATTTTAATAACATACTCAGGGACACTTGAAAAGGAACATTTGTGGAGAGGTATTTATAAAGGATCACACTGAGTCAGGATTCCGGCAAGGCTTGGCCAGGATACTTTGGAAAGCTTAAGTATTTCTTTTATAATGATACAGTAACTCTATTTTTTTTTTTTACACCAGAGATGTATATTTTTTTAAGTGGCAGTAAAAAATAATGTGGCTGAGAATTATGACCCACATATGGTTAACATTTCAGCTCTTTAAAGGTAAATTCACTCCTTGGAGGAAACTGAAGCGTGCAACGTTTATGTAGGAAACAGCTCCATGCTGCTATTTTATACATTATTAATAGATCAACTTTGAATTACACCTGTGAAGTGTAACAGAATAACTATAAAAATCTTCTGGTAAGTATTTTTTAGGGGTCTCTAAGTAACTAAAACAGCTGCAGGCACGTTACAGGTGCTGTTGATGCTGATTGCTAAGTAGCATTAGGTAATCCTGTATCCTGGTGCTGCAACAGCCACTGCCACATCCCAGCATGAAGCACACATTTCCCATGCCTTATTGACTCAGCACACAACACAAAATGCAATTGAACCTGCCTCAGCACGTGCTTGCCACCAGTTGATGTGCATTTGTAACACAAATAAAACAGATTCTGTGAGACCTGCAGGATGGCACTTAATTAGATCAGCTCTGGTCAGCTGTTATCCAGAAATCCAGGAATCTGCATTTCTGTGCATATTTCAACTCGGGTTTATTTCAAGATCCTACTTCAAAATTTCCATATGGACTAACACACCCCTTGCTGAATAGGTAGTGACGTGAAAGGTTATCCAAGGGAAGAATTTAATTTTGGAAAGCACTGTCTAGAAAAAGACCCAAATGTGATACAGAAATATTTAGGAAAGGTAAAGATTTCATTTTGCTTAAGGCATACCCTGTGAAATCCCCCCAGTTCACAACCCAGAGGAACAGCTATTTACTAACATGGGCTGAAAAACTTAAATATTTAGGCTGTAAAAAAAAATTTAATACTATTTCTTTTTTGGGGGAAGCAGTAGACACTCCTTCCATTGGGCAGGAACACCTCAGGGTTGAAAAGTGACTTAAGAATTATTTGGTTTTTAAGCCACAATCAAAATAGGAGAAGAAATTTTCCAGCTTGCTCCCACCCCAAAGAGGGCAGGAGCCTGTTGTCATGTTATCCCATCTGCTCCTGCAAGGATTCAGCACAAGGTGTGCGAGCAGCACAAGGACACCACGTGGCAGGGATGAGGAAGGTTGTGTGTTGTGTGTCATTAGGGGAAATATGAACACGTAGAGCACAAATTTCCGCTGTGGTTTGCACTCATTATCTTTGCACGCTGACATTATTCATGTGGTTTGCTTTATTCCGACAGATTTCAAAACCACAGATTGCTCTAATCTGTCTCCATCTCTCCCCTGTATGCCTGTGAAACTGGTTTTCCTTTTGTTATTGCTACAATTTTAGCCCAAATGTAGAATAGGTGCTTTTCTCTAGAGAACTGCCTCCTACCCAGAGCATCTTGAAAACCTTGGTGCCTGAGGCTGGTAAAGCAGGAGGGTTGGGAACATCCACCAAGAAATGAAGGCAGGAGACAAAAACCTGGCTCTAAGGAGCATTGGGTCTGTGCCACATCACAAGGCAAATGCTGCAAATACTCATAAAGACACAGTATAGCTCATCTGCTCTTTATATGGGGGCTTTGTTAGAGACAACCTCCTGCCATAATTTTTAGGGGCAGAAAGCAAACACACTGCAGGAAAAACCTCTCCCAGGTACACCTTGCAGTGCCATGCAGCATTGCTGAGACCCACAGGAGGACTCTTTCTATTTAATAAGAATTTAAACTCAAACTTCAGGAAAAAAATTGCAGTTAATAGAACCAGGAAGACGTTTCCATTTTGGACAAGTTATTTTGTAGGTGCTCACTTGGAGACACTGGGGATCTTTCTGGTTTTAGGGACATAGGTAAAGAATGATCTCTTGTAGCTATCTCTGGAGTTTCTGGCTCTCCCTCAGAGGTGATACTTGGCTCGATGGTTCTCCCACCTTATCAGATATGGCAAGGCTTAGCTCCTGTCTACACCTTTGGAGAAGCCATTTTATTCACCAAATCTAACACTCCCACTGGGCACAGATTTTGATGCAGGAAAGAAACTGTCCCTGTTGGCTTTGACATTATAACCCTGGATCACCTCTGGTGCCAGACATCTCTACAGGCTGTTGCATACAGCAGCACTGAAGTCCATTTGCTTTGTGAGGTTTGAGGAAGCTATGATGAAAGTGGGTGCTGCAGGCAGCTTTCACTGCCATCTTTCACCACCCTCAGGTCAGCCTGGTCTCACTGCCACATGTAAAAGAAGCCAGTCTGCAACACTGAGGTACAGTGGCCTAATTTTTTTTACCCCTTATAGATGTCTTGTTAAATTTAAGGACAGTTTATTTGCATATAAATTACTTCCAGAAATAATAGCAGCAGCAATAATAATAATAATAATAATAATAATAATAATAATAATAATAATAATAATAATGCTGCAGGCAAAGGCCGTCATCATCTAGGAAATAATTCTTTTAACAGCCACAAAACCCACAATAACTGCCCATCCCACCTGTGGAATAAAATAATGATGTCTTTGCTACAGGTCCCTTCAAGCCATGCAATAACACACTGTGGCAGGTCCACAACTTTCTCTTAAATCCTATAAAGTCATCAAAACCCTGCAAGAACATCCACAATCAAATGAAATGCTATTTTTTCCATAATGATCTTTGCTGTTTAGGTCAGTTGCTCATCACTTGTGCTAAGGTAAGATTTAATTCCCCCAGCAAAGGCTACAATGGCTTACACAGCCAGGAGCTGCAGCAGCAGTCCGTTGCTG
Organism: Lanius collurio; assembly: GCA_020086605.1. Lineage (NCBI taxonomy): Eukaryota > Metazoa > Chordata > Aves > Passeriformes > Laniidae > Lanius > Lanius collurio. Next base: position 28,080,143 of record JACBWW010000009.1, on the reverse strand, counting down.
CTGTTAAACCAGAAATACAGTCCTGGCTGAACAAACACCTGAGGAATCAAAAAATTCAATAAAATTAACGATTCACAGAGCCAGCAGTGATTTTCAGCCTGAGGAGTGCAGCATGGCTGAGAGTAGTCATGAACACCACTCGTGGTTTGAGGCGTTTCTGTGACTATGAAGCTACAGAAAGCCACCATCTCCATAGTCATGAAGCTACCCAGGCTGGGGAAATCTGTTTGATATCCTTCTCCAAATTTTACCCAGGCTTTTTGCACAAATTCCAGCCAGGAATTCTGCAGTTAAACTGTGAGCTAAGCCACAAAGGGATCCAGGATTAGAGCAGCCCCATGCCAGGTATCAGACACACCTCAGGTGTGCAGTTAGCTTCTCAAACCACTCCTTCAGAATTTTTGAACATTTCTTCCCATCAAAGTTTTCCACTCTACACCTGAGCAACACAAAAATGTGAATTTCAGTTAATCAATGCCTAGTTACTCTTGGAAGAGGATGAGATTTAATGGCAGAGAGCTCTGAAGAGTCCGGCTCTGATGCTACATGCAGCTCTAAATGAGCACTGGCCTCTTCTTCAAGGCAGTCCTCCCTCAAACCTTTTGATGTTTGCCCATGGCTAATTGAAGTTAGCTTAAATAAAAAAATATGGATGCCTGCATGGCTGCAATTTCCACTGGCTGCTTTGATCACCCCAGGGTTTAAGAGTCACTTTCTATTAAAAACTGAAAATGGTTTCCCTAAAAACAAGCAAAAGTTATAGAGTCATAAACATTTGTGACTCCAGGTAAATGAAGGTTGATTAAGCTACTTTTTCAGTTAAAAGTCTGCCTGTCTTTTGCACCACACAGCCCCACATCAGCCTCACCTCCACCAGGACAGAGAAGCCAATGCTTGAGCACTGATGTCAGAAAGCCACAAGTCATGGCCACCCCTTGAGTAAAGCTCAGGGACCCTCTGGCCTGGGGAAGCACCTGGGGAGATGGAGAAGGGCTGGAGCAGGGAAAAGTGTCAGAGCTTCTGGGCTGGGGGCTCAGCCCATGGCAGATTTTTGGGATGATTTTTTTGATAAAATCAGTGACAGCTGGAGCCATAGTTGCTGCCTTGAGCTGCTTGTGAATCAGATTTTTAAAAATGTTTTTAAAAGTCCTAATTTTATGAACATCTATACATATACATTTAAAATAACTTCCTGACAGAAAAAATAAACACCCTGGATAATCATTTCTGATGAGCACTTCTGTAACTTTCTTAACTGCCTGAGTCTGCAAAACAGGGCTGAAAAGGGAGCTTGCCCATGAAAACTCTGATACTCTCTACTTTTGATCACAGTGGAAATAATCTAAAGTAGGTTTTTCAAGGAGAAATACATCGTTACTTCTTCTAGGTGTCAAAAGGCCACAAGCTAATGAAAAAGAATGAAAAGGATACCATTAATATCTACTGTCTCTGCAACACTTTTCATCCCAGGACCTCAAAGCAAGGGGTGACGGATGGCCACTATTAACCCCACTTTACAAGAGAAATAACAAAGTCTTAGCAAGGTTAAGTAACTTGCCCAAAGCTATGCACTGAGCCAGTGGCAAGATACAGGAAAAAAATAAAGCCCTGCACTCATGAGTGGGTTTGTAAAGAGTTTGTCCAAACTCCTGCAAAGCAGCAAGGAGGAAGAGGCCGCCAGGGAGTCCAGCCTGCGGTTTGGGGAGCTCAGGACAGGACTCATGGGCAACTGCTTCAGACCTGGGCACCTTCATTGTAAGTGGCTCCAGGCAGGTGAAACAAATGCCACCCTGACTGCTTTTAACGGCGTTTATCTGCCTGTTCTTGGCAATGGGGCAGAGGCCTTTTACAGCGAATATGTTGCTGAAGCCAAAGCAGAAGTGGTAAATCACTCAGGCTCCGTGGTTTCTGTCCATAAAACTTTCCTTTGGTTTCTGACCAATGCCCCACACAATTCAGACTAAATACATTTTGGGTTTAACTGGATTTTAACTGGTTTTCATGGTGAAATGCTCTTGGTGCAGTGCAAATTGCATCGTTTCCTTCTGCAGGAAGGGAAGGGCCGGTGCTCTGGGGAGGGAGCCCTCTGGGCTTGGAGCCCTCCTCCAAAGTGATCTTCTGATCTCTGTCAGAAGATCACTGGCCACATTTATTCCCCAGGATGGTGAACCCAAACCCTGGCCTGCTCCAGCCTCACAAACCTACAGAGTCAGGTTTTGAACCCATTTAATTCAGACTGCCTTGCCTGCTTTTCCTCGCTAGCACTTTACACTGGCTGCTCCTCTAAAAACAGTTCCTTTCCATTCATGGTAATGCACTGAAGCACTTGATTTTCAGCAAGGGATGGTGTCACCATTTTGCCACTAATAAAGAAGAAAAAAAACAGCTTTCAATCAATCAGGGTCTATTTAACACATTAGTGATTTTCCTTCATTTTTCTGTCATCCTGCATTAACAGCCGTGGGGTCAAATCCTGCCTAGTGTAATTCCAGAGGAGTAACACCAGAAATGAGCTTCACCCATTATATTTAATGTTGCTAAAAAGGTCTCATAATGATTTTTTTAAGTTCTTGATTCAGAATACTAATCAAGTCCTTTAAAAAGAGCACTTGAGTGGGATGCTACTACAACAAATATGCTCTGGTATTTTACACCACATCTTTCTGTCCTGTTGCTCATTTCTGTGTGAATTATGTGAGTTTTGGGAAGTCACTTTCTGCCACGAGGTTCATTCTTGAGCAGCACGTGGGTCATCCATCCCCTATCTAACACCTTCCATGCAGCCCAAGAGCCAGCCCACAGGACATCCAGCCACATGCAGGTCCTAGCCAAAAGTTCTCCTTCTTGGACCAGTTTTCCCCAGCTCTCCAGAGGCCAGTCTTTGGCACAGTCCTCACCACAGCTCACCAGCAGCACCCTGTGACTGTACACCTGGAATTTCCATCTCAGCAGCTCCCAGCCATCTCCATCTGACATCCCAGTTTGCACCAAGTCCCTCCATGGAGACACCACAGCAAAGGAACAAAGTAAATGCAGCACCATGTGGTACCTCCAGCATTTTGCCCCTCAGATGCGCTTTGCACTGTTCTTGTGGTACCACAGCCAGTGCTCCACACAGGCTCCACTGCTGGGAGGTCTGGGGCTGCCCCACCACTTCATCCTCTCCTTTTTAGCACCAGTTTCATTTTCCTTTCCCTCTCACATGGTGCCAGACCCCTCCTTCCTTTCTGCTCCGGGCTGTGGGTACAAGAGAGCAGTGTGGTTGCCCAGGAGCATGTCTGGCCACGTGCCCCCAACAGACAGTCCCTGTCATCACCCTGAGGGTAAACAGGGGAGCACCAAAAGCCATTTTGAGCCAGGGAGCAATCAAACCACACTGGAGCGTGCTGATGACTCAACATCTCACCAGAGTCCCCCAGGTGAGAGTCACCATCTGACTCAGAGCATAGGTGCAGTCACCCTTCCCCACGGGGCCCTTCCTGCAGCCACAGCCTGCACTAGTCCTCTCCACAGCCAGGGCACCTGGAATATGAACCAAAACATATCCCTGGCTCCCAACAGCCAGCACACAGTCCCAGGAAATGTTTCCCTGGGGTAATCCTGACTGGCGAGTGCAAAACATGACAACCAACCAAAGCTGAGAGCCAAGTCTCTTGCTCCAGGTCAGGAATTAGCTCAGGAACACACATGGAGATTTATTCCTGATTTTCAGGGGGGAACTCTGACTGAGCTTTGACTTGTGTGGGCCTCTAAATGTCACTACTGCTGGCAGCTGCTGCTAAAAGCAACAGGGGTTAGAGCTCTGTTTTCAGAAAGCAGCAACTTTGGTGGGGTTTCAGGCCTCCTCAAGGGAGACCAGCCATTTGTGGATGTCTCAGATGGATGCTGCTTGGGCACTGATGACATTCACATGGGCCAGGGGCTGCTTCCATGGCTTTTCTCATATCCCTGACTGTGCATTGATTCAGCCCAGCTCACTCCCCAATTTTTTCTAGTGAAAAAGCTATTTCCACCCTGAGATAGCAAGTACTGTCTGGAAAAGACATACTCTGACCTCCAGAATCCTCAAAATAAACAGCAGGAGTGAACATGCCACATATTGCTATTTTATCATATGCATTACCCCCTTACTTGTAACAGCCAAAACTTCCCAAGCAAGGGCAGGCTCTTGCTCCACAAAACACCACTAAACTCTTGGATACCTCTTCAGTCAGAAGAGAAACATGAAAAGATGAGTCAGAGGAGCTCTTCGTTTGGGATCTCAGGCCCTGCTCCTTCCACCCTCTGAAGGGTTGCCCAGCAGGATTAACACAGCAAACTTCAATCAATTCAGATGCTAAGATAATCTTCTAACAAGTAATTACATTTATAGGAGATGCTCCCATAGTTGTTCAGCGCTTTGAGAAATCTTTCTCTAAGTACCTAAACATGAATTTATTTGCTGGGAATTCCTACAGTCTGACAACACCCAGAACTGTGCTAACACATCAGGGCATATTTTCAGGGTGTATTTTCCTGAAACCTGCTGCCTACGAAGAAACCTGCATGCTCAGTTATATCCATGGCCTATTCCAGGCTCATAATCACTGACCCTGTCTCTTCACAGGCAAACCTCATGTCCCCAGGCCCACAGCCAGCAGAGGCACACCACAGATGGCACCACACATCTTGTCCCCACCTTTGCAGGGGTGGCTGCTGCTGGGGAACAACCCAGGCTTCCCCAGCAGGGATGCCTCTGATTTACACCCAGCAGGACGCGGCCCTCTGCCCAGTCTCCCCAACCCACGCGGTGAGGCTGGCATGTCACTCCAAAGGGACTTGGCAGGAGCCACCACCAGGCCCTGGAATGGGCTCCCTTTCCCTGCCACGTCCACCAGTGCCATCCCCTTCCCCATGGCCACGTGCAGTCAGGAGCAGCAGCAGGAAGAGGGTTAAATCCCAGCAGTTCTCCAGCACAGCACAACGAGGAAGCTCCAGAGACAGCCATTGCTCTCCTTGCCCAGCTAAAAGTTGCAAGTTACTGAGTTATGCTCTCACTTCCAAAACCTGATGGTTATGGTTTGGTGAGCAAAGAGGGTAGGCAGCATAAGAAATTAACTTTTTTTTTTCAGCATCACCAGACAGGAGTTCACTGCAAAGTACAAACTAATACATACATCCAGTGAACAGCAACCCTGTATTTTATTTCAGTCTGTTGGGCATTGCAGGGAAGAATACGAAAGGCTGTGTTATACTGCAGGAGCAGTTTTCCTTGGGAAAGTATAGCCAGACACTTAATCCCAGGAATATTTATAGTTAGCATAACTCAAATGGTGTTGTGCATGCAGTTGGTTAGTCTAAAGTGGAGCGTCATGCAGCTTGTATTAATGCTGGCAAAGGCACTTTATGGAGAAACAGACTTTATGCTTACAATTATCCCAGCCCAATATGGAGTGTCTCTGACTAGCAGAGAAGAACTGATGCCTGCCATAAGGAAGCCCAGCACTGTTACAGAGGTGCCTAACGCCAGCTGCAGCAACGCAAACAGCAGCGGGAAACGGCAGCCACAACAAGTGTGGGATTCCTCCTCCCGGCCAGTTTTGGGATCCCCCTTGGCTTTCTTCTGCTTCTTCTTCTTCTTCATCGCGGACTCCTGCGTTGAGCCGGTGCTTTTCTCCCCTCCGGGTGCCTTCCCTGTCTGGCTCTGGTTATTCGGGGACGTGCTGTGCTGGGCTTTCTTCTCCTCCTTTCCCATGCCGACGGACTTTAGGCTTTCACGTGCGTGTGTGTGTGCGCACGCCGGTGGGGGAGTGAGTTTTTTGCCCCCCAAAGCTTCGCTTGTGCCGGATGAGTTGTTCCTGGTATTCGAATAAAGGAGGCTGAACAAATATGGAAAATATTTGGAAGCAGATTGTCAGAGCTTCGAAATGCCACATATAGCCCGGAGAAGGGGGGGATGCAAGGGGGTAGCGAACTGCCAACGTGCAGGCGCCGGCTGTGCACACGCAGGGCTGGGCGTGTGCGCTGCCACGGCTGCACAGGTGTGAGCACACCTTTGGGACTCTGGGACGGGCCGTGCAGGCAAACAGCAGGACAGGAATTCCGCACTGCCGGCTGATGAACAGCAGGGAAATCTGCCTGGCCAACGAGCCGGGAACGCTCGAGTGCGAGTGCAGGAAGCAGGCAGGTAGGAGCTCATGGCACCGTGGCTCCCCTGGGGGCTACCGGCAGGCAGGGCGCGGCTGGGGGAACCCACGCAGCACCGTGCCCGTTCCACATACCCGCTGAACCACTTTAAATAGGCGCGTTCCAGTGGGAGGGAGCTGATTGCGTGTACAGAAAGCACGAAATTTATACAAATGAAAATACAAGTTAATGTCCTGGGGAGACAAAAGGGATCCTGTCTCTTCCCATTAGCTGCAAAAGCACAGCCAGACATATTTTATGACGAGGCGGACAGGGATCAGCAGCGAGGACTGGTGTTTCTGGGTAGGCAGTGGTACAGCGTGGAGAGAACATCCACTGAGTGTGTTTCCAGGGCTGCAAGTTATCCATACCAGGAAGATTGTTTGTGTTACCTAAAAGACAGAGGAATGTCTTACTGTGGCCGTGTGGTCACTGCACTTTGTCCATATGTGGACTCAGGCTGGTGCTTGGACACAGCACAACAACAAAAGTGGTGGAATTTCTCCTGAAATACTCAAAAATTGCTCTGCGGCTTAATCCAGCGCTGGGAGTCTTGGCAGAGCCTCTCGGGCATTGGAGGGCTCGTGCATGGAGGTGCCAGCCGGACTGGGGTCTGCCGAGACTGAACTCTGGCTCTGTGAGGCGGAGGGAGCAAGGAGAGGCGGTACCGAGTGGTGCCGTGCCGGGGCTCTGCCGCAGCCCTGAGTTCAGCCAAGCCACAGTGCACAAATCCTGCAAAGGGAAGACCATGGGAAGTGGGAGGCTGTGGGAAACCTGTACTTAGCTCAGGCCAGAGGAATTACTCAAAAGCTCAGGGGTAAACAGGTGCTTAAATGCCTTGCTGGCCCGGGGCCGAGTGTATACAGCCTGATGTGAGGCATCGCTCCTCCGTGTGTGCGGCACCGGGGACACCCTGAGGACACGTGGGCTTGTGCTGCTGCCCCACTGACACCAGTGAGAGAACCTTAAATGGACCAGCCTGCTCTGTCCCCACCACGGGGCCGTTCGGGGTTTTTTCCTTTTCCATAGAACTGGACAGCAGGAGCAAAGCATTGGGAGGAGTGGGGCAGGTGGGAAGAAGACATCCGAGACTGGAGAAATCCCCACCTAAATTGCCTTTGGATGTGGCAGAGCACTTCAGCTGGGATTAGCCAAAATGGTGAGGTGCTCAGAGAGGATCTTACACATGCTGATATAGCATCGAGGAAATATTTTCTCTGACACACTGGCAGTGCCTTCTGAGAAACTACTCTATTTCCAGCTCTTTATGGCATTTAACAGCAATGAACTGTGTCTTCTGTATTAATAAATTATGATGTCACTTTGTTTTATGGATTAAGCAATATCCTCTTTGGTTATTTATAATACTGAACAGATGAAAGAAAACTAGAAACAAAGTGGTTTCAGATACTTTCTGCACACATAACTCTCGTGCTACATCCATAGAGCAAGATTAAGATACACTGTTCATAAAAGGAAGAGGAAAATAAACAAGATGTGAAAAAAAAATGAAAAAACCTCTTGTCTCCTCCAGTCATGTTGCTTAAAGTACTGTTTTCACAGTTTCCCACCAACATGTTTTGTCACTATCATTCACTTTTTAAAATATCCTTACAATAACTTGCACTCCCTGGTGTATCTTGCCTCTCAAAGCCACACATAATTACATTTAACCACAGCTTTGAGAAGGACGGGGTGTTCAAGGATCATCACCAAGGTCAGGCCAGTAAGCAGCGGCAAAGCTGAGGACACGTTTTACTGATGCCCAGTTGAACATCTACCCTAATAATTCTTAGAGTGAAATGAAGTTAAATTTTCTTTTCCTTTATGCCCATCCGTTTCCCTGGTTCTATCCCAGAGATATTTACTGTGTTTTTCCCCCAGGAAAATCCCTGGGTTAGCACCTGGATTTGTGCTGGCAGCTAGATTTATGATTGCTGTCTTCTCAAAGGGGCGAAAATCCAGCTGCTTCATTCATATTGGTTTCAGTGGGAGCAATTGCCTGAGGAGGATGAACAGGATTTAACCCAAGGTCAATAAAATTAACAAATACTTACCTTACAGCCAAAACCAGCCCTTGCTTATCTCTTGGCAGGAGAATCTCTGGTAAAACAGGTGCCTAAATAAATTTTCTGTACAGCAGCTAATTAGAAAAATGAGACCATGCTCAAGGGCAGCAGGCTGAATATCTCCTACAGGGTATAGGTGGGAAGTCCACTTGGGTCCCAGATCCCTGCAGCCCCTTTGAAAATTCCAGCTGGTGCCCAGAGTCCCTAGGGCAGGAGAAGTCTAGGCCAGCTCAGGGGACATCTTCTGTGCAGTGATAGAAAGGTTTGTATATGAAACCATGAAATGTGGTCAATGTAGAGCAGAGTTGCCTTCTCCCAGCTGTTGGGTCTGGAGTAGCTGTTCCACTCTGTTTTTCCAAGGAAAACAATGACATTAATTGCCATCTGCCCTGGTCACACTGAGACAGGGAGCCTCTCTTAGGCTCCTTCCACACTTAAGGGCATATTCATCTTAGAATCCCACCACTTCTAATCTCTGCAGCAATACATGGTTATTTAGAGAGAAAATTAGGGGTCAAATACATTGAAAAATTTCTGGGCAGGGATGTTGCTGATTTTAAATGATTGAACAGTGTGTACCAGAGGTTCTTTTGCTGTGGCTAGCCTTCCCTGCAAAGCCAAACACAGATATCTTACATGCTGGGAAGTTTAATAGGGATGGAGAAAAGAGACGGATGCAAGGATTGATCTTCCATACTTATTATCTGAACCAGATTGTGTTTGCTGATTCCACTTGGCATTAACAATCGAGTGTAAAACAGCTGTGAAGGAACTCATAGCAATGACAAATTAAGAGAATTACATTTTTGGAAATTGAAAGATTAAACGAGGACACTAAAATAACACTAAATTTTCTCAAGTAATACATCTTCCGGATGTCACTTGGATTTTCCCAGCAACACAAGAATAGTTATTACCCTTTTATGCCCAAAGGCCCTGATTAAGTATGTTCTGAAATTATGCACATGCTTGAATACCCTTCCTGGATGAGGATGTTCTTTGATTTGAGCTCAGCTAGCATCTCTCATGTGGCATGCAGTTGTAATTTCATGTCCTTTACACAAAATGAGTCATGTTGCACAGCTTTTCCATGGCCAGACACTGTTCTCTGTAAAACATTGCCTGCTCTTGTTCCTCCCCTTGCCAGAAAGCAGCACAGCCCGGGTGACGGTGACAACAAGTCAAAGAGCACACACAACGCCAGGCGTGGAAAAGGCGAGGTCTGGGCTGCAGCTTTGTGGTGACACAGACTTTCCTACTGCTTCTCCTAGGGCTGGGACACACAGCGCTGCATGGGACTCCAGAATTTTTCCCTGCTGCCATTTTTGCCCTGGAAATAGAGTGGGCTTGGTGTGGTTGGGCTGCCGGAGATGCACAGGCGCTCACTCCCACATAATCGTGTTTACACAGATATTTCTCCCAGGCATCAGCACCCCGGCCAAGTGCCAGCGGCAGGGCTGCAGCACACAAATCCAGAGCAGCAGAATTAGCAAGGAACAAAGGCTTGGACGAGGCTCTCCTCATTGCCCTAAGGACTGTGGGACGTTTGGCTCCCTTTGCCCAAGGAGCAACTCCACAAAAAGTTGCTGACCCAGGGTCCCCCTCCAAGATGCCACCCCCAGCGCAAGAGCTGGAGTTGGGAGGGAGCCATATGTGCCACAGCCAGCCAAAGGATCACCACTCTCCAAGCTGTCAGGGCTAAGGAAAGGCTGAGACCCTGCCTTACCCTTGCTTCTTGTTGCCCTGATCCCCTCACCCCACAGCAAGCCATGGACTGCAGAGCTGGGCCAAGCACTTCCAAGTAGCCAAAGCTCAGCACAAAGACTGGGCCAAACTTGGGTGGGGAGGTTCTCCATTAAAGCAAATGATGAAAGGTTATCCTTGAAAAGAGGTTTAAAGTCAAGCTGTGATTTCCTAAACTTCATGCCCATTGACAACAGATAATAACAACAAGTAGCTCTTGAAAGCACATTTGCATAAAACACAAGGCCAGTTAGAAATGGGTTCAACACA
>JACBWW010000009.1:28049711-28069522 GCA_020086605.1 Lanius collurio | reverse complement strand
TGCATTGCTGCATTGATGTAAATCATCTCCACAAATGACCAAAGCTGCCTGGTCTTCATCTGAGGTGAAACAGAGGCCTGGGGTCTGGGTTAGAGCTATGTGACAGATCTGGGACTCCTGACCTCTGCCCACCTCTTCCCTGGAACAGCCCCCTGGCCCTAGAGGTCTCTGCCCTCCACCCGGGCTCAGTTTCCCTCTGAGCAGCAATACCAATATGGCTTCATGTTGTAATGTAAGAGGGTTCTTGAGGACACAGAGCTCTCTGTGCTGACAGAATTACTGCATGTGCTCCTCCAGATGTTGAAGAATATTCCCTCCCATCCTAAGTTACCCTGGGTATTATATTTCCCTGGCTTGACATTGTTATGAAATGTCAGAGCTTCGCAACTTGTCTGACCCTCTTTTGCAATGTCCCCAAGGGAACACAACCACTTTCAAAGCATTGGTTGGGTCGGGCAAGCCCTACGGACTTGCACCATCTTTCCCTCTGTAAGACCCTGAAACATCTCTGCAAGATAGGTGAGGCGTAGTGGGGTAGGAGCTGAAAGCAAGATGAGCTGAAAGCAGATTTGGAAGGTAGCTGCTGGTGGATTTGTCTGAGGGCTGCCTGGGGAATGCTTTTAGTCCATATTTTTCTGTCACACAAAAGAGGGAGGAGTGCATGGTGAGATTTCCTGATGACACAGACATGCGAGCGCTTGTCAATACACAGAGGCCCCAGCCTATCAAGCAGGAAGAACTGCATGACCTCGAGGGTGGGAACAATGGGAATAGGACAAAATTCAATTGTGCTAAATGTAAGGTTTGGCACATAAGGCTGAAGGGCCAGAGTTTCTCTGGGAACATAAAAAGTCTGAGGCGCCTTGGCTGGTCACAGGATTGTCTTGAAATGGCAGCATAGCACGGCCACAGAAAAAAGTAAATGTGAGAAAGGATGAATTGAGTATTTCCCTCAGGGGACTGAAAAGTATCGGTGATGGAGAAGAAGTACTGGTGAGCCCTGTGAGGAGGCTGCACTCAGCTTTATTCATCTCCATTAGAGAAAGATGAACTGTGACTGGACCAAGTGTAACTAAGGGTGTTCAGTGGGGGCTGCAGACCCTACGTAACTGAAAGGGATTGCCTGGTTCAGCCCAGCAACATGAGAGGTTAGAAAGGACACGATTGATCTATAAATATCCTGTGTTAAACTTAAAACAATGTTGGCACAAGGACAAATGGATACAAATGGCCATGAGTGCATTTAGCCTGGGAACCAGAGGCAGGTTTCTGGCCATTGGAGCAGTGAGACAGAGGAACAGCAAGGAACAGCTTATTGTAAAGCACTGCAGCATCAATTTTTGAATTGTATCATTTGACATGGGGCTTGAGACGATTGAGTGATATGGGAAGTGCCTTGCCTTCCCAATTCCCATTATAGGTACGCTTTTGGAGCCTTCTTGCTCATATTGGTGCCCTAACTTAGCCACAGGAGAAAGCAAGGCTGTCAGTCCCCTGACTAGCTGTGTTAGGGCTTGGCATAATGGAACTCCTAATTTGTTAGTGGCAATTATTTTGATTTCACACATTTCTTACAGAACAAACTGGAGGCTTACATCAGTAACCAGTTTGGGTTTCTTTTCTTTTCTTTTTTTTTTTTTTTGTAGTTAATACTTTGTACTTATATACCACTTTTCATCTTTCAAAGTGCTTTACATACATTAATTATTTAATTCTCCCTGTACACCCTTTGATCTAGGCAAGTATTATGATGCTCAGTTTACAAGTGGGGAAAGCAAGCATAGAACAAATCCTTGCTGCCAGGCTCATCCCACTGGGATTGATGCAGCTTTGTGGCTTGAAAAGGCAAGGAAAGGTTCCATGATGTGCACAGGGTCCACAAGCAATCCAGTGGTGGAGTATGATGATAACTCTCCTGGATACCCTCTTGTTCCAAGGAGAGAGAAGAGAGAGAGGCTGCCAGCAAGGGCGGCATGCAGGGCCAGTCATAGGATGCTCCATGGATGATAAAGGACTAGAAAATGATGTGCCATGTGCTCCAGAGAAAGATTCAGAATTTAGTTTCATCAGAGCATGCAGAACAAAGCCATGACAGTGGCCAGGTGCCTGAGACCCAAGGAACAGGAATAAATGCACATAGTTAGAAGTAGCAAATGAATAAGAGCTGATGCTGATCTGCATTCAGTAGAAGGATGTGAGTCTTCCCTCTCAGTTGAAAAAAACCAACACCTGATTTATTTTTGATTGTTCTTGTGTTGAATGTTTATTTCGTTTTTCAGACTGACTGTTAGAGGCTGATTTGGAGATTTCACTGCTAAATAACGGAGTCATTTTTCTTGCAAATTCACGGAGTGATGATGTTTGTGTGTTTGGGTTGCTGTGACGATGTCAGGACGCTGCAAATACACTCTGCCTTGCTCCAAAGAGAAGTTTCACATCCCCCCTCTCTTTTTCACCCTTTTTAAAGGACATTTCTGTCTTACAGGGACAAACAGTGCAGTTTGTGAGGCAGAGCAGGAACCTGGGAACAACACACTTGAGGTCCAGTGCTCATTCTGATGCTGGTTTGGTGTCTGACATTGCTGCATCTCAGTGGCCAGTGCCCAGAGTGGGAGTTAAAACACGAGGGGACCAATTTTGACAGGTACTGATTCATTCTGAGGCCAAGAGAATGTCATTTAGCACTAACTCACCATCCAGCCTTATGGGACAAGGAAATGTGGCCCTGTGCATCCTCCTCCTGACACAGGAATCACAGCTTGTGCCCACAGCAGCTCCTGTGCTGCTCTGGGTCAGTCAACCCTGTAACATGAAGTTCTTTGGTAGGGAAAAAAGAGGGAAAGGACCTGAATTTAGTCACTTTTTCCTGCAGCAAAACTTTTTCCTGTTCCTGATAGCATTAATTCCTAGAGAAGTAAAAATGGCCAAGGATTTTTAATTTCATGGCCATTTTGATATGCTAAATGGTGCCAAGAGAGTCAGTGGGAAATTAACAGAGTTTAAATCCCCATGAAACATGGAAAATGTAGTTAAAATAGTGCTGCTAAAGATTTTGTAATTAGCAAAAATTATTTTAAAGTGTAGCATTTTTAATTAGCTGCCAATGCCACTCACTCCTCATCAGCATTACTCACAAAACTGGCTACACCTAAGACAGTTAAGTTCCTCACCTGCACAAATCCCTCAGGAAACCACAGGTTGTAACTGAGACCCATGGAGCTGTGCACTAACTGAAAGGGAAACTGTGATCATGGAACAATGCTGAAAGCACAGTCTTCTAACAAGCACAGTAGAGTAAAGGATGCAGTTGCAGTTGTCTTGTTGTGTTACTCCCTCTTGCCAGAGATCCTCTGTGTTTCTTACTAATAATTTCTTATTACCCATTCCTTAGGACCTGTGTTAAAGCAGGGTTCTCCTCCACCCCATTCTAGCTCATCCCAACTCATTGCACCCACGGGCTTCCTCAATATTTGGTAATGGTCCTCAATTCCAGAAAATCTTGTTCTGCAGTTGTGGACTCATCCTTCTCTCCGAGCCCTTTCTCTTTGTTTGGGAACACCCACAGTGTGAGAAGAGCAAAGCAGCACACCTCAGTCCCCAGCCTGGCAAGGTGTGCAGGGCACTGGTTGTGTGGGAGGAGACAGAGGCTGCCCAGATGATGAGAGAAAGGCTCTCTTGAGGACTCAGTGTAGCAGGTCCACAGGGTGCTCAGGTGCTTACCTTCAGGTAATGCCAGTGGGATGTGCATCCCTAAATGTGCCTGGTGAGATGGGTTGAGGCCTGCCTGAGGTCATATGGGCAGCCTATGGCAAAGGTAGGAGCTGTCCTGCTGCCAACTGAGCCCAGGCAAGTGCCTTTACAACAAGGTCATTCATTCTTTTAATCCCTCTGCTGCTGAGGAATTATCAGCTGTATATTAGAAACACTACACCCAGAGAAGTTTAAACTTCAATTGCCTGCTCATGTAGCACTGCTACTGGGATGTTTATAAAAATCAGTTCACAGGCAACAATCAGACAACAGAGAGAGAGAATTATGATAGAGTCTGTCCATGTGGCTGAAAACCCACTGACCATCCTGTGATTCAGGACCATTCATAGAGCTGGACCCCATCAGTGCTAGCCTGAGGGTTCTCAAATATCCAGGCAAAAATTGGTGGGTTGATGGCAAACAGTGGACCCCTCTCCTAAACATCACTTCCATGTCATTGCTGCACAAGAGGCAAGGAAGAGTATTTCTTTTAGGATACGCAGCAACATTCATGAAATCTCAACTGGTTTCAAATATGGAACTTCCAGTTCAAGCTATGTTGAAAAACGCAACAAAAGGTTGGGAGTTATCAATATGTCATAACTAAAACTACAGGAAACTTCAGATGGAAAGGCCAGTTGTGTGGGATGAAGAAAGCAGCAACAGATCTCTCTTTTAAACCAGCTTTGGACAGTGAATTGAATTTGCACAGGTCAGTTCAATCCTGGCACTTCTAAACCTCTCAATAACTCACTGCACAGCTGTAATAATTTCTATCACAACTTTCTGAATGTATCTTTTCAAATCACAAAAGGACAGAAATCCCATGGTCTCACACAACTCTGGCAGTCTCATGTCTCGTTAGCAGGGCTGTAAAATCAGAAGGTATCAGGTGAGACACTTCAGACAACCCAGGGACTGGCAGCAGCAGGGAGGTGGTGCAGGAAGGGAGGCAATGGAAAGACCCATGGCAAACCCCCAACATGATATCGAGCTCTCACACCAGATTTCAAACCTGTGCTCTAAAGCATGGCTATGCTCAAGCCATTCAGCATAAAGGTCACCAGAAGCATTTCACATGGTACAAAACAGTTTCTTCTGCCCTCTCCTCTTGTGCTTGGTGCCAGGAGTTGGTCCAGACCATTTGGCTGGATCTTTCCCTCAAAGATGTCAGAGGCAGCCATGGAAAAAATCACCTCAAAATGCTTGGCAAAGCTTTAGTTGACTAAAAATGGGTCTGTATAATGGGATGTCCTGAGTAACTTGAAAGGCAAACATCCCTACCAGAGCTGCCTGTAGTGCAGTTACCTGTACAAGGTGTGTAAATTGCCATTTTTTTTAGTGTTTTTCCAGCTGCAGTGTGTTCACCCCGCCTTAAAATTATGTCAGTGGATCTGTGACTGTCACCCATCTCCTGCCAGCACAGGCCACTTTATACGGGCCCAGTCATGGGGAGCTGTGCCCTTGGACAGCCACTGCTCTGGGAGTGTCCAGCCTTGAGCTAGAACTCCAAGGCAAAAGCAAAACCAGCCTTTTGTCTCAGGCATCCACAAGTAACTTACATCGACAACAAGAGGGCCTCCTCTGCAGTGACAGCAGTGTTTTCTGGCAGCTCCTTGCTGGCTTTGCATGGTGTCCAGAGCCCAGGAGCTCTCCTCTGGGCAGCCACAGCCCAAAGATGAACTGGGAACACTCTGTTCTGCTCTCACAGGCACTGTCAAAGGGATGCTCCCAGACAAACCCTCACTCCCATGGCTCTCCATGTGCCATGTGAATACCATGTCTGATGCTAGATTAATTTTTTTTGTCTCTCTGATAGCTGTAATAGCTCTCATAATCCCCTACCTACTCTTTCTACACCTGTTCTATCAGCCAAGGTGGCTGAGAGCAGACTGCCTGTTGCCAGCACTGTGGATCCCAACCAGGGATTATGGACATATACTTTCCTATCCAAAATGAGGTCTCTGGTGCAAGTGAGGCCTCGTGCAGCTGTATCAGGAGTCCTGGGACACGCAGGTCGATGGTCTCAGTGGCACTGGGAAGGTGAGGGTGGAGGTCTGGCTCGCCAGGGTGAAATAGAAGTTGCAGGAAAGAATTGCCAGACTCTGGCTGATGTCCCTGCTGTAGGTCTTGGCCCAGATGGGGATAACAAAAGCAAACCTTATTAGAAACTTGGCTGAGACAGCTCCTGATTTCAGCACAGTTTTATCTATAGTGTGAGTCCCTGTGCCCAGACCTCAAAAAAAATCCATACCATATCTGCAGTCCTGGTGAGGAGCAGTAAAGAAGGGAGAAGGATGCCTAGGAGGGCAGGGAACTGTGCGCCTCGAGGGCCAAAGAGATTCCTGCTCAAGAGGACTGGAAAGCTTCTGAGCAAAGGTAGATCATGGGGTGGAAGGGAATATTAATAAAGGTGATACTGACTGATGGATACAGAGAGAAGAGAACAAAGCCCAAGGGAAGCTGGGGCAAGAAAGTCCAGGGAATGGGAATGCTTGATTTGATTTTAAAAATGAGCAGTGAATGGCAGGAGGAATGGAGATGTGCTCAGCAGTGCATTGCAAGACTGGGATTCGCCGGAGATAGCTGAGATGCAGAGCTCAGGAGGTCTGAAAAAATGCATGGGCATTTATAAAGGTTGTGGATATCTCCAGGGTTACCTCATTGGAGATATGCAAGCAGAAGGGATATAAACCAGAGCTCTTCAGGGGACATGCCAAATGATATATGCCTAGGGTAAGGAAAATATTTTCCTGTAAGCAAGTTAGGATTGGGCATTCTGCTGTTTTCTTGTTCTGGGTTTACAGGACTTGGCAACTGGGCACCTTCAGAGAGAAGAGAGGGGAGTAGATGAGGTGAGAGCCCAGTCCAAGGCCACAGCCCCTCTGGTGCTGTGTCCTGCTGCGTGAGAAAGCATGTGAGGAATTATAATTCCCTTTGGACATGTGACCCAAATTGCAGCGGGAATTTGCATTCCTGGTGCCTGCTTCCATTTCATGTCTGCCCCCCGCTGCATAACAACACCTGCAAGAGGGTTTGTTAGCCTCTCTGAGAGCACAAGCTCAACAATCTTTTCAAAGCCATTAAGAAGAGAATCTACAAAGGAAACCGAAAGGTAAAGAGGAGTCAAAAATATGTCAATGCTGTGTAAAAACTTATCCATACAAAGCAAACTTGCTCAAAGAAAATTCAGCTGTCACTTTAAAATCTGACATTAAGTTTCTCAAATCACAGACCTTAATCAGGAATAATACTTGAAGAGGAACAAAGAGAATTCATGATGAAAAATCAGGACAGTTGAGTGCTAGGCTCAGCGGGACTAACTGCATGACAATATGGATAAGAATGATAATTGCATTAGCTTAGCCTGAAATGACTGGCCAGACCTGGTTTTTTTTGGTCAGCTGAATTTCTGTAATGGCTCCATGTACTTTTTAAGCAAACTTGGAAGGAGGAATACAAACAGACTATGATATGTCCATCTACTCTCTTAGGGGAATGGAGCATTTTAGAAAAGCATCCTAACATTGGCTTAGAGCTCTTTGAATGGGTTAAACCAAGTGCCCCTTATGGGTCCTTTTAAAATGGCATTAAGAGGTAAAGGTAGCTCCTATTGATGAAAATTGGAGGATCCAAAGTCATGATGCTCTCACTTTATTCCACACATTGTACTTTGACCCCAAGCTGCAGTCAGACCCCATGGTGACATTCTCACTTAATCCAATTTTTACATCTTATTTGCTGTTTTAAAAATCGAGACGACTTCAAACAGGCACTAATCCTCTGCCTGCTAAAACAAGAAGATACCTCTACCTGACTCTACATTTCCTGCAATAGGAAACTGTGGGGTTTTCTCCCACCTCTGCAGTCAAATTCTGGTTCAAATTCCATCCCAGTGATCCCAGTCCCAGCACTAGCTGCCAGCTCCACGTTGCTGAGACCTCCTGCAACACCTGGTGGGAACAGTTGGGGGTTCCCAAAGCAGTGCTGTCCCAAAACGGTGCACTGTGAGATCGAAGACAGGGGAAGTAGCAGCCAGTCCAGATGGGCGAGAGGAGGAAGACATGCCCCCACAGCTCATATCTGGACCACTGCTCTCACTGGTAAGCATTGCTCTGATGGAACATTAATCCGCCCTTAGCAAAACCTGGAGCCTGAACTGGGAAGCATGAATGAGGCAAGGGAGATGCGAACTGCAACAAAAATTGGCTGATCGTGGCAAATCTGCTGCTGTCCCATTGCAGCACCAAATACGTGGCAGTGCTACACCTCTTAGTGCTGCACAGAGGGCCAGAAGCTCTGTAGGACTGGGCCGTCCCCATTCTTGGGGCAGGAGGCAGCGAGCCCTGTGGCACAGGCGGCACTAGCAGGGACCAGGCATCTGGGACTGGTGCCGCTCTGCAAAAGGGAATGAGTTACTTTTACTCGTTCTGCGCAAAATAACCTTTCGAAACATCTGTGCCTCTAATTCCTCCCTCAGCAGCGGCAGCT
Source organism: Lanius collurio (assembly GCA_020086605.1). NCBI lineage: Eukaryota > Metazoa > Chordata > Aves > Passeriformes > Laniidae > Lanius > Lanius collurio. Next base: position 28,061,281 of record JACBWW010000009.1, on the reverse strand, counting down.
CCAGCGCCCTGATCCCGCAGGCAGCGCAGCTCTCCTGCAGCCAGCCGAAGCAGCAGCTGCTGCTGCCCTGAGGTGGAAGTGCCCAGGACACCTTCTCCGAGCAGCCTGGCTGCTCTGCAAGCCGCCGGTGGCTCCGCGGGGCTCAGGAGCGGCCGCACAGGCGGTGTTTGCCATCACAGAGGCTGCCTTCGCCGCGACCCGGCCAGCACACGCAGCTGCGATTGCAACACAGCCCGCCTCGCTCACTGGCTGCTTTTATTCATCTTCCTCAAAGGCTTAAATAAACAAGAAACAGGTTAAAAACAAAATCTTGGCCGTGGCCCCTTCCTGAGCTGGCTGTTCCATGATGGCTTCCGGCCCCGCGCGCAAGCTTCCCCCTACACGGCGCCGTCCTGCAGCTGCCTCGAGTGGGGAATAAGGCCACGTACCTGCCTTTGCTATCGGTGCCAGGCCACTGGAGCAGCGCTCTCCACACCATCCTGGCGCTTCCCACATCGAGTGGGAACTCGAGTGTGCTGTTGGGAGCCGGAAGAGGTTTGCCGTCCCAGGGCCACGGCACAAGGACGTGGGGAGGGTCCCTGCCAGAGAGATGGTGGCTCCATGTGAGGGGGCGTTTCCAGAAGACAAGCCTCACGCACCTCTCTAAAGCCTTTTTTGAGGGGAAGAGGAATTTTATTCCACTTGCAATCTCTCATGAACATAAAAACAATCTTGGAGTAGCCCATCAAGCCAAGAGCTTTAGCCCTCAGGACCTGTGGCGCAAATTGCACTGGAGGGAAGCTCCTCCGGCAGTTTTGCTGAAGGGACATTGGGAGCTCATTGCAATGACCCCTTGCTCGAGGTCACCATATGACAGCTGGGCAAGGCTCCCAGGGCTTTCGAAACTCTTCACGTGCACAAAATTGCCTCACAGCACCTTTGCGATCGATGTTTTCTATTCTTGCTGTTCAGAACTTTCGGAAACAGATAAAAAGACACCAAGGTACATGATGAGACTCTGTGCCAGCCACTGTGCATTTCTTCCTGCCCCAAGCTCCCTATTTTCTTGACAAGACCCAAATGATTTTCCTTGCAGAGCATTTGAGGTCTGGTTTTCTGTGTGTATTAAAGAGCTTTATGTCCATCATATTGCTGCTAAAACATACCACTATCTAGCGCTGGCAATATGTTCCTGACTAAGGCTTTAGAGTGTTACAGATAAGTTATGTGGCATTTTCCATTTAAATTAAAATAGATCAAGCTAAACTCAAGGGAAGCTGATAGCTGCACTTCCATTTTATTTCATTCTATTTCCTCTTTATGACCAATGTTACGCTAATAATCAAAACTTTGATTATACGTCCCTATGGCACCATGTTGCACACAGGCCAGGCTGGACACCCCCTCCAGCTCTCCTATTGCCAGGGTTCCAGCTCAGAGTGGCAAAAGCAGGGTGATTGATATCAATGTGGCATCTTGGGGTCTTTTTCCTCCCTCTACAAAGAAAGTCTCTGCTTCTTGTCTCATCTGGCCTGAATTCTCTAGGCATGAAGATAAAGATCTGAAATTTGCCTGGTTCTGGCATCTGTTGCTGGTGCCAGTGGGGATCTCAAACTGCCAGGGTGGACTTTGCCACACTGAACTGCATCAGAGTGCTTTAAGGGGACTCTTGCAGGGGAAATCCCCAGAAAGGAGGCTAAAAATCCCCAGCTGTTGAGGGTAGCACTCCTGGGAGTGGATGGACTGGCCTCACAGAAGATGGAGATGTAAAGGAGACATACTGTCCTGCCGCAGGCACTTGGCAGCCCCCAGCTGCTCACCCCCTTCTGCAGAGCCTCAGGAAACTCCTCTAAGTGGTTTTGGCTACACAAAAAAAAAAAAAAAGGTGTTTAAAAATGAAAAATATATATCAGAAATTATAATGCTATTCTGCAAAATGGGAAGGTAATAAAAAACTCTTAAGTTTTCTTGTCTTCCTCAAGTTTGTGGGGCTGAGGAATCATGGACTCATAGGATGGCCTGGTTTGGAAGGGACCTTAAAAATCACCTAGTTCCAATCTCCTTGCCATGGATGGGTATGAATAGGGATGTGGTAGTGGTCCTGCTTGCCTGACTTTGCCCAGCTGAGCTCCCACATCTTAGCTCAGCTCCCAGGGCAGGTGAAGGTATTTGTACCTCACAGTGCCTCTGATCTTCAGGAAAAAACAGAACTGCTAAAGACTTCACACACTGGGGGTTTTAAAGAGTGTTTTTTGCCACACAGGAAATCCCTCAAGTGAGACCTCCTTGCAAAGGCCTGGACCGTGTGCTGAGATCCATGGGCAGAACTTTGGCCACGGCTGTTTTAGAAAAGTCACAGAGTGAAGTTCAAAGAAAGTACTGAAAAGGCTGGCTGCATGGCTTCTCCTCACAGCAGAGCAGATTCGTGGGGACCTGCTGCCTGCCCTGCCCTGAGTGGGAGGGTAGGGTGAGCATCATCCACTGCTTTGCCTGGCTTGGATGTCACGCCTCACCTGCTCACTTCCATGAGTCCTGCACCCCTCCAGCCTATGGCTTCCTCTTCACACCTTGTTAGGACAGCAAAGGAAGCAAAGGGCAATAAAACAGAACACTGCCCTTTTCATACCACAGACCTTTTCCAATTTTGACACAAATTCATGAGCTTTAATGGGCTGATGCCTTGGGTTTGGTGATCTAATGCCTTTCGCTTTGCCAAGGCCACCAGCAGGCATGGCAGGTTTGTGCCTGGGGTCCAGGATGCAAAGCATTTTTGCGAAAAGATGATTTGAACCCTCACAGCTGTGGGGTGTGTGCACGTGTGTGTGTGGGGATGATGGAACAGCAACGTCAGCAATGCCTGGCTATGGACAGGGGTCCCTGGTGATCCTGCTGGGGTGCACAGGCTGCACACCACCTTCTGCCTGGGGGCCAACAGCAAAGCCAAGCCTTGGAGGCAGCGGGTGCCAGCACACCCCACAGGTGAGCTGTGTGTGGGGCACTGTCCCCATCCTGTGATGCACCCCGGGCTCTTTTTCCAGCACCCTGCATCCCTCCCCACGAGGGTGAGTGTCCCTGCTGCTCCTGAGATAAAAGCACTGCTCCCGGGGGAGACCCAGAGTCACTGCCTCCCTCGCTGTCCCTGCCATCAACGTGGGAGATCGGGACCCGGCGTGGCCTGGGTGGGCAGGGGCTCATTGTCAGGATGTGCCTCGGGCACGGCGCCTCTGCCCAGCCCTGCTTTCTGACCGCACAAAGAAAACATTTGCCCAGACACAGCCCGGCCCCTTGCCACGTTGAAAGTCTGGCTGCTGGCAGCTGGAAGGGGTCATGCGATGCCTCCCCAGCAGGACACAGAGCACAGCACTGGGAGACGAGTTAAACGAGGCTGGGGTTTAGAGCCTTCCTGAAATCCGTCCTCATAAAAGGCAGCTGTCTGGAAACCTGCTCATCGAGGGGAGGAGAGTCTCCCTATGAAGAAGGGAGGCTTGCCAAGCCTGCCACCACCGCTGCTCGCACGCAGGCGGTGCTCCCGCCCCGGCTGCAGCAGCCTGGTAAAACACCGGGGACGTGAAAACTGCGGCAAGTGACCCTGCAGGCAGGAACTGCAAGAGCTCCAGAGCACCACACACCATGTGGTACTGCGCACCCCAGGGAGCACTGCCAGCATAGGGCACCGTGCTGCCATCTGGTCTGGGAGCAAAGGGCACACAGGAGAGAGCAGGGAATTCAGGCACAATGTTTGAGGGGATATTCCCCAGCTGGTACAAGGTCCAGAGGTATCCTGGATACGTCCTGACAAGATAGGATGGGTCTAAGGACTTGTCCTTCCCTCTGGGACAGTGAGTTTGAGTGATCATCACACATGCCTGTCCCTTCTCCTGAGTGTCTGTGCTGAGCTCTGTGCTGTCCTGCTTGTGGTCTGGGGCTGGACTGCACTTGGTGCCTATGTCAATGGAACACTTTGGCTTTCCCGTCCAGTGCTGTTTATATAATGCAGAGTGCTTCTCCTTGCTTGCACATTCCAGGTAGATCTGGGGTGGTGGCTGAAACAGACAGGCACCAACAGATCCCCTGATTTCTCCTCCTGTCCCTCTAGCTAAAAAGGTCAGCCCTTCCCAACCAGAACCCAAGAGGACTCAAACAACAGGAGCTGGGCTCTTTGCTCAGAGCCAGCCTGCTCCAAGTAGCATCTGTACCCAAAAAAAACACACTGGCCTTCTCCTCTGACATCTCTCACATCTTCCTCAGTTTCTCTCACCTGTCTGCAGCCAAGGAGCTGGAATGGAGTGGTTTCTGTTTCGTAGAGGAGGGAGACTGTTCTGCCTGTCTTGCACACTTGGATTTAGAAGGACTTGGCCTCCCTCTCACACCTGACCTCTCAGCCTCCTCCTTTATTCTGAAGGAGCTCGAAATGACAAGGCTCTAATAAACCCACCATGCTGAGAATGAGGGAAAATAATTTAAGAAGTGATGAATGACACATTCTTACTTACTGTAATTACACAGTGTGCTTCAAGAAGGTATTTCCCTATCGCTAATCCAAAACATTTGCACTCCCCTTTTTTGTAGTTTTCTGCTCCTTGATTCCCTTCCAGACAGCTACTCCCAGAGTGCTCTCACGGTGCATTCAGTGTTCCTGAAAATCTCTGCCCCTTTGGAGCTAGCAGAGAGGAAGGGGATCTGTGCTTCAACTTCTCCAGCCTTAGCTTTCCACAGCTACATTTGCAGTGAAGGAAGAACAGAGGAAGAGTGAAACCCTGAAGTTTTGTTTGCCCAGAATGTTTTTTTCCTACTGCATTTTCTGATGGGCCTTGTGACATTCTGGGACCCCACTGTACTGTGTAACCACCATAAATATCCAGGTCAGTACCATATGGCCTTATACAGCAAGTCCAACAGTGTTGCTCTAGGTTTATCCTTTTAAAGACTCTCACACTATTTTTACTAAGACTGCAAAATATCCCAGATTTCCATTTAATTAAAAGAAAAAAAAATGAACATGTGCTTCTATGCATGACCCAAACTCTTTCTTCTTCTCCCAGAAATCCATAAAAAGGCATGGAAAAATCCTTAGGTTTTCATCAAAATGGTGAGGAAGTGCTTTGCTTCTCCTGGGGCTTCCCAAAGCACTGAAATATGCTGAGTGTTATCACTTGAGGCAGTTTTGAGGAGCAAGCCACTTGACTGGAAGAGTCTGCAAAAAAAAAACATCCCACCAACCCTTCAGTCTGTGGTCACATGGAGCTGTTTTAGGGATCCCAGCCACCTCACAGATCTGCTGAAATGTTCTGGATTCAGTGTTTCTCCCTCAAGCTTTGTGCAATCCTCCCATACCTCCTAGGACTTGGAGGGAGAGGACATCTTTCACTTGGACATCTGGCACTGGTGTCCTAACAGACAGGCTCTAGGGCATTTTGTGAAATAGTCTGCAGCTCCCAGAAGCTGCTTCAGACAGAAACCCAAGGACACCAGGCAATGCAGCCCATTAATTGAATGAGTCTGTCAGATACTCTTTCATGGGGTGTCTCTGTGTTTCTGTGGGACTGTTATTTGCAATAGGGGCATTCATCTCCTGCATGCATTTTCTACAACCTTCCTGATTCTCAACCAGTGTAGGACTTTTCCCCTTAGTTTAGCTAAGGCTTGTTGGAAAGGTACAGAAACACAGTGTGGTTTAAAATGTTTGCCAGCTTTAAAATAATAATCTCACAACTTCTTGTTTCAGACATCACCTAACAAAGTGCTCTACAGGTTGTTCCCATGCACTAGAAATTTTATGCCATATTTGACCTTTCACTCCAGACTTTTCCACCATGACCAGAATGCTTTTCCCTTGGTAACCCACACTCCATTGTGCTCCAAATGTATGTGTATCGTGCTCTAGGACAGTGGAGTTTCCCAGCTCATTTTCTAGCTGTATCCTGCTGGGATTCTTTCTGTGATGAACCTTCAGGAGCCCACATTCCTTCTCTGGCACTTCCCTTCCTTGGTCCTCCTGAGTGAACTGGAAGTATTTGCACATCTACAAGTGGTTTGAGAGGAAACAAGCATCTCCTTCTCTGCATTCATCCTCCTGAAGAATCAACTCTTCATGACACTCTTGCACTGCATCCCAAAGGTTCTGCCTGGATTAGGTGTCCCTGCTATTCCACTTATGCCCAGAGGTATAAGTAGTTAATTGTGCAGTTGCAAAATTGCCATTTTTCTAAAGACTTGGGGAAATTGCATCGGGGAATCTTAGGCTCACAGAGTGAGCTAGTGCAGGGTTTCATGGCCTACCCCTATTACAGTTCGTCCTGTGCAAATACCAGCAGAGCTCATCAGTAAATTTAACCACGGGCAAGAATTGCACAGGTGGAAACTGCAAAGTCTCATTCTGCTGGCCACTGAAATGCTTTCCCTCTGTCACTGTGCCCGAGCAAGGTTTTGCAATGTTAGCACATCTACAAACAAACCTTCTGTAACAGGAGCAGAGTCCTATGGACCTGCAGCTCTGGGGAACGGGCCAGCTCTGGGCAGTCTTGCTTTTGCTTTTTTCAGTGGAAATTCCCCATCATCAGCTTGTGCAGCAGGCTGAAGTTACCTGCTCTTGGAAAAACTCCCTTTCCTTTGGGACCAGTTACAGACTGTCAGCCTTGAACTTATCACAGGCCATGTGTAAATGCACCTACCACTTGTTCAAAGGTCTTGGTGTGCACCCAAAAATAGCCTAAGCACAACAGACCTCTTGGAAGGTCGAGGCCATCCAAGGCCTCCTGTTGGCATGGTGTGCCCTACTTTCCCCACCAGCCTCTCCAGTGCAGCTGGGGCTTTGCATAAGCCCCCAGCCATCACTAAATTGCCAGGTCAGGCTTTGCTGAGAAAGCAATGTTCCCATCTTTCTTTTCTTTGTCTTTTCTGCCTGTTGAGATACAGCTTTCAGACCTGAAAGCTTGTTGTGACTGAGCAAACTGAACTCATCATCCAGGGGGCCTTCATGCTCCAACAGAGCTTCTTTCCAGGGACTTCAGAGGGGGAACTCATGGGGAAGATTGTTTTACTTGTTCCTGGTTGATATTCCTGGAAGGCATCCAGCAGACAGATGGAGATCCTTTCTGTTTCACATGCACAAGATCTGACTGACCTGTTGGGGAATTCTCTGAAGGTCCCAGGATTCCAGATTCCAGGCAGGCTTCAGACTCCCCCATCAGTCAGGGCTGGCAGTGACCTCAGAGTGGAGCCACCTTTATTTTTTACTGTTCCCAAAGGCAGGACAGGTTCTCAGCTACCTACAAAAAATTTGCTCCTCTTGAAACACACCTTTAAAGGGAATTTCCAAACTGATGGGGTAAGGTGCAGCTCCTGGTATTTATCAAGACATCACCATGCCTCACTTATTGCTCCAGTGCCTTGTTTCTGACGTTCTCAGGTTTGGAAGTGTCTACACTCTCCTGTCACTGCTATCCACTACAAGCTGATAAATTTGGCCACCGTTAGCCCATGGGCTGGTTTGGGAGACTGGCTCATCTCTCATATCACCCACTTCACATGGCCTAAGATGGGCCAAAGTCTACCAGGCTGTGACCAATGTCCTCCAGTAAGATTTTTGCACCAGTCCTTCACAAAAACGTGGTCCTGACTCTGTCCCCCAGCTGGATCCTCCCCCCCGCCATTTCCCCATTTTGCAACTGTGCGAAGGGCTCACTGCACATTGTGTCTCATCTTGGCCCACCACCTTCCCACACTCAGGTTATTTTATTTCTGCTTCTGAGCTCAGCTGTGTTTTTGCATGGCCCGTCTCTCTCACTTTACATACGTTGGGTGTGTATGGTTCTCTCTGAGGTGGAAGTTCTCTTTTCTTGTCCCCGCGTGAGCCACAGAGCTGTGCTGATAGGACTGACCATCTTCCTACCACTGCCTGCTGCCTCGCCCAAGGCTCATGATTTAAGGACTTGGCACACTCCTCAGCCTCTCAGGGCATCTTTGGCTTCCCATTAAACACAGAGATATCGTTCCTGGCTCAGGAAGTCTCTGCCCTGCAGGCCACCAGGACCTGGGACACTGGCCTTGCATGCTCTGTTTGTCTGCTCCTCCCAAAGCATCTCCTCCTTGACTTCAGGACTGCAGGACTTTTTCTCTGACCCAGAACAGGTTTTTATATGCTTGCATTTCCCTTTTTCCCAGGTCTCAATCTGGTCACCCCTTTACTGAAAAATCTATTAATAGGTCAATGTCCAATTTCCCCTGGTTGAATGCCTTGTTATTCAACCAAAATAATCCAGATCCCGCAGCTGAATTCTCTTTGTCCCCCAATTTTATGGCACACAGCTGACCAGCTCTCTCTAATTTGATGGTTGATTCTAGTCATACAGCCAGACTAGATAATTTAATCTCTTTTCCTGAAGGCAAGTCCTCACTGATATAAGAGCTGACCCCATCAAATTGGGTCCAAGACCTCCCATTTCAGAGCCATTCCCTCATGCTGTGGTTATGGATGGAGCTGAACAAATCTCCCAGATGTATTTTCCTCAAACACCATGGCTTTTGCACTGACTCAGCTGGGACAAATAGTCTGATTCCTTCCTCCTGGAGATTGGAAATGCTGGTGGATGTTGGTGGTAGGCGGTGTGCTGGCCAGCTCTTTTCTGCAGCAGGAGGCTGTTTTTTCCTGCAGTGACCTGCAAGTTTTTTATTTTCTTTTCTGACTGATTTTCTCTATTTCTTAACTCTTTGCTGTGGTTCATCTTGGCATAAAAATTGGTGACAGCTTTTATTGTGCCCCTTATTTTCTGGAAGACATTATTTTGCATGATACTCACACTGCTGATCACCTCTTTGATCCGTCCTGCCTCTTTAAACTGTGAATCTTCCAGAAGAATTTTGCACTCTCTCTGGACACTGAAGTCTTTTATCCTTGTCTGCAGGTGACCTCTTATAAAACTCTTAGAAGTTTCCAGATGTTGCTTGAACTCCTATTGCAAAGCCTCCAGCTGTCTCAGCTCATATTTTGCATCTTTGGTAATTTTCAATTTCCGTTCCCACTTGGTTCCAGAGGAATCCCAGAATTAGGACACCTCCTAGAAGCTGAGTCTCACCCCAGACATTCTTTCCATAATTTGAAGCTCTGCAGGTTGTTCCAGAGAGGATGAAGCTGGCAAACAAATGCTCCAGAAATGCTCCAGGTGTTCCACAAGGAGGTTGCTCCAGAAAAGCTCAGCCCCACCTGCTCCCTGTCCTGTCTGTTAGTTACAGAAGCCATGCAAAGCCCTGCTTTCCTGTCCATGGGAGGAATCACCTGCAGGGAACTGTCTTTTCTTTCAGAGTTCAAGCTCCCTTTTGAGTCATCACTGTCCCAAAAGGTCTCCATGTGCTTTATTTTAGGGTTAAGCTCCTTCTTTTACTTGGGTTGTTTTCTTGATGCTTTTTCAAGGACCAGTCCAGTGAGGAGGAGAGGAATTTCATACTGAAGCTGCTTGTTTCTCTTCACTGACTAAGAAGAGAGCCTGCAGTTCTACCTTAGATGTCCAGCAAGGATGACTGACTTGGGGCAACCAATATGTCCTTGATGAGCAAGTTTCCCTTGCAGTCTGTGGTCCCCCTTCCCAATGGAGCTGCTCTGTAGTCCAGGCTTAGGCAGATAATGTGCTAGGGGAGATTTAGGTTGGGTATTAGGGAAAGTTTCCTTCCCCAGAGGTTGGTTCAGCACTGGGACAGGCTCCCCAGGGAAGTGACCATGGCCCCAGGCCTCACAGAGCTCAAGAAGCATTTGGACAATGGTCTCAGGCACTTGGTAGTATTGTCCTGTGCAGAGTTGGGAGTTGGACTCCAGGATTTTTGTGGGTCCCTTCCAACTCAGAATATTCTATGACTTCGTGAACATATGTAACAGTTTGCTTTCCTCACCAGCAGGAGATTCTCCCACCCACCTCTGTAGGAGTCCACAAGCCTCTCCTTCTGACCCCCCTCCTACCCCTATAACCTATAGGCACGTGGCACACATGTATGTTATTTATTTCTGTCCTCGGTTTAGCCTCACGGACAGTGTGGAAATGCCATCAAGTTAACAGGGAGAGAGCTGTACAAGCCCGCAGTGCCGCTTGCTGCTTGCCAAGCAGGAGCCTCAAACACCTCATCAGAGCCTTCGCTGCTCCTAAAACCTCATTCGCACTTTACATACGGGCAGTGCGGTTCGGCAGCCCCCCCGCACACAAAAATCACGAGTTACCCTCCTGGCCAGATTACCTGTGAAGCACGATCGGTAGACAGGAATGATGTGAGGTTCCCCTCTGTATTTTGGCGGGGGAGGGGCGTGTTTGGTGTTTATTGGGGTAATTCCCCGCCTCCCCCAGCCGCCGGATTCTGTGGGAGCCCGGGTTTGAGGGTTTGGAGGTCACGCACCTCCAAGAACCGGAGCCCGAGGAAGGGAGGGAGCAAAACTGAACCAAATGAAAAGCAAGCGGTCAGCGCTGGCAGCAGAGATAAACACATCGCTATGGATCGCCTCAGCTGACACTTCCCGCCTGCGGTTCCCGCCGGGAATACCGGAGAGACACCCGCCAGCCCGGCTCTGAGAGGGGGTAGCGGTGTGGGGGGTGTCCGCTCCCCCCGCCCCGCACGTGGGGCAGGGGCCGCTGCGCTCCCCGCACACGCCGCACACCCCGCACGTTGCAGGGCCACACATGCAGCGCCGGCGTGCAGGCACGGCGCACACGCGGGGACACGCGGGGACACACACGCCGGGACACGCACACGAGGGGACACACACGCACGCACAGATAGCGCCTCTGCAAGGGGCACGGGAAAGAAGAGCATCGCCTTCCCTCGGGCACCGGCACCCCGTCCTTCCGCTGGCAGCAGGGTCCTGGCAGGCTGCCCAGCGAGGGGCGGGGGGCGCCGGGCTGCCCGGCGTTGGAGGGGCACGGCCCGCGGTAGTCCGAGTAGGGGTGCCCGGTGCCACCCGATGCCGCCGCCTGCTAGCGTGGGGCGGCGGGGCAGGGCCTCCCGGTGCAGCCCGGAGGCAGTGATGTGGCAGCAGGTCGGGTCACGTTGCCGGCCCTGTGCTCGTACCAGTGTGAGACGGGATTAGGGAGGCGGCTGTCGGTGCCGCCGCCGCCGGCGGGGAGCGGGGGCTGCGCGGGCGCGCCCGGCGCGCAGGGACGCTGGCGGGGGGGCGGAGGGGGTTCCCCCCAAGCCGCGCCCCGGGGCTGCCGGGGCCGGTCACGCTGCACTGGTGCAAGTCCTCTGCCAATGTCACCCCATGCGCCCCGCGGCGATCCGAGCTGCCCCAGGGCAGCGTCAACAGCAGGTGTGTTTATATTACAGATAGACATATTTTATATATATATATGTGCCTCTATACGCGAGTCCGTCTGTATAAAAGGAGCGCTTCTGCCGAGGTCTGGCGTTGCAGGCAGATCCGGCTCCCGTCCAAAGGTCGGGAGGGAGCGCTGCCGGGAGCAGAGGCGGCCAGGCGGTAGCACGGGGGGACGAGAGCTGCGGCACGGCGGCGCCGGGCCAGGGAGCGCTCCACGCAGTAACACGCGTGTGCGCCTGTTCATGCCCACGCATCCTATAGAAATCTATAGAAAACGTATGGCGAACGTGACCCCCTA
>JACBWW010000009.1:27756644-28048798 GCA_020086605.1 Lanius collurio | reverse complement strand
TGGGGGTGGGGGGGCGAACCGCCGCACACTTTTGGCCACTGCACGGGAGAGGGGGGACGGAGGCTGCATGTGCGCAGCGTCGCTCGCGGATCTCCCGAGACTGATCTCAGCATCCCGCAGGCTCAGTCAAAAGCAGCGACGAAACATCAGCCGCTGCCAGACATGGATGAAGGAATCTCCCGCTTGCCGGAGAGGCAGCTACTGGAGCATAGGGATTTTATAGGGTAAGGCGCCGGGGCAGTATCTCCGTCTCGTATCTCTATGGCGTTTCGTCTTCTTGAGAAAGTGCTGCGAAGCGCTGGGAGCGGCGCCGGCTCCCCGGCGGGGCGCGGGGCTCGCAGCCTCCCTCCGCGGGCGGACCTGGCGAGCCCTTGCCCGGCCCTTCGGGCAGAGCGCTCGGCGCCGGAGTGCCCACTCGAGGAGGTGCTAGGCGAGCTCTCGCTGCACTTGCCGATGCTGGATCTTTGTGTTTTTCTCCAGGCTGGACTACCCTGCCCTGTATATGTGCAAACCCAAAAGAGGCGTGAAGAGGGACGAGAGCAAGGTAAGAACAAGTTTATGTGCTGTCTTCTCGCTTAATCGCTTAATTGGGGTTCCCTGAATTTTGCAGCGTAGCTTCTCTCTCAAGAGCATCCCCGGGGGGCTGCGCACACAACATGCCCCCCGAATCGCAAGTGGGTTTACGAGCGAGCTGGCACGGCGGGGAGAGCGGTGCCTTGACGATAATTTGCGCGGCATGTGGTCCGCATGACATTTGTTTTGGTTTTGATCGGCGTTCCGAGGGACTCTGCCTAACACTTGGCTTTTCCGGGTTTTGCTAATTAGGAAACGTACAAACTGCCACATAGACTGATAGAAAAGAAGAGGCGAGACAGGATTAACGAATGCATTGCCCAGCTGAAGGATTTACTGCCCGAGCATCTGAAACTGACGGTAAGGTGCCCAGGAACGTGTATGTCCATGCTGATGCAGGCGTCGGCAGCCTGCCCGCTGCGCAGCCCCCGGGACGACAGGCTGCCTGCCTGCTGCCCGCCCGCCGTCCTGGCCCCAACGCCTCGGGGACCGGTCTCACCGAAGTTAACGGAGGCGGCGTTTGGCGGGAGCCAAAACGTGCCGGGAGGTAGCCAAGCCGCCCCCTCCCCTTGCCTTTGCAGACGCTGGGACACCTGGAGAAAGCGGTGGTGCTGGAACTGACTTTGAAGCACTTGAAAGCGCTAACAGCCTTAACAGAGCAGCAGCACCAGAAGATTATTGCTTTGCAGAATGGTAAGCGGGGCCCGGGGGGCACCGCCGCTGGGGTGCACCGGGGGCGGGCGGGGGGAGGCCCGGAGCGAGGCACCCCATGTGCAGCCGCGGGTGAACGTTGTCCCCGCTCGGTCTCCCCCGCAGGGGAGCGGTCCATGAAGTCTCCGGTGCAGGCCGACCTGGACGCCTTCCACTCGGGCTTTCAGACGTGCGCCAAGGAAGTGCTGCAGTACCTCTCCCGCTTCGAGAGCTGGACCCCCCGCGAACAGCGATGCGCCCAGCTCCTCGGCCACCTGCACTCCATCTCCTCGCAGTTCCTCCCCGGCCCTCAGCTCCTCTCCCCGCCGCCGGGCCCCCTCAGCAAGGGATCCTCCTCCTCTTCCTCCCCGCCCGCCCCACCCTGCGCGCCGGGCCACAAGCCGGAGGGCCAGGCTAACTGCGTGCCCGTCATCCAGCGGACTCACGCCGCCGAGCTCAGCGCCGAGACCGACACGGACACGGACAGCGGCTACGGTGGGGAGGGCGAGGCGCGCCCCGAGCGCGGCCCCGCAGCGGCGGCCGGCGGAGCGCTGCCGGCTCTGGCCATCAAGCAGGAGCCGTCGGGGGACGAGGTGCCCCCCGCGCCCAAGCGGCTGAAGCTGGACCGCGGCGGGAGCCCCATGCCCGGCCCGCCGGGGCTGGCGACGCGGGGCGCCGAGGCGGCGGCGGCAGCAGCGGCGGCCGCTCTGGTCAGACCCGACGCCGCCCTGCTGGGGTCCCTGATGGCTCTGGGGGCGGGAGGCGGCGGGGCCCCCTTCGGACAGCCGGCGGCGGCCCCTTTCTGCCTGCCCTTCTACTTCATCTCCCCCTCGGCCGCAGCCGCCTACATGCAGCCCTTCCTGGATAAAGGCAGCCTGGAGAAGTATCTCTACCCCGCCGCCCCCATCCCGCTCCTCTACCCGGGCATCCCGGCCCAGGCGGCCGCCTCCTTCCCCTGCCTCTCCTCCGTGCTCGGCCCCGCTGAGAAGGCGGCGGCGGCCGCCGCCGGGCTGCCCCCGACGCCCCACCTCCCGCACCCCTTCGCTGCCGCCGCCGCCGCCGAGCCAGGCGAGGAGCCCGAGCCCGCAGCTGCCGAGGAGCCCGGCGCCGAGGGCCCGTGAGACGCCTCGGGAGCTCCCCGCAGCCGCTGCCCTCCCCTCGGACTGAGAGGCTCGTCGGGCCGGCACTTGTGCCTCCGGTTTCCTGCGGAGGGCAGGGGTCGCTGGGGCCGCTGCTCGCCGGGAACTCGCGGCCGCGTTGAGCCGGGACCCAGCCCGGGGGAGTCCCGCTGCCGGGGCGGCAGGTCCCGGAGCGGCCCCCGCAGAGGACCGTCGAGGATAAAATTTGCTACTCAGTATTTTTTTAATGTTTGGCTTTATAAATGCATAAATAAGGAAAACAAACCAAACCAAATCAAAAAAAAAAAAAAAAAAAAAAAGAAAAAAAAATGAAGAAGAAGGAAGAAAACATAGTAAGGATACTTTTTTTTTTTTTTTTTTTTTTTTCCTCTATAGAGAGTAATTAAATGTGGCACCTTATCTGGAATGAGTTTATACAGTGTGTCCCTAAGTCCCACTTGGGAACTTGCACTTGTTGTCCGGGAGACCTGGATGGGTTCAGGGTGAGGGCGGGGAGCGAGGCGAGGGAGGAAGGGCAGAGCCCAGCACTTGTGCTAGCACTTTATGGAGAACCGGAGCACGGAGGGATGCACCCTGAGCCCAAACCTGCAGTGCCTTGAGCACCCGGGGATGCCACTGGCTCCAGCGAGTTTTGGGTGTGCAAGGGAAGGAGAGTCAGACCCATTACATAACCTTGTGTTTATTTCATTATTTTTTTGGGCTAAGGTATACAGGTGTGGCAAGTGCATTTATTCTCACCCCATCTTTATTTAATTCAGTATGTTCCCGAGAGATATTTTTTTCCCCCAAACCTTGCTGTATAAAATGAATGTTACTGCACTGAACTACAAAAAGAAACCCCTTCTCTCCCCCAAGAAAACACAGAGCAGCTTGTCAGCCTGAACTCATTTTATCCTAAATTCCGAGTGACACAAACTGGAGGCCATAGGTAAACACCTCACTGTGCAATCAAAAATGATTAAACCAGTTTGGGTAAGTTTCCCATATGGGTTCTTCCCTCATCCCATGCTCAAATACTGCGATTTCCCTTTCTGGAGACAAACCAGACGCCAGATAATCACACAGATAAAGCTTTTATAATAAGGCTTAAACCAAGACCTTGCCTAGATATTTTTAGTTTGTTGCCAAGGTAGCACTGTGAGAAATCTCACTTGAATGTTATGTAAGAGGTGAGACACCACAGCCTGGCGAGGAGTGTGTGCGTGTCCGGGGTCCGTCAGTCCGTTTGGTGCATCTGCTGCTGCTGTTGCTACTGTTTGCCTCAAACGCTGTGTTTAAACAACGTTACATAAAAAAAAAAAAAAAAAAAAACCAACAAAAAAAACCTTACTAGCCTACAGAGTGGCTGTATGTAAATAGTTGTTAATACATCCAATTAATGATGTCTGACATGCTATTTTTGTAGGGAGAAAAATATGTGTTAATGATATTTTGAGTTAAATATCTTTTGGGAGGATTTGCTGAAAAAGTTGCACTTTTGTTACAATGCTTATGCTTGATACAAGCTTATGCTGTCTTAAATTATTAAAAAAAAAATAAATCCTGTCTGCAAGAAACCAGCTGTTTTAGAACAGTTTAGTATGTGATATATTAGAAATCAATCTTTATATTCAATATTTTCCAGCACTCCATGAATTCTATTATCTAAATATTTCCACACTATTTTGTGATTAAAAGAATTCTTACTAAGGAATAAAAACTTTAATACACAAAATGGGGTTGTCTACTAATTAAAAATGCAATGATAATACATAATAATTGGTGCATTGAACTTCAAACTGTAT
The DNA here is from genome assembly GCA_020086605.1 of Lanius collurio. Lineage (NCBI taxonomy): Eukaryota > Metazoa > Chordata > Aves > Passeriformes > Laniidae > Lanius > Lanius collurio. The sequence continues at coordinate 28,044,612 of JACBWW010000009.1, read as the reverse complement.
GACTGTGTGGCTGATAATGATTTAATTCACATTTTTAATCTGGGTTTGAATCTTCCGGGGTTTCTTTAACTCTCTTTGGCAAACTCTGGTTTAATATATGCACATTTCACAAAGCAAAGTGTGGAACACACAGGTTTCTTCCTGACTTTTTTCCCCTCTTCTTTTTTGCAAAATGTTAATCTTTAAAATTAACACTTGACAGCCCTGGTGCTCTCTTTGCTCACAAGGAACAAACTTTACGATTTGCCTGACAATCTAATGACATATCATAATCTCTGCAGGAATGAATGATGGGTGTCCCAGCTTGGAAACTGTCTGCGACAACTGAATATTTTGTGGTGGGGGGAGAGCAAGTGGAGGAATAAAGTGGTGGAAGCAGGCAGATCTTAGTGTGGAAATGCAGCACCCTAAAGGCTTCTACAGATCGAGTAGCAGAGCTGTAGATCACCTTTCCTTGCAAAAATTCTTGCAGGGAAATAAATTTAAAGGAACCCCTCAGACAGTAGCCAGTGTTTACGTAAGAGATGAAGGGAACGTTCCGTGCTCCCTCTGCTGGTTCTCCCATACCGGTGACTACACGGACAAGGAACGAAGTTGGAATGGAGTAAAAAACTCCTAAGACTCGTGTTAATTCTCTCAATCCTTTAAAACACAGGAGGAATTATAAATTGGATGAAAAATAAGCGCTCCTTTTAAATTACTCACGTAGGATTGTTAGGAAAGAGGCGTCTTCCCATGGAAGCTGTAGTAAATTTAATTCCTATTAGAGATACAGGTAGGCTATCTACAAATACCAGTGGGCACATAGACATGTTTTTTTCCCATAAATAATGGACTAAAGGCGGCTACAGTGCACCACTCTATCTGCTGAAGTAAATTACTAAGTAGGGAAATGGGAAAAATCTGCATCTGGCTCCAGCTGTCTTTGGATCTGGTTCTGCTCCCTGCATTGTCACAGGAATGAAAGTGAGTTGGGCTCAACACTTTCCCTCGGTAACTCTGACCTGCATACTTGAACAGCTTAACACATGCTAGGCCATCAGTTAGGCTGGGATGAAGATGCTCGTGTATTCCAGCTCCTCCTGCCAGCCAGGGAAGCGTCCTGACTGAGCACAAAGCTCTTCCTACCAGTTCACAAAGGGTGCAGCACACACAAAGGGTAGAGCCACGTGCACTTCTTAAAAAGCTCCTGAAGAGCACAGTTTGAAAGCTGAGCATGAGCAAGGCTTCAGGTCTCCTTCGAATTTCCATGCTTTGGGAATATGAATTGGTTTGGGTTTCACTGGTCTATAAACCCAGATCCTTAGAGGGCTTTATAAATTTCATTATTTACCATGTACAGTAACAGGAAGGCTTGTTTTTATTAGCCCTTGGATCAAACATGCCAAATGACTTCAAGCCAAGTCACAGCACCAGTGGAATCTATTACATTTTATGACATAAAACATAAAGACAGATTATGTGTGTTCTGATAATCCCAATGCCTAATAAAAGCAAACATGGGGAAAAAGGGTTCGTAATTGAGGCTGATAACCCAATGGCTGCTGGAGGCAAAAGGCAAATGACAGGAGGGATCCTAGTGTCAGCCTTAATTATTAAATTCCAGGCTTCCTCAGATCCCTATAGAGCCTAAATCAATTTGTATGTCTTGAACTTTCTTGAGGTTAAAAACAACCACAGAAATACTGGACAAGACCCTCCCATCTTTAAATATACATTTCCTTACGGAAGTGCTGAGAGTGCAGGACTGGGTGCTACATTTACTGTTTACATTTGAATCCATATTCTATTGTCCCATAAACCACAAGATAAGGGATGCAAGCTTGATTTTGTAAGCAATAAACTTTGAAAACAGATTTTATAATCCAGTATATTATAGTGGCATGACAGGTTCTATTAGAGTGTGTTAAATAAGGATGGTTGGGATTGTAAAACCACTGGAAGGCAATGCCATGTACCTCCAATTGAAGGACAAGGAATTTTTATATTTGGAAGGGTTACAGTTACAGAACTTGACTTGACTATCAGCCCTGTTTGAGAAAGGCCTGACCTACCATTTAAGTCATGTGAGTACTTTTCTGGAGCATAATGGGTCTTGGAGTAGGTCCCGAGTTTGTGTTTTGGACCTTGTTTGTTTAATTTTCACCTCTAGTCAGGGCAGACTGAATGTCTGACATCCAGCAAGCCTGAGGACTGTATGCAAGGTGTGTTTCAGTACCTCTAAATTCCTAATCTGCCCTGTAACCTGGGTCTTGCAACGCATTTCCTTTTCCCTTCAAACTGCAGCTCTTGGAATCATGTGATCCCTGCCTTCTTTGAGAAGTTTCCTGCCTTCTGGTTGCAGAAATGAACATGAAAGTACAACCTCGGAGAAAGAAACAAAAATGCAGAATTTCCTCTTTGTGAAACAAAAAAAAGCCTTGGATTTTTTAGAGCCAGTTTCACCCAGGAAAACCTGAATGTCTGTGGACTGTCTCTGGTTCTCCTGCAGGCTCAGAGCAGCTCGCTGGGAAGCAGCAGAGAGAAGCCGGTGGCTCACCTGCCGCCAGCAGCAGCTGCGTGAGCCCCGGACACGTGTGGGCTGGATGTGAGCAAGGGCGAGCTGCTCTGCTCTCTGCATCCTTCCCGTGGCTCCAGCATTTCAGCCTGCAGGGCTGTCAATCTGTCACAAGCACTACATCCATGGCAGCCTCGATGACGGCGCTGCCGCGGGCTGCAGGAGCTGCCCTGCCTGGGACAGGCTGTTCTGCCTCGCTGAACTCACGGGGCACCCAGCGGCAGCGCACCTGCTGCTGCCGCCGCTGCCTCTTCCTGGGCTGCAAACACTCCCCTCCCTGCACGGCCCTCCCAGAGGATGCAGGCAGTGCCTGGGACAGGCGGGAAGACATTTCCTTATGTTTCAGCAAGCAGGGACTGTGATCCCAGGCAGCTCTACCGGGTCATGGGGACCAGGGGGAGTTGTTTCTCCTGCCTGCATAAAGCCCTGTTGGTTGTTCGTTTGGGTTTCTTACTTTGCTTTTCACTAGAGGTTTTTTATGGATGTGACCAAGGCACTCTCACAACTAAGTAATTTCTAGGGAATAATCTCAGGAAAAGAGCCATGTAAATATGGCACCTTTTTCCTCCGTAGAAAATTGTCTCCCCAAGTGTGTTTGGATTAATACCTGCAGCACAGAGCAACATGAGCCAACAGATGCGGAAATGGATTCTATTCTCACTGTACAAGGTTGCCAAGGCTCCAACCCTTCTGTGGGTGGCAGGCAGGCCCACAGCCTTCCTTACATATGATGTTGTTTGCAAAGAAGCCCCTCTAGGTGGGAGCAGCAGCCCCTCTGCATGGGCCTAATAATTATAGACTTGACTGGAATGGACTGCATTGACTTCAGGTTTGGAGCCTGTGAGCAGTGACCCTGACCAGCACTTCTGTGGTACGGAGATCATAGCTTCCAGCAAAGCTCCTAAGACTGGGCCCTAGGTTCCAGCTGCAACACCTGGAATATGAGTATCTCCATAAAAAACAGTCACAAACCACCAAGAGCAGACTCTGTAGCAATAAGGCAGCCTGAAACACAGAAAAAAAAAAGCTTCTCTTCATGGAATCCCAGAATGGATCAGGCTGGAAGGGACCACAGTGGGTCATCCGGTCCCACCTCCCTGCTCAAGCAGGACCATCCCAGAGCACACGGCACAGGATCAGATCCAGATGGTTCTGGAATCTGTCCAGTGAGAGAGACTCTACATCCTCTCTTGGCAGCAAGATCTCCAGATGTGTTTGCAGGACTCCTACTACCAGTAGGAGAAACTGAGTGTCTCCTTTTAACGTGTCAGTTGAACTCTTTTGTTCTGCACAGGACTGAGAGGCTGGAAAAGAACTAAAGATGGAAAATATTTTTATGCTTTGCTTGAAACGAGAGGGCATAAGTCTCAAGTTGCACGGGGCGGGGGGGGGAGTTTAGGTCGGACATGAAGAAAAAAGTTTTCACTGAACGGGTAATCAGATATTGGAACGGGCTGCCCGGGGAGATGGAGTCACTGTCCCTGCAGGTTTTTAAGGAAAGACTGAATGTGGCACCCAGTGCCATGGTCTGCTTGGCACGGTGGTGTTTGGTCATAGGCTGGACTCGATGATCCTCAGAAAACTTTTCCAGCCTAAACGCTTTCTGTGATGCAGTGAAAAGAGAAGGTCTGTCCCACTTGTGCACGCTGGGTTTGTTCGGACGGCAGGAGTGCTCAAGCAGTACCTGCGCGCACACACCAAGCACGTCGTTGTGGACAGCAGTCCTGGGAGGCACCCCAGGGGGAAAGGGGCCACTTTGCGGTGACGTTGCCAGAGAGTCCCCTGCAACCCGGCCGGTTCCCTGGCGATCCCGCCCTGCTCCGTGCCGCCGTCCGTCCCCCCCGCCCCGCCCGGCGCTTCCCGGCTCCCGCCTCGGTCCGAAGTGCGCGCCGGCCCCTCAGGCCGCCGCCGCCGTCACGCGCGCGCCCGCGTGACCGCCGCGCACGCTGCCAGGCACGTGCGCGCGGGGTCGCACCCGCTGCGGGGGAGGGGGGGCGGGAGGGAGAGTGGGCGGGGCCAGCGGCGGCGGCAGCAGCCATTGGCAGGTGCGCGGCTCGCGCTCCACCTCCCCTCGCGCGGCCCCGCCTCCCCTCAGGAATGGCCACCCCTGGCGTGGAGGAGGGGAATGGGGCCTCCTGTGGCACAATCACAGGATCAGTGAGGCTGGAAAAGTCCTCCGAGATCATTGAGTCCAACCTGTGACCGAACACAGCCGCGTCAACCAGACCATGGCACTGAGTGCCACGTCCAGCCTTTCCTAAAACACCTCTAGTGACGGTGATTTCACCGCCTGCCTGAACAGCCCGTTCCGATGTCTGATCACCTTTTCTGTGAACAAACTCTTTCTACTCTGTACTGTTGCGGTCTCACCTTGATTATTGTGTGCAGTTTTGGTCACTGCAATATAGGAAAGAGATTAAGATGTTAGAGTGTTAGGAGGGATATGAGGACCGTGAGGGGCCTGGAAGGGAAGCCACATGAGAAGCAGCTGAGGGCACTTGGTCTGTTCAGCTGGAGGAGACTGAGGTCAGAGCTCACAGCAGTTCTGCAGCTTCCTCACCTGGGGAAGAGGAGGGGCAGGCCCTGATCTCTGCTCTGTGTGACCAGGGACAGGACCTGAGGGAACGGCTGGAGCTGTGTCAGGAGAGGGTTAGGGTGGATATCAGGTAAAGGTTCTTCCCCCAGAGGCACTGGGAATGACCACAGCCGCAAGCCTGACAGCTCCAGGAGCTTTTGGACAACTCTTGGGCACATGATGTGACTCTAGGGGATTGTGTGTGCAGGGATGGGGGTTGAACTCTATGATCCTTGTGAGTCCCTTCCAACTCAGCTCATTCTGTGATTCTGTAATGTCCAACCTAAACCTCCCCTCTCCTCTCAGAAAGGGCTGTTGAGGGGTTCAGAGTCCCGGCATCCCAGAGGTTTGCTTGATGCACACTGAGCAACCAGAATGCAACATTATGCAGGTATGGGCCAATTCTGTACCGAAAATAATAAAAGACCAAGAGGTTTACAGCCCTTGAGGGCATCAGCTGGAGGGTTAATAAACCAGAGAAAACCTTAGTAGAGATTGTTTTTTAACATAGATTCTTCTGAAATAAGAGTATTGTTACTGTGATGTGGAATCATGGAATGGCCTGGGGTGGAAGGGACTTTAAAGTCCATCCAGTTCAACCTCTGCCATGGCCAGGGACACCTTCCACTATCCCAGCTTGCTCAGAGCCCCATCCACCCCGGCCTTGGACACTGCCAGGGATGGGGCAGCCACAGCTTCTCTGGGCAACCTGTTCCAGGGCCTCCCCAGCCTCACAGGGAACAATTTCTTCCCCATATTCAATCTAAACCTGCTCTCTGTCAGTGTGAAGCCACTGCCCCTTGTCCTGTCACTCCATGCCCTGTAAATAGTCTCTCTCCATCTTTCCTGTAGGCTCTTGTATTTCTTGTCCCTTTATTTCAAAACATTTGGTGGTGGCAGCACTGATGCAGTGGCACCTGTTGGACAGAACAGCAAGATCAAAAGATAACATAGACACCTAGGAGGAGAAACTGAGGCTCCAGCCCTGATATGCTGCATGTTTATGCATTTTAGGTTGTAAACCCACTGGAATAAAAGTGAATCTTCACAGGAGCTGGGGTAGGATCTGCTACTGTGGTTTCCTCTTCCCTCAAGTGCAGATTCTAATCAGACAGGCTAAAGCTACTTCTCAGTAAGTGACAGCTTAATGATTCTGTGCAAACTAGGGCAAGATCCACCAGAGAAGCAGCACACACATCTCTGAGAGCAGCCTTGGGCAGAGGGAGCAGGAGATGCAGAGGTGAACCTCCTGGAAGGAAGAATATTCAATCCAAATCACTTACTGAGAGATAAATATTCTAGGTCCTGAGCCATTACTCTTCCAGCGTTTTGTGTGAGGAGTGGTGCCCTCTGTTGTTCCAGGGAGAAGCTGCTGAGAGTTAGGGAATTGAAACCACCAATGTGAAGTGGGTTTGTTTTCTCCAGTACTGCAGACTCTTACAGATGCTCTGGTTTGGACATAGAGGGTCTGTCATGGAGAATGCACTGTCATCAGGGCTTCATTTTCCAGAGTTAAGTCAGAAATGAAATGTGTAGAGGCAAATGGACCAAAATGACAAAGAAAAAAAATGCTTAAAAAATTAGGAAAGTGTGTAGAATAAGCAAGAATTCCTTATTAGCTGCTAGAAAGGTAATTGAAGGATATGGGAATGTGTGTGGACGAGGTCAGAGTTAAGGCTGCCTGGGTTTCCTTCAGCATCTCGTGATCTCTGAGACAGAAGGAGCTACCTTTGCTTAACAAGTTGGCATCATTAGATAATCCTCCTGGGCACACCTCATCTGTCTGCAAAGGAAAATGTGTTTGTGTGAAGCTGGGCTGCATGGGTTCCTGCTCATGGGCACAGCAGAGAAGCTATGTTTGGAGAGCAGTTTGCTCTGTAGAGCACAGAAATAAGAACAAAAAGATACATCCACATCTGCAAAATGTTAAGTGGCTTTGAAAAATGCCTAACTGGTCACGAGGCTAACTCTGGAGTTGTAAATGACAAGGTAAGCACAGTTATTTAAAATGACCTTTGAGAGCAATCTGTGTGCCATGCCCCAGGAGCCAGCCATGGGAAGCACACTCCCATCAGTGTCCTACCAGGCCCAGAAGGCATTTCCAGGAGTCCAGCTGTTTGCTGTGATTGCTGAACATGCAGAGTCTGCAATACCTGCTTTTAAAAGTACACAGTAATGTCACAGGATTGCTTGAGTTTAGTAACCCCAGGGCAGTGCATTCCAAGGGGTAGAGGGCAATTCACCTGCCTGGCAGAGCCACTAGGAAAGTACTGCATGTCCCTAGCTTTTGTTTTCTGTAGAGATCATCACCTGTACCTTCAGGAACAAAGCTGCCTGGACTGGGGCAGCACCCTAGTAAGTTTAGGGCTACCGTAGCCCTTCCCCTAGTGGGCCACATCATAGAACAGAATCACAGCATAGCCTGGATTGCAAAGGACCTTAAAGATCATCCAGTTCCACCTCTGCCATGGCCAGGGACACCTTCCACTATCCCAGCTTGCTCAGAGCCCCATCCACCCCGGCCTTGGACACTGCCAGGGATGGGGCAGCCACAGCTTCTCTGGGCAACCTGTTCCAGGGCCTCCCCACCCTCACAGGGAACAATTTCTTCCTCCTATCCAATCTAAACCTGCTCTCTGTCAGTGTGAAGCCATCCCCCCTTGTCCTGTCACTCCAGGCCCTTGTCAAGAGTCTCTCTCCATCTTTCCTGTGGGCTCCCTTCAGGCACTGGAAAGCCACAATGAGGTCAGACCATCTTTATTTGTACAAGCCTGTGAAGAGAGATCTCCTCCTTTCCCCAGATGTTCCTGATGCACCCACATAGCAGTGCCTTCAGGATGCAAGCCTAACTTCTTGACTGAAGGCAGCTGCATGTCACAGGAGTCTTGTGAGCTTCTGGCTGACAAGAGAAGCAAGAATATAATAACTAAGCAGAGTTACCTGAAGAGGAAATCAGAACAGACTCGATCATGCAAGGAGCTGAACTCTTGCATATGCGGAAACCAGTGTGCTAAAATCAATGGTAAATGAAGATACTGATCTTGCAAAGTTTTAAGTCTGAAACAGACTAATTAGATCTTGAAGTTTAAATCTTTATTGGTTGAACCTGGCACACCACTTGCTAAAGGAAAAAATGAGTCTCATCTCTTTTGAAGTGCTCTCATTATTCAATTTAGAAGGGATATAAATCCTCTGCTATCAGGAAGAGGTTTAACCTCTGACTGAAGGGTTAGGGAAAGCATCCTCCCCAAGTAGGTTATTTTGGTAATGCCACACCAAATGTAGTGTACTATTGAGCTGCCTGTGCCCAGTTAGCTCTTTCTATAGAGCTCAAGGCAGAATGTTAGGCCAGGTGGCCGCCAGCCTTACTGAACCATTGCAGGACAACTCTATGTTGGTCAGAACAGACTTTTTAGCAAGTGATCCATGTGCAAAAGTCAGCACTTGGAGATGAAGGGCTTGTACTCCTTCTGGGAAAGCTCTGCACATCCCTGGGCTTTAATTTCCCAGGCTGATAAAAGGGATAATGACATCTAACGAGTTGAATACAAACATATGTGTCTGCATATATAAAAATTGTATGATTTGGATCAGTTACAGTCATACTAATATAAGAAATTATTTTTTTCCTTGGGAATTTTAGGCTGTGTTCTGCCACTGAACAAAGATGTAAAACAAGGTACTCACACTGCCCAGGCTCCTGCTTTTGCAGTTGCTTACAGCACCTGAATGACATGCTTGTCCTGTGTGGCTGCACCCAGAGGCACTCCATTCTTCCTACCAAAGGAGGGAGATGTTCCTAGAAGTAGGTGCCTCCTGCTGTAAAGTTCCTTAGATAATGTACAAAGGTAGCAGCAAGAACTTTATTGAGCAGGACATGAGACAAGGTACTGCAGGACTGATTATTCATTGCCCTGTCAGATGCCAGCAGCTGCACTAATTGGATGGCAACATCTTTAAATGATCTTTCACCTCAGAACTGAGCAGCAGGGAGTCTCTGTGTTCAGACATGCTGAAGGGCGTTCATTCTGGGCAGGACTCCGGTGTAAGTGCAGCTGAGGTGTTTGTTAGTTAATTAAATTTATTTGGAGCATGTAGAAAACACTTTGGAGTTGGCAAACAACAAAAAAAGGCACCTTCCTACAATTCTAACTTGTGTGCTTTATCTCTTCAGCCACTAATACCAAAGGGCACTTAGGTATCTATGGAACATTGTGAGATGGGAGCCTGTCATGGTGCATTACTGGTTACATATACATTGCCAGAGGATCCTAAGACTTGTGGAAATACTAGAACATTTAGGACCACCAAGCAAATCTCAGCCTGTTCAGTCAGTTGTTTCTATTGATTAGGTACCACACATTCCCAAACAGCACTTGCAAAACGATTTAGGCTGCCACTGGTAATAGCAGCACTTTGCAAGAAGAGAGTTAAGCAAAAGTTGAAATGAAGTTTTACTCCCTTAGTTGCTTTTCCTTTCTACCTGTTTAGAAAAAGAAGTCTGCTTGAAGCTAAACAAGAATTCACCTTCAGAAACCGCCGGCTCCCCTCAGCATACCTGTATCTCGCTGCAAAGTAAAGCTAATTCTTGAGTGACTTCTTGTCACCCCCTTGGAAGGGTGTAAAAATACACTTCATGCAGCAGTATCTAGATGGCACTGCCAAGTTCAGGACCACATTGTGCTCAGCACTATTTGCCAAACAAATAGGAATCGAGATGCTGTTCCCCACAGGGCCTGCTGTATATATAGACAAAGTCAAAGGGGATGAGGCAGTATTATCTCAGGCTTACAGCTGGGGGACTCCAATCCACAGGGATTATAGTATCTTGCCCAAGGTCACACACAGGAAATCTGTGGCAGAGCTGGGAAATTAAACAAGAGGTTCCCAGGCACGGGCACATACACCAGGCACAGGACAGTATCTAAAATGGAAATGTTTCAACCCACATCTGTACAGGTTTCACAAAGCTTCCAGGCTGCTCAGAAACTTCAGGAATGGCATCATTTGTGCATCGGTTACACCAACATTGTAACTAAGACATGTCTCTTTGTAAGTATAACCGTGTCCTTTCTGAACGAACACGTATAAAGTTGGAATGTTGGGTGTCTTACGCAATTCCCTATCACGTGCTGTGATTCCTAGAAAACCTACTTCCCATCGCAGTGCGTGGCTGCTGCATGTACTGCTGCCCTCTCGTGTGGGCCTGCTGGGAACTGCAGCGTTGGCACAGTCGAGAGGACATGATTATCTGGTGCCTGCCCCTGGCACAACCTTTCACCCCAGCCCTACAGCTAATGGACACTGTTGCCTTTCTCATTTGCTGTGTTGCTGTCTTCTCCATGCTCGTTTTGTACATAACACAAGCGACATGACAATGGAGAATCCAGGTCACAGTCTTGGCAGCCACACTGCAGATCTGCCCGGTCAAGGCAACACTTAAGACAACTTTGTAGCTAGAAAGCATAGTCAAAGGTCAGCTGGCGCTCTGGGGTTTCTCTTCAGTGTGCCAGGAGGGCCAGCTCCACCTCATCGATCAAAGTTCACCTCAGGCTGACTGGGACTGCTAAAGCCAAATCATCTGTTCTGGGCACATAACATTTCATGAGCAGCAGTTTGATACATGCAATAAAAGTTGTGACAGGTAGCAATTTAGGAGAAGCTCCACAGGCAACCACAAAGAAATTCCAGTTATTTCCCACTTAAAGGCTGGCCTGAATTTCATTTTAGCAATAGCTCCTGATGGTACTTCTGTGATACCATGTCACTGGCTCCAAACCTGGATGATTCACTTTCCATCACACTGGCAACGGAAGGGACCTCAGGGCAAATACAAATCAGGTTAAAGGTGTTTTACTTGGTCTATATCTCACTCCCTTTCTTCCACTACCCTCCCTTTTTTTGGTTGATTTTAATTTCTGTTTTAACCAGAAGCCCTCCTCTTTAAAATACCTAGGCAGGTAATTATTAGCACTCATTTGTGTTGTATTGGATAAGGTGGGTTTTTAAAGTACAGTTTCCAGAAGCCCAGCTGGAGCTCTTCTGAATACTTTTTCTTCAAACTTTTGCTCATTAAAAACAAATCATGGAAAACTTTTCTTCCCTACAACTTGACCCAGGACTGAATATTAGATCTTTTATTGGTAGACTTCTATTAAGTCTTCGAATTACCAACTATCTTTCTCTGTTTGCAGAGGGGTAGAACAAGACAAAGCATGTAGCTGAAACAATAAGCACAGTCTGGTATAGTGGTATTTCACCTCCATCAGCTTCCAGATGTCTGAACAGAAGCGTGATGACACTGTGATGACACTCTCTTTCTGCCAGAGATGGCAGAGATCCCTGTAGCCTTTCCACAGCCAGGGATTCAGATCCAAAAAGCCTCTAGAAATCAAACTTCAGATTGCACGGGGGGGAAACTCCAGGGCTGTCTGTGTGGCAGCAAGGAGGGAGGCACACAGAAGTGGCTTAAGGACACTGGCAGTGTCTGAGTTGCTCAGACAAGAAGTGAGGTTGCTCATGGAAGTTGATCAGCTCTTATTGCATCAGTTCCTTGTTACAATAGCAAATGCCAAAGAGGCTCCTTTCCAGTCAGCCCTGGACAGCACACAGAACTCACTGTGAAGGACAGAAAATAGTACACAGCATACCGACCTGGAAAAAGGGAACAGAATAGACCAACTGAGATTGTCTCCATCCAGTATTTCTGGAGAAAGTTAATGACGAAGCAGTGGCTGACCCAGAAAACACTCATTAACACTAGCTACAATATCAAAGGTAGCAAATGTATCATTTTCAAGCCAGGCAATAATGGGTACCATCGCTCATTGTGCCCTACTTCAGACACCAGACATCTTAGTTGAAACAATCATTAAAAATTTGTGTTATAAAGGAATACTACCTAGCAGTCACAGACGTGACAGGCAGAAGAATTCAGTACGGCTTCTGAACAAAATGGATCATTGATCTGGTCTGGTTTTGCAACTCATTAGTGGTCCAGTTACACTGAGCTAGTTAGTGCTGCAACAGCCACATACAAATACACTGCTTTGCTCTTTAAAGGCAAAGCAGAAGATCAGAACCATCAGCTGTAGCCCTGGCTTTGCTGAGCATGCTGGGAAACCTTAGTTATCACAAAAGCCAGCCAGCTGACTGGCACAGGAGCAGGAAAGGGCTTCTTTCAGGAGCACAGGATCTCCACAACTTCCACAGCCCTTACAACAGTGCCATGTGCTAGGGCTTCAGTGGAGTTCATGGCATCGTCTTATTGCCAGTCAACAGTGCCACTACTGTTAGCTCATTTCTCCTCATGTCTAATGAGATTAGGCTCCAGTTAGCTTAGGAAAATCCATTTGTTGGGATATTAAGAGTAAGGACTGCATTTGGATGGCTTAAATCACAAGTCTCCAGCTGTATCAAGTTCCCAGCCTTGATTAGCTCAAGTGATCTTAAGCAATCTTCACACCCTCTCTTGTCTCAGCACGGTAACTACACCTGAACCTGGCCTAAAAGGCCTTCTGCTCCTTGTTCAAAGATTAATTTCTTTCTGCTCCCTGAAGCATCAGGGCACCCTGCATTTGTTGTGGGACTGAATCTGTACATTCAGTTCTTCTCCCTGGTCACCTCCAAGTGAACCTCTGCCTCTTTGCTTTAGGCTACACTTTCCCAAGTCACTGACAAATCTGTCATTTCAGGGTTACTGTTAACCTTAATAACAGTTCCTTGGCTGAAAACAAGCTCCTCATCTCTCTTGCAGTGCCTATGCTTAATTGAGATTACAGCACACAGTAAAGGAGCTCTCCTGTCTGCCACAGAGGCCCCACACCAACCAGCTGTATGTCCCACACCCCAAGGAAATTGCCATTTAGGAGAGCTCCTGTGGCCTAATGCTCAACACAGGGCCATTTCTGGAACTGTTTCATCTGGACACACCAAGCTTGGCCTTGGTCCTGCCTTCAGGCCCCGTGTTCTCTGACAGAGTCCCAGCAGCTCTGTCACTAGACATGCGCAACATGAACAGTGCAATTCCAGCAAGCCATGAACTATAAAGACCCAAAGTTTCAGAGGGGAATTTATTGTATGGGAGCATATCCAATATTTTTTGTCAACCATTCATGAGAATAATAAAAAATAGAAGCTTTTTAAATGACAAAAAATATAGTTACATATAATACAGATTTTCATCTTGCATTGTAGCGGAGCAGTAATAAAATGCTCACTCGTGTTTTCACAGTTTGTGTTGCTTTTCTAGATTAAAGCATCAGCAACTCAAATGTTCCAGTCAGAACCCCTAGTTAGCAGTTTCATGGGATGATGGTGAGGGTGAACACTCTCAGCATTCTGACACACTTCACAGGTAGAGCAGGCACGCTTGATCCATTTCAGAACTACTAAAATTTTCAGAGGCACCAGCTACATTTGAGGCATCCTTGCTGCAACTGAAAGGGTTTTGTATCAGAACAAGTTTTTAGGCCTCGGTCAGAAACACATCTATGGAATACTCAAGAATGTGCTTAAATCCAATCTGGTTCAAAGGGCTCCGAGTTGATCCTTTGTGACCCCCTTGTTCTGCCCTCACAAGCACTGCACGTGGGCACGAAGCTCTAACCAGAACTTGATCACATGTGTAAAGTTCTTGCAAGACCACAAAGGATTTAACATTCTTCAGCACTCCACTTAGAGACCTAAAGGCATTCACTGCATGCATACATTTAGGTATTTACTACACACACACACAGCCTCCCAGTATTATTGCAATAATTCTTTGCTGGTAGAACAGCTCATAGACCAAGTTTCACTTACTTAGTTTTCTACAAACATAGAAGAAAAACACCTGAAGAGAACTACAACAGCTTTCAATCAGTCACTATATTGGCATTGAAAGCTTTATTTTGAAAACTTTAAGCAGCAATACTGAATAAATAGACAGAATGATTGTTTTGTCATCTCCATACAACTGATGGCCTTCATCCAAAACATTAAAATACTGTAGCAAATAGAATAAACATGCACATTTCAGTGTTCTAAAAAAAAAAAAAACAAACAAAAAAACCCCCCAAAAAATCAAATCAAACCAAAAAAACCAAAAAAACGAGGTGTAATATAAAAGTAACACTTTGACACTTTTTTTTTTTTAATACAGTACAGACCATTAGAGACTATTTTCTGAAAAAAAATATCTGAATATCTGAATAGTTTTGTTATTTACATGTATCATTAAGGCCCAATTCACTCAAGTTAATGCACATCAGGAATTTATATGCTTTAAGGTAACTCACTAAAAGTTACAAGATAGATGTTTCTTTGATCATACTCATATGATCCCAGTTCACTAAAATAATGCAACACTCTTCACGCTAAAAACAAGGCAATTGCTGCCCCAAGAGGAGATATTTATTTCATTAAAGGATCTTTTTCCCTCTTACCTCATATGTTTGCATACTGCTAATGCTAGTAGTGGTAATTCTCTTCTTCAAGAACTTCTCCCAACTTGCCAGGGTTTAGAAAAGCAAGCAATCTCCAAGTTAACATACAATTTCCAGAAGCAATTCAGGCACTTGGGAACCTAAGTCCCACTGAAAGATACTGGGAGCTGACTTTTCAGAGTGGGACTTGGGTTTCTCCCTTGCTCAGACATTTAGACTGTTCACCTCAGCCTTAACCTGCTGGCTTTTCAGATGGTCACCCCCCTCTTTTCCCCTAACAACATAACATCTCCAGCAAAAACAAACTGTATCCTCATGGATGAGAGAGGTAACACAGTTAATTTCCATTAGTAATAAATTACAGGAGTTCTCCATATAAATTCCCTGTGCACTGGAAAACAGTGCTTGTGTATTCAACTATTTTAATGCAAGCAAAAAACCCCGTTTTTATCATGCTGCCCAGTAAATAGTATGGCACTTATTAAAATTAGTATGTGTAGCTTCCTTTCTGCTAATGCCCCAGAAGTAGGTTTGGAACACTTCTGAAAATGGACTTTTTGTACAGTTGTAAAGAAAGAGTGAGTTTCCACAGTTGATCAGAAGCTAAACTCTAAACACTGTAGTATGAGGAATTTTTCTGTTACACATGGGTAAATTCACATTTAATGCAAGGGCATGCCATTTCTTTTTGGTTTATTTACAGAGAGGGTGAATATGCTACAGAACTTCAGCCTGGGTGAAATTCAATAAGCAAGAGGAGTGTGGTGGGGGCAGGGGAATTTGTCAGTGTCTCACAACTGGCAGGTCTGGATACCAAAGCCTCTCCCTGGCCACAGGAGTGGCCGAAGCTGCAAATGTTTTTCAGGTCACCTTGACATGTGCCAAAGCCCGGGCAAGGAGGGGCCACTCAGGGGTGCTGCAGTGGTCACTCCTGAGCCAGCTCCAGGCTGGCCCTTGTGTCCAACAGCTGCTGCAGTCAGCAGGTGCTACTTTTTAACTCAAATGGCAAATTCCTCCCTTGATTCTATTACAAAGCTGTAATTCAAGCCCTCCAAAGCTGTTCTTACTCTTCCTTTTAATCCTCCTCCCTCCACCTTATGGAGTAACCTGGCAGAAAAAGAGGGCAGGTTTTATGATGCAAGAGCCCAGTTCAGCTCAAACTGACATCTGTGGGAGATGGACCAGTCACAGAATATGACAAAAACATTAGGTGGGGTAAATATGCTGATCTGCCTTAAAAATACTTCATCACAGGACAAGACCGTCTCCCCCCACCCCCATGCAGCATAATTTGGGCCAGACTTTACAAGGTGCTGAGTGCCTCAGATCTCTAACATCAAGAGGTGCTGAAGATGCAAGATATCCACTGGAAAGGGCCATTTAATTTCTGTAAATTGAACCCAGAATGTAAGGCATATATGCTCAAGTACCTTGGACAGATATTGTCCCCAAACTATGTATATTTTACACTTTTTTAAATATATATATACACACATTCTTTCCTTTTTTTTTTAATACAAAGTTATGGGCACAGTAAACATGAGCACAGAATTGTGATAAACTAACAGTAAAATGGGTGAGCACTGCAAAGGTTCCTCAGGTAGGAATATCTCATTTTCCAGTTTGCTCACAAGGGAAGATGTGGGGGGAAAAAAAAAGACCTGATAAGTTAAACAGTAAAAATTCAGAGTCCATTTGGAAGGGTCCTTTTTATATTCACAGCCTTATCTGTTGCTGTTAGTCTAAATACAGCAGCATTTTTAGAATATATGATGCCATTAATAAGTGGAAAGGAAAAAAAATGCATTAAACACTCAAGAATCCTTCATCTTCTGCTATATCTTTTAAAACTTACATTTGTCAGGAAGCTCTTTTTTTAGAAAAGGAGACTTAACATTTATCTGCACATCAGTGAATCAACACAAGAGGATGCTAGGAGTTAAATATTTTTCTATGGCTAAAAGCTTGGAGTTTCCTAGCAGTGGTAAAATCCTGACCTTACCAAGGAGGACATCAGTTCAGTCGTTTTGCCACTGAGCCCAAGTTTTCAGCACTGCAGTGAGTGCCCTGCCACGTGCTCAGGGGATCTCCAAGGTGGGGATGATGCTGTGAGTTGCTGTTAGAACAGGAAATCCAAACCAGAGAAGGCCCATCCCTTCCCCAACTCATCCATGAGGCCAGCCCCCAATGTTTACAGAGTGTCCCACTGATGCCAATCCCTTTCTCCACAAACTTGGTGTCCTCTGCAGCAATCTCACTTCAAGGCCTGCAACCAACAAGCTATTTGGGAGTGGCTACTTTCTGCAGGAAAGCCTTTCTGTCTAATTCTTTCTTAGCTTTGACTGCATTAGAGCAACAGCAAGATGTGATAGTTCTCTTTTCATATGTTTTGTGAAAATGACCACCAAATGTGTGAATTTTCTGCTTGCAAGCTTTACATTCTGTAAGTGACTGTCTTTCAAAGGGACCAAATGTCTCCACCAGGGAGCTGAATGAAATCCTGGCCTCACTCCTATCAATAAGAACTCTGCTATTGACTTCATGGGACCCTGCCAGTTTTCTTCCCTTCACAAAACTTGAGTGGATTCTGGAAGGCTGGAAGAGGATACTCATTTGTGTTGTGTCTTTCTTCGCCTCCAACAGCAAGATTTGTTACAAAACAAGAACACTGTAATGGCTAGTGGAAAAAATAAAGTACAAAATCACACACAGTGAAAGCCTCCTACTCTCTTTTGGTAAGATATATGAAGACAACTTCTTACATTGTTCTTTTCTCAAAAGGCATATACAATGTGGCAAAATATTTCAAATATACATTCTATATAATAAAATATCATCTAACTAGTGCATCCTCAATCATATGCTGGAAATATTTTTACCAAGCCAAAGTTTAAAATCCATAAATCTTTTGAACACTAGGTGCTTCATTCAAGGCAGATACAACAGCAAGTAAATCCCACAAGCTCACTTTTCAAGCCTTAAAAGGTAGCAATGGATGGAAGATGACATATGATGACCCACGACAAAAATGAACACAGTTAGTGGTGAGAAACCACTGCAATGGTTCAGCACCCCTCAGAACTCTGCATTGCAGGTTGCTGTACTTGATCAGATGGGGGATGTTGGTACACACAAATTAAAGTCACCTTGTCAGACTGACACACAGCCATACGTGATAATTCACAAGTTAAAAATAAAAATATAAAAGGTCAACATTCACAGGTCCATTGATTAAAGGGAATAAATTAAACCTCAGATAAGTTGCATACACGGTTTCCTTCACCCTCAGTCTTCCATTTATGCCTATACAAAGAGCAGTACTTTCCCAAACACTTCTGAAGTGGCAAAAACAATGAGGATTTTTGCACTCAAGCTGTGTTGGCAGCAAGGTCATCCTTGCCAATTATGAATCGAGACAGTTCCTCTCTCTTTAGAATCAGTGCACAGGGTATGGCTCCAAGTGGTGTTGGAGAAAGAAGAAAAAATAACACGGTGGTGTAACAAAAAAACAAAACAAGAAAAACTTCTTCCATTCATCATTGGCAGAATAAAATAAAGTGTATCTTGTCCAGGGTACCTTGCTAGGTCCTCTCTAGAAGAGGTATGTACTGTCATACATAAATGCCCTCCGGGTTAAAACCAGATGACAGGGGGTTCTGTAGGATCCGAAGGTTACTGGGGAGTTGCCTCGAGGAGCCAGGGCGCTTCAGTGACCCAGACTGAAAGGTTGGCTCTGCATGAGAAAAAGGGCAATTAGAAAAGTCATCAGCAGGAGCGACCTCCATGGAGCACTTCTCCTCCTTCTGTATAATGCAACACAGAGAAACTAATTCCACATGTAACAAACTACTGAAGTGCCTGGCTAGGAAGTGAGGAGATCTAAGGTACACACTTCCTACTCATTTCAAAACAGAATGAAACCCACAGAAAATAATTATCCTCCCACGAGAAACATACACACAGACACACACACACACTTATGTGGTGATGTGCAGAAAGAGCTTGTACCTGTAATATAACAAAGTTTCAGCTTCCTGCTCACTTTGAAGAGTTCATACAAGTGCTGCATTTGAAGGCCTGGTTGTCTTTTCCTCTCTCCCCACCCCCTTACCTACCCAGTGTCTTTTGGTTACAAGTTTTCTGAGCAGAGGGACAGACCCAGCACAGGAGAATGCAGAGACAAAGAGCCCCTTGAAAGCAGAGTCTGGATAAAGTATGTGACTTTGCTGGTGCCGCAGCTCTGACGTGCATTCAAAACGCTCCCGTGGTTCTGCCCAGGAAATTCTGAATCCAGATGTGGGCACGTGCAAGGCTGCACTGATCTCACTGGGGGCAAAGTCAATTCGCACCCGCCGTAACAGCCATCTGTGCAGGACTTCTGCATGGCTGGCAGCCCAGCTGGATTAGCTCCTGTTCCCGTGCGGCTGCTGTCTGGGATTTCTTGGGATCCAGACACATTCCTTTTTCTGCTTTGACAACAGCCCCACCAGAAGAGGAAGAACCCAGATGAACAGCAATGTCAGATGTACAAGCACGTTCCGTGCTGGCAGCCAGCCACGGTGGCCACTCTTGAAAGCTGCAGGCTTAATTGGGTTGTTGATGGGACAAACGCATGCCCGGGCACAGTGGGAGAGAAGTTCTCCACATACTGCTCTTTATTTAGAGCCTGCAAAACCCTTGGAATGAAAAGAAGTACTCGACAATGCGCTCTCAGTGTTTTGCTAATGTCTCCGCTAAGGGAGCATTCACTTCACATAGGCGTGCCAGCATTAAGCGGCAGTAAAGGCACTGCCCGCCCCTTCTCCCTCCCTCCCTCTTCCGAGGGCTGCACCTCTCTCGAGCTCCACATGTGGGGCCTCCACCTCCACGGGGTCTGCCGGCAGCACCGTCACCTTGGTTCCCGTTTGCTGGATGAACTGCTGCAGGTTCACCTGGCGCAACTCCTTGGTCAGTTGCTCCAGTTCTTGTTCCCTATCCTGCCAGGAAACAAAACATCTGCTGAGCATATAAAGCAACATTTCATGAGCATATTTATGGGCAACTAATGATTGTCCTTTTGATGAGAAGGCCTCCAATTTTTAAAGCTCAACAGCAAATTGAAGACCTGAAAGGTATTTTAATCTTGTAATTTAAAAAGCA
The DNA here is from genome assembly GCA_020086605.1 of Lanius collurio. NCBI lineage: Eukaryota > Metazoa > Chordata > Aves > Passeriformes > Laniidae > Lanius > Lanius collurio. The sequence continues at coordinate 28,024,916 of JACBWW010000009.1, read as the reverse complement.
AGCCAACACTCACTAGCAGTTACTGGAATCACAGAACCCATTTGTGGTTGGAAAAGACCTCTGAGATCACCGAGTCCAAACCACGACCCTGGTTTTGTTTTTTTTTTAATGTATTTTATTTCTATATTGCTTCTTGGATGACTAGCAGATGTTTCTCATACTACCTAAGAAAAAACTTTGGCACATCAGTGAATAAAGGTAATAGTGTGAATACTGAAAAAATAACCAATTGAGTAGCAGTCTGGTACCAAGTCCTACTTCTTCTTGAAGTGTCCAGCATGGCTTGGACAGCTCATTTAATTCCTCTGATCTTAAAAGGAGTGTAATTTTTTTTTTTCTTTTCTTGTTCTTTGTGTTTTCTATTTAAAATTTTTGGACAGAACTTTCTCACTCGGCAAGGGTTTCGTGCACTGAAGCCAAAGCCTGGCTGGCTCACCACCCCTTCAAAGCACAGATGATCATTTAGGATCTTTCTCTGTACTTCTGTCACGATATGCAAAATTTACAGCTCTGATAGATTACAACAGTCTTAGACTATTATTATTCCCACACACAGTGGTTAAGCTGCTTTAGCAGATATATTTAGGTATGCAATAAAATATTTCTCTATTTCTGCCCCTCCAAAGCTCCATAATACAGAGCTCAGTTCATTTTCTTGTGGACGTACAGATTTCTGCATCTTTAGGTTTAGAACAAGACTAGAAGATCTGAATTTAATGGGAATTTCCCAAGAAGTGAAACCTCGACTATGAAAAGAACCAAGCTAGAAATATTTTGAACTCCATCACAGCCTCAGTAAATGTGACTGAGGATAGACAAAACACGTAAAGAGGACTTGAAGCTTCCCATCAGTGCAAATCCTTAAGCATAGCATGTCTGGAAACTTAGCATAGATGAACATGGCCAAAACTGCTTATGGTTTTCATCCATTTTGCTTTGGATCAAAAGATTACTTTTTTCCCCCTCATCATCTAGCAAGACCAGCTCATACTGACATGGTCCTAGGGCAGGAGTAAGGATACAAAAACCCTTTACATATTCACAGTGGAATCACCTTAATGCCACTGCAGCACAGCAGAATATACTAACTGCGAATTCCAGGAATCAGCAAGAACCACAACTCCAACTGATGTGTGGTGCCTTAGGACTATCTTACATGGCACATAAAAATCCCAGGAGCCCCAATCTTTCCTCCACCTCATCTGGCAAGCAGCTGGAGTTCCTTTATTCTTTCATGCTCTATCAAGTTCCAGGTGATATCATTAACTTTAGCAAGGAAACAGGGATTGGATTCTCTTTTGACACATGTGCCACAAATACCTGAGGTGTAGAGAAAAATAAAATCCTGAACACCAGCAAGTCAGCCAGAAAAAGAGGGATGCTGTTCTTTAAAACCAAAGCCCTGTAAGGTGGCAGGTACTTTACTTTAGCTCTGTATCTTCCCAGGTGCTGCTTTTGGACTGTTCTTTGTAATTCATCTCTTTTGGTGACAGACAAACCTCGAAAAGATCAGAAGTTTATCCTGAGAAAAGGCTACAGTGGTGCAAATTACTGCTTTTCTTCTCAGACAGTTTGAATGGGCAAGTTAAGCACAGGTGAAATGAAAACTGCCTGCTCTTCAAAAGAAACACCACAAACTGAAATGCAATTTGAAAATAAAAGCAACACATTCCCCCTTTTACCTCAATTCCCTTCAGAAACTTTCTTGTGTTGTCTTTCATGAGCTTCAAATTTGTATAAGAGAAATTAGTCACAGTTTCTGACTTTCTCTAGCCATGGATAAGAAGACAGTCTTACCTGTAATCGCTTGGTAGCTTGGCCCAAAGACCTTTCTACAGCTTTAATGCCATTTTCCAGTCTCAGACTCTGCTGGCCCTGAATATCAATTTCTCCCTTCACCTTCTCTATCTTTTCCTTGACCTCTTCTTCATTCACTTGGGACTCTTGAACTTCCCGCTGCAGCTTCTCTGCTTCAAGGCCACTCTCCATGTTGTGGATCTGAGACACGTAGTCCTTGAGCTTGCTCTCGCACTCCAGGATCCTCTGCCTCATCTCCTGCAGCTGCTCCGTCAGCTGCTTTTCATTCTCCTGTTCGATCTGCAGCTCATTTTCCCAGAACTCTTCCTCCTCAATCTCCACTTCGTTCCGTTTGATCTTCTGCTCCAGTTTGAGGATTTCTTCTTCCAGGCTGGCATTGTACTTTTGCTCCCAGTAGCGGATCTCGGCTTCGTTGGACTCCAGCTGCTTCTCGATGCACTGAAGCTTCTCCGTCTGGAGGTGGATCAATTTCTTCAGCTCATCCGCTGTTGTTTTACAGTTGTTGAGCACCTTTTGCTTGAACTCGGATTCCTTGCTCTTTCCGAAGATGTCCATTAACCCCTTGGCTCCGCCAGTGAAGGTGAGGGATTTCCTTTTTGGCTCCCTCCTCTTCATGGCCTTGTCCCCGGGCGGCCTCAGCTTGGCCAAGGGCGGCAAGCTCTGCCGGTACAGAGTCCTCTCGGGGATGCGCGCCACGCTGTCCGACGTGGGCCGCTCGCTCAGGGAGGGTCCGGTGCGCCGCAGGATCAGCTGCACATCGCTGGCGTACTGTCCCCACTTGTTGAGGGACACGATGGGGTTCTCGTGCGGCGCCAGGTGCCGCTCCGTGTCCCGCCACTTCTCGATGAGCGTGTAGCGCCCGGTGCGTCCTGCAAGGGAGCACAGCGTCAGCGCGGCCGCGGGGGGGCGCCACAGCGCCGCGCTCCGCCCGTGAGGGACAGGACCGGGACACCTCCCGCCCAGCCCAGCGCGGCTCCCCGTCCCCCACACGCTGTTTCAGCGCACCTGCCCCTGTCGTAGCACACGCTGCCTCACTTACGGTGCCCACACATCACCGAGTTCGCCTCTAAACCCTCCTCGCATAGGGCGGGAGCGGCAGCAGCGAGGAAGGACTGACACCGTGAGAACCGGCGGAACTGCACAACCCCGGGGCTGCCGGCAGGCTCGGAGGGATCGAGATTCATCGAATCGCACAATGGTTTGGATTAGAAAGGACCCAAAGCCCATCCAGTTCCAACCCCCTGCCACAGGCAGGGACACCTTCCATTATCCCAGGTTGCTCCAAGCCCCGTTCAGCCTGGCCTTGGACACTGCCAGGGATGGGGCAGCCACAGCTTCTCTGGGCAACCTGTGCCAGGGCCTCCCCACCCTCACAGGGAAGAATAGAGCCAGTGAGTGACCTGTCAGTGTTGGTAACCACTACATAAATACACCCAATATGAACCTCGAGACCAAGAAAATAAGAAAAGGAGTTCCAGCTCTTTCATACAGCCATGTAGAAACATCAGATGTGGAGGCAGTGTGTTTGCTGTTACACTTTCATCAACCAGAGGCAGCTGTTGATGACTGACAGAGTCTCAGTTCCCCTCTTGGTGCCCCCCAGTTCGCTCAGACACTGAGCCAGCCTAGGCCACAGCCTGTGATGCCCGTGGCAGCACTGCTGATGTGACAAACCTTCACTGAGGAGAGCACAGGGACAAGAGCAGCACAGGCTGCCTGAACTGCAAACAAGCCATCAGTCTCCCTGCACAAGCTGTAAGGCAGGGAGTAACTGGGGTAACCCAGTCCTCAGGAAGAAGCTCGAGTCCTTTCCTAAGTGTTAAAGTTTTTCTGAGTGCTCTACTAACAATACAATTTATGTTTGTGGTTTCATTTGTGCTGTTATCAAACACAAATTCAGCTCAGCAGTCTTCCTCCTCCAATACCCCTTGTGGGATATTTTTCTAAGCACTCCCACTACTCTAAAATACAGCATTTTCCCATTCCAGTCGAGTTTCCCCTATCAAAGTAACCTCACTTAAAAGCCACAACATTATTTACAAAAAGATGTGAAAGATCAACTGCTTTTAAAGCATTTGATGCTAATGAATTTCCGAACAGCTCCACAATTGCCATTAACCTTAAAAACATCATTAGCTACTTTAATGCATTACCTACATTCATTTTCATGGGAAATGATCATTCAAATGATTTATTGCACATAAAAGCCTAAAATACCTGTCATATATGCAACTACAGAGGGGAGGAGTTGGAAGAAATGTAGTTATCAGTGATAATGGATTTGATATGTTCTCTTACCTTATACTACCTGCCCAATCATCTCACTTTTCCCAAAAGGACAAAAATATCCTAATCTCAGGCTGGAGATCTGCCCCTGACCTCCAGTCGCAACACTCACATGGACTCCTCACTTCACATTTGTAGGAAGCAAGATGCAATGTGGTGATTAACACACTGTGTACCCCCTGTAAAATTGGACACTGCCTTCTAAAGAGCTTCCCAAGATACATCTACTGTGTTGGAAATGGTTCCTCTGCACTCACTTTCTCATAATTAGCTCCCAGTGCAAAGAATGAGAACAAAAATTGTCTGCAGAGGCACTGCCTGGAGAACAGGTGGCTTTGGCTCATGGCTCATGCCAGAGCGATTGGCTGGTCCAGTCAGAGACCAAAATGTCCAAGTTCACTTCCAAGTTAGGAGTGAGGGCTGAAAGATTTGACTGATGGAAGTCAGTGAAACAAGGCAGGCAGCATGAGAACAGCAATCCACCACCCTGAATGCCTTATAAATAAATGACTCTAGGTAGGCACTGGGGAGAAAAGAATGGGGAAAAAACCCCAAACCTGTCAGCATATTAACATGCTCGACCAATACTCTCAGAAAGAGGTTTAAGGCTTATTCTAATAAAGTTCTTCAAAATAAAGTCTATAAAGGTATATAAAATGAGAGACTTTTGCTAACTCATGATACTGCTCATTGATCCATGAAGATTTATAGTTTGTAGTAGGCATTGGTGTTGTAAAAGGAAAAATAAAACTAATACTGTTTGTCATAGCATACTAATGGTAAAATCTTGGAGAAGAAAAATTAAGTAAAAACATACCCCAGAACAAAAGCTGCACTTCACTGCTCTTTTGTAAATCTTAAAGGTTTCAGCTTGTAATCATGGTTGTGCTACCAATGTTCATGTTGTGTCAGAAAGAGTCACGTTCAAAGAAATCCTGAAATTGCAAACAGGAGTAGGTACCACCAGGGGAGCAAGCAGAGTGCAGCTTCTAGTCACTCTGCTATTAAATTAATAACTTAAATATAACAGGAGACAAAAGGAAAAAAAGGAAAATAAAAAAGAGGGGGGAGGAGAATAAAGCTCTAACAATCTTGACCAAAAGTGAATGAAAGAATTAAGCACAGACTTGCCAAGAACTATTTTCGTCTTAGCTTAGGGTTCCAAATGAACACACAGCCCTAAATAATGAACTCAGCACTCAAGAGCCACATAAAAGAAAGTGTTTTGTAGAGGTAATACTTGCACAGTTCAACAACCACACCTGGAGCTCAGGACTGCTCTAAAACAAAGCTGTTCTCTTCCGAGATCATTACCCAGGTCTAGTGCTCAGCCTGTGCATGACGCAGACTAACAATACCCAGACAACCACAACTGAGATGTTTGCCTGCATTAGAAAGGATTAATTCACAAATGAAAGGGTGAATGAGTTAATTCAGAACTAATGACAGAGTACTTCAGAACACAGGCGTCCCTGTAACAAACTGCTGGTTTTGATGTGCACCCACCACTGACAAGGAGAAAGCAGCTTGCTTGGGTTGTTGACGAGGAACAGTTCAACGCCTGCATGCTGCTTCTTGCCCTGTGTGTTGTCTGCAAGCTTCTGGACACAAAAAGCACCAGGCAGAACTCAGTCCAGCCTCATTCATGCAACCTTATTATTGTAAAAATTAAGTTACAGTCACATTCAGGTAATGGCCATGTATCAGCAATGTATGGCATTCCTGAAATTACAGCATGTTTCTCCCAGATGAATATTATACTGAATCACACCCAGAATTTTGTGGTATCACCAGGGAAGGTTCAGTGACCAGTTCAGTAGTGAATCCCCCTACAACTTCTGAAATAAAATTTTTCTTTAATTGCAACTAGAACATATTAGATTTTTTTTTTAATACTTCTATCAAACTCTTGTGTTGATGGTGATTGATGGTAGAGAAAACCATCCAGACAGGCCCTAAAAGCACCAACAGTGCTGTGTTCTGAGCAGGAATTCAAGGGCTGGAGAAAGCACAGAACATCTGCACCCTATTTCAGGTCCAGCTACTTCAGGAGCAGCAGGGGAAAGGGCAGTTCTGCCCCTCTCTGCTGAGACCCCCCCTGCAGGGCTGCATCCAGCCCTGGGCCCAGCACAGGAAGGACAGGGAGCTGCTGGAGCCAGGCCAGAGCAGGGACACCAAGGGGAGCAGAGGGATGGAGCAGCTCTGCTGTGAGCCAAGGCTGAGGGAGTCGGGATTGTTCAGCCTGGAGAAGGGAAGGCTTTGAGGTGACCTCATTGTGTCTTTGTAGTGCCTGAAGGGAGTCCACAGGAAAGATGGGGAGAGACTCTTGACAAGGGCCTGGAGTGACAGGACAAGGGGCAATGGCTTCACACTGACAGAGAGCAGGTTTAGATTGGATAGGAGGAAGAAATTCTTCCCTGTGAGGGTGGTGAGGCCCTGGCACAGGTTGCCCAGAGAAGCTGTGGCTGCCTCATCCCTGGCTGTCCAAGGCCAGATGGGGCTTAGAGCAATCTGGGATAATGGAAGGTGTCCCTGCCTCTGGCAGGGGCCTGGGATGGGTCCCTTCCAACCCAGGCCATTCTGTAATTCTGTGATTACTACATAGTCCCCAGAAGGGGGATCCTACATGTACCATATGATATTAGCACCTCAAAACAATCCCAAGAACTTGTATCTGTTTCACAGGACAGCAAATGACATGCAGTAACAGAAGCAGATACATATTTACATACCTAAAACACACTGAATCTGCACAAAGGGCAGTGTCAAGGTTAACAGGTTAATTTTCTATCTACAGCTCCCCAAGCACACAAACATACCACATATTCTATTAATACAGGAACACCTTCAAAAGAATAATTTATTTTCCAAATTGAGAATGACATCAAAAAAAAGAAATATATGGACTCCAGAATGCTGATGTTCTGATAGCCTGCAAGTATCTGTCAAGAGTGGTTTGAACCTGGTTCCAATACCGTGACATTAAATGACAAACTGCACTCAGTGTCTTGATCTGGCTCTGCTGCACAGCCAAACACAACCTCTGGACCCAAGTGTCCATGCCATGTGCCCAGCCACTGTAGTCTTAGATTGAGATTGATGTCCTTTGCTAATTTAAACACAGATTCCATCACAATGAATGGTGATTAAACTAATGAAATATAGGTACAAGGTAATGAACACTTTTTTTAGAGTCTCAAGAGACAGATTTTTAAATTATATTCCATGAAGGGTAGTAGGACTCATACACCATTACTCACTTTATGCCCCTTTATATGCTTTAATATTTGCAGCTGAAACAGTAGACAGAGCAACTATTTCTGCTGCCAAAAGTGAAAACGAAACTCCAAAGGAAAGCAGCAGTAGCAACACTCTTGGCAGGACTGTAACCTGAGAGGTCATCAATTCCCCTTTTTCAGGATAGAAATGATTCATCCCATTAACTCCCACCAAAAAGTCCATCCTCCTCTACATTTTTTTGCTATACAGGTAGTATTATACACCATGAAGAAATGTATCTGTGCCTTATCTTTCCCATCAGGCTACAAAGGTTTATGCCAAGCACCAAGCAAGATCCATCTTTCCATTAAGTGTCTCCCCTGCTTCAGAGTCAGGACCTACAGCAGTGAGTCAGTACAAGCAGGTGACTCACTGCCCTGGTCTCACATCATTTCTGGGAAAAGTGGTGGGATGAGCAGTCTTAAACACAAGAGTACCTCTCCTTCCCTAGGGAAGGGGCTGGGGTGGGCAGGAGTAGGTCTTTGTCACCAGAGGTCATAGAATCATTCAGGCTGGAAAAGGCCTTCAAGATCATCAAGTCCAAGCTGTGCCCGATGCCCACCTTGTCACTCAGCCCAGAGCACCGAGTACCACATCCAGTCATTCCCTGGACACCTCCAGGGATAGGGACTCCAGACCTCCCCGGGCAGCCCCTTCCAGTGCTTAACAACCCCTTCCATGAAGAAATTCTTGCTGATGTCCAACCTGAACCTCCCCTAGCACAGCTTGAGGCTGTTCCTCTTGTTCTGTCCCTTGTTCCCTGGGAGCAGAGCCTGAGTTCCCATGGCTGCACCCTCCTGTCAGGGAGCTGTGGAGGGAGAGCCAGAAGGTCCCCACCCCGAGCCTCCCCTTCTGCAGGCTGAGCCTCCCCAGCTCCTTTAGCAGTTCCCCACAGGACTTGCTCTCAAACCCTTCAATGCAGTCTTGCTCACAGTTTCTCCTCTTTCCCTGAGATGACCAGGATGCACTCAGTGCCAGGGAAGTTCCCTGGCAGGCACATTCCTAGCTCCCATTTTCCCCAGGTCCCATGACCTCTGCTGCACAGCAGCTGTGCCAAGAGCCTGCCCTGCAAGGTGGCACTCTAGACAGTCTTAGAAAAAAAAAGGGGGGGAAAAAAGAAACTCAGCACCTAATACAGAAGTTTTGAAACAGCTAAACTGAAAGGGGAGGTGTAATAGTCTCACTCTTAAGCTGAATCAGAATGAACACCCCAGACTTATCACAGTGCATAATAAGAATAAACACACTGTCCCCTGTCTGCACACAGGTTTCCATGGAGGTAAAGCCAGACCTGCCAACACTTGGCTCAAGCCAAACCCCAGACTGCCCAGAGAACTGAAAACTGCACACCCTCCACAACATGGATATAGCTTTCTGACCCACTTGGTTTTCCAGAGACAGCCTTCCAGCCCCAGGCCATCTTCCTTAACAAGGCAATGCAAAGAAAAATTATCTGCATGTGGGTAAAATCTTCTAAGAACTCTTAATATGTGGAACACATGGGTGAAAATTCTCTGCCTTACCAAAGGGACAACAGCATTATCTCCTGAATCTTTAACAGCACTGATAGAAAAGTAATTGCTGGCAATTTTAATCAACACAGGATGATTTGAACCCAATATCTTTGAAATATGAAGCTGACATTTCATTCATTATGTGATACTTAAGTTAACATCCATAGCAATATAAAAAAAATACCATTCTGGCTACCTGAGAACTCATTAAATAACCAAGATGAAGAGAAAAAAAAAAAAAAACCTTCAAAATAGAGGCTGGAGTTTGCCTTACTCAGACTTCTTAACTCGTGCTATATTTTGCATCCACAGGTACGAAATACAAAAAAAATAAAGAATCAGAGGAGTCCAGTCCTAGGAAGAAATACCCATAGAGATATACAGTCTTCACTGAAGGTCTGCTGTGTTCTCCAGGCACAGCCATCTCTCCATGTCTTTACCAGGACTGAAGCCTTAGTTCATTACTATTATCCTTGCTCTCAAAAAAATAGTGTGCAGGAGTTTATCACAGCCTGATAGAAAAAAGCTCTTAGAGTTATCACTTCATAATTCCAATGGCCTTTTGTCCAAGCACCCTGAGGTACCACACTTATCTTAGAACTGTGTCCTGAACAGGTGAAATAATGGGGAAGTTTGGCTGAGGTCACACAGCAAGACAGCCAACAGCCCAGGTCCCTCTCAGTGAGGTTGCTGTCACCAGATTTCTGAACCAGAAAGTTTATATGATGACACCAAGGGATCACCACGGAGCGCAGATTTCTTGTACTTACCCTCTTAATGTCACTATTTGAAGTGGCAGACAATGAACTCTTGGGGTTGAAAGAGCACAAGTTTTAAGCAGATCCTTAGCAGGGACACCTTCCACTGTCCCAGGGTGCTCAGAGCCCTGTCCAACCTGGCCTTGAACAGTTCCAGGGATGGGGCAGCCACAGCTTCTCTGGGCAACCTGTGCCAGGGCCTCACCACCCTCACGGGGAAGAATTTCTTCCTCCTATCCAATCTAAACCTGCTCTCTGTCAGTGTGAAGCCATTGCCCCTTGTCCCATCACTATATGGTTTTGTAAAAGAAGTTGTTTGATCTTTCCAGATACAGCTTTGGCTGAGCCTTACAATGCTCTAACACGTTTGAGACAGCATTGACACTTTAATAAATACCCTTATCTTTGAGGAAAAATACCCAACTGTAATAATAATAATATTAAAAAAAACCCCAACCAACCAAAAAAAAAGAAAAAAACCACTGATGGCTCCATTTGTTTAATTTTTAAAAGAGACGGCTGTACTTCTTGTTCAGTGAAGTGCTGCTCATATTTTCCAGCCAGAAGCACCAAAATCCACAGCACTTACTTAAAGCAAGTCTGCCAATTTAATTATTTGCCACAGAAAACTACAGAGAGGATGGCAGGTTTCTTTCAGTAAGAAAGTCAAGTTTCACGTCTCTAGGCTGAAATATTCTCTTTTTAGGAAACGAACATGCCATTCTGAGTAGAGGAGATGTGTTCTAGGCTCCAGGGGTAAAAGAAATCACAACAAATGCAGTAAAAATCCTCATGGGGGCTGGAAGTGGGAGAGCAGCACTTCTGAAAGAACAGAACAAGTGCATTTGTGACTGCACTGTTTGTCGCTACATTCCTTTGAAAGATTTTTTTATTTTTCGTATTTGAATGGAAAACAATCAGAAAAGCCAATTTTTTAAAAAATAAAAATATCTATAGTTAACCTACATTTGCCTAAACCAGCGGCTAAAATTATTAGCTCACTTTTTTTAGGATATCACCTGCTTTTCCCCTCAGCACTACAATGATTTTTTGAGAGGAGTCACTACACTCACACACACTCAAAACAGACCTTTGGCTAGATTCATCAACCATCTCATCACACACAAAATTTAAAAGTATCAACAACTCTCTTTTTACTTTTTTTCAGTTGCCCAAATTATGAAGAGTAATCAAAATGACCAAGCAATATTTATATGAAGTCATTCTGGTTTTCACAGAATGCAGAGAAAACTAAGTGGAGAATTTGCTGTCAAATGCACATTTTTAAAAGAGACATGGATGAATCTTGGAAAAGCTCATCTCTCCTGGAAAAAATATTTTTAAAACAAGACTCATGGTTCTCTATTTAAACTGTGTGCTGATGTGTACTTTTGTTTTGGTGTGGGCTTAGTTTCTCATGTTGAAACAATCACTTCTCAAAGATTTGGGTTTTTAATACAAATTAAAAACCCAAATCTTCCTTGTCACTTGCAAACAGCTTGAGTTAAAAAGAAAATAAAGCAGACCTAGATAAAACTCATAAAAAGTAGCATCAAGTGTTCTTCAAGATCCCAGTGAGAGATGATTTCACCCTCTGGAAACTTGTAACTGAATAGTTTTATGTCTGTCTTGAATAGAATTCCAGCAACCTGTCCTCCAGCTAAGGTAATTCCAGCTAAGTTAGAGATACAGACAATTTGACAATTTTAGTATCCAAAGCTATATTCAACTGATAATACTCTTGCTTGCATTCAAAAAATTGAAAACACACATTTTTTAAAATAAGCTTTGTTGGGACACCAAAAGAGACAACTCTCCCTTCTTTTTCTGTTTCAAAGAATGACCGGAGTTTTGAGATTGAATTCAAACCCTTTAACTTCAATCTAAACAATAAAAAACACTACAACCAACCAAAAAAAACCCTAAAATTCTTACTTTGGGTAGAGCAATTTCCAATTCTGCAGCGATCAAGAGATGGGCAGCAGGGGAAGGAGCATGCAGTACAAGAACAGGTAACACAAATGTTACTCATCAGGAGTACAGCCCCAGAGAAAGACTTTTCCTGAAAGAGCTCCAATTTCTAAGGAATCAAGGAGTGTTAGCCAGAGAAGTTAAGGGATAGAATGCCATGGCCAAAGGATTAGACACTGGATATGGGACAGAACCTCTTACAAAGGCTCAGAGCCCAGTATAACTTGATTTTTTTATGCTAAAATAGCCCTAGGAACATAAAAAAGAAAACTAAAATAACCCAAGGAACTTTTGTATCCTGAAGTTGTTATTGAATTTCCATGACATGGGGGAAGAGTTGGAAAGTGCATGGATGGAAACCTTTTTGTTGTTTTTATCACAGCAGGAAAGCAGGAGACAAGGCCCTGCATTTGATCAAGTGGGAGCAAAAGGAACTTTTTGAAATACAAGAAATTCCATTTACGGACAACACACTGTGACTGCCAGGGGGAGGGAACACTGCTACAGTGAGGTCTCCACACTTGTGCACATTCAGAACCCAATTGTCCCTGGTCCTGAGCAACCTGCTCTGCCTGGCCCTGCTTTGTGCAGCAGAGTTGGACTGGATACTGTCCAAAGGTGCTTTCTAACCACAGCTCTAAAATAATTTTGATTTTCCTATTTTTGAAACACAGGGCTTTATTTTTCACATGTCTATAATACAGACACCTTCATTTGCCCATAAGAAGCTTCTTAACCACGGATGTTTTAAACCAGGTATCTTTGGCTTGTGCTTTCCTCAGTGGACATAGCTGTAAATAAAAAGCCAGTTTGCAAATATTCCAGACATTGCACTTCAAGAAAGTAATATACTTCTTGCAGTTCACATTTCAGGCTCAGTGAAGAAGACTGTGTTGTGTGTGTTGTATGCTTTAAGTCAAGGACTTAGTAATAAACTGTAAGGCACAATAAAACAAAAGGAGCATCTCACAAACTTGACAGACAGACAAAATAATCCTGAGTGCAGCCAAGTTATGTGACTGCTGAAGGAGCCAGACTGCAAAGTGGAAAATCCATCAGAGCCAAGAGAGAGGGAAGCCAACTAAGACTGGCTGCTTTCCACCACCAAATGTCAGGTGAGAGCTAGAGGGATCCATTTTCATAGATTCCCATTCAAATTCGAGTGACAATTACTCCTGGTAAGCTGGGACCTACAGCCAAATCGTAGGGGCAGCCAGATGGTTCTGTCCTGATGAATGGCCTGACCAGAGGGCCGGGAAAGACACACAGGTATAATTCATATGGTGTTTGATACTGTCCTAGCTGCCCCAGTGAGGGAGGAATTGTTCTGGGGTTTTTCTAGACAGGGTATTTCCTTTGGGAAGGAATTTCCAAAGGATTATCTTGATTTGGCTCTGGTTGCAGAAGAAATTTATCTCAGCATGGAAGCAGAGTCGCCTGTCCTAGACAAACTGGTGATGTGTTACAGAAAAGGAAGTCTGCAGAGCTGACAAAACCTCTGTGTGTTTCCAAGGCTGAAGGAGTTTTTACAGTGTTCGGGCTAATAACTAAGGATACAGAAAAAAACCCAGGGAGAAATTACACAGGACATTAAATTACTGTGTAGAACTGGGAGTCTGACATTTCTGTGGGAGAAGGCAAAGGAAACAGAATGAAAGAGATATTGAAAGCAAAGAGAGGAACTAAAGTATCACAACCACTTTATTATTTCTAAGCATGTATCACAATCATGACTAGAAAATGATCATGCTAGCAGAATTGTTACTCAAAAAACCTGCAGGTAGAAAATTATATGGAAGCAATTAATGAACCAATTACCATTAAAACAAAAAGCTGCAACTAACACAACCAGTAAGAAAACATTTAACAGTTTAACATCAACTACAAGACTTGAGAGACAAACTGACTTCCTACAATTTTAACATGAAGCTTTAGAAGGTATTTGATGCATAAAGATAAGCACATGCTAGCATTTTGTTCAATCCTCCTAAACTATAAAATAAAAAGTGCCAGTCTTCCACTCCATCAGATAAAAGTAGATGGAAACGATGTTTAGGAGTTTAATGATTAAATAAATTAACATCAGAATTTCAGACAAATTGACTATGTGCTTACAGGTAGAATACTTCATTGACATTCATAGGCTTAACTTGTTTTTTATTAGAAAATTATTATTTTCAAATTGAGAAAGACTTTAATACAATCTTGCAAAACTGCTGGCATACTGAAAAATGCAACAGCTCACCTATAAACTATTAATTTTAGGTAAAACATAGGTTTTAATGCCTAAATTTAAATAGTATGCAAATCCACTCAAAACATTTTAGCAAAGAATAAGTATCAGCATAGGAAATACTGAAGGGATGAGGTTGAGGCTTATTCAGGATGCCCCTAATCACTGAGAAAGATCTGACAAGACTTTCCTGTGGTGGAGCATCAAAGATTTTATTTTTTTTCTTCTACACTGTTCAGCAAAGGGCTAACAGTGTAGACTTCCAAGTTACCCTTTCATGAGCAGTGAGTTATGTGGCATGCAGGAGCAAGAGACCCTGAAGGATCTACTTCATTGATCTATACTATTCCCAGTACAGCTAACGATACTTAAAATGGGTATAATTTCAATGAACATCATTAGGATGTGAAAGCCAACCAATTATATTGCACTGCTTTTATATTTTCTTTGGTACTCAGAATATTGACAGTTTAGCACCCTCCTTAGTCAAGGCTGTACTTACAACCACCATAATTATTATTACTTGGAGAATAGATTTTTATTGAAGGAAAGTTTCTAGATTTCAAAATGTTTCTTTTCTGTCTTTTCAATCTCTCTCTGGCAGGTGAAAAATCCAAGGCTACAAGTTTACACTGCAAGATTATCCGCTGTGCATTGCATTTTCTGCTCTGCTGGTACCCAGTGCTCCCCCACCTCCCCTGGGTTTAGCTCCACAAAAAAAGCATCGCCCCACTTCCCACCCAGCAGTACTCACCAATAGCCTGAGCAAGGGCTATTACAACTTCCTGGCATGTTGTGACTTCGGTGACCCCACACACAATTCTCTGCACTCCATCCACCCATACTTTGAGCTCCATGGTTCACCAGATCATCCAAGAGCCATGAATGCAAATCAGTCAAGTCATTCTTGCAGCTGCACCACAGACAATGCAGCCGACTTCCTGCAGCAGCTGGAACAGAGAAAAATCCTGGTGTTTAGAGCAAGGAACCACCAATTTGAAAAGTTGACTATTTCACCTTGACATCTATCAGGTAGGAGAGCCAACACAGCCTCCTTTTTTTAAAAAGAACATCAGGAACCAAACATCCACACATTTTGCGGGTAGAGTGGCTGGAAAGTGCCCAGCAGAAAAGGACCAGTGGGTGCTGGTCAACAGCAGCTGAACATGAGCCCAACTGTGCCCAGCTGGGCAAGAAGGCCAATGGCACCTGGCCTGGGTCAGCAATGGTGTGGCCAGCAGGACCAGGGCAGTGACTGTCCCCCTGTCATGGGCACTGGTGAGGCACACCTCAAATCCTGAGTCCAGTTCTGGGCCTGTCACATGAGGAAGGACATGGAAGGGCTGGAACATGTCCAAGGAAGGGAATGGAGCTGGGGAAGTCTTGATGAGGAGTGGCTGAGGGAGCTCAGTCTGGAGAAAAGGAGGCTCAGGAGGTCCTTCTGGCTCTGCACAACTCCCTGACAGGAGGGCACAGCCAGGGGAACTCAGGCTCTGCTCCCAGCGAACAAGGGACAGGATGAGAGGGAACGGCCTCAGGCCGTGCCAGGGGAGGCTCAGGTCAGACATCAGGAGGAACTTCTCCATGGAAAGGATGTCCAGGCCTTGGCAGGGGCTGCCCAGGGAGGTTTGGAGCCCCCATCCCTGGAGGTGTCCAAGAAAGGCCTGGATGTGGCACTCGGTGCTCTGGGACGGGGTGACAGGGAGGAGGTCAGCCAAAGGTTGGGCTCAATGATTTTGAAGATCTTGTCCAACCTCATTAATTTTATGATTCCATTCTAGGATCTCATACTTTAATAACGTATACCTCTTCTGCAGACATAAACTGTAATGAAACTTTGGGTACTTCCTAAAATTTTACAAGTTGCTACAAAAAGAACACTCAGAGAAATAGCACTAAATAAACAACTCCAGAGTAAACTCATAACAGTTTCCAGTAACAGGTGCCCCTATTCCTTTATATGCTGCCTGGATGTCTCCAGGGACTGGTTAAGGATGCTTTTGGTGTTTGTTCAATAATTTCTAGCAGGTGAGGCTGTAGAAAAACAAGGGGGAAACACTTTTAATTACAGCCATCCAAAAGAGTCCAACTTTTGTCTCCCTGCAGAAGCAGCTGAAGGTTCCTATTCCCAACACACCTGTGCATCTTGTACCAGAAACCAGAGCGAGCAGACAGATTGCTTCTCTCTCCCTCTAAAACGAGGAGATGCATTAGGGAAAGTGTTGTAGGGGTGCCTTAACTCCCACCAGCACTGTGCTGGTTCTGTGAGGAAACAGATATTTTCTAATGTCTTTTCCTAGGTTTTTCCATAGGCACTGCAGTGATACTAAACAAAAATATTTCAAAGTAAACCCCCCACAAATTGTCTTCAAAAGATAGAGCCTTCCCTCAAAAATGAAACAAAAAACCAAACCCCCAATAATAATGATTAAGTCTTAAAAAACCCCAGGAACTAACAAGAAAGCAAACACTCAAAAACCACCTACAAACCAACCAGCAACAAAAATCCAAAACCAAATAAAGAAAACCTAATCAGACAGCTGGGCTACTGAAGCAGATAGAGGGAAAACAAACTGTGATAATATAAGAAGCTCATGTACTCAGATAATACCATATGGATAAAGTCATAAAACCAAAGACAATATTTTTGAAGAATTAAGTACTAGGAAAATGCATAACACAGGGATGGAATGAAAGAAATCTGAAAATTACTTAGGGGACATTAGTGAAGACAGGCAGGGTAGGCTTACACAAGAAACATGGAACCTGATGATGCTGATGGATTGAACAGAACTGCACATGGAGGCAGAAATGGTGCAGAGAACACTACACAAATACTTAGTGCTGTTCACACTTACTGTCTCACCAGAGCTGTTTTCACCTGGGGAAGTGAACATCTCTTCCTGCAGCTAAAAGATGCACCAGTGCAGCCCCAAGCTAGAGAGGGAAAGAGACTTTCCATCTACAACCAAACAGTTCATCCAGCAGCTGACAAATACTGGCACATGATGCAGAGGACACTTGGAAGTTCCTCACCTGACAGGCTGAGGCAGCAACAACCTCAGGGCCTGTTAGAGCCACAGGGGTCCCACCACATTGACAGGACAAGCTTTAGCAGAGAAGCACCAAGCAGTAAAGTCAGGCCAGCAGACATCCCCAAAAGCCCTGCCCAAACCTACTTGTTCAGAAGCATAAAATTTATAAAAGTATATAAAATTTGTAAGTAAAACCAGATCTCAGACTTGCACATTCAGTAGAAAAGTGATCGCTTTTAAGAATATCAATGTATACAGAAATAGTCTTCTGAGACATGAACAAGCACCTGAAAATCCAAAGAGGTTTTCATAAACATTTTCCAACATAAAGCTAGGTAATTCAAAGAAAACTTCTATCTGCACAAGCATTAACTGTGTACAAACACAGGAACACTTCAGTCAGGTTAACATCATTTTAATGCACCAATAAACTAAGGAGAAGAAAATCTTTTACCAGCCTGTAACATAGCAGTGACTAAGAAAACACCTCACAGACCCCAGTAGTGACCTCTGATATTTATTCTTGGACCAGTTGTCTTCACAAATAAACAGACCTCACATTCCAAGCCCAGCTGTAAGGAACTTTATTAATTAACTTAATAACTTGCTGAGAGTTGAACAGTTCAGATTTCCTGGCACTGACCAAGCCATCTCTCCATGTGACAACGCACACGTCAGCAAAGCATCCAACAGCTCTAATTGTTTTTCTGTCTGTCAACATCCAAAGTATTATCTTAATTTAGCAAGCCAGCAAATGCCTTTTTTTCCCCCTGTCAGCACACAATGTACAGTCTTGTGCTCGGTGCAGATCAGGTTTGGTCATTTGTTTTCCTACAGTCCATCTTTAAAAAAAGAAAAGACTAAAGAGAGGCATCATATAGTAAGGAAATATTTGCTAACACTTCCAACTTGAAGGAAAGCATTCACCAAAGCTGCAAATGATCTGAACAAAGTACCTTTGAAACAGTTCAAGATCAGGGGAAACATTCCCATTCATTTCTTACAGGACTAATAGTTTTAATAGACTAAATAAGATAAAGAATTTGCAGTACATGTGTCCCTCCAACCAACAGGCAGGGCTGAATTAAAGGAGTATGTTAATAAGAGGGCTGCCCAGGTGGAGTCCCCATCTCTGGAGGTGTTCAAGGAACAACTGGACATGGTACTTAGTGCTCTGGTTTAGTTGACAATATGGGGATCAATCACATGTTGGACTCAATGATCTTGTAGGTCTTTTCCTCCATGGATTCTGTGATTCCATGTGCCCCACAAATGCTCACAGGATTCCCTTGGGGACCTGCCACTAAGAACATACGCTCACATCAGAAATGTAAGATCTCTGTGTTGAAATCACTGTGTCTCATTAGAGTTTCTAAGCCAAGCTCAACTGTAGTAAATTAAAAAAAAAAAAAAAAAAAATCTATGATTGGTTTGGTTTCTAGGATTGTGCAGTGTAAGTTCACTGAGAGGTCTGAAAACCAGAAAATCTTCTGGCCATGTGGTTATCTCTGCTTCCCAAATATAACTCTGTAGCACCTTTTTATTAGCCTTTGGTTTTCCTTCATAGGTATTCAGCTCTTTATTCCTTGTTAGTTAAGTTTCATACCAGTAGAAGCTGATTTGTCTCCCCACTGAGGGTCACCTGACAGCCCCAAATACATTTTTTGACCTGAAATCTGTGTCCAGAATGAACATTGTGCTTTTATGTTTGAATAGGCAAAATAATCCTTACCTCTAACACTGTGCAAATTTCTTTCTGAAGCCAATGGAAGGGTTGGAGAAAAAAAAAATATCACTTGAGGTTTCTTAATCCCTTCTTAAGTTCAAAACCAGTTCACCTTATGCATAACTTATTTCAGCAATGACTGGGAATAGGAATGCAAAACTAATTTACTGAGAGGCACACAAGCCAAAGCACGCCTGTGATCACAGCTTTTCCCCAGTTTGTCAGCCATCAGCTCCACAGCCACATGTAGTTCTGCTTGGACCAAGCAGTGGAAATCTGGCATTCCATAGCTACTTCCTTCCCCCACTTCTCCATTACCTTGCCTGAAGTCTCCTCAATTACCTTGTTTACCATGCATTAAGCATTTTCTCTAAATTTCCCTCTTATCCTAATTGGCTGATGGTATCTTACTCTTTCAGATAGTTGTTAAGTATAAAAAAAAATCCAGCATATATATATGTATGTACATATATGCACACACAAATATATATATTGCATGCATATATCTCTATATGTGCAACTATTTAGCTAGCTCTCCACAACTCGTTTCCAAAATATAGAAAAGGCTGAAGCTTCACAAAAGACAAGCAGATCAGACTAAATGCAAAGTACTTTTATAGCATTTAAGAAAAAATTATATTCCACACAGATGTTTGCAGAACACCTTGCTAAAAGCATTGTCTTGAGGAAACCCAAGAGCTAAAATCAAGATGCCAATTTCACCTAATTTCTAATTTTTAGAAGGTCACACCGCCTGAAAGCATCATGCACTTCAAATCAGGGCTAAAATGTTGCTGCAGCAGAATTTTGACCAACAAGTTCAGTGACTTTCTGTAGCCCCAGCAAGTCACCAGTATGTTGTCTAGTACACTAAAAAGTCAGGGTGCTTTCATTTGTAATTAGCAATAACCAGGCATCATTTGGAGTTTGGCATTTACCCTTTATTTTTTATTCCCTGTGCACTATGGCCAAGTTGTGCTCCTTGTTTTTCCCTATTATGACACCAGGTAGGGCCCTGGACAAACAGGCAGCTTGTTCCACCCACGCTGTAAGCCATTAACAAGAATAATTAGTTGTTGCGAGTAAGGCTTGATTCGAATACCAAACAAAGGAGCCCAAATAAGCCAGTCCAGCTACCCAGAAAGAGCTTACAAACCATTCAGAAGAGCATGAACATGGATGCATTTAGATCTTCCCTACCAGAAGAATCCTGGTATGGAGCCAAGTAACATTTTCCTGATAAAGATAACTGCAAATACAGAATTGGCCACTGGAAATAAGCTCCCTAGCATTTACCAAAAGGCCTCCTCCCTTAGACTGAGGAAGAAGAAATATCTTACAAGATATGCAGCCTCCCATCAGTAAATGGGCAAAAATATTTCATGGTAGGGTCAAGTCAAAAGTATCAAGTGGAAGTCTTCTGCAGGCAAAACTTTTATCCTTTATCAGAAAGGAACAGACTGTGGATCTGAAATAAGCCTATGACTTTCTTTGAAAATAAAACTGTTTTCACAGAGGTAGCATCCAGGTTTTTTTTGTGGGACTAACCCTTGTGGAGGTTATTCTTTTGCTATTCCAGAAGAATGCTCTGAGATAATAAGCACTGCTTGAAACAAATAAACCAGAGGTCCCACAACCATGAAGATGACAGTGTTGAGAACAAGCTTGAGAGAGAGTTTACGACCAAAGAATTTTCTTCCATGAGACTGGAGAAAAGACAGTCTGACATCTGTGTCAAACGGGCCAAAATCCTAATGCCAAGTGATATCCAAACACTCAACACACCCTGCTCACCCGTGAGAGGACAGAACAGCACCAACACAGGAATTTGTACAAGCATTGAAGTGCAGGCAGTTGTTTCTGGCATCAATGGCTGCACAAAATCATGCCTCTGAATAACCCAAAATTCCCCAAGTCGCAGTTTCCCAGACAAATTACCAGTTGACTTCCATCCAGGAACCCTCAGCTGCCTAGAACAGGAACTGCTGCTTGCACTGCAATTTCTCCTGCTGTAACACAGCTAACAATTTGGTGGGGAAAAACGAGGGAAAGAAACATTGTTCTGAACCAGGGAATGCTACAACTGGTATTTTGCCTAATTACAGAACATTCCCAACCTCTCCCTGAGCTACAATCTCTCCTTGAGCTGAAGTCTTTACAGCACAGAAAAAACAAATTGTCTCTTCTCTTTGTATTGGTGAGAATTAGAAAGAAAGAATTAACTTGTTTTCTTTTGGGGATGGAGGAGTGATAGGAGGAGGTAAAGCATTTAACCACACTTCTTGTCAGCTCTTAAAAAATATACACTTTGTTAATGGCAATTATTGAGTTATTACCTGAAATAATTCTTCCACATTGAAAAGTGTATTTTTGACTTCAGTATTTTAATTCTAAGACTGATCTCTGACTTCAGAAAGCATGTTAAGTCTTCAGGACATCTTCCTGCAATGAGTTTTAATCTAAATCACACGTGACAATATGAAGAAACCAGACACCACTTAATATTGATTTAACTGCAGCACAAAACATTCATGCAACTTGAGATACAAATGATGACATAGCTACAAACCTCCAGGATCACAAACTGTGTCTAAAATGCTCGTGGCCTTCACAAAGATGACTTCCAATCAGCACAAACAGCAGTGTCACAAATGCTGATGGATGGCTGGAGTGATTGTGCTCATATCACAGTCTGTAACACTTTGTATCTTAAGTTTGGAGCCACAAGGCTTGACCCAACTGTGCTGCAAAACATTTTCAAATCCCCACAAAATGCTGGAAAGGAAACAAGCCAGCAGATGAGCCAAGGAAACAGATGGCTTACTAAAGTTCCTTTGTATTTGGTCACAGCTGAGAGCATAACCTTGCATTTTTAACAGTAAGTTTCGCACTCTTGCACTTGAATTAATTCAAAAGGACTAACAACTCTGAAATTAATACTCTCCTTTCCCTAAGATTAGATATAAAAAGCATTTGAACTCCACATGGACTTGTGGTACAAAAACCCAAGAGTATTTTGGAAATGTTGACAACATTCAAGTCAGAGTTTCAAGGATCCTTGCTTCTACTAGATTTCAGTCAGAGAGTTTCTAAAGCAGAAATTAAAAAATTTAAAACTTAAGAGCCCTATATATAGGATATGCACCAGCAAATCAAAACAATACCTGATGCAGCACTTCTTTCAGCTCTTGAGACAGGATTTACTATGATACAAGTGTGAATTCCATTCAAGCAGGCTTACTCACTAAATCCCAATCCTGAATCTGTTTCAGGATTAGGACTGAAATATCACCTTCATTTTACATGAAGCACTCCTTTTCCTCATTCTGTAGTTTAGCTACTAACAAACAAAATTGTCAATATGAATCATCACAATCCTAGAGAGGCAGGATTGAGTGGATTGATCCTAGAAAGTCTCACTGGCCACCACTGTTCTAGGAAGGGCTGGATCATAGAACTACACAATGGTTTGGGTTGGAAGAGACCTTAATGCCCATCTCATTCCAACCCCCTGCCATAGGGAGGGACACCTTCCACTATCCCAGGTGCTCCAAGCCCCATCCAGCCTGGCCTTGAACACTGCCAGGGATGGGGCAGCCACAGCTTCTCCGGGAAACCTGGGCCTCACAGGGAAGAATTTCTTCCGCATATCCAATCTAAACCTGCTCTCTGTCAGTGTGAAGCCATTGCCCCTTGTCCTGTCACTCCAGGCCCTTAACAAGAGTCTCTCTCCATCTTTCCTGTGGGCTCCCTTGGGGCACTGCAAGGTCACCCCAAAGCCTTCCCCTCTCTAGGCTGAACAATCCCAATTCCCTCAGCCTTTGCTCAGAGCAGAGCTGCTCCATCCCTCTGCTCCCCTTGGTGTCCCTGCTCTGGACTGGCTCCAGCAGGATAGCTGGTGGCAGCACAGCAGAAGTTCAGACAGCAGCTGGGATGGATTTATTCTGTGGCAGAGGAATATAATTTTCCAGATACATTAGCCGAGGAGCCTGCACTGCATGTAAATGCAATGACAAACAGCTCAAGAAAAGATATGTGCATTAAATAAACATCTCCTGATTCATCATCTCAGTCAAAAGGCAGACATTTACTGCACTGTAATGTTTTCCAAAGCCATGCAAGTATTTGTCCCTCATTAGTAGCAAATATATAGTGCATTTGAGAAAACAGCTTTATTATACACCACTTTATTAATAAACAGCAGCATTAGGTGGAAGTCACATCTCTACATCTCTAATATGGTCTAAGTAGTGTGTGGGAGTGAAAGAAAAAGAGCAGAGAAACAAGCAAGCTAGTTCATTGTAGAGGAAATATTTATACGAAAGCTACAATACACATACCTTACTTCAAAGTCGCCTCAGTGCTCAAAATGCCCTGGCTTCAAAGGAGACAAAATAGGTCGTTCTCCAAACTGGTTCCAAGGAAGACACAGCTCCACCCATTCAACCTTTCCCCTCTCCCCTCACAGCTTGTCCACAAACACTCACACCCAGCTGAGGGATTGAAGACATTCGTGTGTAATTGCCAATATTTACACTAATGAGGAAATGAGCTCATCTGCTGCCTCTTGGCAAGACCTGCTTTAACTCTTGGTTTTGTAGGACTGAATCTGTCCTTTACACTTCAGTCAAGCCCATGTGCAGTGTTTGCTTTGTCATTTGACTACAGCCACCCTGAGTCTCAGCTGTCAGAGAGGTGTTCCCTGCACCTCAAATGTGAGCTGAGGGCAAATTTCAGAAAAATAAAAACCCACAAATATGCAAAAATCTTATTACACTTCCCACATTTCAAGATATGGACCAAAACACAACACCTTCTTCCTCTATATTGTGGTGAACCTTGCATACAAATGAGCTCATTCCTCCCCTTCCGAGTGTGCACTGAAGGATGCAGGAAATAAAATACATCCTGCAACTGAAATCTATTTAAATTTGAATTAAGACAAGTTTTAAAAGTCAGTTAAGTACATGGTTTAAAGCTATGGTATGACATGACTACCGAAATCTCACTGTAACGAAATGCAATCTCTGAAGAAGAAACAAGGTGAGGCGCTTTCATCTTAACATAACTGTTCCAAAAAATTATAATCTCAAAGTTTTACTCAGTGAGCAGATATATTATTCATTAAACATTATCTAAGAAATTTCAAGTTGCTCTTCTGGCAACCTAGAAAAGTCTGCAAGACAGAACAGAACATATTACTAGGAGGAGTCTTCAAACAGTTAAGCAAGATAAATAAGAGGGAGGGGAACCCACCACTTTCTAAAATTTACACTTGGCTGTGCTTACTTCCATATTTCCCCAGGCACAAAAGAACTGCTGCTTCTATTCTCTATTTATAGGACTCAGCTGGACCACTTAAGTATTTTTCCTCTCTTGACAATTGTGAGCTTGGCTAATTATATTAGAGCAAAATCTGAGGTAATCATAATACAGAGCACTAGCTTATGGGTTGAAATACTAGAAATGCATTACTTAATTCATGGAACCATGGAATGGGTTGGAAGGAACTTTAAAGTTCATTGCCTTCCACCCCCCTGCCATGGGCAGGGACATCTTCCGCTATCCCAGGTTGTTCAGAGCCCCATCCAGCCTGGCCTTGAACACTGCCAGGGATGGTGCAGCCACAGCTTCTCTGGGCAACCTGTGCCAGGGCCTCCCCACCCTCACAGGGAACCATTTCTTTCATATATCTAACCTAATTTCCCCCTCTTTCAGTTTGAAATTCCCATAGTTTTCAGTTTGAATTCTTATAGTTCCATGGCAGTGCCACAGGCAGCTCCAAAGTAAGCCTACAAGACTTTGGCCAACTGGCCACACTGCACAGAATGGATATGGAACCAAATTCTACTTCAGGAGGTGGACATAATTAGGTTCTCTATTCAGTTGATAATTTTAGAGAAACTGTTACAAATTTCAAACTTTTTAAACCACTAATTCTCAGTAAGTTTGGCAAAAACTCACCTAAACTCCAAAACTCACTGGGAAGAGCTGAACAGAGATGAACATCATAATAAATACACTTCCCCTTGGAAGTCTTATAAAGGCCATGTACTGCATTCATAGAAAGACCTAGCAAAGAGCTCTTCAGGAAAAAAGTTATTCTCTGCCAAAAAACTGGCAGCAATTAACAGAACTCACAGCCAGTAATGCCAATGGAAAATGGATGCTAGGTCAAATTCAATACAGCAAGGGGGAAAAAAGTTTTCATTTTCCTGCTCCTGCCTTCTTTCTCTGTTGCAACAATTTTTAAACCAGAAAACTTTCCACGTATAGATTTCCATCTGTATTTTCAGACAGCCTCTATATTCTGCACTTTCTGAGATACAGCATTTTGGTGCTGGCCATGCAGTCACAGGCTTTCATTTCAGCTCCTAAGGCCTACATCTTCCTCCTCACGGCACCCTCAGCAACCCCATCGTGTCCATTTGCCCAGCACAGTAACATCAGGACAGATTTCTGGCATCAGCAGACTTGCCTAATGCAGGCAGGACAAAGCAGCCCTTCCCTTTTTTCACTTCATCCACTTATTTTCACTCATGAAGTCCTTCCACACTGATCTCTGCTCTTGTTACTTCTCACTCATTTTCCCCAGTGAACTCTCCATGGCTCACTTGCCAGAGTTACCTCAGACATGCACACGGAAGTGAAACTCCAAATTACTGGTTACATCTCTTTATCCTCCTTCACACTGTCCCCTTTACCAACTTTTGCAGAGCGCCTACCATGATGCCTTTGGCATCAATCAAAACACAATGGATCAGCAGGTGTGACCCAACTGCTTTTTGGGCTGACTGAACTTACTCTACTCATCTCCACACCTTAGGCAGGATGCATCTTCTCTTTGGGGGTTCTGCTGCCTTTCAAAGAGGCCAAGATAAGCACAGTTCTGCTTTAAAGAGCTCCTGCAAAGCACACAGAAGATGGGCAACACAACTGAGACCTTCTGGAAGTACACTCATCCCTCCAGAAGGAATTTTATCATCATTCCTCCTTCACCATTTCTCCTGAACTTATGAGATGGCTGGGATGCCAGACACCGGTACTGAAGAACACAAAATCATTAATATTGGAAAAGATCTCCAAGATCATTGAGTCCAACCTTTGACCAATCATCACCTTGTCAGCTAAGTGCCACATCCAGGCTTTTCTTAAACATCTCCAGAGATGGTGACTCCACCACCTCCCTGGGCAGGCTCTTCTGATGCCTGACCACCCTTTCCACAAAAATTCTTCTTGAAGCCTTCCTGACATAGAACCCAAGTTAAACAAAACAGCATCTCGGCACTGGTGCATGACATGCTGTGATGAACTCTCTGGGTTATCATCACACTGCTTATGAAGGATAAAGTCCAGCCTGCATTTCTCTTTGGAAGCAGAAAACAAACAAACAAACAAACAAAACCCAACAAACCACCAAAAAAATCAACCCCAAAAAAACAACCAAACCCAACGCAAGAGATCTGATTAGGACATTTTTAGTTTCCTCTGGTCTTTCTTACTTAAAGAAACCCCAGTATCTGTGGATTCTGTTTCTACGGATTACTCTTCTGCACAGAAAGAGAGGAGAGGCTGTGCAGCCTGGAGAGCCACTGGCAACACAGAGTAAGTAAACAGACAGGGTTAAGGATTTAGAACTATGTGAGGCAGCTTAACAAAAAGAGCTTGATCAGTTTTCTTTTAAATAAAAAGTGGTTGCTGGAATTTCTAATCTTTATTGATATGCAGCTATGGAAGTGTACAATACCAGGTAATATCAGGATGCCAGAATGGCTTATTAAGCACGATTACCTAGCAAGCAATCTAAATCCTGGAAAGAACTCAAGGGGAAGTGCCCACAGAAAGTTTGTGCTAATCATAAGATAGTAAGCAAATAAACACCTAAAACTGTGCAAAATTTAAAGCATAATGAGTCCAGACATCCAAAACATGACATTTAAATTAAAATCCAATTACATAAGTCTCCTCAGACCTAGGAAAGGTTATATGAAAGAAATCCGGAATTATTTCTTATAAAATTATTATTTATAGAGGTACAAAGCCAAGTTTACAGAATGAGGTAAACCAGGCATTCACATTTTTCTTCCTATTTAGTTATGAATGACCTGAATATTAACTTGCAGGTATTTGTGACTAAGATTTTTACAATTTCACAAATGAGATGCATTTAAACTTGATTTCATTTAGCTGCTATTTTTTTTCTTCCTCACTCCAAGATATCAAATACTAAAGCATGTTTCCTTAACAATTACAATTCAAAATGTAAACCTTTATTTCTTTAAAGCCCAGAAATTCTCATTTTTAGACATTGTGCAACTATCCCTTGTAGGAAGCAGTATGCAGAACTGCCAAACCTACATTGAACAAAGAGGAAAGATTGTATCAGAATGACATGCCTCCAAAAAGCTGAGTTTCTTTCCTGCCAGAGAGAGAAATTACTAATGTGCATTGCAATTAGTTCAAAAAAACAATACTATCTTTGCAGTTGCAGGCTGGGAAAACTACATTTTGATGTTTTCACAGCAGTAAATAAAGTGGGAAAACTTCTGAGTTGGGTAATAAGCACATTTTTCCTCTCAAATGTTTAATGACAGTGAATCATTAAACACCCATAAGGCGAGGTCTGCCACATTTTGCTGCTATGAAGATTAGAATATTGCAGAATTCCCTAGTGATCGATAAAGTAATAAAAACAAAACTAAGTCATTTTAACTTTCGAGTCCACAGGAATTGCATGATCCCATTTTTTCACTGCTCTACAGCAAGTGAGAGGATGCAAACCTTGCCAAAGCTTAATAAATTAATGAAAAAAAAGTAGGAAATGGTTTGCCTGCAACACCCAGGGCTTGGGTGCAGCAACTCATGTCTCAGAATCAAATATTTTTGAAGCAGAAAAGCCAGGGACTACTGTCTCTTCATGTAAGTGGCATTTCCACACACCACCCCCCCTGCCATTTATTATCAATACTTCTGTCCTTTCCAGACATCCTGTCTCCACTTACATTCCATTTTCAGTTTGCCCTCAGCTGGCAAGCACAAGATGAATCCCAACGCTGAAAAATCACTGGCAGAGGTTTTTTTTCCCCAACCATGAGACCACTGTATTTCCTCAGAAACATGTTCAAAGTATTCAACTTGAAATGAATTTCAAATACTTGAAGTACTGCTGCTCCAAGTGCAAAGGAACTGTTCAGATGTGGATGTAAGATGCATGTTTTATGTAAGGACAGATTTGCAGGGGACAATAAAGTGAAGGAAAAGAAGCCCTAAACGAGAAAGCAAGAAGCTACGTGTAATAAAAATGTGACCAAGTGAGGAAAAGGAAAGAAATGGATGCACATGCCATGGTATCTTCAATTTTAGCTCTGCTACTCCACCAGTCTGAACAAGTGCAACACAGACAGCAAGGAAACAAGAGGCACTTTGTGCAGTGTGCAGCTCTGGAGGGGGGAAGAGAGACAAGAGATGAAAAGTATCTCTTGTAATACAAGGAATGCAGCAAAACTCAAGGATCCCAGCAATACCACTGTCAAAGGAATCTTGTTTTCTTCCTGTAGTGACTCAATGGCCAGGCAGCAGGAGAAAGGTGTGCACCCAGCAAAGCTGAGACGGGCAGGAGAAGCAATGAGAACCTGAGAGGCAGCACTTTCCCTTTAAGATTATTCCTCACGTCAACCAGAACTGGCTGGCACATCAGAGCAAAACCCTCCCAGAGCCAGAGATCTTCTCAGAGAGCACCCAGGAACTTCTCCCACCTTTTAATACCTTTCAGTAGATACCAGTCAAAGATGAAGGGCAGAAAATCATGAGCTCAATGAATGGAGTATTTTCTGATTCATGACCTGGGGCACTTGGATGAAAAAGGAATTGCACTCTGCTTCCAAGGCTCTGGAAGGGAGCATGCAGGTTTTTTAGCCTAGCCAGCAGAAGTATCTGCCCAGCTCGGGTAGGTCAAAGACATCTAAATCACAACAAACACAGGCCACAAAACAGCTGCAGAATACAAATTAAGTCTCCGTGCTCACAGACCAACAAAGTCTGGTCTTGTTGCTTATCAAACATCCCAGAAAATGCAATATCACTATGCAGAAAAACGTGAAGCAGCATTCTGCAAGTGAAGGCTTCTGAAGTGGCTCTCAAAACAATGTTTTTGTCAACTGTATTTAAGACTTTGTGTGAGTTAATTCAATTTAAAGAGTCATTAGACCTACTCTGAACTTCAAAGAAAAAGTTACGTCTATTTTTGTCTGCTTCTCATATTTAAAGTTTAAGTACTGAAAGAAAAACATTTCAAAGACTTACTCCTCTGATTTGATGTCCACTTGTGCTGCCAGAGTGAATAAATTCTGTTCCTTTTCTTCATTACTTTATTTATTGATTAACACTGAATAAAAGTGGATCGATTTTTTTTTTTTAAGTACAAAAATCTATTATTACTCCATGATTTCAGCTGGGGAAAAGAAAATGTTTTAATAAAGCACATACTACAAGCTGACCCTGTCTTGTGCCCCAAAACAGACAGCAAAATAAAGTCACGTAAGAACAACAAATTACATTAGTCATGCTTAAGGGAAAAAAACAAATTGGTTTATTCAAAACAAGCAAAGGTAAATAAGTAACTCTCCCTGTGTGAGGATAGGCAGGCACCATCCAGATGAATTCCCAGCAGGCAAATACCTTCTGCTCTCATACAATAAAATCATTCAGAGACAGTAACTCACATGACTTGTTCTAAGTGACAAATAAAGGAGTGACACTGCAGTCACCTGGCAGCTGGCCACAAACTTGCTCCACTGAAAGGAATTTATTCAAAATACAGTCAACAGCAAATTCTTAAATATTTTAACTTGGCAGAAGAAAACCTGGCTCAACACCACTAGATTCCAAGCTTCCTGGAGTTCCAGGTTAACATACATATGTATATGTGCTTTGGCTAAATGTCACCTGGGAAATTTAAGAGACCAGTGTCTGTCTAAATTCTGTGTGCTGGTTTAGCCAGCAGGACTTGTACCACGGTTGGTACTCCCCCTCCCCAACCCCTTTAGCAAGAAGATGTTGTTGGTTGAAGGCAGCAATTAATGCTCTGGAAATGTTTGCCTTAGAAACAATCCACTGATGTGCATTAAAGAGACACATAACGTGCCTAGAATGTAGGGCTGAAAGTGCTTTAATGAATAACCCAATGCACCTCTCAAATATGAGGCAACTTAAGACAAGTCTGAAGCCAGACTCAAGTCAACACAGCATTTTGGATGCTGTACCTATGGATAGATGCATCCACACATACGTATCACCCTTCAGCAAAGCTCCTCTTCACCATACAGAGTGCATTTTATATATGTGCACTGGTATTTTCACTAGTTCTATACAGTATATTAAGGATAGTGAAAGTATCCATCCAATGCTACTTCGCTTCAGCTTTTCCTGCAGTAAGATAAAGCTGTTATACCTTTATGTTTGCCTGAACCTGATACACAGAACATGAGACAAGCTGTCATTGTGGAAAATGAATGAAGCATTTTAATTTATTTAGCTCTATTGGTCCCTCAGCTGCTTCAGTTATCAACAGAATACTCCTATAAATACTGCATTTGCAATAGAAAGAATTGTAGAATGGCATTATACACATAGACACTAAAAAGGTGCCATGACTGGTATGGAAATCTATCAGTGAAAAGCTGATGTGTACACAAAAGGCAAATCAGTTTTAAACAAGGCCTGTAAATGGTGTCAAGCCAGAGAAGAAGCTGCATTCTCAGTTTTTCAGTTTTTCTTACTTGCTTCACCAACCTCATCTACATCATAAAACAGGGGACTCAAAAAATCAAACCAATATGAAAAACAAAACAATGCATAATCTGAAAGCATATATTTTAGTCTAAGTTCTGATATTTTTCCTGTATCAAGGATTCATCATGTTGTCAGGAAAAACACTACCTGCTACTGTTACTTTTCCTGACAACTTTTTTGATTTTTGGCAATGTCTGAGTAGCCAAGCCGGGGACAACTCCTTACAGCAAATCACAGATTCATTAAGGTTGGAAAAGACCTCCAATATCACAGAGCCCAACCTTTCACCAAACACCACATTGTTACCTAAAAACCAGACTTGTTTCTTGAACACCTCCAAGGATGGTGACTACTCCTCCCTGGGCAGTCCATTCCAATGCTTGACAAGCCTTTCAGCAAAGAAATTCTTTCTCAAGTGAAGATCTGCTGCCCAGGATCATCTGACAAGCAGAGGAGCCAAGGACAGAAGTCTCCTCTCATTCCACACTCCAGGTGACAGGTTAGCTGTGGGCCTCCCCCTCTTATACAGCAGGAAGGTGCATATCCATTGAGACCACACCATGATAGGAGACAGAAATGCAGCAGGGCCAGGGCAGGTCTGCCCAGAACACAGCTGTTTAAAGAAAACATTTGGCACAGAGCAGGGGAGTTGGGATCTTGCTCAGATTTCTCATCTCAGGAGGAAAGGGGGAATGATGAACTTATGAAGTTGCCCCATCCCTGGCAGTGTCCAAGGCCAGGTTGGATGGGGCTCTGAGAAACCTGGGATAGTGGAAGGTGTTCCTGCTCATGGCAGGGGGGTGGAGATGATCTTTAAGGTCCCTTCCAACCCAGGCCATTCTGTGATTCTTTAAGCTTTCAGAGTTTTAGGAATGCTTTACGTGCAGGTACTTTCAGAAGAGAGAACGGAAAGTCTGCTTGGAGGGTTTTTTGCTTCTTACCTGCAGATGAAGACAGAGACGTCTGCTTATGCACGATCTGCTACTCCAGGCATCGGAGTCCACTCTGCTGACAAGGGCAGTCCCTAGAAGGAAAAAAGAGAAATATTGTTATACATCAGTAAACAACCTTTTTGAGGATGAAGTTCTATTCCCCCTCCTTCCTTTAATGTTTTGCAAAAACACAGTGTTCACCTGGCACCTATAGGTCTACAACAGTCTGGTACACACAAGCAATATTTTATTTTTGAAAAGTTAGTTCAAAGGAAATGTGGAATACTGCTCTTAATTTGCTGCTTCTTATACCTGGTGTGACATGTTCCCGCTATAAATAACTAAGTGTGGTAAACAACATTTCAACAGCTTTCCAGAACATTAGAAAAAAACCCAACAAACACCCCTAAGCTCTGTATTAGGTAGTCACGAGCATCTACCACTGCTAAATTGTAAATATAGGCGATTGTGAAATAATCTTCTTTCCAAATTTTCTTTTTAAGGAAAATAATCCTCAGACTGGAGGTGTTCCAGATGTATAACCCCCTCCAAGTGCTCTGGAGCTGCACACCCTGACTCCCTTGAAGCAGTGAATCACAAGCAATGCATGCACAAATAGCCAAACAAACTAGGCAAAAGGTAACAAATCCCAAACTGCTGATTAAGACTAATAATCAGCTTGGAAGGGATGCTTACTACAACAATGTTTAACAGCATCATTGTGACAGACTGACAGACGTTGCCTAATATTATGGCACAGCCAAGGAGAACATGTGAGATGTGGTTATTTTTAAACCCTCATGACCAAAGATTTTCTGAATAGTACTTTAAAGGAACATATCTATTGTGTGTAACTCTACATGGGAACTTGATAGAGTGCAGCATGGACAACCAGCTGTAAATCAGAAAAACTTTCCAATTGTATTTCAGCATCTCCTCTGCCACTGTCATCAGACAATGAATTTCGTCTTGACAAAATGTTTGTTTCCTAATATCTGTCTGATGGAAAGATGTAATAAGTACCAACTCCAGCATAAGAACATCTTAAGAGTTCCGAAAACAACAAAATCCTCTTAAAGATCTGGAAAGAAAGGAGGTCTGTAAAATACTAGACCATGCACACGAAGCATCAAAGCCCTATGAGAACAATTGCTTTCTCTCATAGTCCAAACCTCCACCATAGGACATTAAGGAGCTCCACAAGTCTCAGGCACACATCAAATCATTTTCACCATGACTAACTGAATATGTAGGTTTCATTCACAAACCAGTATTAATTAAATTCCTGGGTTACTAGAATATGTTTTTGTGATATTTTGTGCTTTCCACTCTACAGAACCGGTACCATTTACTAATGGTTCACATGAGCCTTTTACTGCAGCTCAGAAATGAACAGAATAGTTTTTGGTGAGTTTATGGCTCTCAGCTGAGAAGCTGTAATTCAACAGAAGGAAGATACACTTGTTGAATCTCCGTAAAGTATTTGATTGCAGTTTCATTATAGAACATTGCTTTAAGTTCTCTACTCAGGTTTATTCACCACATAGTCCTAAGTAGGGTTAAACAGTCATAGAAAATGCAGAATGTTCATCTAGCCCACCACATCAGGTAAAATCACCAGTGCTTGAGCCCCAGTTAATAACCAATCCCCATTTACACATGTTAGATTAGGAAAATAAATCTGGTTTTAGGCTACAGATGGTGATTTAGTTAATCCAGAGGCACAGATGCTTGAATTTTGCTGGGGGAGGGAGAGATAGAGGAGAAAGAGAATCATCTCACCCCAAACTATGAAGGCTGAGGTTTGAGTGGCTAAAAGTTGTCTTCATCTACTGCAAACCAATCAACTGCCAATATACAAGTAGCAAACATTTCAATTACTGCTTTTTGTTAATTACCCCAGGACATTTTATACAAAAGCCAAAGAACGGTGGATTCTGAACCTGAGAATGTAGGGGCCACGATGCTGATCCAGCAGCAGGGACCAACACTTCCACTCCAACAGAGCCACATTATCTGAAGCTCTATTGAAGCTCTAAAGCTCTCAGACCACTCTGCAAACTGAGTGGGATGGAGTAAGGATAACAGTCACATTCTGTCCTTAGGGACCCCTATTAAATCAGATTCCCAACATCAGCCACTTCCTCTTTGTTTTCCTCAAGCCATATGGCTTCCTGACAAAATCTGTACAAACAATAAATCCATTAATCAAGCCACTGCTGGAGGAAAAGGCTTTTTTTCCCCCTTCCCTTCATCAATCCAGACATTTTAATGGAGATGTTTTATGTATTTCAGTTTATGAAAGTCCCAAAGAAAATACTAAAGTGGCCTTTGTTCTCACACTGCAGCCCCAGTTTCAGTCCATACTTGTAGAAGGAGATGCTCACACAAAATGCAAAGAGATACAAGACTAGTAGAAGTCAGTCAAACTAGCAAGAAAAGAGTCAGCCTAATTGACTCTCAGCAGGGATACAGCATAAGTTGCTGCCTAGGTTCACTGGCATACTGTCTCAAAAAACCAAAATAAAACTAACAAAGAAAACATAATTAACAGAAGTAGGTAAAATAAGAGAGACATTAAAAGTCTATTCTTCAACAAGGCTATGAGGAGATGCACACATGCAAATGCCACAAGTAGCTCTAAGGAAGAGTTTCTTTTAAGAGATGCCACAAAAAAGGACTTCCCCAGAGGCCAGGTTTCTTTTTTCATCAGGTGAAACAAGATAACCAGCCTGCTACACAATCCATCTGTTTTGGCACCTCCACACTGGTAAAACCATGCTGGGGATGATGTGCATCTCAGATCAGGAGTAAATACACACTGCACATGAAGGGAACTCAGTGGGAAGGAGGAAACACTGAAAGCAGCAAGATTTCTACCTCTTAAAGGTGGGAAACTCTTTCCTGCAGGTGGAAAGATCTCACACTTCTCTGAATGGAGAGGAAAATTAAACCCAAACCTAACCAAGCTCTTTCACCAAACTAAACACACACTTGAGGGATTGCTGGAAATGCCAACTAACTGTTTTGATGATCTGTTCCCACAGAGGCTTTTTCCAAAACTTCCTTGATTAAACTTCTATTAATCAATAGTCTGCAGTGCAGAAGGAGGATTGGGAAGAACAAGAAATTACTTTCCAACTCAGGTGGTCTCTTTCAGTCACACAATTCTAAAGCAACTGTGACCCTTCCACTCACATGGAAGGAAAACAAGATTGGCATGGTAACCAATCTTTTTACCTTACAACATGTTTTATTTTCTTCACAGGTGGTCTATAAGCTTACTGGATGATCAAAACTGTTCCTCAATTCATATGAACCAAAGCAACTCTGTGTTTAAATGAAGTTTAGGAAACACAAAGCAATTTATGACACTGACAAAGACCTTACAGAGAAAGAGCACGTAAAAAGGTATGAAGTTCACTTTTCAAAACTTGGGAGTAGGTTTTTTAGGGGATGAGTTGGTGTCTGGGTTTTTTTTAAATACAGGAAAGCAGCATGCTCGATTTAAAGCAGGAAATCTTTGAAATTACATCCCTTTCTGTCTTGGTTGAATTAAGTAACAATTAGCCACAAAGGAGAAAAAAAATACAGAAATAATAGCTCAGAAAGCTTGAGTCATTATCTCCAAGGAGACACATCTGTAATTTTAACAAGGTCAGAACATTTCAGTCAGTTCTTGTGGGTAATAGGAGATACAAGATGTTAGCTTCTGTTACTATCAAGGCAATGACAACTCTGAAAGACTGCAGATATCACTTGAAACCCACACCACTATGAATTATTAGCCTTGAGGCCACAGGCTGGTAAGATACAACATCATATCCTAAGTACAGATGGATTTGTGGATGCCTTGAGGTAGTGATGAAAGGTATGTTTATTTTGGACAGAGTGGTAAGGAAGATCAGGTGCTGCCAGCTGGGGAGGCCTTTTACCACATCTGGGGCAGATGGTTCCAATTATCTTCTCATCACTGGTAATCAGAAATCATCCTTCAGCAGCTATATAATAACCTACATAAAAATAAACCTGGGATTGGTGTTTGGCTTCTAGTAAGAGGAGAGCTCACCTATCACAAGTCAGTCAGTGCAGGCAGCATCCTGGCTTGGAGTCTCATTCACAAGCCTGGGGTATGAAGGTCTGCAGGTGTGAGATGGCATCTTCACATCAGGTGTGAAAACAGAATACCGGAAATGCTGACAAGAAAATTATGGGGCACACCAGTGGGGAGGAGAAGACACTTCTCCCTCCTGCCCTTCTCACTCTTCTGCCCTTTCTGACCCTACTGATAAACAGCATGTGCTCCCAAATTAACAGGATCTGTATCACCCTGCTTTGGCTACTGCTCTTACCTATGGGGACAAAACTGATCCAAACTAGAACCAAGACACATTATGAGGAAAATATAAAGAGCATCAAGCTCTTCATATCTTCACTGACTGCAGACACTTGTTCATGTCCTCACTTCACTGTCAAAGGTGGCCAGTCATAACAAGATCCAAAAACTCCTTGTCTTCCTGAGCAACCCAACACCTCAAATAGAATTGAGAAAGGACTTGCCCAGCCCAGACTTCATTGCACCATTAAGTCCCATACCCTGAGTTAGCAGGAGCAACACAATTTACATCCCCCCAAAAAGGTGGTTCTTTGTTACTTTTATTTAGCTCTTCTCAGAAAGAGGAAAAAAACTGCTTATCTTCAAATTCAACCCTAAACGTCTCCTTATTTGCTCCCAACAATGTATCCTAGATCTTTAACATCGGTGGTGTTCAAAAGAAAGTGCTACAAAAAAACATGTTCACACATTTACCAAGAAGAGTGAAATTAAAACTATAAAGCAGTTTGATGTAAAAGAAAAAAAAAAGTTTTGACTGAGATCTCCAGAGTTCTGCCTGTCATTTTTCTCCTTGAAAGTACATGAAGGGCATTTGCTTTCCAGGAACAAGAGGCTTGAATTAATTTAATATATTTCTAAGCCTTTAGAGTTCCAGTTGTTA
This sequence comes from Lanius collurio, assembly GCA_020086605.1. NCBI lineage: Eukaryota > Metazoa > Chordata > Aves > Passeriformes > Laniidae > Lanius > Lanius collurio. The sequence continues at coordinate 27,988,577 of JACBWW010000009.1, read as the reverse complement.
AGAAAAGAAGAACACTTGAAGTCATTTATTTTCTTTTTGTTTAAACGACATAGCCAAGAGAGCCCCGGCACATGAGCTCAGAGGACATCAGAGCAGAATACCCACAGGTAGAGCACATTGCTTTCTCTGCCCCCAAACTAACACTTTATTTTGCACCCCCTCTGATTAAAGCCCACCGAACCATTGCTCCAGGATGAAAAGGGGGTGGCTGATGCAGCAGAGAACCATCACAGCTCACCCACAGGCTCACCTGCACGTCCTACTCTACTCCCTCATCCCCACCACAAAAATCTGGGAAACACTGTGGGGAATTGCACAGAAACTAGGGGTTCTCTTCTCCTTGTCAGTAAGAAGACTGTTTTTTCAACATAGGAGGCACTGAAGTGTCATACTCACTGACAGGAGGAATGCCTTCCTCTGCTTCCTTCAGCAGCCCTGGAAACATAGTGGTTCCAACAAGCTGCTGATCCCAAAACTGACTTGGCCACACCACTGTGGTTCCACACAGGCTCACTTCACAAGGTAATTATCCAAAGGAACAACACTGAAAGTCATGGCAAGAATTTACTCTGTTGTTGAAAATTTCTTCTTTTTCACTCACAGTCAATCCAAGTCTGCCCTGCAGATTTAAAGAGAGCAGCTCCCTCACTTTATATTCCTGCCTTACCTGCACCATTTCACACTTGACTACTAATGCTTTAAACACAGCAAATTCTTGCCATGCCTACCTGTGACTAAGTATTTCGCACTGGTTCTCAGAAAAGGATGTATGAGAAAGCATATTTAAAGAAAAATAGCAAGAGACTGAATAATACAGTCAAGCAGCACTTAGCAGAAATCAGGATTAGAGCTGCGCATTCACTTACCCACTGACCTGTTTGGGTAGGAGGTTTGCTCCTGTTATTAATCCTAGTGCTTAGAAGTACAGGAAGGTATTTTAAAGGAATGATTCAAGTTAAAACATGTATGTCATTAAACATGCACATCTCTGAAAAAGTACAATTGGGTAAGTCATCCAGGTATTTAGGCAACATTGAAGGGGTAGCACTTAAAAATAGAAGTACAATGATGTGGCATTTGCTTTCATTTCTTGAGGATAAGTCTACTTGACAGTTGTTGTAGTACAGACAGTAACTGAAAAAAAATAATGGAGTAAGATTCTGGTTTATTTCTACTTGTGTAGTTAAAACCATGTAGAACTAATGAAAAATAAACCCAAATCTCACTTCCCAGAGAAATTATGGCTGCCCCAGTCCCTGGCAGTGTCCAAGGCCAGGCTGGATGGGGCTCTGAGAAAGTGGGATAGCAGAAGGTGTCCCTGCCCATGGTGGGGGACTGGAATGGGATGAGCTTTAAAGTCTCTTCCGACCCAAGCTATTCAAGGATTTTATGATTCCTTTACCACTGAGAAGGTGTCCCTGCCAGCAGAATGACTACACTGGCGGCAAAGCAGTGGCTCACCATGCAGCCTGTGACTGCAGCGCAGCCAGAGCCCAGTGGCCCCTGCAGTTTGCTCACAGGCAGTATTAAAATTCTTGAGTAAATAATGCTCCACTTTCTAGGCACTGCCAGACAATTTCCATTTCCACATCATATCAATTTATAGGCAATTCTTGAGAGCCTGTTCTATTTCTGAAAATAATGAAAGACTGCTGCTATCTTTACTTCCCTGGGTTGTTTACACAAAATCCCTTCGTGTGATGATTTAGCCTGGTTTTGTATGAGCACCGAGGTAGGTTAGTTTGCAGAGCCCACACCAGGAACATAAAATAATTAAGATATCAGAATTAAACAATCACTGCAGATTATTTGTAAATTCAAATTGGTTCAGTTTAGGACTAACCCAAGCCAGCAAAAATAACCACTGTCAAGTCAGTTTTGTCTGTAATACCAGCAGAACATTCAACATCGCTCTGCATTTCCAAATAACTCTTTCAATACAAGACAGCTCTCATCCAAACCAGTGATTTTCCAGAGTGTTTAAAGGTTAACTTCAATTATCCTTTTCTTGGCAAGGAGTCATAAGCCACTGCTAATAACCCCCCGATTCCAGACTTCTTAGGATTGCACAGGACAAAGCAAAGCACTTAAGACTGCTCTCAGCAGCAACAAAACCTGGCAGGTGACAGAGAAATCTAGCCCGTGTTCCAAAGGCCTGCAGTGCTCTCTTTTGTGATTGCCACCTTGCAGGCAGTGCACTGCTGCAGCCTTCCATTTGATTCCACAAACACATCTTTTCCCCATTTCCACAGCACACAGCTCCACTGACACTTGAAAGCAGAATTCTGAACTGTACCGTTCTCCCTGCCTGGCCCACATGACACCCCTCACTTCTGAGGGAACTGGGTCAGGAATCAAATCCACTTTTCTAAGAGCCAGAAGCTCACAAAGAATCCAGCAATATGAACAAGCCAATGAAACTACACAGCTGAGAGGATAAAAGGAGCCAGTGAATTCCTCCCTGGCCATGACAGTGTTCATGGAAAGGACATCACCAGGATGAACTGCTTTCAATCATGAGAGCCATCAAAAGCTCACCTCTTGGTTCTGCCTTTGTACATAAGGCAAAGTTAAAGTGCTCAAGGGCCAAAGAGGGCCAAAGAGACTTTATAGTATCATCAGTACATTACGAGATCTTTATTTGAGATGATGTCTTGAAAAAAACTTCATTAATTATGTAAAAAATGGAAAAGAGGACAACAACATGTAGTTTTCTTGTACCTGTTGAAACAGCCTCAAAGGAACTCAATTTCATTATAAGAATAATACAGCAAGTTTGTTAAGCAATAATTTCTTCTGTATAACTTGTGTCTGCAAATAGCTTCCAACTAATGAACTTCAAATGTCTTTAACTGAAAGCACACACTGGCTAATAAGAGGTAAAATACTGAAGCGTGCAGCTGTTACGTGTTTCATGGCTGTAAAAAACAGCCACAGATGGCACCTGCAGAGAGCAAAGCCAGGCCTGAAAGCTTGCAGGTTTCCAGCTTCCTCCACATGCATTTGTCCTTGGGGAAGATGAGTACCCTCCGTCAGTCCTTCACCCACCAAACCCTGTCCTGTGCCATTGTGTTCCCCTCCCAGAGTTTGTGAGGAAATATTACTGGGATTATAATACACCATTTCGTAGTTACTAACCAAAGAAATAAACATCTTACAGCAGCTACTGCTATTATATAATCACAGATTTCTTTTCATGCGGAGCTTTAATCTCCCACTTCATTATGTAGTCAAGAGATGCCAAACTTCCTTTTTCTTTCCTTGCAATTACCCATGAGTCAATGGAAGACAAACACGGAGCTGATTTTTGCTGGATTTACTGCACTCTGTCCAAGGAAATGTAATCAACCCTCTGCGCAACAAATTCCAAGTACACTTGGACTTCACACAGGTGCAAGTGTAAGGCAAATGTGTGAGAGAGAAAAGTTAATTTCTCTATTGCAATCCACTGCCTCCTTCCCAAACAGCAGGAAGTAAAGCCACAGCATTTGTCTCTCTTGAGACTTTAACTTAGGAGAAACACGGCAGAAAGTGGTCAAGGCACAGCAGTTTCAGAACTAATTATAATCTCTAGTTGGACACATACTGGTAGTTAATTAGCACCTGGGAGATATACAAAGGCCAACTAAACACCAGCTAGTTGGTGTTCAGATATGCAATTTATATCATTAAAGTCTTTGAAATTTATTTATTTATTTGACAGTATAGAGGTAAATAGCAAGTTTTTGCTTTGTCTGCTACAAAACTTTTGTCACTGGCAACACAACACTTAAAAGGTCACTAATAATCAGGAAGAAAGCAACACTTTACTGTCCAGTTCTACACTTCAGCTTATGGTACAGGCTGGTGCTGTCACTATTAAATCCACCTCCTCACATCTCAAAACACTGTGGTTGCTAAATGTAAATAATTAATTTTAGTGTAAACATTTAAACCAAATTTTCTTGTACAAATCTGATCTCTACTAGTCAGTACTTGAATTCTCTGAAAAAGGTACATTTTTGGGGGTGAGATGCAAGGTATGGGATAGGAGACAGGGACTTTTACAGATAACTGCTCAAGTCTACTAAGTCACATAAAAAAGGGAATGTAACCACAAAGAGGTTTGTCACAACAAAGAAGATAATGGGTTGGTTAAAATATATGTTGTATAGCAAAGTGAAAATAAACGTAATAAAGCTTAGTGGCATCCCTGCCCATGGCAGAGGGTTTGGAACATTATCATCTTTAAGGTCCCTTCCAACCCAAACCAGTCTGTGATTTTATGATTACCAGACTCCCCAAGCACTGGAACAGTGGAAAGAGAGAAAAGCTTCATATCCCCAAAGCTTTTTCTTCACAAGATCTTCAAAGCAGGAAATCCCTTCTGTTTTAAATTTTCCTAATTGATTAATGAAGTCCTCACATTAACCCCAGAGTCAGGCCAAGGCAGAAGTCAACGCTTTTATTCAAAGACCTTTCCTTACAGCTGAACAACCAGTAACTTATCTACTTTTTCTTGGTTGGTTGGTTTTGGTAAGGTACCATCAGACTCATTAGCTAAAATTAAGAGCTCAACATAAGTCAGAGCAAATGGGAAGACTTCTTCAGAGTTCAAAAGGAGAACTGAGATCCTGCTGCAATTAGTAGAACAAACAGGAAAAGAATCAAGATAGAGAAAAACAGCAATAAAGCCCACTGTGTCTTTTATGCTGTTTTCAGACTTCTGTGGAAATGTCTCTCTCTTGATTTAGAGCCCTGGCCAGCAAACTCCCCAAATTCCCTTTGAGAAGGTCCCATGCACTGTAATAAGATGTGGGAGATCCAAACTCCTGCAGTTCAAAGCCAAAGAGCTGCAAACACAAGAGACCAACATGTTATAAAGATGTACTGATACCTTTCAGAGTCCTGCTCATTAAGGAAGAGCTGAAGCCAAGTGGCCAAAAAACAGGCTGTCCTTTTCTCCTGATACACAACAGTAAAACTGGCTCTTTCGATGACTTTGCCATTCTTTCATGTGTTTTTATCAAAGCTCTTCTTTCAATTACATCTAGACACAACTTCATAATTTCCCTTCCTCCCCAAACTTAGTTGTTTGCAAAAGTGCAAACATTTTTTACAAGGCATTACAAGGCATTACAAAACTAATTCACAGTATCATAGAATGGCCTGGAATGGAACTGACCTCAAAGATCATCCCATCCCAGGCCCCTGCCATGGGCAGGGACACCTTCCACTGTCCCAGTTTGCTTAGAGCCCCATCCAGCCTGGCCTTGGACACTGCCAGGGATGAGGCAGCCACAGCTTCTCTGGGCAACCTGTGCCAGGGCCTCCCCACCCTCACAGGGAACAATTTCTTCCTCCTATCCAATCTAAACCTGCTCTCTGTCAGTGTGAAGCCATTGCCCCTTGTCCTGTCACTCCAGGCCATTGTCAAGAGTCTCTCTCCATCTTTCCTGTGGGCTCCCTTGGGGCACTGCAAGGCCACAATGAGGTCACCCCAAAGCCTTCCCTTCTCCAGGCTGAACAATCCCAATTCCCTCAGCCTTTGCTCACAGCAGAGCTGCTCCATTCCTCTGCTCTCCTTGGCGTCCCTGCTCTGGCCTGGCTCCAGCAGCTCCCTGTCCTTCCTGTGCTGGGATTTGGAGACAATTTTAGTTAACACTGACTCAGATCCCATCCAAATTGCACCAATTCTGATGAGCTCTCACACTTTTGATTTCCAGAATTTCAATGAAAACCAAGAAACAAGTAATTAAAGCCTTAATTAGGATAGCTTCTTCCCTGGGGGCAAATGGAATCCACCTACATAGGAAACTTACAAAACAGTCAACAGCAAAGTGTAAATATCGTCTGAAACTAACACTCACAATCAATGAAACAGCTTTTGAAACTGCAAATGTAACAGACAAAAGAGGCTGAAGAGGATGTTTTAACCTTCTTTGAAAAGACAAAGACTAACAATGTTAAAAGGCTTTTGGAGGATAAGAGATGCACAGTTTGTTTTTATAAAAGGTCTAATGCCAACTCATTTAAAAATACTCCCTTGCTACTACATCAAAACAGCAGGTGAATACACAACAACACCAGACAGCTGAGACACAGAAACGACCAAACTGTGAGCACAAGACTTGCATAGTGACCAAACTCCATCATAAACCTGCAGGACAGCACTACCTGAAAATTTAAAGAGAACGTCTATTTTTCTCCTTTATGTTTCATACCACTTAATGAAAGGCTCAGAAGATACCAACTGATGAAACCACCTGAACAAAAGGCTCAGGTCTTGGGAGTACTCACTCCATGATAGGATAGCTGGGAGCTAAACAGGAAAATCCACAGCAAGCTTTCTCTATTTACTCAAGACACAAACAGACCATGAATTTGCCTGGTTCATTCATCCCTTTGCTAATTCCCACAAGGACACAACATAATTCCACTTCTAAAGAAACCAGCACAAACCAGTAATTACCCCAAAGTGCCTCAATGATGCCCTTAAGTAGGCAAGTAATTCCTCATGGAAATGCCACATAGGCACCTAAAATTCCACTGGGCAGAAACACAAATATCCCCAGAAGGTCTGCATTTGTTTTCCTTCTATCGTGTGCTTTCTTGTTGCACCATCAAGTGCAATCTGCACAGCTTACTCTTTAAATTAATGCTCTGTGGGGAAAAAAAAAAAAAAAACCAAAACCCCCACTCAGTTATTAATATTAATCCTTCAGTGTTATGTTAAGAACACACCAGCTCAGTTGACTTAGCATGGCTGTGCATTAAAACTATCAAAAGCTTTAGAGGATGTCTACATAGTTTCTAAGATTAGCCAACTATTAAGTGAAAACCCCACTTTATGGTGAGAAAATGGGCCACTTCTCAGTACATTAACAACAGCTTAATTTTTTGAGTTAAAAACGACATTCAAACATTTTTACTAGACATTGCTGTTTATAATCGCTGGACAAAGTCTGAGTTCAGGCAATCTCTTCAGCTGGAAGAGACATCTATAGCAACAAAAATTTTATTCAGCTTCATAAAAAAGTATCAACCTACAGGTCTCTTTATAACATAATACACCAGTTGCACACAATATTAAATTCAGCTGCAGTGATTGAGAATTCTCTTCGCTGACAGAAGCACAAAAAATAATTAATTTTTCACCTGATCGATTACAGCTAAATCATTCTATACTGTAGAATGAAAGGCGGTTCTCTGCCACAGCACCAAGCCCCTGTGTCAAGACTTCTCTGTATTTCCAATACCAGAGTTTAATAGAAACAACTGCTAATAAGGAAATTTCTTGAGTTCTATAAACAAAACAATGTCCTACAAACTGGTCACGACAGCCTAAGCTTGACTTTCCCCATGGATGCTCTGTGCTAAAGAAAACACAAAGCAATGGGATAACACTGCTGGGCAGAAGCACTTCTAACTTGTAATCACAAAGACCTATTTTGCTCCCAAAAAGCAAACAGTTTTAGGTTATCACTATTTTACTTTGGCACATTTCTTTCAGGAACTCTGTAGCTCCTTGTTCTTTTTGTTAGTCCAGGTCTGCGAGGCACCAAGGAAAAGAGGAAATGTACAGCTAAGCAGTTTTAAAATAATTCTGTATGTACATGATTATCACAGGAAAGCTGGTAATTCTGGCAAAAGGACTACAAAAAGGTTGGCAAAGCATTCCATCAGATTTTTTAAACATTCACAGGAGGCATTCCGAAATAAGGGGAAGAACCAACAGGAAACAAAGCAAGACTTTCACTGCTGTGCTACACAGGAATCCTATGTGACTCACTCACTGCTTATCTCAGCCTCTTATCAGCATTTTCAGGAGCAAGCCTTACCAACCACAAGTAACAGCCTGCTAGAACTGATAGAAAAATCTAATAGCTGACCCACACACACAAAAAAATCCCAAACACAGCCACACCATGAACCAAACCTCAACAAGATTTGACACAGCACGTGGAAAACGTGCTCCTTCAGGAATTAAGATCTCCTCACCCCACTGTGCTGGTGATACTTGCAGAGAGCAGAAACTCTCTGTTCTTCAGGCATTCACTCACCAGGAAAATGAGAGAGCCACTGATGGTCAGAGCAGGAGTCCAGCAGGACAAAAAAAAAGCATTATACAACCTAGAACAATTTTGCAACTGAGAGAGAGAGGCTTTGAAATCCAGGTGTTCAGCAAAGCAGCCCAGGAGTGCCACCCTCACTGCAGGCCCTGGATGCACTGATGCTCATGGTACCTTCTCTGCAGAAGGCAAGAGCAGAATGAAACACTACATTTTTGTTTCAGAAGATGAATGAATGTTTAATTAGCCCAGATCTTCAGAAGAGGGAACTAAATTTTTTAAAGCCATGTCCAACAGTGATGAGGATTAGGAGTAACAAGAGTTATCTATATTTGATGTGTAGCAGAGGAATAAAATTATAAAACTCCACCAACGTTAATACAACCAGACACTCTTATTGTTCATTCATCTCAGTTACATTTTAGAAAGGACATTCCTTTTTTTTATTATTTGAAAATAGAAATCTTATTTCTCTACTATTTATTCCAGTCATTTTTGTCCTTCTTGCCCTTGAGATTAATTTGATGTAGAAAAGCACATACTCTGCATAGGACATAATACCCCATATGAGAACAATTACTAGACTTTATTAAAAGTGACCTAGCATCACCATGAAATTATTTCTTTGCTACACAAAATATTTTTAAGATGGAAATAAGATAGGGCAAAAGCTTTGGCTGGTAAGATATTTCACCAAGCTATCATATTCACAATAAAAAAGCCCTACCATATAACATAAACCCCATATTCTTAATGTTTTGGTCTTGGAAACACAATTTTTTAAAAAAAATTAAAAATCAGGTTTTGGAGCGAAGCCTTCAAATCCACCAAAGCCGCAGTGTTAATATCTCAATATGCTGTTATGCAATTCTTAATAAATAAGTTTTGGAAACGCATTAAAATCAGAATCAGCATTTTCTTGACAGTTTGCCATTAACAGACAAATAATTATTTCATTTCTGCCAGTGTAGCAAGCTGGTCGCAGTCCAACTTAAAAGTTATTCCATTTCAAGCTTGCTTCCTACTCAACATTAAGTGAAATTGGTTTACATTACTTGACTAATGCAGTAAAGGCAAGACTCCTGTCACTTGACTGTAAGAGTGCCTCATACATTGGATATTATTGCATAACTGAAACAAAAATACAATTTAAATGTAATAACATTTAATATTGCAGCACCCTTTGTCCTAGAAAAGCCCTTGCCCCACAGGAGCAGCTTTGCCAGAGATGAAGTCTGGGGTGTAGAGGGAAGCCCCACTGGGAAACCTGAAGGGTAAAACACATCCAAACCATCTTTTCTCCATGCAAGTAAATGCTTTCATTGCACCATTTAGAACTGGAAGTTCATTCATCAAAACAAAGCTGTGTATTTGGAAAATAACCTCTCTTGTGCATTTTTTATTCCAAAAAGAAGCAAAAATTAGACTGAATGGAGAGTTCAGAAAGTTCCTTGTAAGCATAAAGCAGAACAGGTGGTGCTCTAAAATCACAGCAATAATGCACAAGTATGAAAAGCCTCACCCAAAACCAACCTGAAAACCTCAAAAACATGAGAGGAGTGCCTGTGGTTCACTGAATCAAGGAACTAGAGTAGTTTGGGTTGGAAGGGACTCCAAAAATCATCTTGTTCCAACCCATTCAACCAGACCAGGTTGCTCAGCGCCCCGTTCAACCTGGCCTTGGACACCTCCAGGGATCCAGGGGAAGCCACAGCTTCTCTGGGCAACCTGTGCCAGGGCCTCCCTACCCTCACAGGGAACAATTTCTTCCTAAAATCTGTTCACCACCATTCAGCCTATATTAGCTGTTGTTGCTGCAGGAAGAAGAAGATCCAATCTCTTATCTCCATCTGCAGCAGGAAGACATAACCCACGTGCAATCAATCCAGTTCAGTGCTACAACAGATGCATATCCAAGTACAGAACTAGCATGGCTGCACCATGTGAAAGCAGATACCAAATACCCCAAAAGGCAAGTTACAGTACAGTCACAGAAGGGAAAATCCCATTTTTATATCCCATATGAAGGAAAATAACAGCCTAAGCAACAGCTTGACACCACTGTTAAACCCTAAGAATGTTTCATGTTAAAATCAAAGTAGGACACTATCTCAAATAGCTGTTTAGACTCCAAAAGGAATTATTATTTGGAGCACAGAGGCTGATTCTGTTCAGCCAACCCCATTAATTAAATACATACTGCCTAAAATAAACCTGGAACTATGCACAGTGTACACTGTCATAAAGGGGTGCAGGGGAAATCCATCAGTTGAAGACATATGCTCATAAACCAACCATAATTACTATTCTAAGGACTTCAGAATTGACTTCTTATGCATATTAGTTGAAAGGCCAAAAGCTAATTTTATAGCATGGTTTATGGTCTGTATAAACCCTAGAAATATAAGATTTAGAGCTAAGACACAAGGCAAAACCAGTTTTTTAACCCAAAGTATTACTGTCATCAGCAAGGGGAGCTGTTCATCTCCTCCAGGAGTTAGAAGCCACCATCTTCTTCTGGAATCAAATGTAACTGCAGATCTGCCACTACCAACATCCCCAGGAGTTTAAGAGAGGCGGTTTTGTCTGCTTTTGCTCACGGCATAGTACAGGAAGCCCTCACACAAAGTAAAATCAGTTACAGTCAAGTACCTGTTTTATGAGTAGAATGGCCAAATGTCTGTGACCCAGAGCAGCCTGAGTGCTTCCCTTTTCACTAAGCTGTGTTACAACACAAGACTATGACATGCTGCTGTTTTTTTCTGTTCTTATACAATGATTCTGAGGAAAACACATATATTCTGAGAACTAATTAGGTTATTTTTTAATGCCATTAAAAGCCACTTGACTAGGACTGAGTGCATGCTACATAATAGATCAGAACACTCTTTACAGTAATTCAATTACAACATAACTCCTTGAGCCTTCTAAAAATAAGGAGTATAATGTAGGGAGAGTGACTATTGGTGAGCAAACTGCATCCAAAAATGACGTGAATGAGAATCTCAGCTCTAAGATTCCGGGTGGGAGAAGGAGCTCCTTGCAGCAATCAACAACTGACTAATGGCACAAGAAAACAGATTTTGTTATTTGTTTATATGTGATTATTTTTATGTCTATTATCCACACAAAATACATGAAGGTGGACAAGAGTTCAACATTTCTGTATTTCTGAAGCTGTATACCTGCATCTTGGCTTTCTACATACACTGAAGATATCTTAGATAACAAAATCCCTGGTAAACATAATCTGTTATGCTCAAACTTCATTAAACAGCATGGACAGAAAACCATTTCCAATGAGAACAACATAAGATAACTCCTACTGGTGAAAAGAACGAAACCTCACAGGATTTTGAGTCAGTCACTTCCATCACACAAGGCTTTCATGCACTAATACTCATCTTTTCCATTATTATTGATTTTTTTATAATTCTTTTTCTTTAAATCTGTGACATATATAAGTGGTGAGAAGTCAAGTAATTATAGAACTGAGCAACAGGCATGAAACAGGCATGATCCTTTAAGTAACACCCATGACACAGGAAGAGAAGCTGTGCTGAAGTTTTACTCAGGTTTTCATATTTCTCCCATTAAATTCATGTACAAGATCAGAAACACCAGCACAACAAAAGGATTTCTGCATGTTAAAGCACCTCCTCAAGTAACGTTTTAAAGAAGATTAGAAGCTCCATTGGATTACTCAATGTTCCTGCATTTAGCTGCAGCTAGTTTGGGAATATTTTCCTTAGATTACCTTACACACGTACCTGTTTAAAACTTGTCTTTAGCTTTTAGACTTACTGATTGCTGGAACAGAGAAGAGAAGCCATTGCCAAATTATCATTATGGCAACACCTTTCAAACATAAGGCAAATTTCTTAATACAAACAAACAAGATTTCTTGGCTTTACAGGTAGCAGCAGAATTATTTAATTATGCTAATTTCTGACTGTTTCTCTCATAACCCTGTATCTGTGCTGTAAGAAAAATCCATGTCTCTTCTTCTCCCAGCTCCTGGTTTATACTGGCAAATTCCAGTCGAATTCCAGCCACTGCAGCAGGAAAGAGTTGCCCATATTTTAGAAAGAACCTGGAACCTTCTACCTGAAGACAGGCAAGGCCATCAGGGCTATGATGCTGCGTGTTCCTCCCCTTAACCAAGCCTGCCACACTGCATCTAAAAAGGCACCTGGAATTAAAGAAATCCAAGCAGGAAGATGGATCTCCAGAAAATTCCAGCTCATGACAGAAGAGTATGTGCCAATCAACTGATCCTCTCTTTTCACTCCTGATGCTACACTTATCTTTCTGACCTCATGATCTTTAGAGGAAAAAATACACTAATGAGCAAACTGATACTTTTGCCATATAAAAGAAACCTTACAATGCACAAAATTACATCTCAGTTCTTAATTGTAAACATTTTTTCCTTAAGTGTTTGAAAGACATCTCTTGCAAGATCTCAGGCACTGCTTCAGAACCACCTCATTCATTTTTTGAAATCAAAATGGCACCTTGCTATAACTTATTTACAAAGATGAAAGCTTAATTTTTAAAAAAAAATATTTTAAAAGTAGTCCTATTTACCTACAAAAAAGAGATTATCTTCTTTCAAACTGCACAAAATAAGTGAGAGGACCTCTCTCCTTCAATGCTTCTGTTCAAACACATCCAGGATAGCCAGTTGTACTCATGGAATATGGCTCCCACGGGGAAGACGGTCACCTGCCCTGACAGCTGAATATTTTAAGACCCAGAGAAGAGAATTTGAGGTTTAATGCACCTGCTGAAAGCTGAACTGGCATCAGTGTTTCTAGTGAAGCTACATGCAGGCACCCAAACACACAGAGGTAATAGCCCACAAAGGCACTACTACACCACTTTTACACTACTATTCTACACCCAAAAAAAAGTGAAAAAAATTCAGGTTACAAGTCTCTAACATAATGCTGCTTCCCCTCACACTCAATATACTGTTATACTGTGGCAAATTTGTGCACATCAAAGATATAGAAATACAGAAATGCCAGTCCGTAAAGAACACTTCCTTTCAAACAGTGGTTGCAGTGATTATAACACTTCCAAAGCAGCTCTAAGTGAAAGTGGAACACTGATAAAAGCATGTCTACATCATTAGAAAGAGTTTCACTTCACCAGCCAGCCTTCAAGAGCAGAGAAGTTACCTTCCCACACTTACTGACTGACCAAAGGACTGCAGGTTTCTGCTCTCAGCTCCACAACATAGTGGTACATTCTTCAGAATCTCCACAACCTCACCAATTCCATTCCACTCAGAGGCAGGAAGAGCTATCAGCTCCTTCAGGCCTTCTCCCAGAAAGTTCAGCCTCCCTCTGCTTCCCTGCCAGGCCCAGCACAGCCCTTCTGCCAGCACAAACTCTAGGCAGATCTGGCCTGGCAGCTGTTTTGCTGGCAAGGGCAGCACCAGAACTCTGAAAACCTTCATGATGAGCCCCAGGGTTATTAAAGAGTATGGATTGATGATTTCTTTAGGGGTAAAGTTGTTGCTGCAGATGATACGTGCACAGCAAGGGAGGACACCTGCACTACTGCAGTCAGCTAATTAAATAAATTGGGTTTGCTTCAGCACCTGCAAAACCAGCAATGAATAAACCATCCCTACCAGAAACTATGATCTTGTACATTATGCACATGACAATTCCACAATTAGATAACATGGCACAGGCTCGGAGCATTCAGATTTCTGATCTGTAAGCAGCTGAAGTTAAGCATCTCTCAGAAAATAAATGCATGAAGTAATTATAGTTATAATTTCCCAGTCTCCATAAAATATGTGATGCTAATATCCTGACATGACTCTCAGTTCTGGAAGGTTTAGTGTAAGTGAACAATTTTAGTGTCCCCAAAGCCAGCCAGAAGCTGAAGTTGACAACTGAGAGTACTAAACTTCCAGTTTCCATGGAAATGGAATTTGGATCAGTACAAACAGGGACTTCCGAATTTAAAACCCAACGCTCTCCATCTTCCACACTTTACTCCAATGTTCATTTTCCTGGGTAATAAGGGGTCAAGAGAGACACAAATGCCACACACATTTGTGATCCAGTAACTCACCCTGCCTTGTGGCTCCCTATTTTCATTTAGAGGTTGCCAGCCCCTTCTAAACCAGGCACCAGAGCCATCAATTCAGCAGCAGCCAGCCAGACACATTTATAAACACGACAGTATCCCAAAACTGTGCATCTGGGAGGACAGACAGGTTCCCACTTACGTGATGCTAATACACATGAAATAACTGCTTTACAGCCCCACGCTGAACACCCCAGAACAGGGAAGTTGTGCCACACAGCACTATCAGTAAGGAAATTCTCGTTTTTATTGTTGATATGACCCAACAGAACTGCACAGCGACACAACTGTGGGATTTTCCAACTGCAAATCTTCAGGCAAGAAGTAAAAAGAATGTGTATTGCATCACCACTAATGCAATGCTCCTGCAGAAGTGGCTGCCCAGCGCTGCAAGGGAGAATTCCAACTTGTTGATTCCAACTGCAAGGGTGCTCACTGGCTGCTAAAACAATTTGCCAATGGTTTTTATGGCTCCTGTTCCTTCTGTTTGGCAAGAACAGAGGAAGAGTAATTTTCTGGAAGTATTTACATTGATTTTGCAGCTGATGACAACACTCCATCTGCTCTCAGACACTTCAGTGCCTCTGCCAACTTCTTCCCTAATGTGGTGCTTTCTCCAAGCTTTGCCAAGGCTTCTCTGCTTCCAGCACTTCTTCCACCATGTTTGGAGGGGACATTTCAAGTTGAGATGTGAACACCTAACCCATGCCCTAACCCACACACCAGCAAACAGATTTCAAATGAACTCCCCTTCGTAAGACCATCGCCTCCAGAAGCCTGAGGATGTGGCTGATGGCATCAACAGAGCCGGCAAAATCCCTGAAATAAAAGGGTCCAGGCCAATGGGAAGGAGCAGAATTTAAAAAGAGCCATAACTAACTCATTCTTTTAAGAAAAGCCCAAAAGTTCCATGGAAATCAAGATTTTCTCTAGCATTTAAATATGCAACCAAGTAAACCAATATCCTCTCTATAGCAAATATTGGCCTACCCCCAAAAAGTACAAAATTTCAGACTCTTATGCAGCCAGTGCAATTCTACCCCAAAACTCATGGTGTAAATCAAAGAGAAGGAAGGATTCAGTTTGTACCTGTTTGCCTGAAACCTTTCATAGAGTTAAACATTAAAAGAAGCAGCAAAAGCAAATAAAGATTTGGAAGCCTGATTTTTTTTAAACTTTAGGGCATTTATCAAGGCAGAAACATACACAAATAACTTGGCTGCCATCTCTAACTTTTATACAATGATCACACTATCTTGATGCCATGCCTTATCATTCAAGACAAAGTAGTCCTAAAGAATGTACGAGCTCATCTTACAGCACCATATAAGTGAAAAATAATCCCCCAAAAGTCATATACAGTACTCTTTTTAAGATGAATCCACCACAGAAAAATGGATTGCAAGGTCAGAGATTCCTGAAAAGTGACTATGACTTTTAGCAGCTCACAGAAGAGCTGTAAGTATTTAAACCTCCAAAAACTGAGATAAAGAGCATCAGCCTGCTCATCTGTTTCATTTGAAAATAGGAATGTATGTTAGTGTGAAATGGCATCCCTAAAAAATAATCCCAACAGGGTGAACACAAGAAATAAATGCTTTAATCCCTTTTGTATCAGTACATATTTATTAGGCCCTGTGCAGAGATAACCAAGATCTGTGGTGTGCAGGCTGGATTTGATATCTAAAGGTTTCTTCTAGCACAACACCTGTTTCAAATTATCTATCCTATTTGCTGACAACCAGAGAAAGGATTATTGTGTTTACAGGCAAATTCTTTCTTCTAACCATTTGCCCTTTTCTTCTCGTTTCACTGACCACCTAAATAGAAGAAAAAAGCAAATCACAACACGTGAAAAACTGGCATCAGCCTCATTCCACTGCTGCAATTTGTCTTTGTTACTTTAAAAACCCAGCTCCACGGCGATAAACCCAGAAAAAAACAATGGATTTAAAATGAGCCTTTTTCTCTTCCAGAACCCCTACAACATGTAAGCAACTTCCTGCTTCAAGTTACAGGCTCAGAGAGAAACTGAAAGCTGAAAAAATTTGGAAATGACCAACCTCTTTGCGTTTAGGCATTGGACTCAGGTTTGCCTTTGTAGCAAAGAAAAGACCAATTCAGCAGCTACATCAAATACAGCAGCTTGTTTTGGCAACCTCATTTTCAGGAGATCAGATTTAGCTACTCAGCTTTAATACTCTTGGTTTTGAATTAACCATCTGTTCTGTAACATTGAGACAGATCTGATGAAGTGCAGTGTCAATCTACAGGGTCTTGAGGCTAAAACACACACACAAATACATATATATACTTACATATATATACATATATATATGTGCCCACAACAGGCAAAAACAATCCATCAAAATAACCAACTTCGCCCAAAAGGAAGCTGTATTGTTGATTTTTTCTGTGTACTTTGTGGTTTTGTTTTACCCAATTACCAAGAAGAACTTGGGCCAACCCAGCACATCTTTTAATCAATTAACACAAAAAGGGAACAACTCTGAAAGGCTTTACAACAAAAAGACTTGCATTTACAACAGCTGTAGGTCAAAGATCTTAATCTAGGTTCTTTTGAGAAGATTGCCAAAAATAAATATGCTTTTCTACTGTAATTTGTCACTGCAAAGGAAATGCAAAATTCTCCCATGAAAATATACAGTTAGAAAAAGCTCCATAGGCAACAATAGGTATTTTTAAGGTATTGCTGTGAAAGTAGGGAAGCTTCTTTTTCCCCTTTCAAAAAGATAGATGCCAGTGCACAGTTGCTCTGGTATTTAAAGTCACGTCAAAAGAAAATAGGATTTATAAGTGTTGCTCAACTGGTGAACTTTTAATAAACACTTTAATCAATTGATCCCTTTTAGAGACTCACATCATCAGAAAGCCATTTATTTCAGCAGGCTACCAACACAAATGTCTGAAAGTTGCCTGAAGCATGCTACAGAAACAGGTGACAAGCTCAGAGACCCCAGATCCTCAAACACCATCTATAAAAAAAAAACCTTCCAGTAACACCAGTGCATTTCCATGCAGTATCATCAACACTATGGTTTGCAGCTGATACACTGCAGGAGGCTCTCCAAGATCCAGCATGTCCTGCTCCCACACATGGTCAGTAATTAGGGCTTACTGGTCCCAGACTGTGCCACTTCAGGGACTTCCATGCAAGAGCTGCTAAAGCTGCTTTTACAACAGCTCTGGCCATGAGCCTGCACCTTGGTGTAAGGCTGGCAGCACCAAAACACTACAGGGTTTATTTCAACTCTAAAGTACTGCAGCTGCATATCTCTACAGACACAGCCCCTACTGCAATTAACCCTCCTATTCCCATCTATTTTCTCAAAAAAAATTTAAAATCCAATCTAAATTACGTGTTACTCCTGCAGCTTCCCATGGCACAGATGAGTGTGACTGCAGAGGTATTTAGCAGTGGCTCAGTTCCAGCTCTGCCCACCTCAGCTGGCACCAGGCTGCAGTATCAGTGCAATCTGTGCATACTCACAGCCCTGTGCTCAAATTCCAACAGATCATCACTTTATAGTAAATAAACTAAGGAGCTAAACCATGAGCTTCCAAGACAAGCCAGCAAGCAGTTAAATCAAGTCTCACATTTCACCAAAACCAGGAAGGAAGACATACCAAAATAGTTCTCAAGAAACCACCTGAGATACCAAATTTATATCTAATCTTGATTTAGAAAAGAGAAGTTATCATTAGGGTAGAGACCTACTGATGCACATGACTAACCAATCAGCAGACAATGCCAGAATACACCACCGTCCTGAGATTTCCCTTTTAACCTTCCCCAACTCATGGTGTAAGTTCTATTAAATGAGCTTTTAATTTACTGGTTTTTAAATTAAGAAACTCAAGATTTTGCAATTCAGGTGCCTTCACAAAAAGAACTAAACACATACTGTGACATCAGGCATTTGCCAAAATTTCTAAGAACTGATGCTGTAGTTGCTGACTGTTTTTGCACAGGTGACCATTTAGAGAGTTTTCTTTGTGTCCTTACTCCTGTAAAGTCTGATTTATCTCTATTCCATTGATCATTCTCTTCTATCAAGATTAATTCAACCTAGAAGTAAAAAATAGTGAAGAATTAATTAATTTGTCCCTTATTCATAGTAGGTTATAACACTGCTTTAGCAGAAAAGAAAAAAAACACTTAACTGAAAGGAAGAAAATCAGATTTCCATGAAAAAAGGTATATCAAGCCACTCACTGAACATCAACTATGTAAAAATTATATGACAGTGCTTGAACCAAAGGGGAACCCTTTTGCTTAACAAATAAAGAGACAGCAGAACGGTTTGATCAAGGGTTTTATTTCAAGAAAAATTTCTGGTGATGTAGCACTGAGTGAAGCACAGGGTGTTAATCACTTATTCCCCTTCAACCTCATTAAAAAATCTCTTATTCTGCTCCCACTTCAAAGCTTGTAGCTGAAAGCCTGATTTGTCCAGAGTGGGATGGTTCTCCAAATCTCAGAGTTATCACCAGGGACTGACAGGCTCCTCTGTGACAGGAGTCCAGACACATAAAAGGAACACCCACCCTACTATTCCTTCCACAAAGGAAGCTGATGTGTGAACAAGCAGCCCTGAAATCCTGGATTCATTACTGGGTATGTATTTTTTCCCGTATCACCTTACTCAAGTATGTACATAGATATTCCGATAGAAAAATCTGTATTTTTAACTCCCTGTTAAAGGTCTCAACACATAAATGCATACACTATTCTGTTAGAAGTACCTTGGATGAAAGATTTTTTTTTCCTTCTCTTCTTTATCGACTCTAATATTTGCTATGTTTATAGGTTTTTTTTCCAACTCAATAATTCATGGATAATTTCAACATATTATCCATCTGTGACAAGTTTCCCTAAAGCAGTTTGTTTGTCTGCTGCATTCAAGTACAGAATCATTAGATTCCATATAAAAATCCAGCTCCTGGAAAGCTGAGAACTTACCCTACAGTTTAGAGGAAGGTCATAACTTGCCCTACTCCACCTCTTTAAACAAAGATTCTGCTGCAGCCAGAAAATGAGATGCAAAGAAAATCCTACATGTTCTCCATTTGTCCAATAGAAGTGCTGTAAAGATAAGCAAAAAAAGAGGGTTTTTAAAAATTACTTACAAGCAAGGGTTTATTTACCCCTCTGGCTTAACTG
Organism: Lanius collurio; assembly: GCA_020086605.1. Lineage (NCBI taxonomy): Eukaryota > Metazoa > Chordata > Aves > Passeriformes > Laniidae > Lanius > Lanius collurio. Next base: position 27,969,230 of record JACBWW010000009.1, on the reverse strand, counting down.
CTGGCTGCATCAGCAAGGCAGTCCCATTACAGCTGATGGTGGCTGCGTGGTACAAACACCTCTTAAAGAAAAAGAAAGTAAACCAAAGGACAGAACCCTTCAGGCTAGAAGGAGCTGCTGGAGCCCAGCCTCCTGCTCCAAGCAAGGCCAGTGCTCCATTCAGAACAGGTAGCTTTCACCAGCTGGGTGTGAAAACTGGCTCAAAGAAGATGCTTCCCTAGAAAATTAAAGCCTTCTTTACATCTGGTCATTTATAATGACATAGTTTAGAGACCTCTCACTAGCCCTAAGCCAGTGACAAATCTTAAATCGTTTTCTTTAAATACTTCTACAGTTAATGAAGTTCAGAGCCACTGAATTACTCCAGGTTCCCAAAGCATTCCAAGAGTTTTTATTAAAATGCACAAAGTATCCCTGATTGTTGATGCTGAATACATTTTTCAGCAGGTTGTGCTCACAAGTGAGTACATCAATGCAGGCAGAGTTGGAATCTCAGCTCCGAAGACAACCAGTGTTGACTCAAAGAAAGCAACTGGTTTTCTCCCAGCGTGGGACAAAGTGGAATAAATCAACTTGAATTTTATAGAAATAAGTTATGTAGATAAGTTTGCACAATAGTTTTTAATATCAGCTGTCACAATTGCTTTGCTGTCCCCTCCATCAAATCAAATCAAATAAATCAGTTCCCGCAAACAAACCCAAACAACAAACATATAAAGGCAAACTTACCTAACTGATTTGTGTCACAGTATTTGTTTGGAGATGATGGCTCACACTGACTCACACCCAACCACTCTTTGCCTCACTCTCTACACATATCTCCAATGCTTCAGATAAGCTTCAGCATTTAACGACTGAGTGTAAAACATCTCACATGAAGACCAACACATTAATTCCTACATACAGCATATTTTTCATAGCATAAGCTGACAAAGCAACACATTTTTACAGGCCTACATAAATCCATACTTTAAGCTTTTTTTTCTTGCTTTTCAAATAAACCCCAAATCTGGTAAATGTTAGTGGGAAAAAAAACCCTGAAATTTCCCTAAGAAGAGGCAAATGCAGGCACAAATCACCAATTCCCATACAGTCAAGCTCTGCCTCAGGTTCACATATTGTCAAATTGGTGACAATGAGCAAGTAAGTACTAGGAAGGCAAACAATGTTGTTACAAATTTCAGCATACACTTTAATGAAATTAAGCTACATGAACAACGCACAGAAAGAACATCTCTCAACACATGCACAGGGTTCTGTGTGAATAGAAGAACAGACACCATTTACACCTCAAGAGTGCTAAGAAGTACAAGGTAACCAGTCAGACACCCTGATGATGGGCTCAGCACAGCAAAATAGAACCTAAAATTCTTTTTAATAGAACTGACGGCAAAGAATTTCTCAAAGGATACTCCCATCAATTTGCTACTATATGAATTTTAAAAAAGAAAAAAACAAACCAGCAAAAATTTTTAATACCGCTGGTTCTTTACTTTGTGATCTCTTTTGAAAGTCTGTATTAATTCTCAACGTCAGGAATAAATCCATTGCATCAAATCATACTACAAAAACACTTTTTGGAACAGGACTGAAGAGGAACTAAGTCAAACTACTCAAGATTTGCCTTGGCTTTAATGTCTTACTTGAATGTCAAGTGTAGTAGAAAGGACCCATGTTGGAGCATTTATAGTTATTTCCCTTTTCCTAGTTCAACAAGCACAGGCCTGGATTTACTAAAACAATGCAGAAGTCAGGAAGACAGGGAGAAGGAGAACACAACACAGAGAAAGATGGAAGCAGTGGGAATACAGCAAGATTATTTTGAACTTCTATTGTAAGAATACACAAAGCCTCCCAGAAAGATCTGTATGCACAAACAGCACTGGAGCACTGGCATTAGAGTTACTATCCTGCAGGAAAACTAAAGAAAATGTCACAAGAAAAGATGTTGTAAGAATAGCCAGTGGTTTATTTGCCACACAGACGTGTGTACCAACTGCTGGATTACACTTTACTCCCTCCCCAGCTCCTGGAATCCACATGGTACAGCAACAATTCACCACTGCCTCCAAAACCAATTAGTTTGTAACAAATCTAACTCTTTCAGTCAGCTCTTCTCATATGAAGATGAACCCTTCCTTGATACTTGTCCCTTAAAATGTTTAGTATTCCATAAGAACACCCTGTTTTACATTACCCTTTGCTTGAGCTTCTTGCCAGCAGAGAAGCTGTACCCCAGCTACGTCCCTGCTGTTATCCCACTCAAGGGGCCAAGTAAATCAGCTCAACATCTTTCACAGGCACTTCCCCCTTGGTTATGTATGTCACAGCCACAGCACAGAGTGGCTCACAGGTGGCATTGTTTGGCCATCATCACTCTGCATCTGTGCCTTTGCCACTCCAGGCAGGCTGAGGAGCATTTCAAGGTGCAACAGGCTGTCTTGTTGCCACACAAGCAAATCAAGAACTTGTTCCAGAGCTGGACTTCATTACAGGGAGATTATCCTGGGAACAGTCTCGCCCCCTCAGGATAGGACACGCACTTACCAACTGCTGGTTTTAGGCCTAATTACTCATCTAGTAGCCACACCATTTATTTTTTCAAGAAAAAAGTCACTGATAAGTAGTGGTTGGATGTCTAAAGGAAGTTCACCCTGTAATTTTGTACTAAGGTTGGAACTCTGAATGAAGCAACTCAGATGGCTCCCCCTGCCAATATTAATATCAGACCAGAGAGATTCCCATCTGCCTTGTACTTGAAATCCCAGCAAGGAGAGAAGAGGCTTAACATTACAGCTACACATTGTGACATCACCACAAGAGAGTCAAATATTTTTCATGAGATCCTTGAACACTTCCAGGGATGGGGCATCCAGAGCTCCTCTGGGCAACCTCTTCAAGTGTCTCACCACCCACACAGAAAAGAATTTCTTCCAAATATCCAACTTAAACTTCCTCTCTATCGACTTGAAGCCATTCCCTCTTCTTCCCTCTTGTTTAATTTTCTACTCCATTATAGAACTGTCTTCACCCTACCACATGCTTTATGTCCATGTCAGCAAGAAAAAGAAGGGTATTCTTAAAAATGGTGTATACATTGAATGCTATTCTCATTCATACTGGTCAAGCTGAGAATAATGGAGGTCTTTTGAAATAAAATACAGTTTGTCCACAGATCATTGAGGACTATTAAAGCACACCATGGACAGAAAGCATATAGATTTCCAATTATTTAGGCTTTTGCATAGACACTTACAATGACAAGCATGAAGGGCACTGCAAAATAGGAAAGAAATATCCTTGCAGTATATATTTAAATAAATCCAGTCATCCTCTACTCCCCACAATTAAAGCAAACGTATTTTTACAAAAGTTGAGGTAATATTTAAGGTTTTTAGAACAAAATAATATTGTCTAGAGGTGACAGAGCATTTGTCAAGCACAAGACAGGAAAGCGTATTTGCCATTTCCTTCTATTAATGTCACATTTTTATCTTACAGTGTGTAAATACAAATTCCGAAGATATTAATGACTTTTTTTAAAGTCAGAACTTACTACAGTAGTTCATGCTTAGGGAGGCAAACACAGGGCTCTTGAAGCTGGTAATATTGATATACTGTAATATGAAAATTCAGCCACTGAAGTTCCTTACCCTGTGCTGAGGATGGATATTTTTGTCATGACAAGTAGTGTACATAAAAATATTTACCTGCCACAGGCATTTTAGTACTAGAGTACAATAAAAAAAACCCAAAACACTAAGGAATGTGACTGTATTTGACTGTTCTGCACATCTGTAATGGTTAATGCTACTAAGCAGCTCCTGGAAAAATAATCAAAGCTGAAGAGTGAAGGGAAAAGCAGCTGATAAATGAAGCTAAACATCTTGTCAAGAAAGATAAAAATGTGGTTAGAGGTCAGTGAAGGACAAGGGGAGGGAGGGAGTGGAGGAATTCTAGAAAATTTCTTGTTGGGCTTCCCTAAAAGGCTAAGGCAGAGAGCTGCCAGCAACAAAAAAAAGGTCTCCCAAGGAGCAGGGGGAATGAGATCTGACAGGATGTCAGGATCACAACAGGACAGGTGCTTCGTGCAAGCTAAACCCAACTCCTGGGCAAGGAAACAGCAAAGCAAGTGTTCCCCCCACTCTGCTCCAAATAGCTCAGCAGCAGAGCTGAGCAGAGGAATTGGAAGAATGCTCTGTGGCTGGGAGATGTGAGAGGAAAGTGCCAGTGTATTTCCCTCCCATACAAGACCAAATGCTGTGCTGCAACCAGAGGCACCTGGAAAGCCACTAAGTCATAAGAGAGTGTTTAGGAAGCCTGGTGGCAGGGCAGAAAGGCCTGGCAGTGCCATCAGGAACACAGGAATGAGTCACTAATGGGAAGTGGTAGAAGAATGGCAGTAGGATACCAGCAAGGGCTGGAAAAGAGCCCCACGTTTCAAAAGGCACATTGCCTATCCAGCGCGGAATCACGGAATAGCAGAATGGCCTGGGTCGGATGGGACCTAAAGATCATCTCATTCCAAAGCCCTGCCACGGGCAGGGGTAACCTTCTGTCAGCCCAGGTTGCTGATATAGGCTGATGAGGAGTTTTGCAATGAGTTAGAAACCAGCAACTCCTAATAGACCCAACCCCCCTTCTATCATGCTAAGAGTTTAAGTAAAACCAAACCCACCACCTGAGTACTTTTTAAATTGTAATATCTGACTGCAGGCAGGAGCCCAGCTCTCTCTCACCCCACCTAAGAAAGGCGAGCCTCTTCCCTTAGGTTTAGCCTTAGAAAACGACCAACCCATGGCACACAGAACTTGCCAACAGCAAACTCACACTCAGCTCCCCTCCTGTAGCACACACCACCTCCTGAAGGTATGTACCCCATATCTTCCAGCCTTGCCCACAGAGACTGCAAGCTCCTTTGATTCACTAAAACCACAAAGGAGGCAAGCAGCAGGCGTAAAGTAGAATATTATCTTAATTCTGGAGTTTTGAGGTTGGACTGGGTTTTCTTACAGCTGATCACCATCACAGCTGTCCATCCTCACTACATCAAAAGCCACCTAAGAAGAGTTCTTCGGGGTCTCACACAGGACAGCTTAACCCCTAGTAGCACTGCTGTGGTGTATCAAACTGGTTGCTTTCTGGTCTGTTTCTGGGACCTAAGGGAAAGGCAGGGCACTTGATTTGTTATGTCAGCTTTGCACATTTCATTTTGTTTTGCTCTCGTCTTCCATTCTTGGAAGAAGGAAAGCCCAAAGACTTGTAATTTATGGTATATTTCAGTTTGAAACAGAGGCCAAGTTCATAGGACATGAGGTAAGCAGGTAAACTGCTAAACAAATACAGGAACTGCAGTGAAAGAACACTAGTAGTAAGACAGAAAATTCCTTTTCTATTCAGAATACTTCATAAACTCTTGTTAATTCAGTCATTTTCTGGCAGAACTTGGTCACTAGAATGAGTTCTGAGAAAAGATTCTACTCCACTCTTTACCAACTCCTTAAAAAAACCCCCTATGTTCCTTTGTATGCTAAATAGCCTTTGTTATCTCCTTGGAGTATCAAGTTACCAATTCCAATCCCATTAACCACATGAAAATACTGCATTGTATTCAGTGTGACTGTTCTTTGTTAGCCCTGTGCTCCCGGGTGCCACTTCCACTGCTTGAAATACATCTCCAATGCAGCTTATTCGAAGTATCTGTCCTTGCTCCCAATGAAAACAGTGCAAAGGCTTGGATTGACTTGGAGACATGGATGAAGCCTACAAGCTCTCTCTAAAAAAAAAAAAAAAACCAAAAAAACCACTACAATCACTTCCTACTGGGCAAGGACAAGGGCATTCAACCACTGCCATATGTTTCTCTCTGAATGGGAATTATTATTCCAGGTACTGCTGCTAGTTAATATTGCCAGCCACACAGCTGCAATGGCACATTTAAGCATTTGCTCTCTTGATTCCCAGTATTGACTTCTAAATATTATTAGCTGTGGCATCTTCCTACTTTCTTCTCCAGGAAGACTCTGACATGTGCAGCCACTGATGAGTTCCTTTTTAACTTTCCCTCATGTGTCACATAGAAGAGGGAGAAGAAAGACAAGGACCGACACAGATTTTACAAGTGTTTGAGTGCCTAAAAAAGGTGCAATTTAACATGGAACTGGGGGATTTGCATCAAAGAGTGCTCTCCTCTGTTTGCAAGGAAAACTGATTTCTTTATAAAGTTCACTTAATGCCACACTAGTCAGAATTAATGTTAGTATTAATCTTCCAGATAATTGCTATAAATTCACTAAGTGTCAAGATACATGCAGCTTTTATATGGCTTCGAGCTTAGTATTTAAGAAACACAGACTGAGCGGCAAATATCTACCTTTTAGAAAGCAACAAATTATGCTTTGCTCTCAATAATCCCATTTTACTCAGGAAAAGGTAATCACAATCAGCATAGGCCTGGCAGGAGGGGGCAGGAGGGAGCAGAAGGGAGAGGAGAGGAGAGAAAGCAGATCCAATCTGTTGAAGATCCCCAAACAGCCCTATGACAAGAACAGCAGACCCTTCAAGTCCTAAAGCCACGCTGTCTCCCCACTTGAGCACAGACACAAAACATCTGGCTGTCCAGTGGAATTACAGCCTCTTTTTATCCATGCTCATGAAACTGCTGACTGACAGTAAAGCCTAAAGTTTCCAAACGTTCTTCCGGAAACTCCAAACTCTTTTCGAACAACAGCTTGGAAACATTGACAAACACTTCAGGAGTCCAAAAATATTTTAGCAAAATACTTCCAGTTTACTTGAAGCAAAAGGAAGTTCCAGCTATGAAGATTCTTGGGAGAACACAATAAAAAGAAAGCACCAGCAGCCGGGCCAGTTTAAAAGTGGACGATGCAGAGGCACAGCAAGGTACACGCTGGAAGCACGTCAGGTACTGTTGCAGTAAGGGAAGTAAAACTCAAGGTTACACCAAGCACAGATTTCAAAGCAAGTAAATAAATTCAAACTACAGTGTCAAGCCTGGAGCAAGGGCAGAAGCTGGAAGTCAGTTGCATTACACATTTCTAGAAGTTTCCCTCCTCTTTCTGCTCAAAGGGGTAGTAAGGCACTAAAATCTGACATCTCAAAATACCATGAAACCATCACGACTGCCAACATGGGGAGAAAACTCTCAAAGGCATAGATGTCACAAAACTACTGAGCAGAGAGCAATACCACAGCAGAGGACAACATTCAAGATCACCTTTAAAGCTGTGGTGCTTGCTTGCAGGTGAAAAACAAATCCTGGAGCACCTCACAACTTTTCCAAGCTCAAATATCCTCTTAGTGCATCTGCATGAGCATTTTCCATTGACAAAGAAGGTTAAACCCTCTTAGCTGAAACACACATTGCTCTGCCTACAGTGCTCATTTCAATCCTCAAAATTAATGTCAGTCTCATCCAGAAAAACTTCAGGGATCTTTACAGGTTATCCACAGATTATTTGTAGCCTCTCTGCTAATATTTTCCTCCAAGATCCACTGTCTGGGATGACACTGAGCACACAGGATCTATATGAAGATTCAGTCAGCATGGGTGTCAACATGTCTTGCACAGCAGACTCCAGTATTGGAATTTAAGTAAAAACATAACTTGTAATACTTGGGATTGGCAGCATCCTCCTGTATTATAGTGCACAAGTACACCGGGGTTTTTTTAGTTACTGTGGATGAAGTTGTGAAATGCTTACCCAAACTCAATTTGACAGAGCACAACATAATTGGCTCCAATGTAACTCTACTGCTTATGTTTTGGAGCTAAAATTAATCCAGTAACATATATCGCTACCTTTGGAGACACAAGTGATCAGCAGATCACTCTCTATGAACTATCCTCTGCATTTTGGGGAAAAAATAATTATCTTTTTATAAATATTTGCTCATTTAAATTACAGACTTTGCTTGCTATCCACACAGAAGAGACTACCGAGATGACCGTCTGTCCTCATTACCATTCTTCCCTTCTTGTGCTAAAGATAGCATGGAGAGTAAAAATAAATAAATCCTCAACAGCATTAGGAATTAGACAATGTCATGTTGAAAGATACCCCAAATGAGGAGCCTTATCTCTCCTCGCTGGCTGGGAGGGCAGGGGGGCTCTGGCCCACAGAAGGGAGGTAGCACTTAAGCCTCCCCTAGGTGGTCTCTTTGCAGCAGGCTCTAGTCCCAGCTGTAATTGCTTGTCAGTCCTTACTGGATGCCTGAACACTGTGGAACAGTTCAGCAAAGTATTTAAACAGATGGATGGTACAGGCCACTGGAACAAACCCCGGTTTTCCCTGGCTGCAGCTCTCTTTCAGCACATTCCTTTGAAGTCTGTGCCACTGAGGAATCAACAACAGCTGAGAAACATGTGTTATCATACAACACCAAGCGCAGCCACAGCGCTGCACAGCAAGATGCTTTTGTGCAATAATCCTGCACTACAGCAAGTATTACAGGGTCTTTTGTTGTGGGTGAGCCCATTTTCCAAGCACAACAAGAAAGTAAACTGATTCCTGCCTCCTTACAGAGCGACTCAAAAGCAGAAAGGTGAATTAAGCAGATTTCTCAAGCGCCTGCCATCAGAAAGCTCACAGTGCCTGTCTTCTGGAGTCCTCTCAAATACATGAACATTCTCCATATTTATGTCATCACAAAGATGACCAGATGCTTGCAGAGATATGAGTGAAATAACTCAGTTCCCTGTCTGCAGTTCCCCCAACAGATGTGACAAACCCACGTATCTACAGCTTTAACCCACCTTCCTTTCCCAAGCAGGACCAATTCTGTGATCTCAGCTTCACAGGTGACAAACTGGAGAGAGACAGCAGGATGGCACCACATGGCACATACAGACAAGTCAACCCCTCCCCACACTTTATCAGCACAGAGAAAGATAACATACAGTCCTCTGAACAGCCAAGGGAGAAAACAACATGAGCATCCCCTTATCAGCCAGGAAAACCACTCCTGTCAAAGGCATGAGATCACCACACGCTTTGAAGGGTAAGAAGAATTAGTTATTTATGAAACTGAGTTTGAAACTAGATTCACTGTCCAGATTCAGAAGCATGGAGCTGGCTATGTGCATTTGTAGGAGGACAGCAAGTTAAACACATACAACACATATATACACACAGACACACATACACTTGCCTAATAACAAGTTTCTACAGAACCAAGTCTCATTTTCACTAAAGAAAGACAAGCAAGAGGTTAGAGTCTTCCATTTACAAAGTATCCTAGTCTCAAACGTTACAGGAAGGCAGGCTCTAAGATTATAACAAATCTCATCACACTGTAAAGTCCCAACCCCACCATGAAAAAAATTACAGGAAAACCCAGGTTTTCAAAAAAAAAAAAAAAAAAAAACAGAAAACCATAAGACATTTACATTTAATGTCAAGATAGAAGTTTTAAAGACTTAAAAACCCAAGCAAAACCCTAAAATTAGAAAGCAAACACACTCATGGACTAAGCTAAGTTCGTAATTACAGACCTTACAAAATAAAATTACCAGGAACAGCAAGCATCATGCTGAGGGGGGTCCTCAGCTGAGTCCCCACATGATAGTTTTCCACTCTGTAATTCAATTTAACAGTTTCTTTCTGAAGAGGTCAATGCTGTCCTTCATATTCCACTTGAGACAGACTTAAGGGACCATAGACAGCACTGATACTGTCAGAGATATTTGGTGGATAAAAATAACCTGTCTCAAAACCTTTACAGCAATGTAAAAATCCAGTGTTGCTCAAAATAAATGGTGATGCTCAAGAGCCATACAACTTTCCAAGAATGAGTATTAGTGCGAGTCAAACCACCATCTGATCAGCAACCAAAACAACAGCTGAACATTTGCATACAATTATTCTTACAAATCATGTGCAGAAGCACTTAAGAGAATCAGGGAAATCTCAGTATCCCAGGGTGTGTGGGCAGGAAGGCAGCCTAGGCAGGAGGTCACACTGCCCTGCGATGGCAGAAGCAGGAGCAGAACCCACCATCCTCAATGCTCAGCTCTGCACTTTCAGCTACTCAATCGCCTTTATTCCTTTTCAAAGCTTCCCTCAAACAGATTTTAAGAAGTTATATTAATCAACTTAATTTGGCTCTTCAGAATTGTTGCTAGTGTTTCCAGTAACGGTTCAAGGTAGTTTTGAAAGACTTATACTTCTTGCTAAATATGACTTGGTATTTTTCTCCTCCTATTTCCCACTATCCCAAACTTTTTCATCTCTAGGAAAGATTAAAAACAAGGCTAATTCAAACGATGGATCAAATTCTGCTGGGCTCGCAATGGTGGAAAGGATGGAGAGATTACTTAACTGTAAGAAGGGAATCACCTTTATCTCTCAGTTGTCCTAAAGGGCACACAACTAAATACGATGAATCCCAAGCAGTCATTTCAGTTCCCTCGGCAATTCATTCCATATCAAAAAAAAATTTTTGCTCTAAGACTCAGAGAAGTACTTCCAATTTCATGTCAAGCCTACTTTCCAATAAGATATCATCGAACAAAAAGTTAATCTGAAATGAAATTTTCTCTCTTCTTTAAAGAAAGTGGAAAAAAGTAAGGCTGATTGTACTTGCAGTTCAGCCACATGATGCTTTGGACTTTTGGAACAGTATCTATCAAAAGAGGCAATGTAACAGAACCAAGAACCAGCTCGGATCAAAACAGTTGACAGCTCATTCACAAGCTACATTTTCTCTACTGAAAAAGACAAAGCTCTTTACTTTTACAACACTTAACACAATCGCACCGCTCCCAAACACAATTAGCTGGGAGCCTGAAAGCCCTTAAACAGGTGTCTTTGCAGAAATCATTAGGCAATTGATTTGCTCGCTCTCCACAGCCCGGCAAACACTCAATTTCAACGTGTGATGCTGACTAGAGCTAAGGCAGAAACTCGCAAGGTCCGAAACAGACTTCCTAAAGCCCCTGACAGCACTTTTTTGCCACGGATGTGTGCAGTTTCCAGCGATTTTGTGAAATGTGTCAACCTCCGACACACCTGCAGCTTGGCGATGGGAGGCGTGACAGGTGTAATTCCAAAGGGGACACCGAAATCTGTAACCTTCCCCCGCCTCCCCATTTTCCACACTGACGAAAGCCACGAGCAATACTGAAATGCAGTTTAGCACAGCATTTAAATCACCACTCTGCTGGACAGGAAACAGGCTGGCACACACCGGACTAGCACAACCCCAAACCGGACCCTGGACCAAACCTTTCCAACAACACTTCAGAGCCGGATACACCAAGCAGCAGAATCCATTTTCTTACCCTTTAGAGTTCACGCCTCTGTATTGTCCTACCGCACTATATCTGCTTAAGCTTTTCTCATCAGTACTACCTCACGAGAAAAAAAAAACAAAACAAAAAGTCTCATGCATTCCTGGCTGGCAAAACACATTTTCTTCTAATCTTTCTTCTTACTAGGGAAGAAAAAGAGAGAGGGAGGTGTTGGGGCAGGAATAAAAGAGATTAATCGTGAAACAAACCGGCACTGCCCGGAGAGGGAAGAGAAGAAAAAAAGACCAAAACAAACCGTCCACGTAGCAAAAGGAAAAAGAAAAAAAGGGAAAGGAGAAAAATAGGTATAATTTTCTTTCCGGTGACAGCAAGAGAAGGGGAAGGGGAAAGAAAACTACTACAAAGACTTCTCTGTGTAAGAAAAGTAGGTTTTGAATTCCGTTCCTCAAGGACACCGAGAAATATCCCTTACTTTTCCATGCGATGTCCACTGGAGAAAGACAGAACGCCAGGAGAGAGGAAAAGCCGGAGGAAGCCGAGGAAGTAGAGAAGGAAGAAGCGAGAAGGACAGAAGCGAGTGCGAGAAGGCTGGGAAGAGGCGAGAGGGAGAACGGCAGAGCCGAAAATGAAAAAAAAAAAAAAAAAAAACAAACCCACAACCCAGAAAAAGAAACCAAAAAAACCCCCAAACCTGAAAATCCGAGGGGAGGTGGGAAACAAGCGAGAGGGACGGGAAAGTTGGCGAGCGATGAGGAGGCAGGGAAGGGTCACAAACCTCGCAGCGGGGACGAGCTGGGAGCTGCCGGAGAGGGGACGCGGAGCCGGGAGCGGCGGGAAAGGGAGCGAGGGACGGAGGGAGCGAGCGGGGCAGAGGAACAGGACTTACCCCCCGTACCCTCGCTCGCTGTGCCGGCAGCGGCTCCGGGCGCCCGTCCCGCGGCGGCTCCCGGGCAGCGCCAGCCGGCCCCGCCTCGCTGCCCGCGGGGGGCGGCGCGGCCGGAGCAGCGCCCGGGGCTCGGCGCGGCCCTGCCCCGCTCCTCCCCCGGCCCCGCCGCGCCGCGGTGGGCGGGTGTGTGTGAGGGAGGGGGGGCGTCCTCCGCCTCCTTCCTGCCGCTCCCTCGCTCCCCTTCACCGGGGGCGACATGTAACGGAACTGGGGCGCCAGCACGGCATTGTGGGAGCTCTTAAAGCCGCAGCCGCCCCCGCCGCCCCGGCCCCGTCTCTGGCCGCGTCCTGCCCGCCGTCCGCAGCGGCAGCTTCGGGAGGCGGCGGCGCTGCGGCCTCGCCTGAATGGAGCCCCTCGGAGCAGTGCCCGGCACCGGGAGCCGCCGCCTCAGCACCCTCAGGCGCTGCAGCCTCGCCTGAATGGAGCCCCTCGGAGCAGTGCCCGGCACCGGGGGGCGGTGGGAGCTCGGGGCCGCCCTCCTCCACACCCAGCTCCCACAGCATGGTGCGAGCCCCGGCCGCGACAGAGAACTCAGGTTACTCTGTTGTTTTCCCCGATTTTTTTTTTTTTTTTTAATTCCTATTGTTTCTGGAAGAAACAAGAATGCCTTTGGTGGTTGGTTGAATCGGGATGCGGGATGCCGGCAGCCAGTGTTGTTGCTGATTTGGATTTTGATGATGGAAAATGCCCCGCTTTCAAAAAAAGAAAGAAAAAGTCATAAACCTCAGAGCAGTAAAGACTGCAGGCGGCTGTTTAGGGCAAAAAGTTTTGAGTGTGAAGTTTTAATCAGTTTTGGGAAAATGACCATTAAAAAAAAAAAAAAAAAAAACTTAAAAATCCGAAACCTAGTTGGAAATGAACTTCAGCGCTGTGATGCACGGGAATTTTGCACTGTCTGCAAACACTGGCGCAGCGTCTGTGCTCAGTTCCCAGCAGCAGAGCGGCAGCAGGCAGTGCCGGCTCTTCCCTGGGCTTGTGGCCTTCCCACAACTGCCTGTGCCATCTCCAGGACACGCTGGTCATTTAAAGAAGAGTCTAATCAAATAGAATTTCTTTTGTTGTTTGTGTTATCACTATTCCTCGTGCGGGTTTTGTCCCAAATGTTTTTATGGAGATGTTTCTTTAAATTCCTGATCCTTCAGAGGAGAGCAGGGTTTTGCTTCCATGCAGCTCAATGTTAATGCTACACGGAGGACATTTTCAAGGCTGCATGCATAACTTCAGTTTAGATACAAGCAAATAAATATTTGTGAGATTTGGGGTTGGGGATGTTTGTACAAATATTCCTAGTAGGTCTGGGTCTTGGATTGTGATCACGTCTTTCTTCATGGCTTCATTTTGCTAATGAAGCACATGTCCAAAGTTCCTGCTGAAAAGTCTTCAGAAGACCGTCACTTTTATTTCTTTGTCTAGGCCTTTTTTTCCTCTTTTACAGGAAGAGGTGCTAAGCAGTCTGTGAGAAAGGCCTTAAGCACAACATGAAATTAAGGTATGATTGTAAAAATTAGATTATTCTGTTGGGGACCATGTGCTTTATGTGATCAGTTACACACACACTCACCTTCAGCTTAAGAAACTTTAAAAAAACTTCAACACTTGAGGGCTGAAAGGAAAAAGGAATGGTGGTGATGACCAGTTCTGCACTCTACTAGATAAGATTTGTGTGCACCAAGATTTTTTTTACTATGACTTTCAAGAATGTCAGACAACATCCTAAAAGCTTGATTTGTTTTCTAGGTAGATTGTCTGTTGCAAAATATTTAACGAAATACTCCTGTCAAGATCCTGAGGGCTGCTATTCTCAGAATATGCCACTGCTTCCTTTTTTTTTTTCATGAAGTCTGTAAACACAACAGGAGCTGTAAAACTCATGGAAGATGTTTTCCCAAAATTCAGGCATCCCAGGGACTCTTACCGAGTGAGTGATCTGGGAAGCTATTGGAGCTATATGACCTGGCAAATTATTGTTAGGAGAGGAAAAGCCTTTTTGAAGGAGTTAATGGTTTACTGAAAACAAGTACTTGGTAAGTCATTGAGTTTGTATTGTTTGCCCGATCCAGGTGTTCAGCAGAACTAGGGGCCACAACAACAAAACCGTGTTTTCTATTCAAAATTCACTCACCAATTAGTTTCTCAAGCCCAACAAATAATTTTTATACACTTTCTATGTAATTTCCTGTGAGAAAGTTTAGTGAATAAAAAACACCCTTTTATAGAGGAGAAATTAATGGCCACAATTAAGAGATTTCTGAATGTTCAGCACATGCACAACAAGGCACAAAATGTTTATGCTCTGTGTTGGTGTGGTGTTTGACTTGCTGGCTGAGCACTGGCATTTTTAATATTCTAAAGTCTTATTTCTTCCTATTTCCCTTCTGCAATTTAGTTATGAAGTCACTGAAGAGAACACAATTCCACTACTTCAAAGTAATGTTTGTGAATTTTCCAGAGCAATTTTTGTGCAGCTTGATTAGCTAGGACATCCAGGGAGGGCATCAAATGAATTTTCAAGAGTGATTTTGTACATCGAAAAATGTAACTCTTTTAGAAGGTGAGATGGTGGCAAAAAGAGAAAATCGAATTTCTGTGTTGTTGGAATTGCATAAATTAGACCAAGAATTTGACCAAGCACAGAGAAGATGACAGTGGTCTTTTAAGCAAAAAAGGGGGAATCAGGTTCAAATCCGGCCATGAAATAGGGCTAAAATTGTACAAATACCTCCCTTATGTAACATAGCAGTGCAGCTGCTCTTTTGTGAAAGAACAAGATGCCTTTTTTCCCCAGAAAATTGGTTAGGAAGATGGTGTGGAGTGATGCTCTGTTGTATCTGCCAAGGGCAGGACTTAGTGCTAGTACAGGGTGACTCTGTTGTGACAATTCTTCTACTCCTGGTGCCCACCCCAATCACTTCTTAACTTTGTTACTTTTAACGTAATCTCGAATAATTTGTGTCACATTCACCTTCACTCACTCCTCCCTCTGCACTTTGCTGGAGGAGGGTAAGGACTCTGATTTAGTATAACAGTGAAGCACGTCCTTACATTTACGTGGAAATCTTGAGGCTCTAGCCAGAGAAGTTTTCAGGTCTGTAGGAAAGCAGATTTCCCATAAAGATCCTGCTTTGGTTTTGCCAAAGGGGTAATTTAAGTATCCCAGGAAAGGAGTAAGACACCCTTTGGATTCTAGTTGCTCAGGGAATTCTTACACCACACAGCACATGCAGAGTCTCACACATATGTTCTTAATGAGCACAGAAAGGAGAAAATAGGCCCACCTGCCTTTTGGTTATTTATTTTTTCCAAGAATGATGCCTTTTTGACCAAAACTAGGAAGAGAATGTTTCTGAGGTTCCTTAATTTCCTCCTCTCCTTGATCTTTCAGCAGCTGCTGCTGCCCTTGCCCCTGTCATTTCACCTTGAGAAATGCAGTGTCTCAGTGGGCTCTTCAAATTTAATCCAGGCTATAAAATCCGGCTCATTGAGAACAGAAGCAGCTCTATGTGACCAGTGACAAGTGATCAGTGCAGCTTTCATTGTCATGGGTTTGCAGGAAGCTCTTCATGATTGCAACAGAACAAACTCTGTCTCTGCAAATGCTTTCTGGAGGAAAAGTAGGGCTGGATCCGGCAAATTATTTAACTGTGTACATATATCTGGGCATGTGAATAGTCTCAGTGGGACTGCTTGCATGATCAAAGTTAGGCATGTGCTTAAGTACTTTGCTGAATGTGGTCCACAGCAAATAAATCTGAACTGATACTCAACAAGCAGAAAAACAAGCTAATTTGGAGTGGGGTTAATTTATGTCCAGTGGTATATTTGATTACCTGTAAAATGAACATTTTAAGACGCTGGCTTCTTTTAAAATAGAGCTGCTGTCTGATATTCAGGGGAAGCAAACAAACATCAGATTAAAATTTAAGTGCATTCTTCAAACACTTGTGTCTTAGTTTTGTTTTTCTTTTCAGTTAATATTTATTTCTCGGAGCCCGAGGAGCAATAATTCCTGGTTGTTTCTCCTCTGTATTTTCTAGGTCTTGCCTTGTTGTGCATTGAGTATGAGTGATGTGCTGTGTTTGATATACAGAAAAATGCAATCTCTGTCTTCAAATGGTTGAAATTCAAAAGACAGATATTCTGAGATGGGAAATAGGTTCTATTTCTGTTTCACACAGCACATTCTGGATACTCACAGAGACTGCAGATTTCAAGACTCGGCTCTGTGGAAGAGATCCAAATGAGCTCAAAAAAGAATACCAGACTAAATTCCTCCCCTTTTTTTGTGACCTGGCCACAAATGTTAACTCACACTAACCAGGGAATTAGCTCTGAATAAGCAACCAGAGCAAATTTATTTTTATTGTCAGTACCAGCAGTAACTCTCCCAGTTCCTGGGTCCAGCCTAAGCACTGTATGAATATATTCAGGGATAGTTACAGTTCTGGCAGGCAAGATACTCAATATTCATGAGTGTGGCTCTTCTGTTTATTGCACAGGAATGGGAATCAGGTGAGCCTGGTTCTGTCTGTTCATCAACAAATGTTTTTTTTCCTCTGATTTTTCTTGATTAAGAGAAACTTATCTTCTTCCTTCAGAGATAGACCAGTTCACTCAAGTAACAGTAACATGTTGAAGTCTCAGATGGGAGAAGATTACAGAGTAGTGAAACATTACTAGCAGACCTCACCCTTCTGCACTGGCCATAAGATCATAAGATTTGGATGAACACTTTTAAACCAGGTTTTAAAGGCCTGCTTAAACCAATAGTTATCTGGCATGGTCAACTGTAAACCATAATTTTTGAAGTATTTTTCTTCAAATTCTGTCTTCTGTAGATCACTGCACAAGAGTCTTGGCATTCATTAGAGGAAAAAAAAGTAAGTTTGTAGTTGTCATGGTTACAAAGAAACACAAGAAGGATGTGAACTTTGACAATTCTGAAACCCAAATGCAAATAAATGGAAATGTTGTATGATATGGGAGGAGAAATCACCAATATCAGTCTTCAGACATTTAATGTGAACATAATGACAACAGAAATGCTCTTCCTGTTAAGTTTTATAAAAGTACTTTGCATCACCTTTTGCCAAGTCCTGGAAAGAAATACCAGTATAAATCTCAAACAATTCAGAAGAGAGAAAATGATGTACGATGGCTCTGAGAGAGTGAACAGAGAGCAGCTAAAACAAATTTAATATCCCTACAGGGACTTGCATCTCTCTTGCCTGAAGGACCTAGATGGTGACAGAACCATTGCACCAAGTGAGGACTGAGAAACCATCTGAAGATCAAACTATCTAAAACAAGTCTTCTGTTGAAGATTTGGCTCAGTACAGAAAAAACCTCACACCTTAAAAGAAATCCAATGACAGGGACAAAAATAGTTGACTTAACTAGGAGGGAATGACAAGAAGATTTTAATTTAGGAACCTGGAAATGTGCCCTTGAAACAAGTGTAATATTTAATGCAGGAGTTAATTTGCTGGGTGTCTGGAAATCTGTGCCCTTCTTTGATCAAGGACATTTAGACAAGAATATTCTTTTATAATACACAGAAAAGTTGTAAAACCTTTGTAATTCCAGTGTTTCTTCAGACTGGATGTTTTGGTTTTGTTTTTTCCTGTAAAACATAGAGGAATCCTCTCTCCCCCTCTCCATCCGTGATACAAAACTTTAGGATACTAGGATATCCTTCCATGGTGTTCAAAAACCAGGAGTATTTAAGGGGCCTGGCACAATACTGTTGCTTTTGATTTAGGACAATTATCATTTCCAGTGTAAGATACGGCTCATCAGGAAAATATTTAAATATATTTGTAACTATATTAATCTTCAGTTCATAAATCAGTTTTGTTGTTATTCTTCTGTAAAGCTGGCAGAAGTGTGCCAAAAGACATACCTACTTTTCTATTATGCACAGATTTTTATCATACACATAAAAAGGAACACCAAACCCCTTTAATATTTTGCCCTTTTCAATAAATTCTAGACCGTCTATATTTTCCTGCTGCACAATATTTCATCTCCATTGAAAATGATAGGAATTACCTGTCCCCTGAAGCAGCAAAATCAAGGCTAATATACTTTAAAATACAAAGAGTGCAAAATTTCAAAAACACCTCAGTAGTTCCAGAGCTTAAGCCCCATTTTCATAAGTAAGTTAGGGCCAGATCTCCAAAGCTTTTGGAAGATGCAGATAGATGCCTAGAGGGCTTTCAAAACACACATTAAAATGGAGAAGGAAAAAAACCCACTGCAGAATAAAATACTGTTGCTGAGGTTTCCATCTTAAGAAGTTTGCATGGGAAAAAAAAGTAAGAATTTTCTTACTTCTCCGGGATTTTTGGAAAAGCTTGGGAATAAACACTAACACTTCACTGTACCTTGAGAAACTTTGTAGTAGAAGTTTTAGGCTGTCCTAAAAATCTGTTGCAGCAAAAATTGGTGCTTTGCTGTGCAAGACCTGTATTTAACGTGAGTACAGCAGATTCATTTCTTTGTCAAAAACAGTTTCCCTGTTGTTTTGTAAAGTCTTTTTCTCAGTCTCCCTCCTTGCTTTTGTGGTACCTTGGGAAACATGAGAGGGCAAGGTACCCTCTTTCAACAAAGAACTAATTTCCTGATCCTTATGACCCCGAGTGAGCCAAGCTTCCCCACAGAGAAACAAATTGGATGACTGTTTTAGGATAATTGGGGAGTTCTATGCCTTACAAGTAAGTTATTGGAAATCAGAGCTGTGAAAATATCTTTCCTGGCTTTACCTGTTGTTGCCCCTCATTGAGCCCTTTATTTTCAAGAGATTTCTACTTCAAGCTGAAAAAGAGCAAAGAAATTGGCAAAGACAGGTTTGTAACTTTCAGATATTTACATTATCAACTGGTTGTTATTGGGATTAAATAACTGGTTGTTATTGGGATTAAAATTTCCTTCCTGCCACTTTCCTCATCCCTTCTCTTCCTTTTACACGGTGTCTTTTTTTTAAGGGCAAAATCTTCAAAAGTCTTGTAAGCCTGTGTGATGTTGCATCCCCAACCACACATTTGTTTACCAATCTGTGCACATCCTTGCTGGATTAGAGTTTTCTATATTAAATTTATACAGTCATGTGTCTCAGTATCTAATACCTGTTGGGAGCAGAGAGTTCACCGGTGAATCAAGGTGGGAGATTCTCACTGTTGGTTCTTGCCTCATGTTCTTCCCCCAGCCACAAGTCCTGCAGGTTTGTTGTGCACCACGCTGATTCTGTGTCCTTCTTGGGGCACCCTGCTCTGGGAGCACAGATGGATCTGAGCAGTCATGGCACTGGGGTCCTCACCAGGCTGTACCTTTACATGACCCTTGTCTGGGCTGATGTTTGCTGGCCCAGAAGAGAGCAGAGATTGGCATCCCTTCCCACCAGCTGTTCTCTGCATGCTCAGGCTCCCAGAGCATAAGGAAGGTGCATTTCCCAGCATCCTGATACAAGGGAGAGCCTCCCCCTCAGCCTTGGATGTGGATATGCCCACGGGAACAACTGGAGCATGGTGTAGGGATACCCAAGCCAGTCCCAGATAGCTGGAACAGTGGTGGGGTAAGCTCAAGCCCAAACTGAGATCAGGGCAGGCTAACTTCCTTTTCTGGGAAATAATCCAAACACAGTGTGCTCTTTTCTATACTACGGAAGTATTTTAGGGCAGTTATTTATTTAGAGTGTCTTTTGCTGAGTACCAAACCCAGTCTGATCCAGCCCAGTTTCCTTTTGCAGTTCCCCATCTTTTGTAACTGGGAAGGACTTGGTGAGCTGCAGAACGATATCAGGAGGGGGATTGTTGCTACTCATATTCCATTGTGGTGGTGGTTATATAAAGTCCCTTTGTGGGAAGGAAAGGGGGAAAGTCATCTTACAGAGCACACAGATCCCCTAGGGCACTCCTGCAAGAAGGAGGAGCAGAGTCCTGCCGGGAGGGAACTTTCTGGGGCTGTCTGCCGGTGGTTGAAGGCAAGTGGCACCTTCTCCTGGCTGTAACTCCACAAGGGAGCTCTGATCTACAATAATCTGGTTTTGCCCAAGAGAAAATATCATGCTCACATGGGAAAATATAACTGCAAAACCTCTGAAAATGTCCTTACTTTTAACTATAATGCCTGGAGAAGGATAATTTTCAATTTGAGTCCAGGGCCGTATTCTCAGCATTGCTTCAAAAAAGACTGATAATGATTTGTACTCAATGAGGATCTGGTCTTTAATTTTGTATACCAAGTGAAAATGAGCACTGGTTTCATTTTGTTTCCCCACTGCTCCTGAAGCACAGCCCTCCAGTGAACAGAATGATGAATATTCTAATGTCCTGAGCATGATGGATTTTAATTTCTTATTAGAGGAAGCAGAGGAAGAGAGAAAGTAATAGCTTTAGAGAGAATGGCTCTGTTTGTTTTTTTAAGTACCTACATTTGCCTGGTAGTCTGCTATGTAAGTGAATTTCCTTGAAATCTGATTATTGATGTACCATTTTTTTATTATTATATCTTTTATGTCAGACTACCCACCAGCACAATTCTTCAAAAGACAATGAAAGTGATGTAAAAACAGAATAAGGGCTGTAATGCTAAATGGCAGGAAAGATATTAGTATCAAATATAGTTGGTCAAAACCCAGCAAAATTGTTAAATTATTGATGTTTTTCTGAGGAACTCAGCTGTGAAAGGGATCTGTTAACATGACATGGTAGAAATTTCCAATGCATAGATATAATTTCATTTGTTCACTGAGAGTTTCTATGTAAATGTGGGCATGGGAGGTGTAAGTGATGCAGGCACAGCCCTCTGACACTGACTGGATGTATTTTTCTTCCCTGCTGTAAAATCACGGCTTCAAGATGCTTTCAAGGGCCTGCTCTGTAAGGAAAGACAAGCAGGAAAGCTGAAAACACACAGTAAATTGATTTAGGCCAATTTTTATTCTTTCATGCAATAGCAAGTAACCTTCAATCTCTTTGTTTTTCTGACCTGCCCCTGACTTCTGCTGTTTGTTTGCTTTTTCATGTCACTGGGGTTGTGTCATGCCTAAATAAAGAGATGGACTGATCTTTTGTTCCTGGTCAGTTTTAATTTGTTTTCTATGACCTGTATGTGCAAACGGCAGAGGTGTGAGGTTTGAAATGCTAAGGGAAGCTGAAAAGCGGGTCTTGAATAAGACTCTCTTTTTAGGTGTTGTAGCCGAAGAGGGTTTCTCAAGTAATTACCCAGCCTTTCAGCCAAAGACAGGAACAAAGGAAGAGCCAAGCTGCTATAATTCTGTTTATCAGTGCTCTGCAAACTCCACTTGTAAAGTAATGATAAGCCCTTTGCACTCAGATAACGCAGCTGATCCAGGCATGTCTCAGAGCAATTGTGCAGAGCTCCCAATTCAGGAGAGGCTCTTGCCTACATTCAGGTGAGAAATGTTGTTCCAGATGGTCCCGTGAATATTTTAGAGGCTGGCAGTGAAACCAGAGGCATTTGGGGCTAGCAAGGATAGCTCCCGTAGACTGAGAAATGAAGGAGAGGAATAACAGGGTGTTGTTACTCAGAACACATAGAGAGGGACAGGCTGAGTATAAGGAAAATTTGGTTCAGACAGAATTTTTTTCTTAGTAGTGAGGGGGTTAAGAAAATGATGCTGTTTGCTTTTAGCCAGTTAAATCCTGCTGTGAAACTGCTTTTGTTTTCTTTTATAATCATTTCTTTTTGTTTTTCTTTCATCCAAAGGCACCCTTCCTAAAACAATGTTCCCATCCCTTTTGGGGAAAGTTTGCCAAAGTCATGCACCTTCTTATGCCTTGTACTTTGTGAATATTTCATCTTCCATAAGCTGTGCCAAAGACTCTCATCATGAAAACAAGGAACTACATAATTCTGGGATAAAGAGGGGTGTTTTTCTCTTTTCCAGTACTAAGTGTTTATAAACTTCAAAGTAATAATAACTTTGTAAAAAAATTACAAAACTGAACACTGCTTTGAAAAATCAATGCTTTAATTCAGAAGTGCTTCCATGAAGCTTCTGGGGTGGTTTTGATTTTCTTTTTAAGCACATCGCCACCCCATCACATGCAAGCAATTTGTAGATACCCACAGGACCCAGTGCCCTCAGGACTAGTGTGGCATCTCTTCCATAAAAAAGAATGGAGTTCTCAGAAGAGTGTCATTTATTGTGTGGTACTATAAACTTCCTCTGAAGGAGGGCATGTCTCAAATCTGAGCAAGTATTCCTTTTTAATTTGTTTTCTCATGGTCAGTATTTGCTTTTCAAGTGGGTGAAAGAGTGCTGGTGCTGATCATGCCATGGGAGATACCTGCCCAGATAGACTACAGCAAAAGGGGATGTTCAGGGGCAGGCCTGTTGTCCCTGTGGGTGTCCAGTGGGTCATTTCCCTGATCCATGGCCCCTTGGAGCAGGTACAGCCCACGGGGGATTGTACATCAGGACAAACAGCTGTGCCTGGCCCGGGCCCAAAGAAGAGGAGAGGTCAGGATCTGTGGTGTAAATACGTGAGAGAAAAGCTGAGGGGATGAGGGATGTGAAGGGGTGACCTGTACTGAGGGTCCCTTGTTCAGCATGTGACACTGATAAATCTTGTTTTCTGAGATTATCACATTGGCCTTCAGGAAATTAAGGGGCAAATTTCGCCTCCTCTACTCTTTCTTCAGGGCTTGCAGTGGTTTAAGAGCCAAAGCACACCATGATTTGCTTTGTAACAGGGCAGGCTAATGCAGGCCATCACCTGGGAATGTGATGGAAATGGTTTTCACTCAGTATCGTGTGAGAAAACTCCTGGAGTATCAGCAAAACCCCATGCTTCCTGCCAAATGAATTTATGTGTTTCCATCTTCCTAATTTGTGCAGACACAGAAATCCCCCAGACCAGCCTCAGTTTTCAAAGCTGTTGAGAGAAAATCCCTGCTTTCCTCTGGCACTGGAAAAGTCTGCAGGTACAATCAGGTGCCCTTGGTATCTGCCTTGGGCCTCCTGCACACTCTGTGCCCTTCCCTCTGTGCCACAGGAGAAATCCCTGTGTGCAACAGCCACGCTACAGTGTGAGTGTCAGACAGCTCCAGCCAAATCAGTTCTGACTCGAGCCCCCAAAGAAAACTCCACACATCAGTAATGTATTTATGGCTCTGCTTGCTCATTTGTCCTCCCTGTGATCTCTTTTAATGAAGGGTATGAAAAATTAAACCCCTTCATAGGCTCCAGCGAACTAAGCAGACATAGTGAGTGAATGCTCTGTTCCTGAAGCACCATTCTGCCAGTTACTGGTTGACAAATTTACATGGGTACACAGAATGGGATCTGTAATGAATTTCCTGCACAGTCAGGGCCAAACTGTGCCAGGAGCAGGACTCCTGTGAGTCCCACGCTGGGACTGAGGGAAGTTTCATGGCCCTGAAATGGGCAGTGCTGTTTGTGCAGCAGTAAGTGTATTTACAGTACATAACTCCAAAATTACTTTTTTTTTTTTTTTTTTAATTACACAGCAGCAGAATAGCCCAAAGAGGGGATGTGGACCCAAACACCCCTGATGGTATATGGAGCAATGAAAGGGGAAGGTTGGAACTGTTGTTCTCTATGCTCTGTCTTTAAAAAATGTGAATCTCCCACAAGCTGGAGGCCACCTGTTCAGTCATTTCAATGTGGATATAACTAATGCACTGCCCAATTTACATGAGACTTATCTGTGGTTAAATTCTTTTAAAAGGATACCATCAATTTAAAGATTACTTTTCCCTGGGTCATTAAAGTTAGGCACATACTAATTTATTAAAAGGTAATGTATTATACCTAGGAGGTGATGGTATCTGCCAGAAATTCCAGGGAAGCTGTAGAGGTCTTGCTGTGATGAGCCAAGCTGATAACAGCTCGCTGTGAGGCAGCTGCATTAATGGAGCTGCCTGTTCCTCACGGACATTTGGGAAGGTGGCGTGGAGAGACACAGCAGTGGAGCCTACAGCAGGAAAGAAATGAAACACATCCAACCTTATTTATGTGTTGCAGCGCTGTAACACATTACAGGAGTGGCCCTAACGCCACTTAGCATGTGCCAAGTGCTGTCCAGCCATGTGCAAATAGAAAGCTCCTCTGTGGAAGAGCTTTCACAATGACAAAAATGTGCAAAAAGCCTGGGAATGCCCCATCAAGCAACTGGCCTCCCAGGAGATCTGCAGAAGGCTTGCCATGTAAATAACCCTTTCCTAAGTAATCTCTCCATAGATGCTTGCAGTTACGGGATACAAAGGTGCCCAGATCTACTGTGGTGGAGAGAGATGGTGATGTTCCCAGCACATGTGGTATCAGCAAGAAAAATGCGTGAGCAGCAATTTCAGAAGTCAAACCTGAAGGCTACACAAACTCCGTCAACGAGGGGATGAGCCACTGAGGCAAAAAACTTGGCTGGGGAGAGAGATGCTTCGGTGTAACAAGCACTGGAGGAGCAACACACCAGCAAGCACCAGCATCAGCAAAGGGTGGCAGATGTGAACTGGAGCAAGTTTGATCCTTCAGCCTTACTCAGCATGCTGGGATTATCCCTGCAGGTCACTGAGAAACTCAGAGTAGAGCTGTTCACTGGAAAGAGGAGGGGGAAAAAATGAGTCTCAGTGGGAATCGAAGCTGAATTGCAAAGGTTGCTGCAGCAAATCGGGATGGAAAACCCATGGCTAAGAGGGGGGAAGAAAGAGCAAAGGCAGTGTGAGAGGCCCTGAAAGTCGGTCTGGGCTTGGACTTGGCCTCTGTGTCGGCAGGAATGTGTAAGCAGAGAAGCTCCTGCCAGTGCCTTGCTCCGGGGCTGGGGCTGGGAGTGGCAGCTGGCAGGGATGCAGAGACAGCATCGAAGTGTGGGATGAGTTTCTCTCATGGACAGGAAATGTGTACAAAGATTTCCCTCCTGCGCATGTCAAACTAGGCTACAGGGACAGGGCAGAGGGAAGGAGTATAAAACCCCCACACTTTATGCTAAAATTATTTTGTTAATTATTACAATTCTAAGCCAGTCCCAGGATTTAAGAATAACGCCCTCAAAGCTCAGCATTAAGTGCCTTACCTGATGTCTCCTGTTTTGAGACCACAAATCATTTCCAGATCTTTGGCTCCTAACAGGCACCATCAGCACAAACCTTTTCCCCAAATGTTCTCTGTTTTTAACCCCTGAGAGGGCCTGGGAAACTCAAATGCGGTCTGCTTTCACCTAAATCGAAAGGAGGCATCACTAAGAACTGAGGGTTGGAATGCCATGGGGCAGGAAAGGCTTGTTCCAGAGGCCAGAAAAAAGGCATTTTCATGCAAGATCTACTCGAGGCTCCATCATCCCATACCACAGGGACACAAAGCCTCCTCCTGCCCTGCCCAGGAGCTGCAGGAGCCCGAAGGCAGGACTTGGGCACCTCGCCCAGGAACACAGTGACAGACCCTGACTCAGAGCATGAACAACCTTGCCCTTCCTGTGGATGTTTCCTTGAAAGGAGTGACTTAGCTTTAAGCAAAATTGAAACACCAAGAAATTGTTGGAATTCAGGAATCACTTGTTTTCCTTTTGCACAGTTTCAGGTTTTTCTTTTTAAAGATAAGCCTTATTGCTCCTCATGCTCATTTTCTGGTGTTGAGTAACTTTTAATGTGAGAAAGACACACAGAAAAATTAATACACATAATTTCTGAATTGTAATTCAGCTTTCAAAGGAACTGAATGTATTTTTTTCAGTGTTAGTGTCAAGAAATCTTCAGGGTTTTTAAACTAAAATCCACTTTCCTCATTTTTAAAAAAACCTGCCTTCACTGTGAAGTTTTGATCTGAGCACAGAATCTGAATTGTATGTTGGACACTGATTTGAGATGGATTTGTGGGTAAGCAAGGAACTTCACCTCTTCCCTAGTTTTCCTATTTGAACTATTTTTTTTTCTTCCAGCAGAGCTTTATAAACATCCAAGCAAAAAGAACTTGGAGAAATGCGCTGTTATACAACTGCTAATCATTACTATTCTTCTATTGTATTTGGTGACGTAAGAAAGCCCCAGCCAGATGCCTTGAGATCTGAGGAAATGTCTGCAAGGCATCTTTGTGGTAACACATGGGTGCAGATTCCATTCATCATTTCCTTGACAGTTTAACTAACTACTCCCAAACCAAAAAAGATCCCTGAAATCCCTCCTAGAAATATTAGCTGAAGGACAGGAGCAAGTCGCTATAAAAGCTCAGGCAACCCATGTGGAAATGCCAAGGCTCAGCGACTGTCAGGAAAGGGACTGCAGAATGTAATAAAAGAATACTGCCTCGCTATGCATAGGCCTAAATTCTATACACAGGGATTTACACCTCCACTGGACAAAAAAAAAAAAGAAAAAAAAAAATCAGAGCTCTGCACATTGTACACAGTTGGAACCATTCATCCAGAAACTCTGGTTGAACTTTCCGAAGTACCTGTGGGATTTAGAACAAATCCCAGTTAACTTCAGTAGAACTGGGGCGCTTGCACACTTGAATAATTGAAAGCTCCAGTCAGAATCACCAGAAATATGTTTTTCAACCTTTTACAATTTGCAGCGCCTTAAAACCTTTCTTTTTCCAGTGTAAGTGTCAGGTCCTGTATAGTGATTTAATACTGCAGAAAGTAGGTTTGCTTTCCTTAGTTACCCTCTGCAGACTGCTTAAAAACACTCCATGAACACACAGGTTGCAGGTTAAAAACTGTAACTTTGACATATCTCAAAATATTTATTGTTTTCTCTAGAGCCCTTTGTCCTGGCGTCATTCGAACAATGATACAAAAGTCATTGTCTAGTACTTGTGATTAGATAAAGCTGAAAAGCACCAGCTTTAAATGTTTAGGATCTAAATTTATTTTTTTTTTGAGTGCCAATTGCATTCTTTTTTGAGCTCTAGCTTACGACATTTGAATGTTTGATGTCGGTAATGATGTATTCCTGATATTACATGCATTGTGTTGGTCCTCTATGCATTGTATAAACCCAATGTTAAAACCAAAATTTTATATTGACATATGGGGAGGAAGAGACACTCTCCACACTTGTTTCCTGCTGAATACCTTGGAATACCTGGGGAAGCAATCTGCCCAGGACCATCAGAACATGACATTGTTACATTACAGAGTGACATGCCAATTGAGGTGAGGATCCACGCTGTCTTCAGGGACATTACAGAAAACCTGAACTCTACCCTGTGTTGCAGCCTCCAAGAATGACAACCCAAGGAGAGCACAGAGAGCTAGGACCACGCCATCAAACATGGCTTAAAGGTCATGTTCCTCTTGGCACCAAAGGAACCACAGCCATAAGTGATTTGCTTTGGTTTATGGCTTTTACCTTGGTGTGTTGTTTGTCTTCTAATAAACTTCTTGACTCACTAATCATCTGTTCAGAGGAGCTTTCTGAGCTGTGACTGGGGAAGAGATGAATGCATCCAGTTCTGGAGTTATGCAGTGAAATGCTACTCTGCATATTATAGCTGCAGCATGATATATTAGCCTATAAAACACAGCATGGGAAAGGCTTTGGGCAGGCAAGGGGCTGCTGAGAAAAATGGGAAGGAGGGGCTTGGTGAGTTGTGTGGTGAAGGGAGGCAGTGCAGGGAAAAGGTGTTAGCCTTGGTGAGGCTAGCAGGTAATGGGAGACGATGGAGGAAGGGATTTGGGGTGAAAGATCTGTGTTTGATGTCATCATAAGAGAAATAGTCACTGCAGGACTGTAAAGAACAGCAGATGGTAGTGATGATGAGCTGTGTGATGCAAAGAGACAGAACACCACAATAATCCCTTCCAAGTTGCAGGATATCCCAGCTGGATACAATGGGAACTGAAAATCACAAGCCAAGGGTTGTCCCTGCACCATGGCCAGCCTGACCACAACTGGGGCACTGTCACCATCCTCACACACTGTGGTCATGCCTGAGGCCTGGAAAGAACAGGGTTTTAATGACTGGGGAAAGCAGCAAGGCCCTTTCTGACACAGAGTGATGGGGGGGTGGGAAACAAGTGAAGGACAGTGTATAGGTGTTTAATTAAACTACATCCAGCCTAAAGGTAGTACTCAAAAGAACTTCTGTGTTATCAGAGCAGATTTCTCCCTCAGCCCCAAACTCAGCAAGAGTTCACCTGGCTGTTTGTCTAAAGTTTTGGGTCACTCTGTTTTGTTTGATTTGATGTCTGGCTTAGTGGGCAAAAAGACAAGCCTACAGATACATTTTGGCATTGGAAAAAAATTGTTCATTGGTACAGTTTGAAAAAACATTTCTCCAAGATTAGATATCTGATGATGTTAATAATACAAAACAGAGGCTTTCAATTCCAAATCACAGGTTTAAATCAGCTCCAGAAGAGGAAGGATCCAACATTGCTCCTTCTTGGAAAATGCTTGGTGGCCTGTGTGAAGTTAGCTTGGCTTGGTCAGATAAGGTCTGCCCTTTGATTTTCACCAGTTTGGTCAGTTTTGAAAGTGATTGGATTGTTGTGGTTGAGATCTGTGCTGAGGTGTTTGCAGCTCAAATGTAGCAGTGTAAGCAGAACTGCAGGAACCTGAGCACTTGTTTCATCTGTTCATTTGTTTCAGTGGCTGGTCCCATGGCTTCATTCAAACAGCCTTTCATGGCTGCTAAATGAAGGGAAGTCTTGGGAACATGCAGCCATCATGGCAGATTTGGGGTCCAATTTGCTTTCAAACTTTCTGGAAGTGGTTATAAGGTGGTATAGGATAACGGTGTGACTGAGCATTAAATAAACCACTAAAAGATCAATTCTACTCTGAAAAGACAAATTTTTTTAAGTGCCAGGAAAAGCTACATGGTCACAGAAGCCTTTATCTGGTCCCTTGTTCTCTGAGCCACTCTGTACATGTCTTTACTTCCATGACCTTGTACTTTTTTTGCTGTAGAAAAGCAATGGCCTCATTAAATAAACCGGACCAAACAGGTCCCTATTGCACACCCATTCTCTGTGTGCTGAGGGTCACAAGGACAGAAATAAAAAGCCATTACTCTGGTGACCCTTGTGATATGCATAAGGAACATGAGGCAAGATTATCTATATTGAGAACTGGAGTTTTCTGAGTTTCAAGTACCTATTTTTATCCTGGATAACACTCTCCTCTGCCTCTCCAAGCCTTACTAACAGAACATCAGCAGCAGCAGATTGTCACCCTCTCCTGATGAAGCAATTATTCTCTTTGGGCTTATGGAATGCCAATAATGACTGTGAACTTGCCACTGGTGAGGCAGGACACACTTTGGAGCAGGTATTTGCTGACAGCAGAAAAGTAGTGGACTCCTGATTTCCTATCCAGGCTTCAGAGAGGAAGATTTTCTAGTGACCAGAGTTTTCTGCCTGCCTTTTTGAAGCATGGTCTTTCCAGCTTCCCCTTCTCACTCTTGGGATGTTACTCAGCCAATTGTTGTCTCTGGGTTCTCCTATCACCTTGGGTGGGTTTTGCAAACTACTGGGAAGTCCAAGGGGCCACATTCTGACCCCCATGCCATGCCCAGCTTCCCTCTCCCCACCCCAGGCACCCAGTGCAACCTCTGTAAACCTCAAGCCTCCTCTGTTCTCTACCTCAGGTATTGTCTCACAACCCAATCTCCTTTTCTTATTCCTTATCTTGCTCCTCACACTGCTGTACATTTCTGCTAGTTTTCTTCTTCATGTGGTTCAGGATGAGCGAAATCCTGGGAAAGCAGGAGGGAAGGAGTGCTTGCTCTTTCCTTTGATGCCCCACAGACTATAGGAGCAGGAATCACAGACTCATAGAATGGTTTGGGTTGGAAGGGACTTTAAACACTGTCTTGTTCTAACCCCCTGCCTTCTATCCCTTGGACCTGCCTCTGACTGCTGGCACAGAGCTCATCCAGTCCCTTTCTGTGAGATTAGTGAGGTGTGTGAAGGGGTCTTATAAGAGAGAGAAGTGATGCTGATGGGGGCTGAAACAACCCAGCCAGGAGAAGGAGCCAAGCAGGAACCTTCCCATTCTCTTATCCCAGAGCCCTGCGACAAACTCAGCTGGTCAAAGGGATGTGGTTTCTGGATCTGGCCAAATGGTGCCTGCAGCTTTTCAAAGCCTCCTAATGTTGTTAAATTGGAGAAAGCTTTCATAAAGGCAAATTTCATGTTCCTTTTTCAAAGGCTAAGGGCGTTAAAGCCTCTCTGAAAAAGACTACCAGAGTATTTTGACAAGGCAAAATACAGCCTAGCCCTGGTCTTAGAGATAAGAGAAACTTCTGGCTAAGATTTCCCCATGTAGTTCAGGCTTAGGTAAGTATCCAGCATGGAAATTTTAGCTAAAATAGCTAGTGTTTGGAAAACTTGAACAATCTTAACAATAGAGCTGTCAGCCCCACCTACAAGAAGTAGCTTGCACCCTTTTGGCAGAAAGATCTAGGATTCAATGGGTATAAGGCAAAGCTGGGAAAATAATGTTGTTAACTATTTTCCAATGTGTCATCAACAGGTTTTTTTAAATTTCGTAGTAGCAACTGCTTTTTAGAACACATGAGATGCTGTTCATGAGAAAGAAGCATTATAATGAGGGAAGAGTGGAAATGCATGTGCTTTTCATCTGCAGGGAACACAGAGAGACTACGTAATGTAAAGCAGGCCTTAAAAGAGACAAATAAGCATGTTAGAGGAAAATACTAGAAGAATAAATCTGGAGAAAAACGTTTCAAGTGCACACTGAAATGCTTTCATATTTTCTGGAGTATATGAGCTAGGCAGAGGAAACTGCTCCCAGAGTCATGGCAGGGCTGATAGATCGGCTGGCACACCCGGGACTGATAAACAGGTTTTGTGCAAATCTCTTTCAGACCGTTTCCCTTTTCTTCTGATAAATATTTAAAAAGAGATTTGTCTCACCAAGATGACTTTAGTATGAGAAAGTGAAAAGAGCTGGGAGTTTAATATTAATGGCTCTGAAAGAGTTTAA
This sequence comes from Lanius collurio, assembly GCA_020086605.1. NCBI lineage: Eukaryota > Metazoa > Chordata > Aves > Passeriformes > Laniidae > Lanius > Lanius collurio. Next base: position 27,938,079 of record JACBWW010000009.1, on the reverse strand, counting down.
TGAACTTTTTGTTTTGTTTTGGTTTTACTGTATTTTATACCGCAGGCAACTGGTATCGCTTACAAACTCCCACAGAGAGTCTCTGCTGCTGCTGCTGCTGCCGCCGCCGTGGTTACAAGCCACTCACAGGCAGAAGTCTGAATGACTCTTGGTACTTTTATGGTCTTCCAGTTTCCCTCTTTTTCTCCTATTGCCTCTGCCTGTCTGCAGAGCCCTGGAAAGACGATAGCCTCGGCCCCACCCTGCTGGTGGAAAGTTCCTGGAAATCATCAATCAGAAGGAGTTGCATTTAGTAACCAACAACAAATCTGCCCGGGTTCACCGCGGGGATGGAGAGTATGTAGTTATTACTGTGTTGATGTTCAGCTGAGAATTCCTGATATCGGGAAGGCTTAACCTGTAGGAGCTTTCAGAGGGTCAGTATTAAGTATTGTCTGCAGGGTGTGATGGAAGTCTCCTCCAGCCTGGCTGCACCCCAGTAACTGTCACTGAGAGCAGGAAGAGATCCTGAGACAGTTGAGAAAGAAAGGACCATGAAGTGCCTCCTCAGTTGCTGAAAACACCACCAGGCAGCCTTGCAGTCCTCAGCAAAGCTTGAAAAATCTGCAGGGGTGGAAATGTCCCAGTCAGCTTTCTAATAGCCTGAATTATTGTATATTTTAATGTTCTTATTGCTGACTTGTTATGTACAACCTTAAACACCTTGTCAGGGGAAGATATATGTATCTATTAAAAGACATAGGTGTGTGTGCTATCTATATGCTATATATATATTTTTGTATTGAAAAAACATTTTTAACTGTGGGTATTTTACCAGGTACCCCACAGGTGTGCAGTTCTGTCCCCAGGCTCACCTAGGAACACCTCTCATCCCTTCCCATCACAGAGAAATGAGGCAGCACGAGCTGCGAGGTTATGGAACACAGGGATGCACAAACAGAATTACAGGCATTTGTAAGCCTTATCCACAGACCATGTGCTGCCTTCCACCGAGAGAGGCTAAAAAAAGTGCAGCAACCTCTGAGGGTGGGTGTCAGCACAAGGGTTATGGATTCTGACCCTCCTAACCCAAAATGTTTCCCTAGGGCAGGGCAGTGTGGGTTTCAGCAGCTGCCCCTGTGCTAACACCTATGCCCTTGGGAATAGGAGGTGGAGAGGAAAAGGAGGGAAAACATGACCATATACTTAAAAATCAGCTCAGGTTTCAAGGGGAAAAAGCCAAAGAGGAGGATTTCCTTATTCCTCTCCTCCCCTAAGCCCCAGATGTAGGGAAGGAGCCTGTTATGGTGTTGGAGAGAGGCAGAGCTGCTGTGGTGCAGATCCCAGCATCTCTGCTTGTTCTGCCTTTGGGGAAGTTCAATAATTTCAGCACCATCTCTGGGGTTTTCCAGAGAGCACAATCTCCCAGTTACTGATTCAGCCTATTCTCTCAGTGCTCTTTTGAAAGAATCAAGGCATTTTCAGAGAAGTCAGAGGTCATCACTGGCTTGGCTTGACATTTACACTTGTATGTTTTTATCAGAAGGCAGGGGAATGGCTTTCAATGCTGGTAAACCTGAATGCAGTGAATTTTGTTTTCTCCTCAAGAGTTTTAGAGCTCACTTCCTCAGACCTATTCAAATCTAAAAATAACTCTTTTGTCATCAATTCATTAACAAACCCCCATTGCAGTTCACTGCACCTTGTTATTGATGCTCTTAGAGATATAAATAACTGCCTGACCACTTCTGCTGGACAATCAAATGTCAGAGCATATATTTATTTAATGATAGAGCAATTAATTTTTAATTTTCCCAGTCTCTTTTTGTAGCTGTCTAAAAGCTACAGGAGTGCCTGAAGTCAGAGGAACTGCTGCCTACCAGAACAGGTTCTGCTCCCTGAGTATCTGATTTATCCTTTGGTAGGTCTGGGCACCAATATTCTCCCTGAACACAGCAGGGGCCTCAAAGGCAACAGTGGAAGAAACTAAAATAAAAATACCCAGTTTTGCATTCTTTGGACTTCCTGGTGATAGGGTGGTGAATTTTTACTTTTATCTTGATTCACCATGAAGTAAATGTGTGCAGTAAATTTCCCAACAGATTAAGGAAGAAATATTAAATAATATTATTCTTAATTAGCAATAGATGAACATTTTCTTCATCAAGCCCAGACTTCTGCTGGGCTAGGTGAGAAGGCACTCCTTCCTTTGAAGAGTTTAAAACCTAAAGAAACCAGAGAGTATTCAAAGTCAGGCACAGTCCTCTTTTCACAGACAGATACATTTGACCTGCAAAAGTTCTGTGTCCTTCTGCACAAGATTACTCCTTTTTCCATAGTTTCTTTTAAAAATAAGATGAACTTTGCTAATTAGCAGTATTGTACACATGATCTTTGCTTTGGCAAGTCTGTTCCTTAATGTGCCAGTTAAAAGAATTCAGTTACCTTTGGCCCTCTCGGTATATTTAGAGACCTCAAAGTACCTCAGCATACAAACAGCAATAACTGATATGGGAAATTATAAACAATCCTAATTTGTATTGTGCTGGATACACCAAAAAGCTGCTTTTCCATAATCTTCTTATTGCCTTTGTAATCCTCACAACAAGACCTCTGAAAATCTCCCTAGAGCATAAAGATAGAAAAGAATCAAATGGGGAAGGGGCAAAAGGAAACAGGTTTAATAATTGAGGAAAATCTCATTTGAGCAAAGGCTAATTCATGAGCACATGGAGCTGCAGCTGGTTCCATGTAAAAGCTCCCAATGTGGCTGGAAGGGAGGAAAACAGCTGTGCCCATCAGATGTAGATTATCCATCTAGGCTAGACTTAGGCAAAACCTGAGCCTAGTATGGAGGGACTTTGCTCTAAAAGTTATACAAAGAAGCAGGCAGAGCTAAAGCAGCTTTAAGCCTCCAATCCTATTCAGAAAATACCAATTTCCCATTTGATTGTCCTAGTGCTGCGAATTCATCTGTTTCCAGCACAAGTAAATGTGGTTTTACTTCATGTAGGGGGACTTTGTCCCTAAAACAGAACCTATCCATGGGGCCCTCTTGCCATGCCATGGGTAAATTCAGCTCTTTCAGCTGTTTTTACTGTAGTTTTGTGCTACACCAGTCTCTGTGAGTTGACACTGCCATGTTTGGGACAGCCCAGTTTCTTTGCTGGTTTCTCCCATATTTCTGTGCCACTCAGTCCTTGGGACAGAGACTAGAAAGTAGTTCCTGTTAGTCCTCTGAGTGCCAGTGTGGTAGATGAATACCCAGTGCACAAACGAATGCTAGACTTAAAGGGAAGTATAATCCACACCTGTGACTTGCACTCAGATAGATTTAAATATATTCTGAATTGATTCTTTGTTATTTTGAGGTGCATTCCTTGTTCAGTACAATTTCTCCTTGTAGTAAATCCACACTCAACAGGGATGAAGAAAAGAAAATCGACCACAAGAGACAACCAACAGCACTGAAGTCACTGAGGCCAGTTCTAGGGAAAAGCAAGTTCTGGGAACCTTAATGCTACTGGGCAAGCTCTGGGGATCTTATGGACCCTGCTGACCTGGCAGGCCCTGTAGCAGATCCCTGGGGGTAATGCTGGCATTGTTTTTGCTTCCCCCCCTTGAAATAGTTTGCAAGTAAAGGCCTTGTGATGAAGGCAGAATCTTTTTTTAGTGCCATCTCCCTGAAAGCAGAACAAAATTTCTTCAGCTTTGTAATTCAAAAGTATTTTAATTCTATAATGGCATTTATTCTCCAGGCTGTGAATTGACCATAAATAGTTCTCATCAAGAATTTGCTGTTGGGATTGTGGTATTTATTAGAGACATGTCAGATGAAGTACCTCAGGCTAGACTGCAGCCCTTTCCATCTCTGTTCATGGCAGCGAGGAGGCTGGGAGGGCCTGAGGAGATCTCCCCGCCCCAAAACACATCACAGCTTTCCACGCTGCTTCCTCACTGCCTTGGCACCATGGTAGGGCTGGGAGAAGGAGAGGGAGGGACATGGGCACACCACAGACTGCAAACCTGCACCACAGGAAAGCTGACAGCTTTTGGGGACTTAGGAGAATATGTGACAATGGAGCTCAGCATATTGCCCCAACCCCTGAATAAATGCATAAAATAATCACAGTCACTGCTTCAAGGCACCCATATTTACAGGCATCTAAAAATAATAGTGATTAAAGCAAACTGCCTTGAGTTGAGATGGTGTTCAACATTGTCTTGCATACACCCTGGTTAAAAGAATCCTCAGTTCTTGGAATTCAGTGGTCAAACAGTTCTTTGCAGCATTTTAAAGTTAACAATGTTCTTTATCCTCAAAGCAGGTGTACTTGATTTTGCTGTGCAATCATTTTGACACCTGCAGGCACTAACACATCTTTACCCAGTCCCACCAGTGAGATCCATGGGGTGGGATCAGTCTTTGGTCACAGAAATAATTGCCTGAGTTTGATGTGGTGCGTGTCACCACCTTTCACATAAAGAAAGGCAGAGATCCCAACATTACTCAAGGCAAATCTGCCCTCTCTGGTTTGAATTTCCCATATGCTTTATTAGTTTAAACATTTGCTGTGACTATAACCTCACAGAAGAAGCCATGGCACAGTGGGGGAGAAAACAGCTGAACTGTTTGTCTCCAGGTACCAAATCCTAAGACACTTTGCAGGCAGGTATTGGCTTAAAGACTGATGCAGCAGGATGAAAGCTTCCCTGTATAAGGTAATTTTATTGGAAGGAAAGCAGCCCAAGAGCCAACTCATCCACCAGTAATGTCGTCATTTTTTGTTACTAGGAGAAAATATATCCAAATGATTACCAGTGTGAGTATCTAGTGCTTATTAAAAATAAATCCCATTCATTCTGGTCTAGTCGAGAACTTTCTGAAATTCTTTTGCTGCAAAAGGGTGACTGATGTGGGATGCAGAATGCTCCTATCTTTAGCTTTGTAGCTATGCTTGCCAATCTTTGAAGAGCATTGATATGAACCAGAAACAGCTGGATCTTCCGTCAGCAAAATGGGAAAGTAGGTGGTGTGTAGTCATTGAATTAAGGAGCTTCATTGCTGCCCGTAATCACTGATTGCATATTATCTAATGGCAGAAGAAGAGATATTGTTAACATCTGACAGTTTAAATTTCAAGTATTTTTAGAAGACACATCAATTGAAGCACTGATTAGACAGAAGTGGACCAAAACCATCAGTTGATTGCTTTTAGACATTACAATCTATTTTTAAAAGGGATGAAAACAAGTCTATAAATTTATTCAGCTGCAATTTCAGTCTGCTCGTGTGTTATGATGTTCCTCTGTTTTGCAAACACCAAAGGGAACTAATTTATGTCAAATGACCAACCCTCTTTTCTCCCCTGTATAAATAGTTGCTGTAGCTGATTTCTACTGGGAAAGAGAAATATCTTTTATTTCTGTTCTATGTGTAGCCACAGTTTAGAGCAATTAGCTGCATTTAGGATACTTCAGATTATTGTCTATTCCCCTGACAGGTCAAGAGTAGCCCAGCAAGCTCTGTTTTGAAAGAGAGATTAAGAGCATGTCCAAAGCAGTGTCTACAGCTGGGTCCAAGTGCTGCATTTCCAAGATCTTTCTCTGGGAAAGAAATGGTGATTTATATTAATGCCTGTACACATTAATCAAAATGGGTATTTTCTTGACTGCCTGTTCAAACAACACCTCTGACACCGTTTCCAGTCAGCGTCTCCAAGGCTCACAGCAGATGTTTGTTTGATGGCCTCTCATCTCCACTGTTATTTGGAAAGTCCATTTGGAAATAATAGCTCTTTTTCCAACCACAGAAAGCCAAGTCAACTTTATCAAAATCATTCCGTGGGCAATCCAAACGGAAGCCCTGAGGGGGAAGAACATGTAACCACCACATCCATTTGAACTATATTGGGAAAGTGCTAGGAAATAAATGTGCCCATGTTCTGAAGTTTCCTTTGTCTCTCCTTCCCAACACTGCTAATATATTTTCAGTGCTGCTGGGTACCCAAACATGCAAACACTGATGTACTTACTGTTGTGCAGTTGTAGCTGCTGCTGTGGTGTTTCATTCAGTAAGGCTACTTTGGTGTGCTGGAATAGGAAAATGGTTGAAAACATGATGTTGGTCTGTTTTTAATGGTCTGTTAAGATAACCCCAGGTCCTTACTCTTTTCAGAGTGTCTGAAACTGTGCCTGAAACTGAAGCTGGTGAGAATTGCATTTGAACAAATATTTATGAACAGGTGACTGACATGGTTTCCTTCACCATCACAAAGAAAGATTTTAGGTACCAGAGGCTCTCCATTTGATTTAATGTCTGAGTCACTGGCTCAAGCTAAATAGTCATTTAACCTTGACACAACTCAGTTTAAACTTGCTTGTGTAAGTGGGAGAAAAACGGGGGACTTTAATGTGCTTTCAACACAACTTGTCCTTGTCTCCACCTGTGTGACCTGTGTAAGTCAGGGTGCTGTCAGCTGAACCACGACTTCAACATAGCTGTACTACCAAGAGAGAGCTGATCCATAGCAGTATTTGGCTCTTAAATGCTGCCTTTCAGCCAAAGTGCTTCTCTATGACTAGTAAGATTAATTAGAATTAGTAAAAGACTTACTCTCCTATTGTTGTCAATTCTTTATTCCACAAAACTGAAATAAGATTTTAGGGAAGAAAAATAGGTTTTATTTTTCCCTTAGACTTTATTGAAAAGCTTTGGACTTTTATTGCCAAAAATCAGAAGAACTAATACTAATACCAATACTAATACTAATACCAATACTAATACTAATAACTTGGCTTGTGTGATTTTTTATTATGAACAGCCCAAACATTTATACATAAATAGGAATTTTCTTGCAAACAGCATCTGTTCTACCCAAGGTTTCTTTTAGGTTCCATAAGCTTTCAGGTAATTCTTATTTCTGTCATATCAATAGGACATCTGGGGCTCAGACAAATGAGGTCTGGTGGCAGAGCCCCAAAGTGTCCTGTTCCCTGACATCCACTCTCATGACTGAGCCTGTTGTCCATTCCCATCCCTCTGCAGGAAGAATGACATCCATCAGTGCTCCCAAGACAGCTCCAATATTAGGACTAGTCTTTATACTTAGAATAGAGAACCAGCCTGGTAATGGTATATCTGCTGGAAAATGCTGATGCTCCTTGGTTTTAAACATCCTCTGGGAAGATTCTGCAGCAGACCAAGCTGTTGAGACTGTGAGGACTAATATTTATTATTAATCATGTGTCTTTCTTCTCCTGCTCTCTACTGAATACTTCCTTTAAGAAGGGATTCAGAGGAGAGGGAAATGTAAATGATGTTACTTAAGCCTTCCTCTCCCCCATCAGAAAGATGGCACTTGGCAATCAGAGGCCTTTTAACACAAACAGTCACTGGGCATTTTAAAGAGCAGTTGGGCTTAACTGGAACACACCATGCTCCAGAACCTGTGTAAACATTAGACCCTATCTGTCTATTGTAAAAATTTCCTCTCTGGGGGGCACCAGAAAGAGTCTATTTTCATACTCTCTCCTGCGGCTTTACCCACCCTGGGTTCTCCATAAAAGTGTATTTTGTGCTTTGAGATGATTTATTGCAGTGGCTTCTTCAGCCTCATTTGGATCAGGACTGAAATAATTGGATTTCCAATATTTTCTTCCTATTTGCACTGCTGTTATATGCAAATAGCTTTTGTAGGACATGGGACCTGTCATAGCTAGGAAAGAACATGTTTTGAATATGATAATCTCTAATTTAGCAAATAGTGTTAATTTACAAGGATTACAGGTTTTGGATTGCTGCTGCTCAGTGAATGCATCCAGGGAAAGATGAGTGCTCCAAAAAACTGAGACAGCTGTTCTTAATGTATGTTTTTAGTGTGACTTGCCAGCAAGCTCTGCCAGCTCATTATTGTACATAATATTATATATATACATGGTAATATATACCTTAATATTTTTGCCTCAGGAATATTGACTAAAGACTTCCCTTTCTTTTTGATTGGTAACCTCTACATATATTTTCTGCAGGTTCCAAGGATTGTTATTCCTCCTCTTCCTAATTTATTGAACCAATGTAAAGCTTCAAGTGTCTGCATCATGTTATGGATGAATTTCATTAAAAATTGGAAGGATAAGTTTAATTCTATATGATCAGTGGGAGACCAGGTGCCACAGCAGAAAATGTATTCCAGGGATTTGCATGAGTACATGGGAATCATAAAAACGTGGAGTTTTTCCCAGATTTGATGCTATTTTCACCTGAGGAAGTGAGACCTTGGAAGAAATGTGAACCAGGTTCCACCATGTTGTTAGGAACTGGGAAAGTGCTGGGATCCCAGAAGAGAAGTCACAGGCCAGAAGTAAGTTCAGCTGCCCTGTTTGAACATGAGCAGGCTGGAGGCAGGTCAGGTAGGACTGGCACTGCTCCTGCAAAAGACAGGAATGGTCCAAGCAGAGTTTCCTGGAGCAAATGTCTGGCTGCAAGAGTGCCTACCATTAGAAAACACCAAGCTGCTTTTGGGAAAGTGTGCCTCAGTCCCTTAGCTCCTTCAGAAAATGGCTTCTTTAGCTAATTCTAGCTTCCTATTTGGTTCAGACTCCAAAGTTTGAGCATGTTCCCTTTTCTCTTAGGAAACGTCTGTGGAGGTATCCATGAACTTTTTCATCCCTCTGTGCACTCTTGGCCTGTTTAAAGGGACTGGAGCAAAGAAAAAGAAAAGGTAAGTGGAGGTGTATTGAAAGACTAATCTGGACTGCAGTCATCCATCCTTGCTATTGAATTAACTCACTGTATATACCCAGTGCATATAGCAAATAATGAGAGCTCATGCTGAATTTACAGACAATTGCAGAGAAGCCTCCAGGTTGTTCCCAGTGCCACTATCCATCATGCCAGATGAACAGAATGTTCTGTGGTGTACATCACAGACCTTCCCTGTAGGACCACAGTTTCCGGCTCTACTCTGTTTCCTTTAGAAATAGAAACCATGGATCCATGCTTTTGCAGCATAACAAACACTCCTCCTTGGGTCTTGGAAATGCAAGAGCTGGAAGTCATTTCTGGTGTGAGACACACAGCCTCCAAAAATAATATTCCTGTGCATTTGGGCTCTCCCCATTGCAATGACGAGATCTGAGGCTTCTTTTGGACACCTTATCCTGAGGACTTGTGAGCCCTGGGAACACCTGAATAGCACAGGAAATAAGGAACTTGTGTGTGCTCTCAGAGCCTGGGTTCAATCTTGCAGCTGGTTCTGTGAAGAGAGGCTGGGCAAGAGCAGGGGCTGTGAGCCTCGAGCAACGCCTGCTGTCATTTTGAAGTTAAATGTAGTTGTCAATAGACTTTGGGAATAACACTGATGCATGGGCATGGCATGGAAGTGAGGACAGAGAAAATTAAAGATATCAATGGATTTTTACTATGTTGTTAATCACCTAGCAAGTAGTACAGCCTAAGAAGTGCCTGTAACTTGTACAGGGCCTAGCATGGTGTCAGGGTCTTTTCAGGTAAGAACACCCAGGAGACCATTGTGATAAGATGATGTACTGGACTGGGTTGGCTTTATTTTTGGGGGGAGTTTGTTTGTTTGTTTGGGGTGGTTTTTTTGTTGTTCTGGGGTTTTTGTTTTTTATATTTGGGGGTGGGTTTTGTTTGGTTGGTTTGGGTTTTTTTCTCTTTCTTTTCAATGACTATAGATTATCTATTTATTGCTTCATCTGGAAGGCATTTATAATGATCAGTGTCAATATTTATGATGAAATAAAGAACTCTAAAATGTGTTTTCATTGAGACTATTTTTCACCTGGCATTAATTCACTGAGTGCATAATACAGTCAGATGTGTTGGCCAAGAATAAACTCAGGCCCCAGTGTAGGGCTAAGGATGTTTAATGTATCTTGACAGTCATTAAGTAGCGGGTAAAGGACTAGCAATGAATTCATTATTCTCCTTATGAATCAATTCCTATTTATAGCAAACTATCAAAAATTCCACATTATAATATGGAGATTGAGATCATACATAATGGTTCTTTCACCAGAGGCAGCCATGAAAGGACTGGTGAGACTAGAACAAATTACACTTAATGATAGACTCTTTCTCAGAGAATTAAACACTTTAATTGGTCAATCAGGTTGGGCATTTGAGGAAGGAAGACTTGCAATTATGTGAAAGCCTGCCTGCTGTACTTTGGCAGCCTTATGGGCCTCTGGCATTTTTTCATCAGGATTTAGATTTGTCATCATGTTCTAATCCTCACAGCAACACCTAGCCAAGAATGAAAGCAGCTTCCTGACCTCGTGGGGTTTTGGGGTTCCTTTGGAAGAATGAAGCTGGTAGATCAAGATTTTGGTATTGATGCACTGCTGTCTTGGGGTATGATTCATTCTCGATTTCTATGTATCAGCTGGAGTGTCTTTTGAAGGCTTAAGTGAGATGTGATACTCAGACTCTTCTGCTTAAGCATGAATTTCACCTTCTCTGCAAATACATGAAGCAGTTTCATCAGTGAGTTTTGCTGCAGCACTGAAGTCAGGGAGGTCAGGGTGGCAGCACTCACTAGCAGGGCTTGAAGACATAGGTTTTGTTCTATATTCTTATTTTTCAGGTGACAGTAAGCTTGCATCTTGCATCTAATTCACAAGGCATCACTGAACATTAGCTGAAGACCCAGTATGTGCAACAAAATTCATTACATGTGTTCCTGGGGAAAACCTTTCTGCACTCTACCTCAGCTGGCCTCCAGTTAAACATCAAGATAACGCCATGTAGTGTTCTGCCTTGCAAGTTTAGTTTGTCATTTGTTCAGAGAAGAATTTCTCTCTCAGTCTGTTTTACCAGTCTGCTCTCTACACTGTCCTGGTTCTCTAGGCTTTGAGGTGCTAATGCTGTGTTGTGACTGCTTTTAACAGCCTGTGTTACAGCATCTGTAACAAAGCACCATTGTGCAGGTTTCTGGGTGTCCCACATGAATCAATGAGCTGGAGCAGCTGTTCTACATCAGAGAAAGCTCTGCCTTCTGTCCTCTGGAGAGTTTCACATTAGAAGTGAGGTAAGATTTTTTTCAAAGATAAATAAGACTCTACCTTGCAGCAGAGAGCAGTTCTTGCTTGATGATTGTGCGGAACATGACGTGCTTTAGGCCTGGCTAGTTACTGTTAGCAATGATTGCACGGCACCAGTGAAATTTCATGTTGCAGGCTTTGTGCTCTGCTTGTTCAGAGAGCTTAATGAGTGTGCTTTTGAAGCACAAGGGAGACTTTTCCCCACATGGGAAGGAAGAACAAGAGACAGTTGCTTTAGGGACACCACAGAAGTCTTTGTGCTGAGCTAAGCAGTCTCATCCTTAGTTGGGGTCACAGCCCAGTCTCCAGCTTTGGAATAGGGGGCACAGGGCTGGTTTGGGCCAAGCATGGCTGCAGCAAAGTGATGCTGTGGAATATAAAACTTCACAGCTTGGATAGTTTAGGTGTCAGGAGGGAAAGAGGAGCTGGACCTTACACCCCATCAGTCACATGACTTGCCATGGCAGGGCTGGGGCTGAGGCTCTGTGAAGGCAGCAGGTGCTGTCCTAGTAGCTTAACTTTGCTGTGTTACCCTCTGGGACTGATGAGTGGCCACACATCCTCACCTTCCCCAGGCAGATGAGTTCTTCATCCAGCACTCAAACCTTTTAGAGAACGAGGCGTTTGTGGGTCCTGACAAAAAGCAGTCACTGGTGGCCAGCGGAGAAAAGGCATCAGCGGCCACAACAAAACTCTGGAGAAAGCCCATACCAAATCAGCTTTGTTCTCTGCTACCTTTTACAGAGGACAACCCACTGTTTCCTACAGACTGTCATTTCTTTCCTCCCCCCTACAGAGAAGTCTTTCAGCTAAGAAGAGCAATGTTGAGGGCAGGTCCTCCTCAAACCATGACAGGGCCATGAGGAGAGGGCGCACGCTGAGGTGATAAATGTGGCTGTAGCATGGCTGCAGTCACACCTGGGGCAGCAGTACAAGAGTGAAGGGGATCTCTTGTATGGGATAAACCTGTGTCTCTACATGAGAGAAATCCCATCTCATCACTGGATAAAGCTGGATTTTGTGCATACTCAGGGTGGAGGAGCTCTGGTGAACAATGAAGGTGCTGCAGCCTCTCTGAGGGAAGGTGGTAGGAAACCTGTGGAGGCTGAGGGATTGAAGGGAAGCCTCTGTGCTGCTGGATTTTGACAGGAAAAGAGTGTAGGCAGCAAAATAGGGGCATCATGATGCCTTGAAGAAGGTAAGGAACCAACCTCGTCAGTGCTGAAACAGAACAAGAACCACTGGCCAGCTGAAGATCCCCACGTCCACTCTTGCCCAGACCCTGAGTCAGTCATGCTGCCCTTAAAATCCAGCTGCTTGTCTGACTGCCAACCGATCTGGGTCTCCTGAAGAAGGAATCCGCCTCCTCAGTCTCATCCCAGAGATCAGGCACAGCTGCCCCGTGTCTCTGGAGCTCTCTCTCCCAGTGGGAAGTGCAGGCAGCAGCCTGGCAGTGCAAACAAACAGTGGGCAGCAGGGCTGTGCCATTGCCCCCAGCAATGCTGCATCGTGTAAGTCTCTGCTTTGGTCCTGCCTTTAGTTCCAGTCCCTTTGGGAGCTCAGGTTTGCTTAGGTACAAGAGATTTTGTTGAAATTCGCCACAGCTTCATAATTCATATTATTAAATTAAATGTAAATGCTTTGGAAATACAAATGCCAGCCAGTGTTTTTATGTCTCCTGCTTTGCTTAGGCATACAGGAGAGGGGAGCTGGCTCACAGTAGGGTCCTCAGGAGTCTCCAAGCTTTTAGTGTTCTGGCATTTAATACCCATAACCACACTTCTCATATTCAGCTGACAAATCGGCCCTGCACCAGGGGAGACTGTGTTTATTCAAAATATCCCAACCTTGCTCATTATTGTGACAAATCCATACTCCAGGCTTGCTGCCAGCTTGAAAGACTGGGTTCCTGATCAGCAATCTTTGATGACAATCAATTCAATATAACTTGCTATATTAGCAGATGAAGTGGGAATGAGCCCCAGGGAGATGAGAAGCCAGCAGAACTTCTGTTAACAATTAGGCAAAACTGCTGCCTTCATGTGTGCATTTGCATGAGCAAAAGCTTTTTGATGCACTCGGCCTTCACCTTCTGTCCTTCCTCTATAAGAGGTGCAGGTCACCTTACAACTCTGACCTTTTGGCTTTGCCTCTTAGGAATATGTCACTTAGGATGTGTTTGAGAACTCCTCATTTTCCCAGTAAAATACAAATCCTCCTGTGGGCTTTAGAAAGCAAATTATTTGTTGAACTGTTCTATGTCTTTGGAAAGTACAGGAGCATCCACAAGGTCATGCTGGTCTCAGTTTCATACTGTGCTAGAAAATGGAGGAGTGTCCAGGTGAATTGTTTTCAGAGGTCTCCCATGTTTTGAACTTGTTCTCCTCATTGTATTTGTCTCTTCTCATCCCTTTTTGCTGTTAGTTCACTGTTTTTCCTGCCCAGCTGGAAGCAGTTCCCCACAGATGTCCATTGCCATGCAATGATCCCAGTGAAGAAAATGTTATATTGTCTTCTTCTTCCCCACTGTGGCAAGCAGGAAGTTTGGCAGATGATGTTTCCTGACAGGAAGCTGAAGCAGGGCATAGGAATCTCTGTTATCTCAAAAAAAATCACCAAGCAATGCAATTTAACATGAAAGTACTTTAGTGTGATCGACTCCAATTGTTATTCATAGCTTGGTCTCACATTTGCATTGTTATCTAGGAATGAAATTGTCACATCTCTGTCCCATGTAAGGTTTGTGATTGCCTTGCAAGCTGGAGAGTCAATTTAAATTGGAGGCCCCAGTTAATAATGTACAAGATAATCAGTTTCACATGGCTGTTCTCAGAGATATTAAAGAAATTATCAAAGAAGTACAAATACCATGTGACATGATTAGTGTCATGCAGAAGGATTTGGGATCAGCACAGTGTCTTTGGTATCTACCTGGTAATTATTACTATGATTCCCTGGTTTAATTACATTTATACCTGCAAGATTACAAGATAATTATATTTGAATTTATTGCAGGAAACTAGAAATTGCATGGTTTGTTAACAACAGACAAGTAGAGTATAATTGGCAAACACGACATGGTTATTTGTGCAACATCTGAGAGCAGATTCTTGCTTCAAAGATCCAAGATTGTTGTGTGAGAGGCAAGCATGAACCTCAGCCAGTTTAGCACCTGGTGATAGGAAAGCAAAACAACAAGGGAAAAACTGCCTTGTAAAGCAACCTGGCAGTTCTCCAGGGCTGGAAGTAAAATCTTAAAAATTAGAATTTAGAAATGTAGCAATTTTCTATATCCGATTTTCCTTTCTCTTTGTGATTTTTTTTTTTTTTTTTTGTCTTTTATGGGCTGGGATGCCAATAAGCATTTTTACCTTTTGAGTATATTTCAGGCTCGACTGAAAAGTATCTTCTGATTGCAGCCAGCTGGCCTCTGATGACCTGAGCAATTTCCATGTGGAATAGAGGGATGTAAATCTGGCCACCTTATTCTTTGGGTTCTGGGGAGAATAACACATTCTCCTGGATAGGGCCCAGGGCAGAACATAACACAACACACTTGCATGGGGTTTTTTTGCCCTCCTCCTGGAGGTATTGCCTCTTGCCTCCTGCAGACAGATGCTCTCTCTTTGCTGAGACCCTGCCTAGCACACTGCCTCTCGAAGCTCAGCTAAGCCTTCTGGGCACAGGCAAAGCCTGGCAAGGTTAGTAACGATGCAGTGGGAACCCAGTCAGCCATGGGGATGTTTTTCTCAGTTAATTGGCAGTAGCAGTGAACCATGCACCCCAGGGCTGCATACTTCAGACACTGATCAGGCAGGTTTTGCTGCAGAGTCAGGGGGCATTTGGTCTGAGTGACACAGGAAGGTCTCAGCTCAGCTTCTGCAGAATCAACAGCACTGGTGTAGTACAAAAAACGTCACTCACTTGAGACTCCAGCCGTCACCTGGGCTGGGGCACCAGCAGTTTTGTTTAGGAGTTGCCTTGTACCTACTGTGTTTTCTAGGTAGATACAAAACTCTCTCACTTTGGCTTTTTGTTCCTTGCATACTTATTAAAATAAAATAGAAGAGCAAAAGCCTTTTGAAACTCACAAGCCTTTTCCTTGCCAACAAGTCATGTAGAGCTGCCTCCAGGTTTGCTGAATGTCCTGGGACTTCAAGAACATCCAGCAGGGTGTTGAAGGATCCAGTATCAGCATATCCCCGGGCATTTCTCTACATCCTGAGCTTTTTGTAGACATCAGGTGTGAGTATTCCCTGGTGCTTCTGTGCAGTAATAGCAATTTCACTCTGTGAGGGCACTCTACAGCATTTGGAAAGAATTGTTTTTACAATGGCAATGTTTCATTTCACCTAGAAACCTTGAAAGAGTTTCAAATATATTTAAGCTTTTAACCAAGTGGATAAGCAGTTATACTCCTACCAAGAGTACTTAAGTACTTGGAAAATGAAGAATTTAGTTTGCTACACAGACAGTGGTAAGAATAACGGAAATAAAGAATTATATATTCTTTGCTGTATAAGAACAATGCTAGAAACAAATTCTCCTACAGCAGAGCTCAGTGGAAGATAAATTATGATTATCTATTACAAAGCAGGGATTTTTTTCCAAAAGTGTTTGAAGAAACCAGATGACTTCTGAAAAATGTCTCCTTATTTGAAAACACTTTATTTTTTTTCCCCTTCAGAAAAAGAAGCATAATAGGGACTTAATCAGACCCTACCTAGTGAACTTTATTTGCCTCTGTCGCACCTTCAGCATCTGAATCATTCCTTTGGCTAGATATTCTATATAGCAATGGGCTTCAATATGAGACACGGTCGTCTTTTCGCAGCGTGTATTCAACCCTGCCACCGAAATCGGGGAAGATCTTGGGCCGAAATCTGTGATCCTCAGGCTAATATTTTACATATTTTTTTCTTAATTCCTAAAGTTTCCATTCATTAAAATTAAACTAGCAGCAGTTTTTAATCTTCAGTGACAATGGGTAACTTGTTTTTACTGTGACTGTCTCTCTGCTACTCCCCGAAAGAAGAGCTTGAGCCTGGTAGGAGGGGACTCAGTCCTTGCTGAATTGAGGTTCGGTGTAACTACAGTTCTTCAGAAGTTTAGACTGGGGCCGCCACCCTGCAGCAAGTTATTTGCTTTCCAGAAGTTGAGCCAGGAAGTCAAAAGGCTCCTCCAGAGTCACTTTAGGGACACTGCCCCCCAGCACTAGTTTCAGAGAGGGGGAAAACAATGGCTCATGATCTTTTCAGAGAAAAGGAGCAGTGACTTAAGAGGGTCCTGGTGCAAGCAACGATTTTCCTCTCAGCCAAGTGAATGTTTGCAGCAGATTTGTTAAGAAACAAAGAAGGGAGGATCTAAGTCTGCTTGCACCCGCTTTGTTTTCTTTTTGTCTCTTTGCGCAGTCAAACTGGTGTGTTTTAAAAGAAGGCAAAGACTGCTGCTTTTGCAGCACATCTATTTTAGAAATCATCGAAACTAACCTGCAGGCTAACAGAGCTGCATGAGACTCACCGAGGTGTGGGCTGGACACCCTTGCTGAGTGATATCCTGCTTTCACCCGCACAGGATGCAAAAGGCACTGGGAGAAGCAGGGATGCAGGAAGGTGACAGAGAGCCGCTTGTACTGCCCCCCTGCCCCCCCACCATGACAGACCAAAATTAGAGCAGCTGAGAGATAAAGCAACACTGGTCACACAAAACTTCAATGCCTGCTCCACTCCCACTTCCAAATGCTAGTGATTTGTGCTTTCACATTATTCACTAGAATGGATTCCTTAAAAAAACACCAAAACCAAACACAGACCCCAAACCACACACACAAACAAAACTAACATCAGTTTATTTCTCCTATTCCCCCTCCCCAAACATCAGGCACAAAGAAGAGCTTTTCCGGTGACTGAGATTACAGGACCAAGTACTGCAACTCCAGCACCAGGTGGAAATTCAAACAGATAATTGCTTACAGGTCCAGAAAGCAACCTTGCCTTTAAAACATGCATCTTCGGTGCCTGCTGATCATGCTGGTGTTGCCACAGAGCTGACTTTCCTTCAAAAGCAGATGAGAACAGACTAATGGAACTGAACTGCTGCAGTGGTCCTAGACAGTGTTTAAATGGCCACACTCTTAAACACTGAAGTACAAGACACTCCCCAAAGTGCACACTTTTACTCAAGTTTTTCTCACAATTTTTGTCAGCTGTATCTCTGCACTACCAGGTCTCAGTAAGGCATCTTTAGTTCTGACTGGCCCAAATTCAGCTGCTGTGCCTAATTGCTAAACAGCCACACCTGTTGAGGCACCTGGTTGAGATTAATTTTTCCCTCCCTTGTACTTGGCTGGGCAGTATTGCCTATGAGGTAGAGAGGAATCAGGAGTTTTTTGTCTCTTCCTGGGGCCTGGTTGTGATGTGAAGCTGCCCTTTTTGGATGTTTTCTCTGTGAGTATGTCACATTTTAATAACACTGGGGATATAAGATATGGAGTGATTTTGCTTGGATGTACAGTTGCTCTTACTTTGTACACTTACTTGCAGAGATGTATTTCTGTAGTGAGTAGGTGCTGTTGCCTTGTGTCAGAGGGCACGTGCTGGCACTTCTGAGTTTCATTCATGGGTGACTTGTCACAGGCCCTTTAGAACAAAAATTTATCTTTTGAATAGACATAGTTCAAGATGACTTAACATTATACGTAGAATTCATCTTTGCTTGGGTACCTGTGCTCTTACTGCAGGAAGGAGGACAATTGTCAGGGCTGGGGGAAGTGTTGCTCTCTAGATCAAGGCCCTTGCATCCAAGGGCACTTCTCTAGCTGCTTTTCTGAAGTTCTTAAAGTGCTAAGGAAGCCATGGCCCCAGTGGCAGCCCTAGGCATGCAACTCTGCCTCTGTGTGAACTTAAACAAACTCTTTTACTCTGTGCACTGCTGTCTGAAAGGAAGAAATGGAAACCTCCATTCTGACTCTTTCGTGTTCCTTTACTGCTAAAATGTGCATTTGAAGAGACTTA
Organism: Lanius collurio; assembly: GCA_020086605.1. Taxonomy (NCBI): domain Eukaryota; kingdom Metazoa; phylum Chordata; class Aves; order Passeriformes; family Laniidae; genus Lanius; species Lanius collurio. Next base: position 27,920,020 of record JACBWW010000009.1, on the reverse strand, counting down.
ACACTTTCTTCTACTCAGGAGGGGGTTGCTTGTGGCTCTGTTTCTTTTAATAAATCGAGTGACCCAATAGGAACTGACTTGCAGCACTAAATAGCTGTTGCTTAGGACCTGAAATCCACAGTATTTTGGGCTATTCTTAGCCTCATCCAGAAGGCTGAATGTCCATTAGTAAATGGAGCTGATCATTCTGTTCAGCTGCACTTGAAAGGAATCTTCTTTGTGCGTTCTCAGCCTCTCTGTGTTATCAGCTAATGCCACAGTGAGTGGGGTGATGGGAAACCTGCTTTTTGGGGAGCATATCTTCTCTCTGGCCACATCTAATATGGATTGACCTTTATAGCCAGCATGCAGTCTTACTTTCCTGGAGCCCATGTGCTGATGGGGGTAAAATAATGCTGGACTTTGAGCTGATGAAAGGTGAAAATCCCTTTTTCACTCATTGATTCAAAATGTCTGCAGGCCTCTGTATCTGTGGTGGGTTTGACTGCAGTGGTTGCTAAGGGAAGAGCGGGTGTTCTCTCTGAGGAAAATAAGAAAGCAAATTGAACAACCTGAAGTGCAGGCAGGAAAATTCAATGTATTATCGTAGTGAATTCAGTAATTTAGTTTGGAAGGTGATGTGATGCTTAATTAATTAGTATTTGCTAAGTGTTTTAAAATTATGTGAAGAAGTTACCTGAGATTTGTAGAGCTTGCTAATGGCCTTATGCTGTAAGCTTTCAGGGCTAGAATGTTATTTAAATGGAGTGCTAGAGCTGTTTCATTAAAGGGTCTGTCAGCACTTACGTTATTGAAAAGTGTTTTAATATTAATTCCTGTTCTTGGTGAGTATGGTGGGAACGCTTCCACCTGGACTGGTGACTTCCCACTCCACAGGACTGAGGAGTGTTTAAGCTCTTGTTAGTCCTGGAACTGCCTTTATCAGCCTGGTAAATGAGAAGAACTTTTTCCCTCCTGAGATTTTTGGCTGTGGTCAGTTAACTTACTACAGCTGAGGCACAGGAGCTGAAGGTGGAGAGACAATGAGAGAGGATGCAGAGAGCTGAGATAACATAGCATTGGCTTTTATTTGGTTTGTTTGTTTAAGAAAATACACACAAGAATGAAATCCTGAGGTCAAGGGGAAATGACAGAGAGGTCCTTGGAATGTCACTAAGTCAAGCTGCAAATACTGTGACAAAACCTGTATACTTTGGAACTATTTTAGCTGGAATGAAAATTGCCAGCGGGTTTTTCAGGCTTCCTCCTGAAACCTCAGGGTTAACTTTTCTATTTAGTCTGCTTTTGTTTTTCTGATGAAACCACTAAAATAACAATTTGGCAAGAGAAATCTTCCCTGTGCATGAATTCAAAAAGAACAAGCAAAGCATAAATTAGCATTTGTATTAGAGAGACACTCAAGAGAACAGGGCTCAAAGACAAAAGGCAGTGTGTGTGTTTTGGTGGTCACCTTGCTGATCCATAAGACATTCTTGACACTGACAATGAAAGCCCAACAAAAGGAGAAGGAGTGGTTCTATGTTTAGGTTTCTGACTTTGCCCTCTAGAGACCTGAGTATTTCCCTCCATCCTTTATCCTTGGGCAAGCAAGAACAGCTTTAGAGCACAGCTAGGAAGGGAAAAGCCAATTGTGAGGCCTTGAGTTCTCATTAGTAGGTGAATATTGATGACTTCTGCAAGAAATGAAGGTCACAGAAAGCTGTGTTGACCCGAGTCCTCACATGAGTGTTTTGTAAACTGTTCTTAGAACACCATCGACGTCTTTGGAACAACAATGGCTCTGCTTTCCCCTTGTGTCTGGATGTGTGGCAGGGACTGACTTAGCCAGAGGACAGTGTGAATTCTTGTGACCTGTATTTAGGATCCTCTGTTGTCTGCCTAAAAGTGAGCTGCTCCTTGACTTGGATGCTTGCAAACAAAAATAATAAGGTATTTGGATGCTCTGATAATGGTTGTCACTTTAGTTCCTTGTATAGATGGAGAAGAGGCTGCTGGGAAGAAAATATAAATATTCCTTAGGATCATCTTGTATCAGGGTAGGCTATTAATTTTAAAATAAGCTTATCTGCCTTTTAAGATTACAGCTTACTCTAGCACAGACTATGCGCTATTTCCTTTTATTTCTTTTCAATTTTTATAGCCATTCACTTCAGGAGACTCTCTACAGGAGTAACTGCTTTGGGGCTTTTTTTTTTTTTTTTTTTTTGTGTGTGTGTGTCTCGTTTTGTATTTGAGAACTCTTAAAATCTCACAAGGTGAGATGAGACTGAACTTGTTGATTAGGAAACCTGTTGTTTTGTAGTAATGGGCAGACAGGAATTCTGTTTCTGAATGCACATTGCAAAGGAGCTGATGCAGAGTGAGAAGGCTCCAACCTCCCCGCAGGGGCACAGGACCTCTGCTAGTGCCAAAAGCAGGAGCATTGACTTCAACTCAACCATCTGAATGGGAACAGCAAAGGCAATGATCAGCATTTGCTGGATTTAATACCTTGTGCAAACATGGGGATATTAAAAGCACATAGAATAAAGAAACTGACAGAAGACTTCTTGAGTCTTCCTTCAGACAGGGGATAAAGATGAGCCTCACTGTTCCTCAGTCCTGTCTTGTCGCTATAAACAGCCCTGGGAAGTCACTAGTTCAGCTCTTGTGAGCACAGGACACCTTCATTCTGCTCTTCCACATCCTCTGTGGTAAAACTCATAACTGGTTTGGCTCCGGGTACCTTTAGGTGTAGAAACAACAGGAACATGACTCCAGGCTGTGTGCAGAGTGAATAAGCAGCACATCCGTAGGAAAGAGCTGATTGTTAACACTAATGTTGCCAGCTGTTAGATAAAATGGGATTGGTCTTTGGAAATACACTGTGTGTGAAAGGGGAACACAGAAAAATGGGGGAGGTTGGGGTTCTGTCTGGTTTTTTTGTGGTTGTTTCTTTTCCCGTTTTCTGTTGTGGACTTCAGTAGGAGCTGGCTCTGGTAGAACCAGAGGGTTTCTTTCATCAGTCTTGTTTCCATAAAGTGTTCCACCTCTCTGTGACCCTTTCCCTTCCCTCTCCATCCCTTTTGGTATTTCCACAATACAACACAAAAGCAGAAGCACAATTTTGTCCCTGGAGTCTGTTGCTCTGGATCGAGGCAGAAGTATATTTCTGAGACAACTCACTGCTGCCAGTGACCTGTTCAGTTGTTTTATCCTTTCCCAGTGGAAGCATTCAGGGGAGTGAGGCTGAGGACTGCCTGCCACCTTGGAATGGGTGTCAACAAGGATGTGGTTGCCTGGTGGGAGGTGCTCCAAATCCAAGGTGCTTGCTCTGTGTGGAGGAGGACAAAGCCCCTTGAGAGGAGCAATGAGAAATGGAGAGTTCTCAGTGACAGAAACAAAATTACTGGAGAGGAAGAGCAGCCTGGTGCACTGGTGCTGTGGCCATTAGCAGCAAGCCCAAAGGAACACTGGCAAAGCAAATAACAGGGCATGGCTCCCCTGCTGTCCCGAGGAGCAAAAACCCCTGGATGGCTGCCAGGACAAAGTTTTGGCACCTGTACCAGGTTGACACAAAGTGCTGGCTGCTTTGTAGCTGGAGGTGGGGGGTGAGCAGGGCAGGGTGGGATTTGCTTATTTTCTGTCTTTTATTTAGTTGGTTTTCTTGGCTGTTCCTATGCACGTATAAACATTTCCTCCCTGTGTTGCCCTGCCTTTGTTGTTTCCCCTGGTGAATTGATGTTGCTGTTATTGAATGATGATGGGGTTTTTTCCTCTTCTTTTTATTTTCAAACATGAAGTGAGGTGAATTAATGTGTGGGTGGAAAATGCCACAGGCAAGAAGTGTTTCCCTTGGCATGAAGAGGAAAATCTTTGCCAATCTTCCTGAAGTCCTGTGCTGCTGGCTGAATTGTTCTTGTACCGAGCAGAGATGGACACAGATCAAAGCATATTGTGTTTTGTGCATGAGGGCCATGGTCAGAGCTGAAGTTTGATTTTTTTTTTTTTAAACATATTTATTGCCTCTGTTGGCCCCTCTTTCTGTCCGGCACCTAGGGCTCTAGATCTGGATACTGGGAGATGTTCTGGATCCAAACCTCACAGACTTGGCTGCAGCATTAACTGAGGTCACTCTGATGAGGAGTTTGCTCGCTCTTCTGCCTCCCCACAGCAGCTCTTGATGTATTAAGCAGGCTGCTGGAACCAGAGCCATGTGCATGATGTAACTGCCCAACACATGTTGAGGCGCTCTGGGAATCTCATCAGCCAGAAAGCCTGAGCATGCCTCCTCCAGTGCTGATGCTATTTTCCCCCAGCCCTTCTTTGCAGAGGTGGGATTAGCTTCTGACACTACACAGAGCATTTAGGCTGTCTCTGAATCCCTGCTGGTGTCTGCTCTCACTCCAGAAGAGTGTTTCCATGTGAAGCACAAACTATTACCTGCAGTTTAGCCCGAGCTAAAGCTCTGAGGCAGCAGGAAAGAGCAATGATTCACCTCAGCCAGCTACTCCAGATAATTCATATCGTATGTATTTGTGTGTCATAATAATGAGCACAATTGCTTTTCAGTGGAGTAGAATTTCCACTCTTCAGCAGCCATAAACATCACACAGATTTTTTTTTTCCCTATGTAAAACAAATAGCCAGTGCTTATTATTAAAAGATAATTCTTGTAGTGTTAATATCAGGTATTGCTGCATAAATAAAGATGCTTTTACATGAATGAAAGGTTATCTAAGAATTCCCATTTTTTCTCTGGTTTTTTTTTTTTTTTTTTTTAAATAGTTCAATCCTACGTCTATTTTGGTGGCTGGTTGTTTTATTTTTCCTCACATGTTTCCACAACCTATTGTGAGAAGAAGACTGTAGTTTGCACCTCTGTACAGAGATGATTGGTAACATGTGAGAGAATTCCTTAAAAAGTAATGGAATATTAACGCTGATGTGTGTGTGTGTGGTGACACGCCACTCCTTCATCTAAAAAGCAAGTGATGCTGCACAGGACAAGGCTAAGAGGAATAAGAGCATTTTGAAGGGCTGGGGTGAAAGCCTACTGCTGATTTGCAGGTGATTTGTTGAAAGATGTGGTCTGAACAGTTTTACATAATTTTCATGTGTCTATATTTACTCCTTGAAAATCAATAGGTTGCAACTGAAACATTTTCTTTTGTTGGTTTGAAAAGTATAGTAAATTTACTGCCAGTTTTTTTTTCCTCCTGCTTTCTACTCTTTTGCCCACACCAGTTTGTAATTGAGTCTAACAAGGAACATAGGTATGTTATAGGTTCCTCTTTTAAAACCAGGCCTTGCAATCAGATAATTGGTTCCTTTCAGCAGATGCATGGCTCCAGAACCTGAGTGGGGGTTTTTTTTTGTGGTAATAAATCCTATATGGCCATGTTCTTTAACAGTCTGTCCCCAAGACTCTCTCCATTTATCTTTTGAAATACTAAAGATGCCAGCACGAGAATGGGGCTTGTGTGGTCAGAAGCTCTTTCCTCCCACCTAGAAGGAAACCTTTGGCACCTGAATGATGCAAACCCAGATTTAATGGCTGAAGTTCAGAAAACCTGAGAAGCCAACGGAGCAGAGGCAAAATTAATTGAAGGTTGGGCTGTAGCAGCCTACCATCAAAATCTGAGGCTCTAATGTATAACATGTGTTCCTGCTTTCATTTGTCTGCTTTACAAGAGCCAATACACAGCGTTCTCAGGGTTCACAAGGGGGCTTTCCTCCCTCTAGGCTATTAGCTACAGTAACGGCTTATTTAGAAAGTTAGACTTCTCCTAGCTGGGGGAAAATGTGGCCCTGAAGGAGAGGAAAGGGGGAGGAAGAGGAGAAAACTGAGTATTTTGTTTAAGCAACTTAACAGTACAACGCCAGAGGAAATGAATCAGAAGAGAGTGATTTCTGCAAGCATGTATTTTTTTGCTTTATGAAAACAAAGAAGTTTAAATCCTGGCCTCCCGAGAGCCAATAGGGTCCATGTTTAACTTGGGATGGCAATATGGGGTCCTGGTTCCGTTGCTATGGGCAGAGGAAGGTATTTCCAGAAGAACAAAGGGTTGTTAGCTTGGCTGCTATCTTTCACAACCTTCTAGGGGCACTTCCCAGGATTGTTTTGTTTGTTTAGGATTTTTTGTGTTATTGTTTTAGTTGTTGGTTTGTTTTTTTTCCATAAGGAATAACCTCCTTCTTCCTTACCTCACACCTGAAAACACATGGCTCTCTCCTAATGTCATATTCCACAGAAATGAGGTCATCTGCACCTCACACAGTGTGGTCTTGTATTGGTGGCACTTGGCACAATCCCCTGGTTCCTTCCTGCTGCGGGCTTATCCCAGCTCTGGGGAGTCTTAACACAGCCCTAAGCTGCACCCCACCAAGGAGATCTAAGGGACCATCTGCTGGCAAGGACTTTGGAAAGCTGTAAATTGACCCCTGCTTTTCTTGCCCTTTGTGAGGAGGTATGAGGAGGTTTCCTTCCTCTCCATTTCCTCCCTTAGCACATTCCGCTCCTTTGGAGAGGGCAGAATGGGAGGATGTGCTCCCAGCCCCACACCCTGGGAGCTTGGAGCAGTCTGCCCATGCATGTATGGTCTGTAGGTTATTAATATCCATTTGTGGGCAGATTGTTGGTGTGGTTTTGTCTGTGTGAATTTCCAAACCATCCTGGCCCTTTCCAAGGGTGGTTTCCTGGAAGAGGCCCTCTGTAGGCTTTGAGTGGCTGATTCATGATTGCTATCCTTAGACTAAGATTGCTGGGTGAGAGAGGTGTTTAATCTTGGCCTTTCATACTGACTGACAGCTGTTTCACACCTCTGGTGGTTTTTCACAGCGCTTTTAGTATGTGCTGATGCTGAACTGGAAATACTGCTCTTTTCCCTCTCCATTAGGGGATATGAATAATTGACTATCTGCAGATAGTCTGAAACATCAGCTCCTCTTTCTTCCTCCACTCTAAAAACCCTTTTCCCATGTATGCTGGTACTTTCTAGTGGGCTTTTTGTGTATCTTGTGTTGCCCAGCTCATTTATCCATAAGTGGTGACAGCAGTCAGGGAGTGAAATTCTGCTCTGAACTTCCACAGCCTGTGCCCTACCTGCTTCTTTGTGCAGTATTTCCTGGTTCCTGACTTCAGGCCCTCAAAAGCAGCAGTGAAGTGTTTTGAAGTAAGTCTCTGACCTCTTCTCTTGCATGTTTGAAAGGAGCAGCATTTTCCCAACTACAGTGCTGGCTGTGGCCACACAGGATATGTGTCCATACATAGCACGCAACTAGGTCAGGGAGAAAGATATTTTGGATGTTCTACATGACCTTGTTATTCAGGCTAGAACACAAATTCTTGTAGTTTGTCTTGACCTGATGTAATGGAGCAGCCCAGTGGGGGCTGGATGTGAGGGTGATGGCTGTAACCAGGGGTGATGCCAACAGGAGCTGGGCAAGGCCTTCTGTCCCCAGAGCCCAAGGTTGCAGTACCTGGTGACTTGTCCTCTTCTCCTAGGCAACCAGAGACAGGACAAGAGGACATGGCCCCAGACTGCACCAGGGGGGTGCAGGCTGGACATTACCAGAAATTTCTTCACTGAAAGAGCTGTCAGGCATTGGAACTGGCTTCTCAGGGAGGTGGTGGAGTCACCATCCCTGGAGGTGCTCAAGATAGGATGTGACACTCAGTGCCACGGTCTAATTGACCAGGTGGAAATTGTTCAAAGTTTGGACTCATTGTCACAGAATCATTTAGGATCAATGGCAGGATCCACTGACAGGCCTAAACAAGGTAAGGTGGTGAACCAGGTCTGGGGGAGTCCAGCTGGGAACAGCAGGAGGCCAGACTGGAGATGGAGCTAGCTTGAGTGTTGGTCAAAGAATTATCCAGTGTACAGAATCAGAAATAACTTTATCTGCAGCACAGGTCTGGGGCTTTTTGGGAAGCTATGATGGGGCTGCATGCAGGTATGCCAGCACACGGCCCCAGCCAGAGCTGGAGTCCTGGGGCCCAGCTGGGCCAATGGACAGGGGGTCATCGTGTTGGGCCTCCACGTGAGGCTGGCAAGACCATGAAGGCTGCAGGTGTCCTCAGGGCTCTGAGAGACAGAGCACTGTTAGTACACCTCAGGATTGAGGGCCTTTTTTGTGCTTATGAAAAAGCACTAACTGGTCAATGTGCTGTCATAAAGCATAGTTGCAGTTTCCATGTCCAAGAGAAAGCATAATTATATTTTTCTTGCTAATCAAAAGCCTTTTTGAAAACTGGCACCAAAAATGCATTGGTCAGAAACCAGTGGAAGTAATATACCAGTGAAGTGTGTGTGTGAAAGAGAAATGGAAGAATAGTGTGAGTAATTGATTGATCTCTTTTTAGGATGGATGAAAATGCATCTTCTCAGACTCCTCCAATCTGTGGGTCTTAGAAGGCCCAGGAGGGTATTCTATCATTCCAAGCCATTTGTCCCTTGTCTCATTCTTGTCCTATTCTCATGGATTTCTCTTTAGATCCCTGTGTGAGCTGTTGATTAGCAAAGCATCAATTCTGCTATCAAATAAGTGATGCCGCTGAATGCTAATAGACACATCTTAATTTGAAATATTATTTCTCCTCAAAAGAACCTCAATAAGGAAATCTAAGTGAGAGTTACTGACAAAAAATTAGCATTGTTTTTTGAAATGCTGCCCGAAGAGTCTGTATATTCCTCTGGGTTTAGCTTGGCAATAATATAAGGGATCAAAATAGGACTTTTTAAGGAGGAACTCTCATTAGGGCTTCCTGTGTATGAAGAGGTGTGCTACTGCATGGAATTAGACCATGATATGAACTCTTTTTAGCCCAGTCTCAAAAGACCTTTTGGGGATAGGGAGAAAGGGAATAAATTGCAAAGATCTAAGCCCTTGTTTTAACCTATCCCACAGATGAGCACTAGGGATATCTGGTCAAGATATAGGAAAGGGCTTTCAAACACACTTTTTCACTGGTATTTTTAATGTCTCTTTGAAAAAGTGTGCTGGATGTGAGAAAAGGTTGCTTCCTGCTGTCAGTTTTACTGTTTCAGCCATGATTAGAAATACTAAAATAGTATTAAAGAGGTTTCTCAGCCCTAATTCTAGTTGAACCAGAGTTAGGAAATTCTACATGTCTCCCTGGGTGTTCCTGAAACTTCTAGCCCCAAACTGCAGATGCAAGAAGTCTGCATGAGATGAGTTATTTTACAACTTCTAGTACATCAATCTTAGAGGATCTGTGAGCTCTTTCTGAGAGGCCATAAAAGATAATTATCATCAGGCTTAAGTGCCCTAAACAGATTTGCACTGGAAGAAGGACAAGGATCCACAAATGCAAAAAAAAAAGCCTTGAATGAGTGCCTTAAATAATCTCTGCCTACAAGGAACTCATCATGTCTTAAGTTTATCCTCAGTCATAACTTACAAATGGGGACAGCAGTAGGACTTAGTTTTGTTTCTTGTCCTGTACCCCTGAGCTGATTCTCTGACTAATTATGATAGTTTTTGCCTCAGTCAGGCATTAATTTTGCTTTTTTTCCTCTCTGCCTGGGCACTGAGGTTAATTTCTGCTGCTCAATAAAACCCGTTTGAAATTAGCCAGTGAGTCCTAAAGCTATTGGAGGTGAGAGACACTCTGTGTGTGTGCCCATCCACATGTGTGGATGTGTTAATAAACTGCTTAAGATTCATTTCCTTAAGGAACAGAAGTAACAACCTGAGAAAAATCAGACTAAAAAAAATTATTATTTTTTTAAAATGGAATAACTGTAGAAACAGATATTGGATCAATTAAGCAGCCTATGGTGCCCCCCTATGCTGTTGCCATATTTTAGGAACATACAAGTCATAAATACCTAATAATACGTGACCTTTTCACAGATCATAGAATCCTTGTGATTATTTGAAGGATTGTTTATTAGAGGATGGATGGTTGGGAATAGATCAGAACCCTCTTCAGCTAATAGCACTGAAACTGTTATTTGCCACATCAGGTTATGATTTGTGTGCTTCCCAAGGCGTTCATCCAGTGATATTTGGCCGGGGTTTTTTGACTATGTGTTGTGCAAATTTACAGACTTCCATCCAATCTGTCGTGGACTGAGAACTGCAACGACCATTATTGTGAACTCTGATTTTAATGTCCAAACTTACCATCATGTGGAGTAAAACTGTTTGCAGACAAATGTGGTTTTTTGCCAACAGACCCATAGAACTGGGGTCATTTCAGCAAATTTCTGTCCTTTCATGTATGACTATAGATGAAAACCATATTTGACTCACTTATATAAAATCATCTGTTAAACTACTTATACTTTAATAGTTACTAGTTGGCTATTTTTTTTTTCTCCAAGAGGAATATCAGTGTTTCTCTTTTTTTAGTAATGTGTAACTGATGGGATTGTAGCTTAATTCCCTGCCTTAGCCATGAAGGAGAATCCCAGGGTGCAAAGCTCTGGCATGGGTAAAATGAATTCCTCACTGGGGATAGTCTGCAAGGCATATGCTCCCTAGTTGGTTAAATTTCTCAAATAACATCTCCCTTGCTATTTGATTTGGGGGAAACAGCCTCGTCTCTCTTTGCAGGGGCTCTGATGATGTGCGTCAGTGGGGAAATTTGAGGAGGTAAATGACCACAGTTCATCAGCAACTCTTCTTTTACATCATGTTTCTGATCAGCAGGTGTGCTTCTCCCGATGAGCTGCAAATGTGTACTTAATATTATATTAGCTATTAAATCCCAAAGTCAACAGTTTCCCTGGTAAGTTCAGAACACTTAAAACATTACTCTGTATTTTAAAAAAGAAGTAATTTTTTTTTCAGTGTAAAAGAAGCCTTATTAAAACATTTACAAATACTTTTATGATGTTGTATTGTTTTCCAAAAACGGCGATCAGTTGTGATGGATATGTTTGTCTGTCATCATTCTCTACCCCCTGGAGCCTCTAATTCCTCTTCAAGAGGAGAAAGTGTTTCTCCTTTTCCAGGATCTGGAGAAGGCCCAGAATTTTAATGCTCTGTTATAAACATGAATTGGAGCTTGGGGATGTAAAGCAAACATGGAGGCTGTGGGGACACTGTGGTCTCCTTGCAGTGGGGTGAAGGCTATTGTGATCTGAATATCCCATCTCCTGCCTGTGGAACACCAAGAGGAGAGACTCCTCTGTGCTTTCTGAAGCTGCCAGCCTGCTTAAACTCCTCAGGAGGAGAGAATGAACACCTCTTTCTGTGTGCCACCCTTCTTGTCCTCTCTGTGACAGCACAAGAGATTTGCAGTAATAACTCTGCCAGGGCTATTGACTGTTGGGTTTGCAACATCTGGGTTTAGACTTCTATAAAGCTCAGCAGGAATTCTTGAGTCCAGACACTAACACTGGTGTCCCTGTGGTAGTAACATGAGCTTGCTGTGGAAATGACAGTGCACTTACAGTAGGGAGTGAGGTGCCTGATCCCACTTTAACAGGGAGAAGTTTCCCTGTTGACCTCATTGTGGGGTGAATTAGGCTCCCAAGCAACTGTCAGCTCCCCTGAAGCACCAGTAAGCTGTTATAGTGCTGCAGGAGGGATTAGTTATAAGCAAGTGGTGTTTACCCAAATTCCAGGCTGGCAGGAAGCTTATAGCCCTAGAGAAACAGAATGTGTGCGTACCAAGTGAGCATTGTGAGCAAGTGTTCAGATGACAAGTTGTCAAGTGGATCTTTGCTGCCTAAAAAGAGTGTAAATGGTGAGCAGGAGAAAAATGGACATGTATTGGTGTCCTAGAAATGTGCAAGCACTCAGTGAGCAGTTCTGGTGCTGTTCTGAGCACCCCAGGTCACTGCCCTGTGCTGTTTGATCTAATCACGGTGCGCAGCCTGTGTGGTGGGTTCTGACCCTCCAAGTACATGTTTAGATGTCTGCCATAAATTTTATCAGGACCTTGGTACTTTTAGGAGAGCAGAAAGAAGGAAGGCCCTGACAGTGCTGTTAAACCTGAGCTGGTATGTCCCAAATGGTGATTGTGACTTCTGATGGGTCCTGAAAGGGTTCAAAGAGGTGCTGGGTGGTTTGGGCTCAGGTACAGCACTGCCTGCAGTGAGTCTGTAGTGTTCCTGCTCCAATGTGGTGTCAGTGACCTGACCTCTTGGATTGGTTTTTTTAATAGTGTAAAAGGGATATTTGTGTTTTGTTCTTCTCTTTGACTTGGGTTATTGGTTGACTTTTGGAAGCTGTAAACAGTAAGCACAGGGGTGTGGATCAGTAGCTGGAAGAGCATGCATTTTTGGGGAGTGAGAAAGGAAAAACCATCAACCTCTTAGGCCAGCTCTGTGCCACTGAACCACATGGCTGCTCTAGGCCGTGTGATTCAGGCCTCTAGGATCACCAGGTCTGCAGCAGTTGATTTTTTTTCAGGGCAAAAGGGATGAGAACAGGCTTTAACTACTGGCTGAAAGTGTTTAAAGTGGCATGAGAATGTCTCTGTGCATTTAATGGTAGGAGCCCAGCACCTATGGGGTTGAGAGTGGGTCAACTTTTGCACGTGGTGTTTGCAGCTGGTTCTTCCCTCTGCCATCCAGGCAGAGCCTGGATGCTGCCCAGGAGGGTTATGTGAAAGCTGCTGAGCCAGAGGTGGGTTGCCATGTCTAAAAGACTGAGAAATGATGGTCAGTCCCACTTGTTCATTTGACATCACAGGCAGGAATAGATCCTTGGGTTGTTTTTTGGAAACAGACCTGATGGGAAACTAATACTCAGTGGAAAGATCATTAAGCTAGATAAAGTGGGAAATTGCAAACCATATCAAGCAGTGTAAGAAGATAAAAATGCTTCCCAGGATGCTTGTGCATTTGAGTGAAAGGAAATCACTGACTGATTAAGACTGTCTCAAGAGAGAAAAGGGTGTTATTTCTAAGAATTTGGTAATATGATGCAGTAATTACATCTGTAAAGTAGTACAGGAATGCTGTGTGTTAAGGTCTTTAAATTAAAAGATGATTATGTGATTCAGAGATATTTATAAAGCTCTTACTAATAGGTTAGTTTAACTACTGACCCATTAGACTTGGTAATAAATACTCATTAATAGATCTATAAATCAGTTAGTGGCTAAGACTAAGAAAGACACCAGCAAGTATGTTATTTCTAAACTTAGTAATATAGGTTGAAAGAAAAAATTATTCTACTCCTGTCTGCAATTATCTTGCACTGGAGTTACTCCTCATCACAAGTAAAATAACTCCTGACTTGCTAATGTGAAGGGAGTCAGGCAGTAGATCCAGGTCTGTAGTGTCTCTGTGGGTGGTATATTTGTAGTAAAGACCACAGAGTGGCAAACACTGTTGTGTAACAGGCAGCACGAAGGTGCAGCCCATAACTTGATAAGCTAGCCAACCCTACATGGATGGCACCTCAACCTTCATTAAAGTGAGGGAGAGCTATCTAAGCAGTAGGTGATGTTTTGTCTTTCATTTCTGGCATGCTTGTGGTGTATTTTGGAAGTTACAGGCTGGCAGAGTGAGACTTGTCTGCAGGCAGATGATGAATACCGTGCAGCCTCTGAGGCCTGTGTGGAACCTTCTTCCACTGATGCATTTTAATTCACCTCCTTGAGAGCCTCACAAAGTAGGTCTGAATAAAAGAAACAATGAGAGAAAGTGAGTTCAAACAAGTATGCTCTGTTTGCAGGTGTGATAGTTTCTGCCATGAAAAGCAGCAGTGAGTCTGCTCTTCCTTGTGACAAGGATTTTTGGAGCAGTTTTCAGCCCACCCTATAATGCTGTGGGTTGGGGATTCCCCAGAAAGTCCTGATTGACCTTTCCTGTGGCATGTTCCCAGCTGCTGCACGAAAGGTGGGTTCAGCACTGGTGAGAGGTGGTTTGACAGCTCATGTTAAATCCCCAGCCAGGCATGAGCAGCAGCGGCTCTTGGTGCTCCAGCTCAGTCCTGCCCTGTGGGGTGGCCTCCGGCGGGATCAGGCTGCTGCCAACTCCTGTGTAATCCCTGGCCTTGCCGGGGCCGCGAGCAAAACCGCTAATGGGTACCACTTGTAAAAGCTTTTTGGGATGTGTATCAACAAGCCTGAACACCACCTGCCCCACAGCAGCTCCAGTGCTGCTGCTGGGCTGAGCTGTGTTTGTGCCTCTGCTTTGGGGTGAAAGCTGCCAGCGCCAATCCCTGAGCACCCAGGCTCCCTGGGCCACAATAACTCAACTAAGTAACTGAGAGAGAAGCAAGAAAGCACTAGAGATTTACCCAAAGAGAAGATCTGCTACTGCCTAGCTTTGGCTGAGATGGCTCTGAGGCTGTCTCATGCCTCAAAAGATGCTCTGTGCTGGGGCCAGTAGCATTAGGGGAGAGCTTGTGGCAGAGGTGTGGAATTACAGTGTCTCAAGTGTCTGGAAAGCATGTGAAGTAGGAGAGGAGTGATGGTGGGAGAGCCGGAAAATGTGAGATAAACTAAAGGTAAAAAAGCCAGCTTTGTGGTTTGAAGATCCTGCGTCTCTCCCTTTGATGCAAGGGACATGAGGCACCCATGAGACAAGCAGCAATATTCTCTTGGGATTTCCCCCAAGTTGCTTCCCAGCTGGTTTGAATTTTTCTGTCCTAACAGTGTTCCCGGCAGCCAGGAAAAATGCACTGGTCTGTTTCCAAAGGTGATGCATCTCCTCAGGCCCACAGACTTGTGTATCCTGTGCTAGTGGCTACAAGCAGACCAGACCTCTTTTAAATATAAAAATGTGGGGATTTGTTTTATGCTTGTTTCGGGTGTATTTCTTTTGCTCTGGATACAGTTTTTTTTAACTTCCATCATGTTCTGCTATTACTGGAGTAAACTAGGCTTCCTTTCTTCTGAAGAGGAAGGTACCTGAATCTCAAATATCCTTGAGAGATGGAGGGAAAGGGCAGAAATTTTGAATAAAAATACTTAATTGGAGCTTGGAATGGAGCAAGCTTAAAGGAAGGGGTGGGGGGAACCCTAGCATTTGACTTTTAATTCCATAATATTATTGTACAGAGGACTTAAGAGCAAGATGAAAAGGTTTTAACACTCAAGGAGTTCTCTTTTCCATAGTCAATATGTTCCATTCAACAATAGTCTGTCTTTTCATCCACCTTATTTAGCAGGTCAAGTAAAGAAAGAAGTGCAGAAATAATTGAAATGCACTCCACTGAGGAATAACAAGGGATTTTTTTTTTAATCTTTCCCCTGTAGCCAAGACAGAGATAAGTAATTAATTGTTAAACCTAGGATTTGACATATAAACATAAAGGGGAAAAAAAAAATCACATATTTTCCTTGAATCTCCCACCTGCTATGCTTCTACTACCTCTAGGCAATAGCATAGAGAAGAAAATGTAGCAGGGTCATATTCCTGTGTTTCACCATCCAGGCATGTGGCTGAAGGCTCAATTTTGGCAGGAGCTGCTAACCTTTTCCCCTTTGCTTTTAATTTGTCTCTGCTAGCCACAGCATCTAAAAATGCAGCTGTTTCTTGCCTTTATTGCCTGCTGATTATTGTTCAGCTCTAGTTTGCCTCCTTATATTTGTGACGAGGCACCTGCCATCACCAGTACAGGGGTGACTGAGGTAAGATGAGCTTTTTGTTTTCTGTGCCAGAGCAAGTCAACACACATTGAGCAGAACATCTGGTCAGAAAATACCTGTTTGCTGAAACACAAACTTTTGGTGTTGCCTGGTGCTTCTGTAAGGATTTCTGACCATGGAGAGATAGGCAGAGAGAGTACATGGACCATAAATTTCTCCAGAGATGCTGGAGAAATGCTCAGTGATTCAGATGAAATTAAATGTCAGAACTCTCTCCTGGTGTTGCCAAGAAGCAGATGCTCAGCAAAGGCTAAAGCAAGAATTTCATGGAATACCTTCCTTCTTTCTGCTTTGGGCCTTCCTGAGGCAGAAGTTGTTTCTGTGTTTCTGGGTCACTGTGTTTGAAAACCACTGATGGATGGATTCATTCTTTCTCAACTTGTCCAAATTTTTCTTGAAATCTGTTACAGGGAATGTTTTGTGTGTGTTTTCTGTTTGTGGGGCTATAGAACTAGTAATTCTGTTTTGGAGAGGTGTTGAAGGCCAGTGCTGCTTAGAGCTAGGGAATAATCCCAGCTGCCTTTAACAAAATTACTGGCATGCTCAATATTTGGAAGATAAATAATCTCCTGAGTTGGAAGTACTGGGGTTTTGCCCACCCTGCTTGAGATAAGTGAAGGATATGTTTATAGCAATATGTTACCCTAAATACCATCACTACATACTTCTTCCCTAAGAAGAAGACTTAATGCTTTGTGTTTACACTACTCTATTCCCAGATAGAGGATAGGAAGTCTGGCTATGACTTGGGTTCTTGCAGGTTCTAAATACTTAAACCCACTCACTGTATCAGTGGCTTAGAGCTCTGCTATCTAGAAGACAAGGTTGATCAATGTAATCCTTTACCAGGATTATTCAGAAGGATTATGGTCTTGTTCTTCCCCTTACTTTTGTCCAATTATTCCTTCAGAGACAATGTATAAGGAAAAATTGTTTATTCCTGCCTCTTATCTACAACACAGAGCTTTTGACTTGGGAGGGTGTTTTAGCACTCCAATATGTTTGCTAGTGCACGTCAGTAATTCCTGGGTTTTTTTTCTCCTCATCACCCTCCACTAGAGCATCTTATTCCGATCCATTTAGGTTTGCCCAAGTGTCAAGATAGAAGGAGTTAAAATAGTGAGTCTCTTAGGTAACACTGCTGTGGGAGACAGGAGTTTGATTCCCATTTTCTTAAGTGAGGGAACTTCCTTCAGGAAATAAACACAACACTTGTGTGACTAGCGTCTCTCTGTTGTGATGGAGGTTTTCCCTAAGTGGCTGGAATAATAATCTGCTGACTTTGGACCTCTGTGATCAGCCCTTACTGCTGCTGCTTCAGTGGGAAAAGGCAGAGACTCTCTGGGTGGCACTGAAGGAATAAACCTCCTCAGGAAAGCTCCTCTCTGGTAGCTGGAGATGGGCCCTGTGCTCATTTGTGAGGATCTAAACCTTTTTGTACTTAAGAGGGTGTTTGTTTTGCTTTCAGGTTGTTCTATTGCAATTGTCACCTGTAACTGTGCACTCTGGAGGTGAATGTGCAACAGATTTTTAAGTTGTCTGCATTTTTCATTGGATGGCCTCATTTGCAACTTGATGCTCTTTTCTTGGAAAGGCAACAAAAGCAGACAGACCTTTCATATAACTGTTTTTAAATGAGTTTTCCATTCTCCTACCTTCCTTTGCATCTTGGCCTTTGACTTGACAATATTGGCAGTACTTTCCAAGTGTCATGAGTGTCTCTGTTGTAAAGATTTAGGTACTAAGCTAGTCTCCAAGTGTTTAAAGTGCATTAGTGAAAGATGTAAATCCAGTTGATGGTGACTCTTCAGGCCGCAGTAAGCCATTAATTAATCTCAGCATAGGTATGAGGTGATTTCCTAAAAACAGGGAGAGATTGCAACATATCCTGGAGGTCATTAAACATTCTCAGACTAAAGATGAGAATCTGAAGCAGGGGGCGGGGAAAGGGAGTGCTTGCTTTGGAACTTATTCTTGATAAATTACTGAAAGCATTTGAGCTAGGGATGAAGGCCCCAGCTTGGACACCAGGAGCTGTGTTGGTGGATGCTCTGGCAGTGCCAATGAAATCTGTGGTGTGGTTTTATCTGTCAGGATTCAAGAAGGATGTTCTGCTGGTAGCAGTAAGGAGGACCTGATCTCCTGAAGTGCCTCAAGGCTCTCTGCTTCCTTGCTGGGCAGTGTACATGTGCCTGTAGGGAGCTGTGTTTCATGAGGAATCTGTTTCTTTATCTTCTCTGTACTGGCAAAGGGTCAAAAATGCCGTGTAAGCAGAGCTATACATATATTTGTGGAACTCTTAGAGTTGGGAAGAAAAGAGATGCTTGTATGTGCATGAGAAATAGTGCTTTGTTGGCTTTAAAAGTAGGTATTTTATTTGTTTGAGTAATTCTAAGGGAAACTTGCTATATTTCTGTCCCAGCTCACCCTTGGCTGACATATACCTCATATGTGATAATTTTGTTTAGTTCCCCACCTTTACTGTTTCCCTACTAGTCCTGGCCATAAGGAACCCCAAACGTAGAGCTTTATGTGAAACAGACCTAATGCAAAGGAGATAAAGTAACTGTTAAGCAAAAACTCCAGGTATTCCAAGTCCTGCAGCATAAGCAACACAGTGTCAGCACGAGTGCTGCCAGTAACACACAGGAATGCCAGGGTGAGAGGTGCTGGCTGGTAAAATCTGTGTTCCTGATGAGGAACACCTGAGTAGAAAGCCTCTGATCTCCTGGTACCTGCTTGCTCTGAAGCCTCTGTCTGCTCCTGGCCCTTCCTTCAGGGCTTGTGAGTCACTTCCCCTCTCCCCTGAAGAGAAGTTCTTTGGAGAACAGCATGCTACAGTGCCCTGTTTGTTGACTTTTGTGGACTTTGAGAACAAAATGACTCCATGTACCTGCAGAGATGTTTTCTCCTTAACTGCTGACTCTGTAAATTCTCCCTGGGTGTTGGAAGTCAGGCTGGTTTTCTTCTTATTGAGGTCTTGTTGAAGGTGCAAACCCTTAGGACAAATGTTCCTTTTGGAGGTGCTGTGAAGGCCTCTGGAGTGTGCAGCTGCGCTCCCTGCTGTGGCACATGTGGACTGGGCAGCAGCATCAGCATCTCCCTTCACCACACCTATGAGAAGGACCAAGAGGGCTTTGCAGCTGCCTTTCCCTGTGAGGTGAGGGTTGTCTGGACTGCTTGGAGGAGAGGATTAACCATGGCAATGGGCAAGCAGAAAGGAAAGATAGTGTCACTCCCCTCTGTGTTTTCAGCTTGCTTTGCCCATTCTCAGTAAAACAGGGACTTGCCCAGGAGGCAGTTTTGGAGTTGAAAGTCTCTAAGATGCCAACTATTAGCCTGGGACTGAGAACTCCTGGTGTCAATTCAATCTCTCTGAGAATTGCAATGAAGGGTCAGACACGCTGGAGTTTTTTTTTCCCCTCTACCAACCTTTTTTTTTTTTTTCCTTTCTTTCTTTGAGGTAGAAAAAGGCCTCAGGGGTGTGCTTCCTCCAGTCCATAAACCCTTAGTAAGGATGTCTGTGAAGTGCTTGATGCTCCCTGCATACCATGGGCTGTGAAGTTGCCTTGCTTCCATAGCAACTGGTGATGTTATCAACACAGGACCAAGCAGATGTGGGAACTGCTATGTGGCCTCTCCCTAACCCAGGAAAGGGTCAGCAGCTCTGCTATCCCTCACCCAGCTCCCCTGCTGGTTTGAGCCTTAGCAATGTGGTCTTGGCCAGCTTGGAGCTTATCCACAGTCTTTATTGATGTGTACACAAGCAGTCTATTAGAGTAGTCTGTGTTTTATGTCCTTTGTGCTTGTCTGAAACACTGATGGTGCTCAGGAGCTTTTTGTATAATAACCACCAAGAGAGTATTGAAAACATCCCTCTGTGTGGGGGAAAACAGAATCTGAGAGCATGTTTCCCCGGGAAAGGATAATTTATGTGAGCTTGCCAGTACTCTCTGCAGCTAAATAACTTCTCGGTCTGATTCACCAGTATATTAAAGCTGTTCTTTAGCACTCTCAGAGTACAAAATGGCTTTATAGCAGATCAAGTAATCACTGGAGAGTATCTCCTGGTGTTGGAGGACCTTATGCCTAGTATGGTTGTCATGGTAGCTCCAGCTGTCAGCATCAGGGATAAACTCAATGAGAGCTCTAGCATCAATTTCTTCTTAGGATCACTTCCTCCTTGGGATTTGGAAGTTGTTTCTGACTTGTCAGTTACCCTGACTTTTAGTAGGGACAGATATAGAGCTCAAGAAGACTCTCAAAAATCTTGTTTAGAAAACACGAGGCTTTAATTTTTTTTTTTTTTTTAAGTGTGGAGTGTTCCTTGAATGAATTGTAGAATGGGGCTAAGTTGTTTCAAATTTAATGTATAGGTTTCCATTTTAAATTGCAATAGCTAATAATTAGAACTAAATTATCACTCCAGGTTTGAAAGCAATTTAGTTGTATGTATATTTTCACTTCTCTAAAGGTGTGGGTGTGTATTTATTTTTATGTAGAGAAGTATTAATTTTCATAATGACTGTACTAAGTCTGAGAGCAATTCTGGTGAGGGGGATTAAATTTGATTTGCAGGCTTGAGCTCAGTCAGTACTGCATGGAAACAGAACCCAGGTGTTCCTCTTCATTTTGCTCTGTTTTAACAACATTGCTGATTTTAACTATGAATTCTTAAATACATTGTCTAGTTAATGTGAGTAACATTGCTTGTACACAATGAGTTTACATCACGCCAAGCAATTAAAGGTAATGTGTGTAACAGGTTATGGCATGGCTGAGACCATTGCAATATTGGAAGGCTGAAGAGTCTTGATGGCCCTGTGCATCTGGCACGTAGCAAAAGATCCACTGTGGAGGGCTTTTAATGTCTTTTAAGCAGCACTATAAGCAACTTTATTCCTATAACTTAGCATTTTTTCCTCAGACTGCACACCACAGGTGTTCCCACCCCCAATAAATCCAGCAGACTATCACTTAGAATACTGTTTATTAGTTTCTAAAATCAGTCAGTAACAGCCTTCTCCTGCTAATAAAGTTCAGTAAATGACTCTTTTTAGACAGAAAAGATCTTAAATTTTTATTGAGATGCATGACTGAAGAAGGTGTAGTAAATTAAAATCTGTGACAAGCACCAATGCTTTATTTTTAATGGAGAGAAAATTGTTCTGTAGATGCTTCTCTCCATGCCTTAATTTTGAGTTCTGCAATATTTATTGGCTATGACATTGAAGAATAATCACTCCTTCCACTTTGCCTGTGTTTTCAAATGCAAGGTTGAAGGTGGTGTGTGAGCACCACAGTTATTGCAGCCAGCTCCTCCAGGAGAGGTAACGGTGTGTGGTCCTCTGGCTCAAATCATTAATTTAAGGTACAGCCTGTTGCATGCTCTGCAGTGATCACGTGTCCCTGCTGGGATAGAGAGCCAGGAATGGCTTCACCCCGCACAATCAGGCTTTGGGGTGGGTTGGTTGTTGCTGTAACCCTCCAGGCCAATTACCTTTACTCAAATACACATGTCATTTGATTTAAAGTCTTTTATATGTGCCTATTTTGTTTTGTTTTGTTTGTTTTTTGGGTTTTTTTTTTTTTTTACTCAAGAATGCAGACAAAAAAAGTCACAAAATTTTTGTTGCACTTGATATTAGCATTTGTAGTCTTTATTTTGACTTACCTTGGTGGTAAGACAGTCCCCACACAGTTAAACTGCTAGCAAAAATATTTCTAACCTCTAGAAAGCAGCATTCAAAGAACATAAAACCTTATCTGTTTCTGGGGAAAAGCTGACTTTCCCAAAGAGCACTCTGCTTTTTCTCCCCCCTGCTCCTAACACTACATCCTGAGCAAATGCTGGTTTGACTGCATGCTACATCCTTCACCAAATTTTAATTCACTTGAAGCTTAATTTACTGTTTTAATACAAGCCTAGGTCCTACTGGGACCAGCAGTTCCTTGGTATTTTTAGTGTGGTATCCACTCATGTGATGACTGGTCATGTCTTGTTCTCTTGAAACCACCAATTCTGCCATTCTTCTCTTACATGAGGAGCAGGAGTGAGAGTTGAGAGGACAGAAGAGGGTTCTAAACCATCTCCTGTGGCCCTTGGGGACAGACAGGAGCTCACATGGCTCAAAGAGCAATTTCAGAGCTGATTGTCCTCTACTTCCCCAATGTGCCTGCGGCTCTTTGGAAGTAGTTAAGTCATAGCATAATACATTCATCCACAGTCCCCTTGGCACCTCTTTTCACCATTCCATCTGTTTTCTGGTGGGTAGAGAGGAGAAAAATGATATGGTGAGGCTGTAGGACAGTTGAGAATAGGGCCCAGTGTTATTTGCACTTCCAAAAGCACAGCAGAGATGCTGGACTTAACTTGATCCTGGATTTCTTTCTGGAGCTGCTGGGCTGGTGTTCCTTGTTCCTTGAATTTGTTCCTGCAGCTCTAGCTATGGCTCTGGCTCTGTTGTTTTCCAGGCACTGCTTTTTCCTCCAATTGAAGCAGACCTCAAGTTTCTAATGCTCATAATGGCAATCCTGGCTGTCCAAACCTTCAGATTCTAGCCCTGTTAAATATAAAGGATTCAACATTTGAAGGTGATTTCCCACCTGGTTTTGTCAGCTGATGCTCTGCTTTCTGATTTCAGGTGTTTTTATATGCAGACAAAGCCCAGAGTTGTTTTCTAGATTCTCTATTTCTTGGGTCATCATCCAATTACACTAATTAGCACAGGACAAAACTGATATAACCAGGCAGAGATATTACTTGAAAGTGAGTTAATGCAGCCACAATTTAGTGGTGGCCTTGGCAGTGTTAGGTTGATGGCTGACCTCAATAGTCTTGGAGGTCTTTTCCAACCTCTTCTGGGATTCCATAAGAAATCTACTCTGACCTAAAGATTTCTGAAGTGTAACTTTAACCAGCTGGGGGGGAAAAGGCAAAGCCTGGCCTACTGGCTTCCCTTAATACTCTCTTCTTAAGCCTGACATTGACTTCATTCATCATCACTGCACAGTTTGAATAACAAATTAAGATTTATTTTTTTAGCTGGCAACATGTTAATAAGATTATTATTTACTTGTACACCTACATAAAAAAAGTTAGTAATCCCGGCTTGAGATTTTTTTGTGCATTGAATGGTACATGAGCTGAATATTATTTTTTTGGTTAGTCCTATAAAAAGCAATTTTCCAGTTATCTTTGTATCCACACACTTAGAGTTGGAAAAAAAGCCTTAAAATTAATAATTACCAGCTCAAATATTTGTAGCAGGCAAACATCCCAGGCAATTCCTCCAGCATATTGCTGACTGGAATTGAAAAATGCATTCTTCTCAGGTTGTCATTTACCTCCCAAGGATTTGCTTGGGACTGTTCCTCCCTTCCCTGGAACTTCTCTGCATCCTATCCCTGGGTGGCTTTTGTACCTGTGGAACAAATTCTTTGGCTGATATGAGGTTTACATTATTGTCACCTGCCTTCTTTGCCTTAGTTTCCTTTGGCATTGTCCTTAATCTAGAAGTAGTCTTCAAGGCTGACAGTAGTAGTTGCTCTTGAAAAATGAAAGATGAAAATGTTGTAACCTGACATAATTAATATTCAGTGTTTTGCTTTATTACCAGCACAGATCACTGAGCTGCTCAAATCTTGTGTTGGTGGGAAAATGCACTGGATAAAAAAGAAGCAAAAGTGATATAAATTTTACATGTGTAAAAGTTTCATGCATTTTAATGGAAATGTAGTAGTAATAGTGTTTAACTAGGAGCTGTGTCAGGAGGATTAAATTGCTGAAAGAAAGTGTTTCTGATAAAATGCACTGCAGTGTTAAGGGAAATCCAAATGAATACGTGCATGTGTGTTACTCTTTAAATGCTTTCCAGTCTTGTTTTTAATGAGACTTTTGTCATGGCTAGTACAGAGAGATTTGGAGTCACTTCTTCCCTCTTATCAAGCCATGTGTCTGAAATTTGCCAGCTGAGGTGTGGCTCATAATATAATAAATGTGGCACTCGATTTCCACTCTGATAACTTTACAGCCTGCTTTGTTTGACAAGTCCCTCATGTATGTATGTTTGTTTAGTTACTGCAGTTTCACAAGCTACAAATGAGGGTACACGCTGACCGAGTCATGCTGAAACAAGAACAAGGGGAGAAGCAGTGCTTGAATCAGCAAGTTGCCAGTCTGTCAGCTGAGTTTATGGCTCTGCAGAAAATGGTGAGATCGATAGAAGGATAATAGAGGCTGTTGGAATGTTTGAGCCTTGGGAGCAGGTTAAACCACTGATTTTTATGTAGTTGAGGTTTTGCATGGGCACGTTTCCTTCTGCATGCCTCAGAACATAATTCACTGTGTGAGTAACATTGCAATGCTGTTTACTTGGAGATATTATGAAAAGATAACCTGATGTCTCAGTCACACATGGTTCTGGAAAGCTTCCAAATGCAACATTGTTGTAACTGCCTTGCATTGCTGTACCTACAATAATCCAGAGGGGACTTGGGGAAACTACTGTGGGTTTGGGATTTTTTTTTCTTTTAAAAGGAGTTGAAGTCTGATACATGATTTAAAGAGAGATTATTGAGCAGTTATTTAGAATGTGGGAGGCACTCGACCTTTTCATGGCTGGAGAAGGCAAAAAGCTTTAGTTGTAGGCAGTAAGACACGCCCTGCTCTTTATGACTACTGCTCCAATAAATTGCATTCTGATAGATTTTACACACGAATAGTGCAATACATTTTTTGGTACAGTATAAATCCCTGCAAACAGTGTGCCTAAATTTTCAGTAGTTGCACATGGATGCCTATAGTTTTTATACCATCTTGACACAGATGAGCTACAAAATGGATGAAATCTGGCTGTGCTGCATTAACTGTCAGTAATTATTCCCCCCTACCTCCAAAAAAAGATTGATTTTGGTCAGATTAGTGCATGGGTAGGGCATGCTGTGTGTGGAATCCTCAATGGAGTGGTCCGTAAGGATGAAATGCTGCTCAGTTTAGACTCGGTTCTGGGTTTTTTTTGTAGCTCTGTCCTTGAGAATCCATTGCTGACTGCAGGTGAAGGTTGAGATTAACTCCAAGTGCTGGACCTTGGGGTCAAGATGCAGGACTGGAGCAAGCAGCAAGAAGCTGTGGGTTCTGCCTTGCTGTGTCTCTGGAGACAGAGTACCTATAGGCAGTTAAGTGTTAAATGCTTATTATTGCAGTTTTCACAGGGGAAGAGCCGAAGGCTGTCCTTCATCTGTTCAGCAGTCTAAACTCTTGATACTCCTGCAGCTTGTTTGGCTTGTGTCAAACATCTGTGTAGACTCCAAAATAAAGGACTCTTTTCAAGATTTTTTTTTTTCAAAAGCGTTACATGCTCATTGCAAGGGAAGGTAGAGGTGCTGGTGGGAAATCTTGACTGCACATGGTCTTAATGTTTAACTCCTGAAATATGTGTAGACCAAGCACTGGAAGCAGAAGAGGAATCAACTTTGCTCAAATATGTAATTGCCTGTATTAAAAGGCTAGGACTGACTTAACCCTGAATTTGCTTGCCAAAAAGATAAGAATCAGGTTTTTCTTAGATGGATGTTTGTCTTCCTCCTGTAACCAATGCAGTGGGAATAACCCACTGGAGCTTTCTCTGCCCTCTCATTAGTCATTGGAATGGTAAATGTGGCAAGTTGTTTCACAGACACCTATGTAATGTAAGAGAAATAATTTCATTCTCTGTGGGGCTTTTCCTTTGTCTGTAGAGAGTGCTTAAATGCCCAGAGGGTTCCAGGAGATGTTTGTCTTCGTGTCCCTAGTCTGATGAGGATATCTTCTGGAGGAGATAGCTGAGGATGTCGTCCTCTTTATTTAGATGTGTAAAATGCTTAAAGTGAGGTTGTGCAAAACATGCCTTTTGTTTAAAAGTGAATTAATGAATGTAATTTAAAGAATACCTTTTATCTTGGCCTGGACAAGATCAAAGCCAAATTACATTAGTATTTGTGGAACAAATGAGGTGATGTTTGTCTCTTTGGAGGCAATAACACAACTGAAAAACAGCTTTTGAGCCTATGGGACTAAAATATTCTACTCAGGGTCTTGAGTCCCACATAAATAGTGCTGTGCTGCACACACTGGATTTTTGTAGAGTAAGGTAGAAACAAAGAGGGTGATTTTTAAACATCTTTATTTTAGACTAAGGTATGTCTAGCAACCCAGAAAAATGTAGACAGGCAAAAGGACTGTAACAATTTCCTCAAACTTGGTACAAGCTTATTGCTTCTGTTTGTTAAATTATAAAAATATCCTCTTTCATCAAAAATGCCTGAAATACTCCCAGCACATAAAAGTGTTTATGTTCTTTTTAAAAAATGCATTTTCAGTATAAATATGATATCTGCACAATCACAGGCTTTTGGCTGCCTGTTTACAAGTGCAGCCCTATAGCAGTGCAAGCTGCTGTGTCTCCAGGCTGCACTCTCACTTCAGGAGTAGCTGCACCCTGGATCCCATCAAGCCTGATGTCATTATGCTTGTTGCATACCTGGGAAATGAGACTTCCACTACTGAGAAATGCTTACGTTTTCCAACTAGAGTAGGCTAGAGTGCAGAAGAACAATCTGAGCTCCCTCCATCCTGGGAGTGATGCTGAGGCACACCTGCTTCCTGAATTCCTGCTAGCAACCCCAGAAATAATAGGTAGATCTCTGCATTGCTCAGTTTGGATGGGGTAGTAACATTAAAAGATAGGTGTGATAAACAAAGGCTAATGCAGAGGATGTTGGAAAAAATATCAAGACAAAGGACTAATTTCCACTGGTTTTCTGTGTGGGGCCTTCAGCTTAAGGGATGAATGGTCAGAGAACTGTGATGTCAGTAGCGTTTGCAAATTTGTGTGCCTGGCATTTTCAAGGATGGCTCCCTCTTCTTTGATAGGGAATATTTTATTTTCCTGCAGGCAGAGCAGTACTTTGTCTCAGGAGATGGTGTTTGATTGTACAAACATGGAATGGTTTGGGTTGGGAGGGAGCTTAAACACCATCCAGTTCCACCCCCTGCCATGGGCAGGGACACCTTCCACTATTCCAGCTTGCTCAGAGCCCCATCCAGCCTGGCCTTGGACACTGCCAGGGATGGGGCAGCCACAGCTTCTCTGGGCAACCTGTGCCAGGGCCTCCCCACCCTCACAGGGAACAATTTCTTCCTCCTATCCAATCTAAACCTGCTCTCTGTCAGTGTGAAGCCATTGCCCCTTGTCCTGTCACTCCAGGCCCTTGTCAAGAGTCTCTCTCCATCTTTCCTGTGGGCTCCCTTCTGGCACTGCAAGGCCGCAGTGATGTCACCCTAAAGGCTTCTCTTCTCCAGGCTGAACAATCTCAATTCCCTCAGCCTTTCCTCACAGCAGAGGTGTATGAAGAAGGGATGGAGAAGCAGTTTCTTGTGAAAGAGCAGCAAACTCTCAACTTCAAAGGTCTTTGAACACACAATCTTAAAAATATCTCCCGGGTAAACACTGTACTGCTCTCAGAAACACCCCTCAGAGAGTTTATGTTCAGACAGTGGCACCTCTAGTGTAATCCTTCCATTTGGATGAGGCATTAGGGAGAACTTGATCCTTGCCCTGCAAATCCCTGCTTTCAGGGGCATCCAGCTGCAAGGAAAGGAAGTGGGTCCTTGAGAAATCAATCCGAGCCTCGTCCTGGACCCTGTGGGTGTTAATGGGTTTTGGGTCAGGAGATGAAGAGCCACCTCCCTGAGGGATATTTGTTAACACAGCAAAAAAAAAAGAGCTGCAGAAAAGACACTTTGGTGTGCAGGGAGAAGGGCTCTGGGGCACTTAGCTAATGTCTGTCTAAGGCAAAATAAATGAGACTTGTAGGAAACTTGACAAACTGCTCTGACAAGTTTTTCTAGTGATTAGAGCATTTTTAGCTAAATGGTACCATGAAGAGTTAGCTTATAAAAAGAGGAAGTGAGATTTGCCCAGATACTCTCGAAAGTTAACTTTGAGTCATCTGATTGCATCTTAATGTGATTCAGTAAATGATCAAACCTCATGGTTCAGATTCTCTTAAAATAATATTTTCAACTCCAAGAAGCAGTAGATTGCTAAAATAATTGAATCTAAATGATGTTTTAGCTTGTTTTAGTAAATATTTAATTGAATTGGGGAAAATAATATTATGAAGAAGTGCTTAGAGCAGAACTGCCCAAACAGACCACTTAAAATTCAAAAGGAAGAATGTTCTAAGTCAGCATATTATAAGTTAGATTGTTTCTGAGTTAGGATAGAGACTGTTCTCATGGGTAAAGGACTGTGCTAGGTTTGGATACTGTACAGTATGTGGTGAAATAACCCAAAGATGCTCCGATGTCATGGTGTGCTGCACCACTTGGGTCAGTTTTTGACTAAAAATGTTATAGGCATCACAGAAGGTGCGTATATCTTGATGTATGGCAAAAAACCCATCAGCTCTCCAGAATGGATTTCTCTTTCCTCTAGATTTTTGCCTTTGGAGGCAACTACATTTTATACAGTCCTGGAAAAACATAAGGCTTCTAAAGCAAAATGCAGTTTGTATGGTTTAGTATAAGTACTGAAATAATGACTAGCATGTTTGTAGCCGGGAAAAGTTTTGGGGTTATTTTAACTGGAGTTTCATCTCCTTTGTAGCTGGGGAATTTTTTTTTTAACATGAGGTTTCACCTCCTTACTTAATGAAGAAGCATGAAATCCCAGTAAAACTTCTGAAATTATTTTGATTCCGTAAAGTCCGGGAAATATAAAAACAGCCTTTCTCAGGGTATCCTGTTACTCTAATCAGCCAGAGGAAGACTGAGTATTTCAAGAGTAAAAGCAGGTTGTAAGACTTAAATCCCAGGCTGGTTTTGGAGCTTTGTTTCTATTGTAGCTGAGCTAGCTTGCCTTTACTAAATATAAGATAATTTAGATGATGCTAAAGTGTATCTGGGTGCATTTGTGGCGTTTTAAAGTCTATTTGCACTAAAATTTCTATTTTGGAGTCTGAAGTCAAACTTTTTACAATTTTTATAAACTTTCCTTTAGGACATGGACACCTGGTAGACTTTATCTGCATTGCTCTCGTGGGCTTGGTGTGTGTGAGAGATCTCTGCTGCTCTGTATTTGTTTCCCTGCCCTGGGTTTGATTCTTGGTGGCAGAGAGAGTCACAGTTGTTTTGTGGTCTGACAGCTCCATGTATGTGAGGAGTTGATATCTGTGAATTTTGGTGACTATTCTGTGAATTGCCTGTGTACACTTCCCCTCTTCTGTGGCATCATTCTGGGTGTGCATTTCTACATTCTCTCGTAAAAGCCTGTGTGAGTCCCATACAGTAGCAGTCACCTCAATGAGACCAAAGGTGCTGGAGCCCCTGGAGCCTCTGCCAGAGGTGTTTTCAGGCCCCAGATTTGCACTTAATGTGAACAGACCTGCACCAGGATGAGGGTGGAGAGCAAAGCAGATTCATGGTTACACCAGGGTTCACAGCAGTAGATGGAAAAAGCAGTGGCATCCTTAAGAGAAGCCCCTCTTCAGGGAGCCCAGGGCTTTCCCAAGGGAAGGTCTCTTCTTCTTTGAGGACTCTCCTGGAGAGTTCAGCCAGGTGAGCCACTTGCAGACAGTGAAGTCAGCATGGAGCTGGTCTCTGAGCAGTGGGATGTTGTGGCATGTACAGACAAGCCACTTGGGTAGAGTGGGCCCACAGTCATTGCCAATGGTTTTGTCGTGGTAAGTCTGGATGCAGTTAAGAAATGATTTGCAGATGTTTTGTTCCATTTGACACACTCTGTGTGTCACCCCTTGGCTTTTTGAGGTGAGCTTCTATCATCTGACTTTTCCTGAATGCTAAACTTTCTCCAAAACTATTACTAGTGTGCCATAGGTACATCAGCTTCTTAACTATTGTTATAGGCAAGATTTGCCCACCCCATCAAACACATTTGCAAGGATGCTCTTGCCTCCTCCCTTCCCAGGGCTGTGATATTATATATTCATAATGACAAAGCAGGAGCAAGCCTCAGATGCAGATGTTCTCCTGTATCTTAGTAGGACTGCTTCCTGTACCTGCCACTCCAAATAAAGACCAGGCTTAAATGATGCTCTAGGCACAACAGTGAGGAAACCTGCAACATAAAACTCTGAGTAGCTGGCAGAACAAGTGAAATGCACAGCACATGTCCAGTGTGTCGTGAGATGACAAACGCAATCCTCTTCAGGACTAAACAAGAGGACACATGTCATGGAAATGCAGTGGCTGTGTCTTGTTGTGGGTTTCTTTTTCCAGCAGCAAAATGTACTACAATAACCCAGAAATTTAGCCTGAGTTACAAAAATTCTTATTTTTTGTGCTGATTTCCTCAAAGTTATGTTTAGGAACCAAATTCTTCTGCTGCAATTGCAGTGAGTAGTAGAAATGAGACATCACTAGTGTGAGATGCTGCAGTGTGCTAAGTGATGCAGGACAGACCTCACAGTAGTGTTTGGGTTGCAGAGCAAGTCAATACATCCACCTCTGGATGTTGCCATCCATCTGTATTTATATGAATTCTACTGGTGAGGAGCCAACAATTCCACGGGCCTAACTTTACCCTATGAAAATTCAGCAGCTTGACCTCTCTTTGTGGCTTACATGCCCTACTGGCAGACACAAATGCTTGGATGCAAAATTGGAACCATTCTGAATTAACAAAAAAATCTTTCAGGGAGGGATTAGACTACAGTCCCAGGAACACCCTTTTTTTGTGTGTGTCTCTTTCCTCAGCAGAGGCTGTTGGTGTAGCCCTGGCTTCCTTTATCTGCTATGGAGTTGAGCTAATTTGTTGCAGGTCAAGACCAGTAAGTCTCTCTGTTTCTCTGCTCTTCTCTTTGTGGACAATAGAGATGGGAGTACAACGCCGGGGGAGCTTGGTTTCACCCTGCTTCTTGATCAGGGCATGTGGTGAAATCCTTTATGAAAGGAGGCAATGATTTTTATCTCTTTTAGAGGTGGATGGGAAAAAGAAGAAAGACAAATCACTGTGGTTCTGCTAAGCCACAAGCAATGAGGACAAGGCAGGAATTTTTTCCATTTGTCTTCTTGAGCAATGATGTGAATAAAGCAAGAAGTCAGTAGCTTCTTCAACAATGCTGTGCCCGTCCCTGTTCCCCCTCCCTCGCCCCTGCTGCCTGGCAATATAATACCATTTGTACTGCCCATACTTCTGCCTTGAGTGATGTCTCGATGACCTGCTCAGAGCTGAAGAGCTTAATTTTCAAATAGTCTGCTCCATGGGTGGTGTTCTTGTCTGGCTGTGCCATCCCCCAGAATATGTGACACCCATTGTTGCAGCTGTGACTTATTTCTTCAGTTGACCAGTGTTACTGTGATTTATATTTCTGCCTGACTAAGGGATTTGGATTTTAAAATAATGTCATGGGAGAAATCTTAGTTAGCTAAATGCATTTCATTGACACTGATTATCTGGGACTAGGTCTGTGCTGATAGGTTTGCCATGCAAGTTGCTCTTGGGTAAGAGGAGCCCATGAGACAATGCTGCGTGCAAGCTCCCAGTGCTTTCTGCTCCTTTTGTGTATCAGAGGGCAAATTTTAGGAGAGGTAAAAAGAGTGATGAGACCTGCTAGGAATTTTTTAATAAAGTTTTTTGGCAAAAGATGGAATCCTGTCAAGAAAGATTTTTGTTTGCAGCACATTATTTTACGGTTGCTGACAGCATTTCCACTTCCAGAACTGGATTACTAAAGATGGAGAGTGTTCAATTTAGTGAAAAATCTTCTAATTTGCTGATGAATTAGAAGTGCCTGCTTGCATGTACGTGCACATACATGCACTTGTGTTTAAAAGCTGAATTTTCCAGCTGTAATGAATGCAGTTCTTGTCTGCTTGATTGTGTGGAATCCTTTTTAGTGATAGCTGTACTCTCCCTCTTCTGTAATGAAATCTGTAGTCCTGAGAAGGGTGTATGAAGAAATACAGGCTTATGTTTCCAGGATATTGGTCAAAATGCTCCTTCTAACCAAATTTCTGACTTCAAGTCATCCAGTGGCAGTGCTTGTTGCTGAGAGATCAACATTAGTTGAAAAGCAATATTTGCGATACTGTTGGAGTTTTTTAGTATTATTTCTGAATTCAGTGGCTGCCAAATGTTCTAAAGTGTCTTTCATTCATTTATAAAACATCACCTTCTACTCTGCAGAACTGACCAAGTAAGAACTCAGGAACTTCAAATCAGAGACTTCTGATTGGAAGGAAAATATTTACCTGGAGTTGGAATAAATATAGCTACTACAGTCCTGGGATTTGTTAGCCATAGTGTGCTCCAGCCCCTTTGGAATATGCTGGAATATTTATTCGTGCTGAGTAAGGTGTTTTAGTGTCAACAAGGTTTGCTACTGCAGATCTTGCATGACAGTTGCAGAATTAAACACTCTCTGTAGCATGCACATACTCAAGGATATTCGGCCTTTGGGTTGAATAATTGCTCACTTTAAATGTTCTATATGCATTTGTGATGAGCATATACATATGGGGGTGGGAGGGAAGAATGGGCAGGCAAAAGATGTAATTATTCAACAGAAGCCTCAGCCTTGCAATATAAATATGGATCATGACTTAAGGAGCCTGAGGACATAATATATTCATCTTCTGCTTGAATATCTACTTTTAATCATAGATTTGCCTGAAAGTCCTTACGAAAGATGTGCACTGATATTTAAGGTCCTTGCGAAGTGTTCATTGTCCATGTGCAGAGGCAGTGGGCTCTTGCAGCAAAGGGGCTGAGGACCCAGGGGATGCTGAGCTGGAACAAGGCCAGTGAACCTTTTCCAAACAGGAAAACTTTCTATGTACCAGAAAATGCCTACAGGTAAGGCAAGAACATGTTTAGCATAAATGTCAATTTCTGGAGGCATCAGTGTGGGCACTGGGGAGTGGGCTGGCAGCAAATGTGGATTGTGTCCACAACCCCCGCTTTGGGTGGACTGTTTAACCTCTTCACACCCAGCTCCTCTGCTGGCTGCATCTGTCCAGTCTCAGAAGCTCCCACAAAGAGCAAGTATGCAGCTGTGGAAAGGCAGAAGGGAGGCAGGAGAAATGCAGGATGTTCAGCAGCCCTGCACCTCCTACATGGCAGTGAAATAGGTGTGAGCTATGTGAAAGGAAGAGGCGTTCAAATGGCCTCCTGTCCCCATTGCTGCAAAGGCAGAACTCCCAGAACACAGCCTGTGACTATCCAGAGTCTGCATAGTAAGGATTTGATATCAGTCTTAAGGCTGTCCTACAACTGAAGCTGAGTACTGGGCAAAATTAATCAACAATTTTGCAGATCATACACCTCTCTGTTGCATCGTTGTGACAGGCAACTGCAGGAGTCTTACTCTGGTAAAAAAAAAGTAATTTTCTCCCACTTACAGTTTTGAATTTAATGGTAAAGAGAGATGTCTGCAATAGACTGGCTGCAAAATACCAGATATAACTTGCTGTGATATCTTATTAGACATTAGGCTACATCTTGTACACAGTTATTCCCATAGATCAACACTTGAGTAATTTTACTATTTAGCCCAGCTTGAAGTGGAGCACCTGAGTGTGTGGCTATTTTTGGAGTGAGTACTTGCCTCTGCATGGTGGGTGCTGGACTCTTAACTGAGATAAGACTCTGGCAGAGATATACAACAACTCTAAATTCTCCCTCTCTAGAAAGAAAGATGATGAGGAGTGTGCTGGTTTGTGGCTGCTCATGTCATGAGTAAATGTCTTTTCTCTTTTGCTTTGGCTGCAGAGTCTAGACTCTGTGGAGCAGATGCATGTAGGTGCTGATGTGTAAGGGAAAAGATCAACTTACAGAGCCAGAGTTCCAATAAATAAAATCAACAGTTTGATATCAAGAGACTTTTGTCTGGAAATGATGAGCTTTGTTAACCAATAGATCATCCAAACCTTTCCCTGTGCTGTGCGAGAAACATCACACGTGGCAGTAGTGTCACTGTACGTGTGTTGTCTTCACAGTCTGTCTGGTGTTTGTCATACATTTCAATGGCAAATGATGCATGATGAGAGTCTCTTCTTGTTTGGGTTACTCAGGATTTCTTCAGAGCAAGCTGGGGACTCTTCCCTGAAGAAGCTCCTAAAATTTATAGCATAATTACTCAGTAATGTTGCAGAAGCCAAAGATTGAAATTATTGAGGAACAATTAGAAATGTCCTTGAGGGAACTGGTGTACTATTATGGGATGAAATTTGATAAGACAACTGACCTTTACATGTTTCCAAGAAAAGAATGAGCTTTTTTTTTTTTTCCCGTATTGCTTGTATCAGCTGTAAATCTGTGTGTGTGTGATACATTTAGTAAATTTTTGCTTCAACGCTTTACTTCTAGAAGAAGCAGCAGTGTTAAGGCCCTGTTTGGATGTACAAATAGCCTCCTGAAGGAACCTTTTCCAAGGAGCACCGTGCTGGGATGTCCTGCTGCTGACAAACTCCTGGCAAGCCTGGAATGCTGCCCATGAGCATGTTACCTGTCTTCAGCCTCCTAACCAGCTGGGGGACAGGATGGGAGGACAGTGCCAAGCCTGCTGCCTTCCAGCAGCATCTGTAACTTGTCCTGCCAGCCAGCAGAATCCAGGGGACCAAGAGGCCAGAACATTTTTGGCTTTATTTCAGTATTCCCTCAGAAGTGCTCTGCTGGGTCCCGTGAGCAAGGGGAACCAGCACAGCTTGTGCAGAAAAACATGGACACCGCTCTCTCCTACAAACAGAAATTGCAGTTCTAGCAGGAGGGATTATAGGGGCTGCTGTGTGCTTTGGTCATTCAGTGCAATTTGAAACCTCATCTTTTTTCCTGCTTTAATGCACTAGGGAAAACAAAAGCCAACAGCACAGATTTTATGTTCTTGAGGGTTTTAGTGCTGGAAAGAGTTTTCTTCCTGCCTTGTAAAGCAGATGCTGAAGCTGTAACTAAAATGTAGACAACTTTTGCCTCCTCTATGGACAGAGTCCTGCTTTCTTAGCACAGTTTCTTCTACAGCTTGCAAGTCTTTCTGTGTTGTGTAACTTGATAGTTCAGGATTAGTTTGGAGACACTTCCTCTATTAGCTTGTCTGCCTGAGCATCTGTAGATCAGAGGTAAGGAAGAGACATATGTAAGCAAAATACAGAGCCAAGAGGAAAGTGCCACATTTGTTACTTTTTCTTTGGCAGAGCCTCTATACACACACTAATAAATGTTTCTGCACCCACTTTCAGTGAGAGATGAGGAGGACAGCGATGTCTGGTTACTTGAGGAGGGATGGGATATCTGAGGTATAATCTCAGGCCCTCCCCTGGCATGCCTCAGTAACTGTGTCTGGGATAGCACAGTAATTGGGAAGGGTGTTCCTTTTGTGCACTTTGGGATCTACAGGTGCTTCACCACATGAAAATGGTGCTGCTTGGAGTTTGAGCACGTGCCAGCTGAGGCACTAAAACAAAGACCTCTTCCTGCAGATACACTGGCAGCTGGGTGTGTGTTTGGTGTTCCAGGTGTGCCCTTTACTGAGGGATAGGAAGCTCCTGGACACAGCTGTATTAACTGTCCTTGTGGTGACTGGCACCTTGGCCCAAAGTAAGGTGAAAGGTACTGCACTGCAGAATGCTAGGAGGGGATGGTGAGGGTTTGGGAGGCTTTCCCTTTGAGCCTGAAGAGCTGATTGAGGGAGTCTGACAGGACGGTGTGCACTAGGACAGGTTCTAAAATGTATTGTGTCCCCAAAGCTGCTGACATATCTGGTTGTGCTGGGATTTTTCCTGTTGTGGCCAGGTGCTGGTGTGTGAGGAAGCAAGTCAGCACTTTGCTGCAAGCAGTCATCTGCTGTTGGCTTGTGAAAGGGAGAGTTACTGTCAGAGAGGTTATCCAAAATAGCATCAAGAGTTTGATAGGAAACAGAGCTGGCTTTTATCCTGCGCTATGTTAATCCCAGCAGTATTTCTTTATCCTTTCTCTTAGTAACCAGGCTAGCGTTCACACAGTTGTGTGTTGTTTGTGTGGCACCATGGGGATGTCTTTGATAAGGACTGAGCCCAGAGCAGCCCATGGGCTCCAGTGTCATGGGGAATTTTCCATAGATTGTCTTTGTGGAGATTGCTTCAAGCTCTTGATCTCTGTTTCTGTACCAGTGCTACAGAATCTTGTCAGGAGACTGTGAAAGAAAAATGCACTTAAATTACAGAATCAGAGAATGATTTGGATTGGAAGGGACCTTAAGGATCATCCCATTTCAACTGTTCTCTATTCATTGTATAATATGTATAATGAATTCATAAATGAAAAATATATGGAGACCAACCCTTACACCTTGGTGGATAAAAACCAGCTCTTGCCAGGTGTCTGTGGGTAAGGCATTTGCTGAGTTAATATAGAGTGGAAAAAGTGCCCATTGAGCCAGGTGGGGAAAGGTTGGTGGGTTTAAGATTGGCACCTGGTTCTGAATTTTAAAACTGAGCCAGAAAGGTGTGAGTAGTCCCAGCAAGTAGTCAGTGGTTTGTGTGTGGCACCAGCTGTAGTTTCTCACCTTGATTGATGCTTGGTTTTGTAGAGCAGTGTGTCTGCAGCACTGGAGTTCTCATTCTCTGGTTTTTCTCCTGCTCCTCTCAAAAACAGATGTGTGTCAGGAACTGACTGACTTTAAGAGACTTCACATAACTTTATTGTGCACATCATGGGAAAAGGAAATATCTTTGAGTTTGTACTCAGAACAAAATACTTCTATGCTTGAATCAGTGAAATTGAAAAGGTGTTCCATTTGTATCCATATTCTATTTTTCCTCTCCTCTTGCCAGATGCCACAAAAGTACAATCTCAAAGTGATGGGTATTTTATGGGACAGCAAATATGTTTTCTTATTGGACTTTGCCCTAGCTCAAACATGAAATCCAAGCACTCTCAGCATGGGTAGAGTGGAAGGTTCAGGTTAGGATCTAACGTTGAAATTCAGACCCAGCATTAATGAAATAATTTTAATTCTTTCAAGGTTTTAGCTTAATTTTTGCTCTTGACTCTTGTTCAAATGAGAGATTTCCAGATTGCCAAAGGCTGTGAGGTATTTGTGCCAACTTCTTCTGTGACATGGACAATAAACAGTTTCCTGGCATGTGGACAATGTGCACAGAAATGCTCAAGTGTGGGAGTGAGGCATCTCTGGAGATAATCATGGTCTCTTTTCTTCCTGTGACGTGCTGTCATTGGCAGCTCCTGGTGTTCTGTACCTGAGCTCTCAGTTTGTCACAAGTGGTTTCCTAGGATTTTGTACTCCAGTGAAGCACTGGGATGAGTATTGTCAGAGTTTTCTGCATTTCCTAATTTCCACTAGAAGGCAGAGAGATTACAGCTAGAGAGATTATGAGCACTTGAGTATAAACTACTGAGAAACTTGTTGTCCTTTCTGACTGCCAGCTACTGTTGAGATCCCACAAGCACATCCCAGATTTCCAGCCCTAGTTCCCAGCTGGTTTGTACTGATGTTGTGTCACAGGGTGGCTGTTTCCTCTTCATCCTCTCTGGCCCTCCTGAAATATTTCTGGATTTGTTTTAATGCAACTCCATCATAAGAGATAGACTGGGGTTTTTTTCCAGGTGTAGGACTCTGCTCCCATCCTGGCACTATTGCCAAGGATGGAGAAGAAAAAAAATATACACTTTAATTCTCATAGATATAAAAAACTGCAGAGAATTTGTGTGTTTTGTCACTTCTGGGTATTTTATGCGTTATTCTTTAACTGTGAGAGGAACTAAAAATTAAGTGATCATAGAATAGACCGAGTTGGGAAGGGATCCACAAAGATCCTCCAAGTCCAGCTGCTGAGGATATTTCCCTTGCATGTAAGAACCTATTATATAGATGTGCAGTAAAATAATGTGGTTTCTCTGAGAATATATGACTTATAAAACAGCACTGCTTACCTGGTCCCCTCCCTGTCATATCCATTTCAGGAAACTATGGGAGAATTAGACATTTCAAGGATAGTTGTGCTGCTTTCCTTTTTCACTTATTTTGCAGCCTACTCATTCCTATTCTTTCTTTTCACTGCTTCTGTATTTAGCTTGCACATCTATCTTGGATCATGCTGCTGAAACTGATGTAGGAATTTGGCCACTTAGGTGGCAGCTATACCTATATTTAGAAAATACTTCTGATGACTCCAGCACCCCACTGAATTCTACTTTCCTTATAGTGATGTTTATTTAAAGAGTAGACTATCAATTAGCACCAAGACTTGACATCCATACAGCAATTAAAATAAATTATTAATTAAGAGGATAATTTAATGCTCACTAACAACACTTACTGTGCAGAATAAGACTTATTTTCACCTCATTGGCATAGGCCTGGGCCCAAGCTCTGGGCCTGAATATGTGCTAAGTATCAAATTCCTTATTTTCTAAAATTTATAATCAAGAAAACTAAGGGTCAAAAAGCTTGTGAGCTATGTGCCAAATCCTAAGCAACTTTGCCATGGTTGTGTATAGTAACCAAACAAATTCTTCCAGCCTTTGCTAATTTTATATTCTTACTTGAAAGAGAAGTAGTAATGCTGAATGAGGTGAGCAGCTATCTTCACTAAGGCCTTGGAACAGATCTGCTCTATGTTACTCTTGAAGAATTTAGCAGTGATACATTTTTTTAATAAATCCAGGAGACTTTGGATGCTTTGATCATTGTGCAATGGACTTTTTTCAGCTTTTACTATCTGGAATCTTCT
This sequence comes from Lanius collurio, assembly GCA_020086605.1. Taxonomy (NCBI): domain Eukaryota; kingdom Metazoa; phylum Chordata; class Aves; order Passeriformes; family Laniidae; genus Lanius; species Lanius collurio. Next base: position 27,881,726 of record JACBWW010000009.1, on the reverse strand, counting down.
TAGCTGCATGTTCTCTTTGAGGTAATTAAACTATGTTATTCTTCGAAACAAATCTGGATTTTTTTTTCTGTCTCCAGCAGGTTCTTTTTAGCATTTCATGGTATTTAGTCCTTTTTAGTCATGTGCTATAATCTTATTTCCATGTAGGTATAAGTTATTGGGGAGCATGATTTGCTGCTTGCTCAAAACCTAAGAATTGACATCATGTGAGGTTTTTTAGCTTTCCACTACCAGAGGACGTTCACTCATTGTCTTTCACTGAGGCTGTGATGACTCTGCCAGTCTGAATCATTACCTTGAAGGTGACCCTTCCTTTGGTGTTGGTCACTCCTTTCACATTAAGCTATTTTTACCTATTATCTTTGGGGAATTACATAAACACAATAGGGTTTCCTCTTTAGGAAGAGGCAGTGCTGTAATTTTCTGTGAGTTTCTATAATTGTATTCTAACATCACAAGTCCATCACAAATGAAAGATTTCAGTAATGATTTTTGATAACCTACTGTTCCAAAAGAGCCTATAAAAATGAAGTTATCCTCTCTCAAATATAAGGATGCAAGTGGCTGTATGTAGGTTGAATGTATGGGAATTTTTGGGATTTGTCGTCAGTTCTCCTCTGGGCATCCCCTTGAAGACTGATAGGATGAGTGATTAAGGGGACATGGTGAAAATGCCAGAACTGGGCTTGATCACATAGTAGGTGGAAGCTTTACCTGAAGCTGGCACCGAACCAGTGCAACCACATGATTTTGGCCAAGATCTACCTTTATAAAAATTACCTCTGATTGCTTGGATTAAATTTATAGGGATTCAGATGGATGCAGAATTGTTTTATATGGACTATCTTTAGCTGACCTTCAAGGAACCCCTTCATCAAGTCCACCCTTATCACACACGTGATTAGCTACACTTAACAGTGAAAACGTGTAAGTGGACAATACTCCTTTTAAAAATTAATAAGGAAGGAGAGGCGGGAGGAAATAAAAGGCAAGGAGAAGAAAGACACAACCAAAGAACTCCCTAAATCAGGGATTCTTCCCCCAGTGTATTTTGCCCTTGAAGGCAAAACAAGGATTCAGACCCAAGGGGGACTTGACTTTGCAGTGCCTGAGGCAGTCAGTGTGAACAACTGTCATGATTTAGGAATAGTTATTCTCCAATTTAGTGCTCCTATCCTTCACAGAAATCTGCTGCAACTAAGGAACAGCCTAGTTAGTGTCCAGAAAGTCTATAGAAGGGGTTAATATGGATGGATATGTGAGGAAAACTTCCTAGTCTCGGCTTCCCTGGGGAAGTATCAAAACACTGGCAAATCCCTTTGCCCCCATCTCATTCTCATGGCTCCTGCATATCTATGTCCTTACTTATTGCCTTCTCAGTGATTCCTCAGCTTTCTTTGTAATTTGGATGTCACGCCTTGGCTACATTCTCCTGGACTGAAAAATGCTGAGCAACGTTGCTGTTTTGTTATAAATCCCCTTTCTGTTTTGTAACCCTGTCTTCCAACTTCAAAAATAGTTTCCACTCATTGACTTGAGCAAATATAATAAATACAAGCAGTTGAGTCATCCCGAAAGGGCATTTGCTGGGGATTTTTTTGGATGAATCATTTTAATTGGTTTCTTTGAAAACTGCAATTCTTTGAGCATTAAAAATTAATTAAGCGAGAGGAGGGAACACTTATGAATAGTGTGCCTTTATGAGATTAACTGGTATTTGGGTAGCAGAATTAAAAATCATATGGAGCCAGGTAGAATGATGTTTCCTCCATAAAAATGTTCTCAAGTGGAGAGTATAAAGAGAATAGATCAGAAACTTTGATCAATTAAAGAGCTTGTAATGTGGTACAAATCTTCTCTAAATGTACAACTGGGTAGAGAAGTATGAAAAGCCTGAACCCTGACTGGCATAAATTAGCCTACATCTACTGAAATCTAGAAGCTGTTTCCTGTGGAGGGAGGGGAAAAATAAAATCTGTAGTGCATGGTTTATATCCCCATTTAGTGCTTTTCAGTTTTTCCAGAAATGTGACTAAAATGTGTAGTCCAAGCACCTCTAAGAGCTGAAGAGAGTGGGACCTTAGTCTTCAAATATCCCCCAGTGGCCTGAAGCTCCTTCAGTCAAAGATTTAGGTTAAATTTCATTCTTTGAGTTTACAATGTTTTCAGTGCCTGCCTGTCTTAACAAGAAGTGGATTAAATTAAAACCCTTCCCAAGCATTTGTTGTGATTTGACAGCCCGCTGAGTAATACTTATTGCATGTGTTTTTATTTGGTGGGACAGCTTTTCCCCACAGGTTTATGCACTTTTTTGGACAGAGATTTAATTGCGAGGCAGCTGGTCTGATTATAGAACAATTCCTTTGGTTCATCTGCAGGAGAAGCAAGTAGTGCTTGGAGTTGTAGAATACACATATGGTTTAGTTCAGTGTCGGGGGAGAAAATGTGTGAAGTTTTATTATTTAATAAATAATATATAATATTATTTATTATATATATAATATAGACATATAATCCTGGCTGGCAAATATTTAACAATACTTATAATGGGGTGCCTGGAGGCAGAGCTGCTTCTGCATTATGTGACGTGGGAGAGTTGTTCCCTTTGGTGGGAACTCTGGAGTTCTGTACGAGTTGATGAAGATGAAACATTGTTTAAGCTTGCAGGTGGGGAGATTAAGATAGGGATGTCTGTCCCAAAGGAAATAGTCTCATTTAATCCAGATCACTGTGGCTCAGCTTCTGTTTGCTAGGATTAAATGGGGGAGGGTGTACCATCATCCCTACCAACAAAAATGTGTTTCTTTATATTTTTTTTTTCATTAGAAGCCAGCTGGTTTTCTAAAAAATTTTCTTCCACACACACTAAGCTTATTTTTATCATATTTTTATCTTCCTTTTCCCACCACTCATATTTTTTTTGTTTATTCAGTTTTAGAAATGCAAGAAAAAAGACAGCCTTTATGTAGAGGGAAAAGAACAAATCCAGGGTTTACTGTCTGTTTAAGGGGATCTCAAATCTTTATATGAAATTTTCTCAGAGGAACTCTTCACACGGCACTTGGCTTTTGATTGGTTTTAAATATAATGTATGAGTACAAACTGTCCTTTGATGGGCTGTGACAGGAATCTTGTGGTGGCTCTTGGAATCAAATCTGACACTTCCTTACCTCTGGGAAACAGACACCAAGTGGTGATCATCTTGATCTACTTTGAGTGCCAAATATTTCTTTTTCCTATCACCTACTCAACTTTCTCTCTTGTAACCAAAAAAACAAAAAAAGAGAATTAATTTCAATAAAGGTTAAAATATAACTTTTGTGGCCTTCAGATGAACTTGATATAAAATTTGAGAGGGAGGGAAATGGAGTGCAGTTTTAAAGCATCGTTCTATTTTTCTGACTCTTTCTGGTTGCCCAGGGCTGCCTTGCTCCTTGATGGAACTCAAGAAAGGAATGCTCCAGGATGAAGATGCAGTGTCAGAATTGGCTGCTTGGAGGGGAAAATTTCTAATTACTAATCCTTTTTTATATATATGTATAGCCAAAGAGAGCATAATTTGATTTTTTTTTTAAATATATGAATTATGCATTGTTATTAAACAGTAATCAAATGATTCAAATGTGATTTAATTTTTAAATTAAATCATTTAAAAACTTTGAATGCTTTTTGAATGCACTGGGCCTTAATAAAATGCTGCTTTCTGCTGCTCTTTTATCAAGAACTTTATTCACAATGCTGAATATTTTATGGTACCAGGGGACATTGCATTATCTCTTCTGATATTGCCAACCCGATAAAATAAGTTAAAAAAAAAATCTCTACTGTAATTTCTTTACTCATTTTGATGAGAAATGATACTGGAAGTTCAAGAAACGTATTGCTTTGAGAATGCAAATGAATAAAGTAACATTGACATTAAAAAATAGCAGCCAAGGAATTATCTGATCTCTTAAATGATTTGCATTTAATTCAATTACTTAGGAATCTCGTTTCCTTACTGGTGGATTCTGATCTGTGCTCTGGGGGCCGATGAGTGCTGTGTCACTGGAGTCCAGCAGGGCTGACACCCCCCAGATTTGCCCTGGGGCTCTCAGTTTAGCTGCTGGACTGGTTGGGTTGTTTGTGCTTGAGACTATTGCCCTCAGTGAAATCCTGTGTTGTGCTCGGGCACTGACCAATCTGTGTGTGTACATTTGGACAATGGTGGTTTATGTAGGGTCTGTAAGGGCTGTTCCAGCAGTGGCCAGCTCAATAAAACCACACAGAGGTCTTATGGTGCTGTCTGACCTAACTGTAGAATCCTGGAATGGTTGGGGTGGGAAGGGACCTTAAAGCCCATTCAGTTCCATGGGCAGGGACACCTTCCACTCTCTCAGGTTGCTCCAAGCCCCATCCAACCTGGCCTTGGACACTGCCAGGGATGGGGCAGCCACAGCTTCTCTGGTCAACCTCTTTCAGCGCTTCACCACCCTCATAGTCAAGAATTTTTCATAAGATCCAATCTAATCCTGCTCTCTGTCAGTGTGAAGCCATTCTCCATTGTCCCACCACTCCAAGTGCTTGCAGACCCTCTCTCTCCACCCTCCTTGGAGTCTCCTGTCTTTTCCTTAACTTCAGAGATATTAGCAGAGGTAAGTCTTCCTTTGCTTACTGGGGTGCCCCCGGGTGAGGTGGCACATGCTTGCTTCAGGATGGGGACACCATTAGGGTGACAGAGCCCCATGTAATGTGAGAGTCCTTTGGGGCCAGGCAGCTCCCTGCAGGCTGTGGCAGGATCCAGGCAAGGTTGATCTAAGCAGCCAGTCTTGGTCTTTTTAGACCACTGCAGTCACAGGGTAATAAAATGGCACTTCACTTGTGCCATGTGAGCAGCTTGAATATAAAGCTGTGAGGAGGGTATAACAGGCAGGAAATTCTGCTTAGGTTGCAGCAGCAGCAGCTTATTGCTGCGGTAGTTCTGAGGTAGCCTCGGGGAAGGGAGGAAGGTGTTTGCTTTCTGGCTCTGTTGGTCTCAGTGCTATTCTTCAGGGGATAAGTCTTTGGAAAAATGTAAACTAATAGCATGATCCATGATCATCCTCTCCTCTTAATTTTTAAGTCTGCGGTTGACACCTTTTACAAGGAGATGCTGTGAAAGGGCTGAGGGTTTGCAATGAGCACTGTAATTCCATAAACACTGGCATTACATCCTCATTTCCCAACACTTTATAAAGACTGCTATCTCAGATGCTGTGGTTGCCAATTTCCTGATGCTTGCTGTTTCCAACCGCTCAGATCTTCATCTTATCATCTGCTTTTGGTTACTTGGACACGTTCTTATTAAATATTACAAAATAAATAGCTGGGTTTGCTGCCAGCAGTGCTGGGAGATTTTTGTTCAGGTCTTGCATCATATATTTCAGAATACATGAAAATTTCCCTTACTGATTGTATGTCCTGGTTCTCCCTGGGCACAAATATCCAGCCTAATAAAAATTTGTGAGTAATAGTCACATAATGGTAAATTCCATCCCTGCCAGCTCAATGGTTCTGTGGCAATGACAGTTTTTGTATTTCAGACTTATCCCAGGACACTTCTCTTTCAATGTGTCTGCCTTGTTGAACAAGCTACACTTTCTAGGGAATCCAGGCCACACATTTCAGAATTGTTACAAATATTTCTGCATCTGAGTCCAGCCCAACACTGAGTTTTTCTTAGGCTGGGACAGAAGAATTGCTTAAAAGGCAAAAATGTTTCATTTGGAAGGACTTTTAAAAGTGAAACAATTTTGTGGGGAAAAAAACCAAAAACCATACACTTTGATTCTGCTATTGAGCCATTCTTTCCCCCATCCTTTCCATTGCATATGTCTACTATAAGCTGAATTTTGTTTCTCCCAGAGTACAACGTGATGATAAAGAAAACTCAGTGTATTTCTTGATGGTCAGTGTAACTCATTCACATGTTTTCAATTTTTTTACATCATTTGGACAATGTGAGACAGCTACTGCATTGAATCTGGTCCATGCAACTGCACTGAAAATCTGTCTAGGCCATAAGGGTCGCAAAAGAAGAACATTTTCTGAGGGTCTGGTAGAGAGAAATTCAAATCCTGTATGGAAATGTTCCTTTTGAGAGAGAAACTCCTTTTTCTTTGCCACCTGCTGAAAGGCAGAGTTTCACGAGATTTTTCAGATAAAGCCTTGCAGAGATAAATAATCCGTTTTTACCTGACTGTCATCTGCTGCACAGGGAACAAATCAATGGGATGTGGGAACAGCAGCAGGGCAAAAGGTGCTAGAGACCAGCAAAAGCTTCCTTCCATGTTGGAAAAAGGGGAGAATCCTCCAGCAAACAGAAAGCAAAGAAGAAAAGGGACAGTGTACCCCTCCAGCTTCTTTTTTTGTTTTGCTTTTCTTTCCCCTTGTAAACTCTTCTCTTGTTGAGGACCTTCCATCACTCTTTTCCCAGGTAGGAGCATGTATCAGAAGCTTAGGGTCCTTGGTTTGGAAAATGGACTTTGTGATACCATCAAATTCTTCTTTCCCTTCAGCACCAACTCTGTTTGTAGGGTACCTGATTTACAAGGAAGGGAATGCCCGTAACATTTACCCCGTGAGCAGCAGCGTGTCTTTGATTCATCTCCTGGCAGCTCAGCTTCTGACAGTTTTTCAGTTTAACTACTCCCATGTAGAATAACTTGTCTCTTTTCTGATCTCTGAGCTGACCAACACGTTGAAAATGCCAGTAAGATTACGTTTTAGAGAAGGTGAGGGAAAAATTTGGCTGCAAGTCTCAGAGTGTATTTAAAGAGATGAGGGCATCACTCCACTGTTGGAAATTAAAGAAATTAGAGGTGATAATAAGTGTAATAATAATTAGCATGACCTTCATCAAACAAGGTAATTATGATGACAATTGGCGTTACTTTAAATCAAGCATAAATTAGTTTCAAGAAGTAACATTAGGCACTATTTTTGTAGCTGCTTTATCAGCAGGAGGGAAACCAGCAGCTTCAGATAGTAAATTTGGGGTAAGGATCCAATATATATGATGAAATTCCAAATGTCTCTATGGTCTAGAAATGAAGCTGTATCAGACACTGATAGCCAAGAATGCAAACCTCCTCCACCAGAGGAGAGGACACAAAACCAAATGGTTTTGAGCACTGGCTTGAGGCCTGTTATTTGGTCAAGCTTCTGAATGGTTTTCATATGTGTCAAGCCATTTGTTTTAAAGATTATGTCCTTTTATACTAATTTATATCTCTTACTTCCCTTTCCTCCTTGGGTCATGGTGGGTATTGTTTTATTGGTTCTAGGATTTTTTTTTTTCTTTTTTTTCTTTTAGGAAATTTAGAGACTAAAATACAGTGATAAACCCTCACGTGCTCTGGAAAACAGTATAGTGTGTATTTGGTTGCCAGCAAAGTTAGAGCAGTAGCAATGATGGCAAAATTCAGTGTAAGGTCTCAGTAAGCTTAACACAGAGTGAAAGCCTGCCTGAGTTTTTGGGAAGTTTTCCGTTTGCCTGTCTAGAAACTTTTCTACCTGAAGACATCTCTACAGAGAACTCCTGGCTAACCAGAAGACCTGGTCTTGAATTCAGGGCTGCTCAGCACAGGCTTGGCCTTGTAGCTCCCACCACACCATTGTTGCCTTTGTGACTAATTTCTGAAAGCTGCTCATATCGACAAAGTTGTCTCCAGAGAATCTTTTCACTTTTCCTGGGATGACATGGTCACAAGGAAAAGTTGAAGTGAGGTTTCAGCTCCTGTCTTTCAGATTTTATTTGCTTTGAAGTGCCCAGAGGAGATGGGAGGGCTCATGGCTGTGTGTAGAAAACTCTTCCTCCCCATACAGTGAGTTCTCTTTGGGCCCCTTTTTAAAACACTTCTCCAAGATACCGATTGCTTGAGTTGTAAAAATGATGGCACATGAGAGGGGGAAAGGCTGATGGGCTGCTGAGATACATGCATTTGGTGCTGCCTTGTGGATTCCAACAAGGACTTTATTTCCTTAAATAACTCCTATTTTAAATTACAGTAGCATTGCCAGACTGTTTCATATCTAACCTTTCCTCAGCACGTCTCTGCACCTGTGGAGAGTATTGTACCCCAAAGCACCTGTCCTTTGTAGGGACCCCAGTTACAAAGTGGTGGGACAACTATTAAGTGTTGTGCTAACATCAGGAGCTGAACCTGTAGGAAGATCTTGCAGTAAGCTGCTGAAGCCTGATGCCATGGAGTGTGGCTGTAGGAAGGAATTTCTGTCACCAGCTGGATTTCCTTCTTGTAGACTCCGCCAAACTACTACTGCTTCAGTAAAATCACAGTGGTTAAACTGAGATGAGTTTAATCCCTTGTGCAGTTCATAGGCAGCCCGAGTGGGAGAGGTCACAGTGCTGAGGAGCACCCCAGTATCCTGAGAGGAGTTCTCTCCTCTAGCTGCAGTGGGATACACATGCTGGATGGGATCCTTGTGTACTGCAGAAACCACTGTGCAGCATCTTCCAGGATCGGGGGGGAGACAATTTGGACTGAATGAGCCCTTCAAAATTAAGTACAGACAGCATAAAAGGTGCTTTGCAAAACCCTGTTCTGTTCCTGTCCAAGTGCATGGGCAGAAATACAGATGAATTTAGCCACTGGGCTAATTTTCAAGGCTTTGGCTGGGATAGTTGGAGTAAGTGATTATCCTGTCTCCTTTACTGCAGAGCATTTCGATCTGAAGTGAGGGACGTGATTTTCCTGTTCACGGAGCACAAAGCAGACACCTCGCTTGGAGAAAAGTGTTTAGTCTGGGTGAGAACTGCTCTTTGTGTGCATGCATGTGATTTATTTATAATAGATAATTCCTGCCAGCCAGATGATTTCTCCCAGCTCCCTTTCAGCCAGAGCCAGGGCAGTCTTTGTCAGTTATGTAAGGTCTGGTAAGTGTGGTGCCGAAGCAGCAGGCTTGAATTTTCATCCTGGTTGGAAAATGAGATGAGCTATCCCACTTACCCCCTACAATAATAGGGTTGTGTTTGGAAAGGCTGCTGCCCAGCTGGGAGGACAAAGCTCTGCACACCCTGTGAAGGTGGAAGCTTGAGGGAAATCACGGTGCTTGAGCAGAGCCATTTATAAAAGATGGATAGCCAAGCAGGTCCCAAAAAGGAGAGAGCTGCACTTTCAAATTAGCTTTCCTCCCTTTTGTGTTGTTCTGCTTTTGTCCTCATCTTCAAAGGCAGAACGGGCAGGAAATTCAGGAGGTTCTCCAGGAAAGTAGCAGCTCCCTGCCTACGGGAGGTAGATGTCCAGGGGCATAGTCCCACCTAGGTGGGTTGGATTTTCAACTTTTCTACTATATTTCAAGCATGTGTTTAGTAAAATTGGGTGTTTCTACAAATTGGGTTAAACAGTAAAACTGGCTTTAAAAGTCCTGTCAAAATTAAGACTGAAAATGAGTTTCTAAATGGAGATTATGATACCATTTCTGCACTTTCCCCATGAAGACAGGGTGAGAAAGTTGAGGCTGTTCACCCTTGAGAAGAAAAGGTTCTGTGGAGGCCTCATAGCAATATTCCAGTATCTGAAGGGACCCTTCATCAAGACCTGGAGTGATGGGACAAGGAATAATGAGTTCAAAGTGAAAGAGGGGAAATTTCGTTTACATATATGGAAGAAATTGCTCCCTGTGAGGGTGGTGAGATCCTGACACAGGTTGCCCAGAGAAGCTGTAGCTGCCCAGTCCCTGACAGTGTCCAAGGCCAGGCTGGACGGGGCTCTGAGCAACCTGGGATAGTGGAAGGTGTCCCTACCTGTGGCAGGGGGTTGGAATTGGAGGGGCTTTAAGGTCCCTTTCAACCCAAACTGTTCTATGATTAAATAGCATAACTGCATAATACCTTGACTTTTCTAAAAACCAGGTATGCAAAATTTACTCTAAATTGAGGAGTTTTTACATCCTAAGGTCTGTATAGACATTTCTCTGTCAAAGAAATGGTAGCACTTTAGTCCGTTTTTATTCATCCTGTCCATAGCAATGTAAGCGATAGAGTTTGGAGTGGGTCAGATTGGAGGGGAGGGTGTGTGGGTGGAGAACTTCTCTAGCATATTTTTCACAGTGGCCCTGAGGTACTGTGCCAGTTGCTCATACTGTCCTCTCCCTCAGGCAGGCAACTGCAGCTGAGGATAAATTACATAACCCTAAACCTGTGTTGTCTTTGCACAGGCATTTATGATTTACATCCTCTTGGCCACGCCTCATTTTTCAAGTAATTATGACCTGTGCATTTTACAGCCTTTAATATAAATACCTGTATTCTGGACATTAGCAAGGAAGTAAAATAGTTATAATGATTATTATCCTTTATGGCACTTACTATGTTTAGTTTGTAAAGGGCTGTGAGAGGAGGGCCTGTGATACTTTATTAAGGGGAGGTCAGAGATGAGAAGAGGCTGGAGTGATTTGGGCTAAGGCTGTTACAGGGGCTTTCAGCTGGCACCCTTTTCTTATAAACAATTTACCATCCTTGCCCCTAAGCTGCAGAGAGACATTGCACTGTAACAAATACGGCCTTGCATTCCCCTCAAATTTTAATAGGCTGTTTGTATATGTGCAGAATTAGTTGGAAATAAGGCAGATTTAGTAGAATGTGGGGAGCACATCTTACCCCTGTGCTGTTATGACAAAGAAAAGCAAATGTTCCCCAAATGGCTCTGAGGCATGGCCCTTTCTCTGCTTTCCTGGGCTGCATCAAGCTGTTGTTTAGACTTCAGAGAGGAGGATATGTTTGGATGTTACAGCTGCACTCTTTAGTAAAGCCTGTTCCATGTGAAATCATAAACTCCACAGCGTGGCTGCTCCAGTTGTGAGTGCTGTCTCTCTTCCCTGCCCCCAGCCAAGGGGAAAGATTTTATGCAAGAAGAGGGGAGGAAGAAAAGAATATTTAACTATAATCTGCCTCTGGCAAGTCATGTTCTATTTAAAACTTCTCTGCACCCAAAGAACCCAGCCTGGCAAGCGGTGCAATCTGACAGCAGAAATGGTTCAGCACATACATGAGCATCCCAGGAGGCTTTTGCAGCTTCCACTGGACCCCAAAGACCCCTGGATCTGACTCCACCTCCCTCTCTCCCACATCAAAGTCCCCATCACCTGTGCAGGAGCATGTACTCCCAGATGTGCATGTGAAGCATTTGATACAAATGCTGGTGCTAGACTCCACCACTCCAATTTAAGCTTGGATTTGCTCTTATTTTCTCTGGCTGTTACATTATTTGTTTCCTTGAGTCTTTTTCTCCTCACATTCTTTTCCACTTATTTTAAGCCAAAGGTGATTTAATGTTTGTCCTCTCTCTACTAAAACACTTTCCTATGCTTTGTCTCCCAAACGAGTCATGAGTAAAGAGCTTGACTGATCAGTTTATAGGCTTGCACTTGATTTCCCCCACTTTGAAGGAGGAATTAAGTAAGGGATAACTCTTTTTTTAGTTCCACTAAAGCTGATACTGAGGGGTCCTATCTTTTTTTCTTTCCCTGAAGGGGAAATTGGAAGGTGTCCCTGCCCGTGGGGTCAGCACTGGATAGGAGGAGCAGGATCTCTGTTTTCATTTTTCCATGGCAGTAAATCTTAGAGAAGACTGGGAAATTGGTCTGATTTCTATTTTCCAGACCTGCATTGGGGTCTTCCCCAGCATTACCATCTAGAATCATCAACACTTGGCAGGTTGGTGGGAGGCAGCAGTTTCTTGTGGAGTCCTGTGCTGTCCACTTCTAGAAGGGAATGCTATCTTTCCCCTTCCTTCAGTCCCAAAATGTATTTTTTTCTGTGCAGTTAGAAAAATAATGACAGTAATGAACTTCCCCTGGGGATATTTGTTTTATTTGCAATTATAATTAGCAGCACTAATATGTTTACTCTTTCTGATAATGTATGGAAAGACACTTTGATTTTGTGGTTTTTTCCTTTCTGAGTCTCTACACTGTCAGAACTGCAAAATACTCACACTCTGTGCTATCTCTTGTCACACCAGCTATCCTTTAAAATGCAGCTTACTCCATTTCTGTTGTCAATGAGCACCATGGCCCCTTTTTGTCCAAAGCCTGTTGTTCTGTTAGTCTAAGTCTTGTTGGTTTTTTCCCATTATGAAGAGAAGTTGATGGTCAGGGTCTCTATTGTAAATAAACAAAGGTGGATAAAAAACATAAGCTGTCTTTTACTGAAGCAAACAAGAGACTCTTTCTGCAGAGACAGGTTTGGATTTACAAAGCAAGTCCTGGATAATGTCAGATTTGTTGACAAGCAACAAATCTTGGTTTGCAATCCATGCCAGATCCCTGCTTCCCAGCTGACCCTCAGAGGGAGTTGCCTCCCCTCATTAATACATTGGAGTTTGGGCTCTGGAGAGATTAAAAAGGTGGAGTCTTTGCTCTTGGAGACAAAACTTGCTGGTGGTGTTGTACACGAGAGGTGTTTTTGTTCCCTTCTGCTGCTCCTTTGTACCTGAGCGCCTCCCTGGCCCTGAGCATCACTCGGCTTGTGCAGTTCTGTCCCTCTGCTTCTCAGTAAGAACTGACCACAACATCCATTAGGGTAAAACCAGCCTGCTTTGGCTTTGAATTCTTCTTCCAGTCCAGCCTCAGGCTTTGCATGTGCAAGAGTGTGCAGCTGCCTTTCACCAGGGCCAGAGCTTAATGCTTTTGGCAAAGGTTTCTGTTATTACCTGGCTCACAGTGACAATCTATAGGAACTCTTCACACTCGTGGAAATATGGGAGATGCATCCTGCAGTTTGGTGGCACTTTTCGCTCTGGTTTCTTTTAAAATAGTTATAACTCTCTTGTTCACTGATAAGTGTGTTTACTTGGCATAGGAAGTCTCTCAAGGTCTAATTTTCTTTCATTCTGCATCTATGAAAAATAAAGCTTTATGAAGTCAGTGCCATGGACTTAGAATTTGACATTTTTCTGCAGCCCAGGTTTCTACTGTGAGTCCATGAGAATATCCCAATTACCTATTGATTTGTAACAGCTAGGTTTCACCACTTCTCCTCAGAGTTTTGATTTGCCAAGAACAAGAACCACAACATGCCTGAAGTGTCTCTGACAGTTACTTTTGCCAACATCCCTCAGCTTTTGGCATGCCTACCACATGCTATTTGTTTTTAATGTGTACAGATATATGCTGCTGGACCAGAGGTATGACTGGGCATGCAAAGCATCCATTATAAGCAGGTTCTGATTTTCTCTGTTCTTGTGCTAGTTAACCTATCACTAGGAATTCCTACTGCAGGAAATTTTCCCTTTTATGCTCCTTACATAAACACAGCACTTGCCCACTTCTCTATACTTACATTAAAATGAGCTCTTTCTTTTTTCTTTTCTTTTCTTTTTTTTTTTTTTTTTTGGAGCAATATCAGTTCTACTGGGCCTAATCCTGGGATATGTCAAAGTCTCTAATCTTTCAACATTTTGCTGAAAACTCAGTGACTAACCTCTTGGCAAAACTATTTGGAATATCAGGGAGGACTGAGCTGTTGAAATAGGGCTACAGACAGGCCTTTTGGCTCCTTGACTGGATCCCTAGCTGAGCCTTTTCCTACATGCCATGCCAAATGAACTCAGTATTGCTCCTTGACTTGGCTCTTCTATTGAGGTTGAACAGCCTGGTGGCACTGTGTGTCCTTTCCCACTCAAACTACACCTTCCATTTGTTCAAAGCCCTCCTGAGCTGTGTGTCACCTCACCTCTGTTATTTGGGAACCAAAATGCTGCATGTTGCATCTAGACTCTGCTAAAAGAACATTGAAGTTAAGCATTAAAATGGTAGGAAGTGGCAGATTTATGGTTAATTAAGCTGCTCTTATACCTGTGCTGAGGGAACCTCTCTAATTCCTGGATTGTGCAAGGGTTCTTTAAAACCTTTTCACCAGGTATAATTATTTTATGGTTTGTCTGTGTGTTTACTTGCTGTGAAGTGAAGCAGTGTGCAGGTGAAGTGCAGGACAAGATCTCTGAGGAGCAGGATGGTTTGATATGCACAGGCCCAGGTGTTAGCAGAGTGAACTTTCCCTGCCACACCATGCTCTACCCCCAACAAACATTTCTTTGCCTGGCTTTGGTCATCAAAGTGTGTGGTATCCACTGGATCAGCAGTCAGCAAAACATCAGCATTGTCATAGTGCTTCGAAAGCATTTCAAGCAAAACAGCCTCATTTAGTTCTTTATTCTTTATTTCTACTGGCAATTTTAAGAAATATCTACCTCTATCTCAAGGAACTAAACTGAATGTTAAAGATTCCCATATCAAATGCTCCAAACATAGAAAATGGCAGAACAAGGGCTGCCTGTGCATCCTGGCCTTTCCAGGCTACATTTCTCTTTCCAGACAGTCAGTCAACCATATCCAGAGGTCTGCTTGCAGTTAGTAATCCATGACTGGAGTACTGTTTAATAACCCTTCTTTCCTCCTTCTTTAACACTTGTTCATCCCCTTCCCCCTACTGTAGGAGGTGGAAAAAAAATTTCCCAGGGCTCAGAGCAAAGTTAATCCAATAATTGTGGTAATTTATGAGTTGATGGTGGGTAGCAGAAGACGTAATTATTCTTTTCCAGCCTTAGCTGGCTCACTGTGATCAAATATGATTATATATTATTGTTCAATGAATCATATGCTGAGCACAGTGCACTGACCTGATGGCTGATAGCACCATGCTCCTCATTGGCATTACATTATTAATTACATCAGTTCCTTATCTTGCTTATCCAAGGCCCTAATCCCACAAACACTTATGAATATTTTAAAATTTACTGGCAGAATAAATCCACGCCTGAAGATTTGTGATGCAGCCTAAGATGAGAGGATTTTGGTAATTTTTAGTCCCTACAAGTACCTATCTTTGCTGGTTTCATCCTAGCTTATATTTATATTTGTCATCGTTGTACTTTGATTTCAGCCCAACCTTTTTACCAGCCTAAACTGCCTTCAGACAAAGCCTGAGAGTGATGTGACCTTTGCTTGTCAGCACAGCAGAGGGTGCAAATTAATTCATGGGCTAATTTTGTACAGTAGGTTCTGGCCTAGGTACTTTTATTGGAGCATCCTTAACGTCAATAGCTAAATAAGTGCAGGCTGGATGAATCCTCTGTGTCCTTGCACAACCTCTGTACAATCCAGACTACACAGAACCAGTAGTACACTCTCACAATCATCTTCTTGGTGTCGGACCTGCTGACGGACTTATACCCAGTGCACATTTATTGGTATGTGCATATTTATGCATCTGTATGTTTTCATTTCATGTAGATGTCCCCCTTTAATCAATATTTGATTCACACCATCAGAACAAACCTAGAAAATTCAATGCCACAGGGAAATATTTAACCAGGCAACTTCACCAGGGACCTGTCTTTTGATGTGAATACAGTAAAAAACACAATAGTAGAAGCAGCTCTAATTTGCCTTTGTAAGATCTGCCTTAATAAGGCTGATGGGAGAAAACTAAACCAAAAGCTGGCTGAGGCATAGAGCTTAAAACCTGAGGAAAAGCATCCTTCAGCCTCAGGAAAAGAAGCATATGCACAAATCTGCTGGAATCTTCCCCACTCCCTACAGTCCTGTAAGGCAGACTGCCAAGCAGAGGTGGTCTGGCTTTTAAGGCAGAAGTACAAGAGCAAGAAGAGAGTGCTGTGGGGATCCCCAGCTATGGGACTCATCTCAAGAAAAGGGGATGTGGTCCTGGGTGGGAATAGATTGTCTGAATGGCCCACTGATAGCCTGTGCAAGTGAGACCCATGGAACAAGGGGGAAAGAACAATTTGGGAAGTAGGGAAAATGTGGGTGGTGCAGCAAGGATAACCCGAGGACCAGGAAGACCAAGATAGAGACTCAAAGATAACCCACTTCTGGGCTCAGCCAGGTTGCTGTTTCCACTCTAAGCAGCAGAGCTGATGCCAGCATCCACAAACTATTCTCTGAAATACATGATAGTGTTGTTGTGTCTTGCAGAACTCTGATTCAGTGACTGGCTGAACTGCCAAACTCTTCCTGAAGTGGAACAGATAAATCCATGCTGCCTCCACTCAACTGAGCATACTTCCTTGTGAAAAAACAAGTAGGTCTGTTTAGACAACTAGCTCTGTGGTTGGGCTGATTTGCTGCTTTCCCTTTACCCCACAGAGAGGTTTTGTGTGTGTTTGTGTTTAAAAATACCACATCTTTTGTTTGCTGTCAGACAGAGTCCCTGCTGTGCTTCTGAAGTGCTATTCTAGATTCCATTTCATTTGCTGATGAATTGCTTAAATTTTGATACATGTTAGTGTGCAAGTCACTCAGAGAGAAGGTGTTGGTTTGGAGGTGTTGATTTAGTGTCAAATGTCCTCTTAATCCCAATATAACCAGAAGATTTGTTTGGGGGGCACTGCAATGTTCAGTTTCTCAGGGCAGCCCAGCAATGATGGAAGTGTAAGTCCTGTTTTCACCCTCAGCATCACTCTTTTCTGCTCCAAGCCATGTGCTGGGTGCACTTCTAGGTGCTGCCAGAGCAGTGATGCCTTAACTCTGCTTCTGGTTGAAACAATTACAAATCCCCACCCTTTTCCTTCCAGATTTTATGCAAAGCAAATCCCCAGCATGATAACACTGATGGCTGTTGCTGCAGTGGCAGATGGACACAGGGAGATCTGGTCTCCAGCCTTGCTGCTGCACTTCCCACAACTTTCCTGCCACATGGTGGGGTGTGAGGAGTCTCCTTTCACCATATGGGGCTTTTAGGCAGAGGTTGATTAGAAGCCAGAGCTACTGTGAAATCCTCAGGATGAATCTGCACACAAGGGCAGATGGGTTAGCTGGGCTCTGAGGAGCCAGGCTGTGAGGTGTATGTGTGTGTGTGACTTGGGCCCTTCCCCATCACTCTGAGAGAGTGGTTTAGAAAATGCATTGTTCCAGCTCAAGTTGTGAAAGCCCTGGTTATGAATGCACTGTGGGTTTGGGGAGAAGGTGCTACTGCTGTGGTAGAAGGTGACCTGTGCCCCTCAGGATGGCACTGGTTTATTTGGTAACCGGGACCCTGAAGAAGGAAGTGAGGCCTTTTCTTGTCTCTACATGACCAGTTTGTATCTCAGTAGGGCAAATGATGGAAGAGGAACTTGCACTTGCTCTTAGAAACCTGTTTCAAAGAGTCTAAACATATGTAGAGCCAGGCCAAAGTCTTGGATATGTAAGCATGAGTTTTAATAGTGTATCTATCCAGACTGTATCCCAGCATTCCAGCCCTTTCCATAGGGACCCTGTATTGGGTCTTCCTGAGAGCTTCCTAAATGCTGTTACAGCAGCTAAGGGTGAGGGCCTGGAATCACCAGTTGTGTTTTCCTTTATGTACACGTGGGTTGCTGCATGTACAGCACATGTGCCTCTGTGTGTGGGTATTAGAAATAAAATACTACACTTTGTCAGTGTGTTTGTCTAAGTCCTCCTGTTCCCTTTGTCTCACACCCTGGGAACAGAACGGAATCTTGAGGCTCCAGGGCTGATTTTTACATGCCCTGTAGATCTGATGCTGAGAACTCATTCTACTCTGTGATGCCAGTGGGTCTCATTTTTCATTTGGGAAGAGTACTCAAAAGAGTTTCTTGGTTTATGTAAATACTTTGCCCTCTATCCTGGCAAGGAGACAGAGTTAAGTCACTTGTGAGCCTGGAGAAGGTTCTGATGTTGGCATCTGCACTATAAAAATAGGTTACTAAACTACCTTTTGCTGCAGCTTTTGAGCTGCCTTGAGATCACTTTAACTGATGATGTCTAGATAAAGACATATTTTGATTAAGATAGCACTTTTCCTATTATTAGTGCTTGACCTGTATAAAAATTTATGGATCCCATCTAGTGTATTCTGTGTTAGTTAATACAGGAACTAACACAGCTCTTATAATGGAAAAATAGATATTTTCTTCTGAGAATTGTACTCTTGTCTTGGTTTGAAAGACAGGTGTCTGCTGAGGAAGGCAGGAGCCTCCCTTGGAATGGAAAATGTAACCCCCTTCCCTCCAAACTATTATAATTTTGAAATTAAGGGGCTTCCAGGCAAAGAGATGAGAAATAGGAATAGCAGTTCTCTACTAGTATATATAACAAGGCAATAATGCAGAAACACTGGCTTAACCTGACAGTCAGGATACAACCTGACACCCTGCTGGGCAAGGTGGTGGTAGCAGTCTGATTTAAAGGTGGCTGCAGTCCTCTTGAGTAGATAGATATGGTTCTGTTGAAGTGGTGATCCTGTAGAAGGGTCTTGTCTTCCTCTGAAGGTCCAGTGCTGGCTGTGTAGCTCTTGTCCTCTGAGAATCCAGCAGGTAAGGGCTGCCTGTGCTGTTCCAAACCTCAGACTATATCCAGATAGGAATGCTTGGTTCCTCCCCCTGGGCGGAGCATCTCACAATGGGAGGATGTAATTGATGAGTCATGGAGTGAGGCTGGATGGGCCATTAGCACAAGATATCTCCCAGAGGGAGTTATCAGGGATGTGTCATGGAAGAGGCAAAGAACCCTGTCCCACCTGGTTTTAGCAGATGGTGATAGAACACATGCTTTTGGTACACCTTACATTGTAACCTAAGACAGTTCTACTGCCTTCTCTACAGTTGCACATGACCTGTGTAACAGAGAACCTTATACTGATTGATACATATAGATATTGATTATATTGTCATCTATCAACACAGCAGACACTTCCAAACACACCTTCTCCCAAAGCAGATTGCAGCATTAGGAGCTCATGTAGGAATCTGGGCAGAAGCTGCATCTGAACTTCTGTAGGATGCTGCTGGGAGTGGTTCCTTATTTGCACTTGAAAACTAGGAAAAGTCCATTTATTGCTGTTGTTTGTATTGCAGTATTGAAATACAGTTAACTAGAGTAAGCATAATAATTTATCTGGTGCTAGCACCTCAGCCAGACCAGTTATTGATCAAAACATGTTCACACCAAAGGCTGTACAAGAAGCACATAGGGAGGGAAGTCTGCACAACTTTGCTTTTTTTAAAGCCTGTCTTAAATTTCCATCCAAACATCACACTGGAGACCAAACTGTATTGGCACTGCATTAATTTATTTTTATCCTATACATTATGTAATTATTTTTTAACACCAGCATTCTCTAATTTGTAGCCTGGTGGTGTAATTTTAATGCCTGGTCATGAGAGAGGCAAATACCACCTGAACTCTTGAGTCTGCAAATGCCAAGGCATGTTTGGGTTTATCAGACTTCTAATGAGCACAAATCACCTTCCCAATAACTTATTTTACTTTTGGGGACTGTTTCTTCAGCCTCACTGTCCCAGTTATCTTCTTGAACACATAATTTGGTTTAAGTGGCTTTTATTTAACACTGGCTTGCATCAGGCATTTTTCTGTCAGGAGGAAGGGACAATCTGCTGATGCAGATAAGCAAAACTGGCTCAGCCTTTGCCACGTCATGCAAATAGCAGATTTGTGGAGCTGCCCCAAGGAAGATTATTTGCATTTATTTGGGCAGTCTCTAATGTCTGTATTCCAGAAAGATTTGACCTCAAACACACTGAAGTTGGTGGAGGGACCTCCCTGTGTTTTCAAAAGTCTGATCCAGACTCCAGTGGTGCTGAACTTCGATTTCTGGGAGCAAACAGTGCTGATAGCTTTATGCTTTCATCCTTCTGTGATCCTTCAAAAATTTTTTCAGCAATCAAATTCAGCCAGTGTGAGAGATGATATAAAACAAATTTAGGAGAAGGATTTATACAGTTTCAAAATGTGCTGGCAAAATGAATTCTCAATTTTCTTATGTGTTTCAGTCTTGGGGTAACCACCACTTCTCCCACTTCCCAAACATTTTGACCTTTTCCAGTTAAGGAACAAAACTCAGCCAGTGGCAGCTTAAAGTAATCCCAACATGAAACCATCCTAGTTCCGCAACTCAAACCCTGACATCACCTGTTTAACAAGTATCCACCTCCCAAAGTGTGTCTGAATTGGTAAAAATGGATAAATAACTTAAAATAGAGACATTAAAATTTCCTGTTGTGACCATTGTGTACCTAAAACAAAAAAATTGTATTTATTGACAAATGTATTTGTTCTTATTGTGCAGGCAACATTTACAGCCTCTGATAATTTGTTTGTTCTGTTTATTTTAGTGTGCTTAGAAGACAACTGCAATTTGCATTCATTTGCATCTCATTTTAAAGAACGGTGATAATAAGAAAAGTTGTGGGGGGAATGTATGCGTGTATGAGTTTTTTATACAAAAATAGATATGTGTCCATAAACACAATTCTTCATTTTACTTTAAGGTTTGAGAGGAAGATAATTTCTGCTGCTGGTGGTTTTTTACTGCAGTTTTCACATCCTGGTTCTCTGTCTTGTACTCTTATTTCTATTTGGTGTGCTAAAAGTTTCAAAATCCTGCACAGATCCTATTTATGTAGGACAAAAATAATTCTAAAGGACAACCTACTACTAAAAAAAAACACTCAATGAAGCTAATTGAGGCTAACATTTTAACATATACTGCTTGTTGCACATAGCTCTTTATCAGAGCCATTGATCAGGCAAGCTCAGCAAGCTCCTGTGGAAAAAAATATCCCCAATTTTGTTTTTCCAACTAAACCAACATTTTCAGTTACCAGGGAAAAAGAAAAAAAAGGTACTTTTTTTAGACCAGGAGCAAAAAATAAAAGCGCATAATTAACAGAAAGTGGACTAGCATGGGTTGATGGATGTCCTAAATGAATGGATTTAACAAGTGATTTTATTTTATTAGACTTTTTCTGTGGTGTATGCTTGGTTATTAACAGTTAATGGCGCACGTAAGCTGAAGACAAATAGGTTTGCATGGACCAGTTGGTCTGATTCCAAACTGTTGGCTTGCTCATGGAATATTCATTTTTAATTTATGGACACCTGCATCACAAATGTGTAAGTAAAAGGGATGGGTAGGAACACACAGCAGTTGTTACCACTCTTCCTGATGCTTGCCAAGGTAGTCTTTCCCTGTTGTGAGAGGCAGGAAAGTGGCTGAGATACCCAGGATGCCACTCCATGACAGCAGGGGAAATAGGGAAGCTATCTTTTGAAACAGTAAGCTCTGCTAAGCAGCAATTTCAGCAATAAAATATGTGTTTCCCAGGCTCCTGGGCCATATATTTGACCATTAGGTTTTGGTTTGGTGGTGTGGATTCGTGCGCTGACATTGTTTAAAGCATACATCACAGGTGAGATGATAAAAAACGCATCCAGGTATTCACCCTGTACGTGGCCGTGACTGAACATAAGGGCTGGGGTGGTCATTATGGGCTGGTGGGGGGTGCACACGGGAGTAGGATGAGGCTGACAGTCCAAGTATCACTGATTTGTTTCTTGTAAAATCATCAGAGGGACAACGCCTGGGTAGTGTGTGGGATCACGTTTAGCATCTGGCAGTGTCTCCTTAGGTGCCCCTTTAACTCTTCTTTGGTTGTACACAAAAAGAACATTAAACCCGCCCTGTTCTTCTTGCCTTTGACATAATCGCTCAGATAGGAAGTGTGAATTGCTGTTTGTTAATGATCCCTCTCTGGAAGGGCTCCTTGCCGGTGTCAGACAGTTTCCCTGACCTGCCCTGAGTTGCTAATCACCTATGACTCAGTTTTCTGAGCCTACTCATGCTGATATCCTGCAAAGAACTTCTGGAAATCACAGTGACTCAGGCTCAGTTGAGTAGGTCCCAGTGAGGCCATGAAAGCGGGATGAATTTATCTGCAATATTTTTAGTGCTGTGAGTTTCTTTAGGCCTAAGGAAAGACTTGTACCCTGTAACAGATCCCATGTCTTCCCAGAAAAGTTTCTTCAGGCTTTCATACAGCTGTTCCTAGGGAGGTAGGAATGTCGTATCTGTATCAGTAGGTCATTTCTTATGCCTCACTTCAGGACGTTGTGGGAGAGGTTTAGGTAGAACTCCTGTGTTTTTAAAAGATATGTTTAAGCTGGGCATATTAGCTGCTGGAACAGATTTTATTGGATCAGCAATTTGAAGTGTTGAATGAGCTATGGTGGAAAACAACCAATATAAGCAGTGAAAAACATCGTAATGCTTTCATACAAAGTCACAGGGAGTTCAGTGTAGGTTGTACTGGTCAGAGTATTTTGCCTTGTGAAATAAAAGGGCAGGACTGATGGTCCTTTATAAGCCTTTATTAAAAAGTGATCAGCTTGGGTGGGGCCCCGGCCAGCTTCACTGCCCCCGCTTCGACTTGGAGGAGGAGGAAATTCGGCTCTGCCACTCACTGTGATAGAGCCGGGCCTCTGAGTGTTCCTCACTAGCCGTAGCTGTATACGAAGGTGTACACGGAGGCAAGGGTCTAAGCCCGCTGTCTTCAGGGTAGTGGTACTTATAGAGCTTCTTATCAGGGTGATTATTTGAAGAAACTTAAAAGCTGGCTAGGTAGTAGTTCTTGATAGAGTAACCTGGCTCATTTTTCTTAAAAGTTTGTTGGCTCGTTTTTAAATTATTATTTTCTAGGGGTTCTTTATTCCCAAGGGTCTTTTCGGCTCTAGTTTGCATATTCAGCTTTTTAGTTTTTTTTTTTTTTCTTTTATCTGCTACTCTTCAGGCGAGCCTCCTCCAAAAGAGGTAAGGAGGGGAGGTCGTAAATTCCTGCATTGGAATGCAAGCCCTGATAAGAGGCTAGTTTTTTACAACTAAGTGGGGGGGGAGGTTTTTAACAGCAAGAGAAATTTTAACATTTGGGTTACAAAGCTACATTCAGGTAACAAAACTACATTCAGGTAACAAAGCTACAATTAAGTACAAAATAAATGGATAATTGTTAAATCGATAATCTGGTCCCTTATTTATAACACCTTGCACCCATTTTTTTCATACTTTTGTTGGAGTTTTGCCTCATAGTCCCACTGAGGAGAGGGACAGCCTTGTCCTTGAATGCATGAAGCATTAGATCTATCCCTGCAGGAGCACCCTGGGTGTTCCTGCTTGTTCAGAGGAGAAGCAAAAGGGCTCTAGTAACAGTCAGCTTCTGTGCTACACCCACCAGGTAGCTGTCTTTTGTCTGGGAGGTTTATTTTTGTGCACATACGTGAACTTATAGATACACATGTGTATCCCTTAGGGGAAGTGTGCTTGCATTCCCATCCTCCATGAGAACCAGCAGAGCACAGAGTCCTCCACAGCTAAACTGCTCATTCTCTGGGCCACTGGTTGCCCATCTTTCTGTGTTTCTACCTACTCATTCAGTGGATTTTAGCTGATAGGAAAAAATCCTTTGGTTTATATACTTGTATTTTCGAGATATTGCAGAGCTTGGCTCATTAGCCAAGATATCGAGCTGAACAATGCTCAAGTCTGTTCCGTGCCTTAAGGATCTCCTCATTTTAGCAGTATGGATTGATAGATGTAAATTCAGTGGAAAATAACTAAGTTTGGTGATATGAAAGGAGAGCAACACTGCAAAAAATCTTCCAACTCCCCACATTCAACTTGAATAAATCCCACAGCTCTCAGGACCACTGGTGTTATCTCTGAACATAGCCCTGCTGCAGCCAGCAAACTGAGGTGTGTGCCTTCAGCAGAGAGATTTCAGAAAAAATTCTCGTGGGAGAAAAAAATTCTAAGCCTGGCTCCTGTTTGCTCTGTTCCCAGGTCCAAGCCTCCATCAGAACTGTCCCACACAAAGCATTCCCCCACAGCTCCTGCCTCTGGAAAGCAGCAGTCCCAAAGCTTTCCCGGGATAAATGAGAGATAATTGCTCAGAGCTAACACTGATAACGGGAGGTTGAGCTGATTAAACAGAACTTCTTGGTATCTACTCTTAGCACCTGAAAAGTAGCAAACCTAAGTGTGCATTGAGCAAAATGTCAAATCCCCCTTTTTTCAGATGTTTGAACGTGTCAACCATTTCTTGGGTACATTATGGACACATCAATCTTTGTCCCTGATTTGTGTATTAATTAGGAGATGAAGATGTTGGAAAGTGGAAAAGCAAAAAGGGCTAATCTCTCTGCTTGGCATAATAAAAGCAATCTATTTGACAAGAGGCTAGGTTACTTTTATTAGTGTATTTAATAAAGTAAGAAAAGAATACCAGGGAGAAATTATATAAAGAAGGAAAAGGTTGGCCAATATCTGCAAGACTGTTTTGTGTTTCTGACTTCCCAAAATGAATGATTCATATTATTTCTGGATAACCTACTGACTTACTGCCAGTCAGGAAACCTTGTGTGTAAGCAATAGAGTAACACAGCAGGTTTATTCACACAGATGAGGACAGGAGGTGGCAGCACAAATGGGGCTACACAAGAAATCTACTTGCACTAGAGAACAACATAATAATGATTATCCAGTGTCTCTTTGCAAAGCCTCATCTGATCCTCTCTGCCTCTCAGACCTCACTGCCCAAAGTGTTGCTGTATGCTACAAAACAGACAAAAATCTCATGTCTGTTCTTGTGATTTTACCAAGAGCAGAGGTTTCATGTGGTTTTGGTTCAGAGAAAGCATCTGGAAGAGTACCAACAACAGAAAATGCTGTTGGAGGATATTTTATAAAAGATACTTAAATCCTGTTTTGTTCTTAGGTTCCTCAAGTGTGTACCATGGGAATAGTGTACTATCTTTGGACAAAAAGGGATTTCTTTTCTTTTCCCCAAAAAACTCCTCCCAAACACTTCTTAGAACTTCCTAACATCGTTATTAGCTTTTAAGGAAACACAAAGCTCCCAGTCAAGCCTTCCTTGCACAGATGACTCAGTCCTGCAGAAGAGCTGGTTTCACTTTTGTTCTGTGCTTGGTGCTTATGGTACAGAGAATTTGATGTGACTCCATCTGTGGAGCTCTGCTAGTTGTTTAGTCATTCCTGACCCAATCTGTGCTCATTTCAGTGTTGGGATTCCCCCTCCCACAAACAGAACAATTGTTACCCATGTAGATGCTATAGGTGCTGTACTGGGAGAGAAGAGGAGGTGATCAGAAGGGACTTCTGGAATGTTATGAAAATTAGAAAACCCCAACCCGTTCTGCTGCTTTCCTGATTTAAGAATTGAGCACACGAATTTCAAAGAATGGAGTGCAATTTGTGTTTATGAAGTCTGGGGCTATAAGAAATGAAACTTTCAAGTTATATATCCAAGATTAGAGTTTAAATGTCATTTGTAAAACACTCAAAATGTTGACCAGTCCCTGTATGCCAAACCAGATTGTGATGCTATCCAGTAATTCTTGCTGAAGAGAAGGGAAGCCACAGTTAAAATATGAGCACAGCCTGAACTTCAGTGCTTCTGGATATTGCTGTGCTTAGTCATGCAATCTAATGTTCTGAGGAAACCTTTGTGCTTTTATTATTATTGTATAAATTCACTCTATGTACAAAGATATTGAGAGTATTAATCTATTTTAAAAAAAAATTAAGAAAATAAGAATCTAAAGGTAATTCTTAAACAATGAATATGTAAGAATATTTTGATTTTAGCAACCTGTGGATTAGACAATTTGAAAAGTCCCCATCCCTGAGTTTGGATTAGGGGTTTTTTTGAAGGCTAAGTTGATTTCAACTTCCATGTAATGTAAAACTGCTACAGAAGGGAGAAGCCAAGAATTTCTTCTTTCCTTTGGCTGCACCTGATAGATGCTGCAGATGAATATATCTGCAGCTATGGATTTCAGATAAAACTGCTCAGATATAATAAGCTCAGGGAGAACTATTTTCTAAAGTAAAATGTATATAATTGATGCAGTTTTAACAAGATAAAAATACAACCAATAATCCTTTGTTTATAACTTTAAACTTTCCTTGGAAAGTATTGGAAGTAGGTAATTCAGGATTTAGTTAAGATCATGAATATGTTTGGGGTTCTTTTTTTCATTGTGTATTGTGTGTTGGTTTTTTCTCTCTTTTGGTTTTTTTCTTTTGCCCACAAACAAAAGCACAGCCCTCAAGCCTGAGCTGTTGTAGTTCCTCTCATATTTGAGAGCTTCATCTGGGTGTAATTTTATATGACAACCCTTTGCCTTTCTCTTCCTCTCATATTTTGATCCTTCTTGGAAGGTGGAATAGCTATAAGTTTGGGTTTGCTTTGATGTGAGATATCCTACACCTTCCTGGCATCCTGGAGGTCGGCTGCGAGGCAGGAGATGGAGCTGACAATTTCTTTTTGTTGTGGTGACATCGATCTTTATTTCATTTGCTTGTGTTTAAACACTGGTAAAGGCACTTAGCCCATACAATATTCCCTGACACTTTGGGAATTGTGCATGGGGAATTTTCCTGGGGACACAGCTGCAAGGACATCTTCCCATCCATGCACACTGAGGAGATGCTGGCAGCTACTTTCTCTTCTTCACAGGTCCTCTGCTTTGTACACATCTGGTTGCTGGGTGTTGGGACAACTTTTAGGCCTGCACACATACATTGTTTGCTGGATTGGTCTAACATATCCATGACAGGGAAACCAGGGCTGCCAGAGCAGAGCTGTACTCATTTTTATTCTTTCCTACCTCCTTACTTTGGTGTTTAGGAGGTATTTTTAAGCATTGCAAGCATTTCCAGCTGTTCTCAGGTCCTCATAAAGCAGTGCAGCTGAAGTCTGGCTGTGCTGTCCTCTTCAGTGCTTCCCTCCTTCGTGGGAGCCAAGTGAAGTCCCAGCAGGCCGTACAGAGCTCATCCGTGATGCAGGCCAGTAGGGTTGTGGGAAAACTGTCCCAGGGCTATTTTTGGTTGGTGAAAAGATTATAGCTGAACATGAAATATTTTGTGAAATTATGCCAGTGGTGCAGAAAATCAGTTACAGAGGGAAAATGCTATGCTCATCCCATCTTGATGTATTCTACTGACACATTTTCAGGATGAAATATTCCTCTTTCAAGAAAAAGTCTTTGAAAGTACCTCTTTCTATCATCTGCAAACTTCAGTCCACAAAGGGCTGAGAAAAGGCCTGAGGCCTCAGAGGACCAGATCTCCCCCTTTCCAACTGAAACAATTTCGTATTTAATATCTCAAAAACTCCTTTCTGGCGGGATTTCCCAGCCTTTTCCCGCCTCTAATCTCAAACCTAGAGGTGAGAACACCTCTAGGGTGTGAACTCCAGGTACTACAAGACAAATTGATGTGACAGTGGTGGAGTCTCATCTGCAAGAATACTTGCTAAATCAACAAATATCAGCACTAATGAAACAGTATTTTTAAGCTTTGGCATCTTTTTGCAATAGGGTTTTGTATACAAGATAAAACCTTTGTGATTGTTCTTTTTGGGTTGGCAGGGGTTTGACCAGTCTGTCTTTCATCTGTGTTCATCAGGAACAAGACCATGCAGCTGCATTTTTTTTTTGCAGGGATGAGAATACTAATAAAATCTCCGTCCTTCACCTGGCTGTTATTTTGGGCAAAATTATAAGATCTTAGTTCATTTTTGGAACTAATCCCCTTCCAGAATGCATTAATTCTGAGCAAAAGCCTTAGAGGTTACTGGCTGCTAAATCACACCAGTAGGACTAAAACCAGGATCAGATTTAGTCCTACACTAGATAAAACTTGTAGCTCTTTTATTTTTTTTTTATCCCATCCTTTATTTAGATTAGGTTTTGCATAAATGAAAGCCATGTTGAAGAGCTTTTATTTGTATTTTACATCAAGGCTGGAGGTGTAAAACACATCCATTCAAAAAGGGAAGGGAGCACGAAAGAAAAAGTATCTTGAATGCTTTTGTTATTAGTCTCCAGGCAACTCCTGTCTGAGGGCAAAGCTAAATTAAATGATTGTAGTAGCAGACTGATACATATATAAATATATTTACACACACATCCCCATTAGGAGCTATTATTAACACATGTGCATCTACCATACCTCACATCTGACAGCTTTATTTGAATCTAGGCTATTCATCGGGAATGAGCAGCTAATTAATTTATCACATGAATATCAAATATGCAATTAGTCCCAGTGCACTCAGTATTCCAGCCATTACCACCAAAGTAGTCTCCACACTGCCAACAATGACTCCAAGGAATGAGTCCCATTCAGTGCCTGACCTGCTGTAGAAAGACATAAATGGGTTTGCCATATGCTGCTTGATATTGTACTTATAATTCTTCCTTTCTTCTTGTGCTCATGTGTGTGTGCAGTCAGCTAATGGGTTCTCTTCAATCACAGCAGTTGTGAAGGAAGCAAAGGAGTGTTTAGGAGATTAGAGAATGTTGTAGTCACAAAGCCCTGAGATGAATATTTCTGTCTGAAGGCAATTCTGAGAAACATATGTGGATGTATTTCTCTTGGTAAGGCAAGAAGTAACAGCTGAAACTGCAGACAGCAAGATCAAAGTTAGATGTAAGGTGGAAAGCTTTGAAAGGGTAATGAAGGATGTGCATGGCAAAAAGGATGACAAGGGGAGATGGCATTTGCAGTGTCACTTACTTGCTGGGGAGTGATATGACCAGCACCTGGAGAACAGCTCGGGCACAGCTGATGGTGTCCTGGGAGATTCAAACTCTCAGGCTCCTCTTGACCACTGTGGCTCCACGTCTATTTCTTCAAAAGCCTCATCACACTTGGCAGCAGGCTCATTTATCAAACTCCTAAGCTGATCAGATGAAGCTGAAGCACGTTTATTTACTGTAAAGTAAACATCATTACTGCTGCCCTTGAGATATTTTGTAATTAAGTACAATTTCCCATGCTGGCAAACCTAGTGCCATTTATAGAAATGCTAATTTCTGTTATTTCATGGCTAGCTCTGAAGGTTTAACCTTGGGGAAGATTCTGGGAGTTGAACACTTTTAAAGATCCATAAATGTTACTGTGCTTGTAGAAAAGCCTTACAATATGATGTCCAGCTCCATTCTTTGTAGCTCTGTGGCACTCTTTTAGATCACAGCAATTAGAAATTGTTTCTGTCAGAGTGGAGCCTTAGAAGACATTGTTATGCAGCACTGGATCCTTTGGTCATAAATCCTGCAATTTGTGATAGAATCTAAACTAATAAAGCATTAAAAACAAGGCAAAGAAATTTCAGTACATTTTCAAACTCTTCATCTTTTTCTGAGGACATGGTTTTACAGGGGTGATGTGAGGTTTAATGAGAAGTGGGGATCTATCAGTGCTTTTGTTTTTATTAAGTTGTATTTAATTTCCTAATTTTGTTTAATGTCTGTGGCTCTTGATGGACATTTTATAAGTTGCTAAACTAATAGCTCATAAACAAAGCACAACAACCACTCTTTGGGTTGCAAAATGTAGGCCGTTGTGTTCTCAACATCAAGCTGCTCATTTAAATGTTAATATGAAAATCAGTCCTTCAGATTAATCACCAAATAAAGCAGAGGATGAAATGCTGGGCTTTGGCTGAATCAAAGTCTGTGATGGCTGTGGGGGAAAGAGTTTGTTAATAGCCAACATGAAATTCCTGAGCGTTCCAGTGTTTTATAAAAAGTGCCATGCTGCACATGTGGATATGCTGTTGTGTCCTGAAACAATGTGTTTTGCATTTACACATAGTGGATGTATCAGTCAGCCTCAATGGGAGTTTAACAGCAACTTTTTTGTTGCTGTAATAACAGGTCTGAAAGCCAACGCTAATCTCTTAGGGTGTTAGTTGTAAACAAGTGCCATTCTGCATAAAAATGCCTTTCCTGCATATTTTTTTCCCCCTAAAGATTGAAGGAAATGCTTTATAAAAACAATTCTCTTCAAACGCTTAAGGGACACTAATTGCTTTTAATTTCAGTGTGCGATGGTCCTTATCTAAGGGAAGTATGCTGCATGGGCTATAAACCATTTTTATATCATATAGGGTTTAACAGAGCATGCCTGGAGTTAGCTGAGCTGCCTCCCTGGTTCTCTGCTCTCTATTATCCTTCACCATGATTAAACCCTCAGTGTTTCTCTGCCTAATCGTGAAGGGCATCTAGCAAAGATCACTGAGCTCTTCTCTGCTGCCTGCCTCTGAGCAGAGCTGTGTGTCTCTGCTCAACCACCTTTGGAGCAGAGCGTTGCTGTGTCAGAGGGTCGTCACAGCCATAGTAAAATTGACCTCCTGCTACTCCTTTCACGTCCTGTTGCTGTTCCCACAGCAGAAAAAACAGTGACAGCGTTGTTTTCAACAGCCAGGGCCTGTGCCTCTCAAACTTGCTTTTTAAGACCCTTGTGAAGCTGATGTAAAAGTCTTACCTGCCCTGAGGAGCGGCAGAGGCAAATATCCTCTCTAGAAAGAGATGACAGTGATTTTTTCTCCACTGTGTCTTTCCTCTTCCTTCGTGTGTAGCACTGGATAGACTGCACTGCACACTCACATCCACCCTCCACAGAGCAGTGCTGGGGACTGTGCTAGCTTTGCTCAGAGCTGGATCTCATGTAATTCAAGGCCAACCCACTCATCTCAGCCCTTTCTAGAAGGCAAATCCATTTTCACATATTCACATTCCTAATCCCTTTGTGCCCGATCCTGCTGCTGCCTCATGGACACCCTGAAGTTGCCCGTCAGGATAGTCCTCTCTGTGGGAAATGAGCAGGTAGATACCATCCATGGTTAGGTGAATAGCTGGGAGCAGGTTTATTCAAGCTTGAAATAAAACCAACCCTCTAGCTCTGTGTTGATGTTGGAATAGCCACTCACCATGCCTGTATTGCTAGAAAGCTGCTCCTGGCAGCTTTTCAACACTCTGCCATCACATCCTTTCAATCTTCAGTATTTACTGCTCAGGCCACAGGCTGCTCCTCCTTTTATGTTTGGAAATCTCTTAAGATATCATGGATATTGCCAGAAATCAATAACTACATTCTTGAGATATTTGCTAGGCACCTTAGGGAGTATTGAAATGCGTGTTCCTGGAGATGTTTTAAATCTGCTTACAAGAAGCTTTGGAAATCAGCAAAGGGTTTAATTGTGAAACTGTAGGTGATGGTTTGTCACTCCTGTCCGTCCACATGGACTTCCTCCCATCATCAGGCAAAGCTGCTCTTGGTGAAGCATCTCTGAAGCATCTGATTCTCTCCATGGAAGGGATAGACCTGATGTCTGATCAATCAGAAATCCGCGTGGATAATTTTAAAGCTTCCAGTGCTAGTTCTGGTCCTGGCCACAAATCAGCAGACTGAAATATATTTACATACATGGCAGTTTTATGTAGGAAAATGGATTGGTGATGTCTTTTTACAAATAGGTGAAAAGTGTAAAGTGATTGTGCATTTATCTTGAACTGCATGAGATTCTTAACATCACTGAACCATGACCCCATCCTGATAACATAATTTTCTTTTTCTTCCAGTCTGATTTAAGTGGTTTAAATGTCCTTGGTCTTCTCCTGTTACATAATCAACTTGACACATGTTATTACTATCATGAAAATACGTCATCTACTCTGATAATATTGGCAAAAATGTGTATAAGTCTGAGGAAGGGTAACCAGTTCTAGTTATGGCCAAGGATATGAATTCCATTTTGCTTTACAATGTTTGGGATTAAATAATTGCTTTTTGGGAAAAAAAAATGATAGGTTTATATTCCATCAATAAAATGACTTTAAAAAAAACAAACCTCCAAAATATGTAGTAGAATTGACCCTCAGCTATTATTTTCAGTGAACTCCAATCTCGTTCACAACCTCAGCACAGATTATTGCATTAAAATTTGCAGAGACCCAGAGTATTTTTCTCACAGTAACATTTTCTAGTTGCTCTTCAACCCAAGTAGGATCTGAAGCAGTGACCAGAAGATGAAAATCTCTCTGCCATTTTCAATCCCCTGTGCCATCTCACCATTTTCTGCATTTATTTTTCAGAAATTAATTTTTTTAAAAAGCAATTGTTTCTGCAAACAGCCCTTTGAATTCCATCCCAGTGGCACTTTAGAGCATTACTGCAAATTATTCAATTTATATGCACAGTCAAGCCTACATCATTATCCCCATATTCTATTAAGGCAGGAAGAGAAAAACCCCCAAACCCAACCCAAAACAGCTAACACTCAAAAAAACAAAAGACAGGAAAAACAAAGGCAGAAAGCTGACCACTATTCCAGGAAAATATTTTTCACTAGACTGAAAAAAATCCTTATGCCCCCTTCAAGGTGATCTTTTTTAGAAAGTCAATGTAAGGAAAGTTTCAAATTACTGCAGTGAAACTCAAAAAATAGGCTGTATTATGAGTACTAATTAATGCAAGTATTAATGTTTTTGGCTTCAGATGAGATGATCCAGCATTCTTAAAAATTAATAAAAATTATTACAGACTTACTGTATATCTGAACATGTTCCAACTTAGCAACTCATCATTATGCACAGAATAATTGTCTGCTCATTTGCATCCTGTGAATTTTAAGGCCTTTTATCTGCACGTGTTACTTTCTCATACGAGTTACTGTGCAGCCCAGGCTTCTGATGAGAAAGATGGAGTAACAAGGAGTGGTTAGCCCTGGAAAGAGTGTGAGGATGGCACTATTCCTCCAGTTTGGTGGATTCAGTGTCCACACCCTGCTAAAAAAGAGAAGTGAGAAAATGATGGTAGAGCTGAGTCTCCAGCCTGCAAGGCCTCAAGACAAACACCCAAAACACAGGGCGCATTTATCAGTGCCAACAGATGTGCAAGGATTAATGGCATCTTTTTTCAAATGGAATCAATTAGAGAAACAAATGAGTTTTCTCCAGCCCTGTGCCAAATTCACTGTATGGACAAACTCCTTTCATTTAAGTGGAGAAGAAAGGGAAGTTTGATGCTTTTGGCTTGAAGTACTTGAACTTGCTGAGACCTGTGAAGAGACAGAACAAAAAAACCACAGAACCAGGAGGATTGGAGGAGGAGAAAATCATGGAATCATAGAATGTCCTGAGCTGGAAGGAACTTTCGGAGATTGTCAAGTCCAACTGCCTGAACAGCAGAGACCCAAGAGTCATACCAGTCAATGCTTTTTGACTTCTGTCAGGTTTGGGGCAGTGACCACTGCCCTGGGGAGAGCTTCAGCCATGCCCACAGTGGAGTGATTTTAGCAAGGTGCTTCGTTAAGAGCTTTCCTGTTTGCAGTGTGTTGAGAAACACAGGTTTCTCCTCAGGAATGGGAACCCAGGAATGGATCTGTTCCTCTCGGCTGTAAAGGAAAAGCAGAAATTAAGGTTTCTGAAATATCTGCACTCCTGCCTGTGCTGTCTCTGCTCCTGGACAGTGAAAGAGGAAGGCCACAAAATGAAGACTTTTGGAGCTGGAAGAGCTTCTAAATATTTGCATCTCCTGAGAAAGGCTTGAGCCATTTCTGTGCAGATTGTGTGAATGCCCCGTGATCTGTGAAAGCCTAGCAGAAGGAGCAGGGCCAGCTGCCTGATGCTTACCTGGAGTCAAAGGGAGTCAGCTGTAAATTGCTCTCCCTACACCATGCCCTGCCTTAAAGCTTAGGCTCTTTCCCAGGAGGCACATTTGAGCTGCTTTTTGCTGGCTTTCTGATTTGGTTTACTTAGAGAAGCTATTAATTACAAGTTGGTAAGGTCTCAAATGAGGTCTAGACCAGCTGCTCTGAAGACATGGATAAGCTGCTGGGTGATGATGGCTCTTGGCTGCTCCTGACCTGGGTTGAATTTGGGCAGTTTCTTTGTTCTGTAATGAGAAATCCCACAAGCTATCCAGCCTTCAAAACCAGGCTTTCTAAAAATTAGAGTGCACTTCTAAGACTTAGCTCACACTGTTTATAGAGTTGATTGCCCTCGAGTTCACCTTGGGCCTAATTGGCTTACTGGCTTAATTAACAAAGTGCTTATTAATGTCTAGTGGCAATTAATTTTCAAGGGATTATTTTCTATTAAGATCATGAGTACAGTATTAACACTGTACAGCTGTGATTCTGGAGAACCAACAAGTACAGGGTTGGGGGGGGTGTTCTTTTATGTATTCAGCAAAATTTATTTATTTGGTCACATGGTGCTGACTTGCCCTGCAGTTATAATAATTAGCATCTGCATGAGACCAAGAGCTGCATACTGAGATTAGGGCTTGTTTGGAACAATGGAACGATAGTTTTTACTGGACTTGAAGAAAATATGATGGTCTGATGAGCAAATAAATTACTTTTGTCAGATAACGTGGTATTGGAATGGTGATGAGCCTGCATTTTGCAAATTCAAGTGTGCTGTTTGGTGTTTTAATATTTATAGGTGCATGAAAGTTGTAATATAGGCACTAGATCCTGAGACCTAGCTATTTTCCACAGGCTCATTTCATAATATGATATTTAATTTATGTGTGTTTTAATGGCACAGTTTTACTGCTATGTGAATCTGGGGAAAGGCCAAGGATCTGTCCTGCCCAGCATTAGTAGTAGTTGCTTAGGGGAAAAAATATAAACCCAGGGCATATAAAGACAAATCTCCCTGGACACAAATTCCTTGCTTTTAGCTGTCTCTGGCTTTTGGGACTTTCTGAAGAAGTAGAGCCTTTGATGGTTATTAGTCATTGACAGGTTTTACTTTTGTGAGTCTGTCTTTTTGGAACGTGTTTACACTTGTAAATCTGCATGTCCTGTGGCAGTGAGTTCCCCAATCTGTGGATGGCTTGAAAATTCACTGCCTTTCCATTCTTATAAAACATACATGTGCTATTTTTTTAAGTGCTCTCTACTTCTTGCATTCTAAGAAACAGTGAGTCATTTATCATCTCTTGTTTATCTCCATCCTACCTGAGACTGTATAGACCTCTCTGCCAGCAGCACACAGGCCAGTTTTTTTCTTTCTTACTTGAAGAATCCCTGTTGCTTCATTCTCACACTTTGCATACTTTTCCTCATCCATGTTGCTTTCCTTTTGGAGAAAAGATGACTAGGGTATAAGATAAAGGTGTGTAAAACTGAGGAGATGAAGATGCAAGTTTACTTTAGAAAATCTCTAAATCACACCTTGCCAGAAGGTGAGAAGAAATGCACTAGTCCTTCTTTTCACCTGTTTTTCACATTCCCAAATACTGACCACTGCCAGAAACAGAACCCTCTGCTGTGTTGTGGGATTGTGGATTGCTTCTAGTGTACCAGTTTCATATTTTTCTCTATTTCTTGATCTAGTGGTTCTCTAGACCACCTTTCCCCTTCTTATTCCTGGTATGTTTGGAAGTGTTTATATCAGCTTTTATATCTTTATTCAATGGTTCTTCAAGATTGTCTTTTCCCCCAGCCTTATTAACACTGTATATTACTTCCTTCTGTTTTCTTGTTTGTGCAAGACTTCTGTGTTTTTAAGTAACATTTTACTACTGACACCTTCCTTACTCTGCATTTTACTGTGACAGCTTTTATTGGGGGTGGGGCGTGGAAGAGAGGTGTTTAAATGTTGATTGGGTTTTTTCTTTTTCCTGGTGTATATTTGGGGTGTGGTAATTCATGGTTTGCCAAAAGGCTTTGAAAGATCTGTTTCACACTCAGCAAAGAGCAGGTTCTTAATCTCTGTTTTGCAAGAGTGAAAAGTCCCAAACCTTTCTTTTCTCATGCACTGTCTGTATGACATTTTCAGGAATTAGAAGGTGGGAATTCCCCTCTCCTAAGAGTCTCCACCACACTTGAGCTGCGTAAGACCCACTCATGCTCTTCAGATCTGGTAGGAGGCTGACACCCTGCTCAGGCTCTGTGTTGTCTTTCTGCCACCAGGAGAGCTTCACCTGGGGTATATCCTTTTAAAAATTCTGTGGGCAAGTCTCAGGGGGTTCTTGTAGCTGTGTCTGCCTCCCCATGGCACTTGTACCTGCAACAAATACAACTGAGGAACCACGCTTCTTTCTATGTTCTGGTTCTGAGACGTTCCCCCAAAATAAGAACAATAGTATCATCAGCAGTTACATATCAGTGATAAAAAGTGGCACCTCTAAGTTAACATGAAGTATGTTCATTGCCTCTCTACAGCAGGCATTCATTCATGTTTAGTTTTGTTTTACAGTTTTGTAATAAAAGCTTTGTTTTTCCTCCTTCCCTCTACACAAAGCACATGCTATAAAATAACCAAAAGCAATCAACCAAGTGTGAATGCAATGAAAAGCTCCATTCAGATTTATTAGGCAAACATGAAAGGGAGAGTTTAATATACAGTATAGTGAAATAAGGCAAATGTATCCAGCTAGCAGGTAATAGTGCCTGAAATTTATAACTTGGCTGATATTGAGAGGTACACCCTGACAACAAATCACCAAATTTTACATATCATCCAATTAATAACCTCTATTGCTGTAATGTCTGATATCCCAGTTGGTCTCAGGGATTCAACTTGTTGTTACATGAAGTCAGGCTCACGGATCTAGTCAGTGTTTGGAGAGGGAGTAGGGGTTTCTCTTTCCCCTCATGTCGATTACAATCAGAGGTAGGGCATGTTAATTTTATGCTAATTTGTCCTTGTTGCCTCTGCACACAGTTGAAAACCACAGCTCCCATGAGCGTCTGTGAGAAACGCAGATATGTACATGGACAGAAAAGAAACTAATGTTCCAGTAGTCCTGGGGGGAAAAACATCTTGCTGCTGGGTGAACCCTTTTAGATGCTGTTGGTTTTTTTTTTTTAATTAGCAGAATAAACACAAAAAAGGACAGTCTGTTCCCGTAACACACTTTCATTTTAAGGTTGCATAAGCAACACTCACTGCTTAATTCCTAGGAAATGAAATACGTGAGGCATAATATCAGTTCCTTAGCTTCTTTCTATTCAAGTGCCTGCATCCAGAAATGATGGAAAAGAGTGAGGACAAAATGTCATCTTTAGCACTGAATTGAGCTCTTCTAGACACAGACTGCCCCTTATTTCTACCACAGAGAGCCTCGGCAGGAGGAAACTCTGGCTTCTGTTTCAACAGAAATAAATCAGGGCGACCGTATGCTGAATGCCAGCAGCATTGCAACAAGCATTTTGTATCTGTAGGTCTGGTAAGGGCTAAAGCTGTTTTCCCTTGGCCTGCAGACAGGGCAGCACATGTGTGCAAGTCCCTGAGAGGCACGAGGACGTGGCTGCAGTCCCTGGCCGGGGCTGTGAAACGTGTGACAGCTGAAAAAGCCTTTTGTCTGCCTGTCGTGCGGCATCGAGGCTTGGCAGCATGCTAGGGACTGCAGAGGAAGAAGCTAATTACTCCATTCCATCCTCTTTTGTGGAGTGTTTTCCCTCTCTCACAGAGCTGTCCTTTTTCCTTGCTCCTCTAGACAGAGGCCAGGGACCGCCCTGCGAGGTGGCAATCATGCCACCAGCCAGGCCAGGAGTCACTCACCCGCATGAAGACACTGCAGGCACCCTCCCCAGCCTCTGCACAGTCGGGTCCTGGACACTTTAAACGAGTTTATCCCCAGGGATGTGAACTAAATAATTCAAAATATTTGGTTGCCTAATGTGTAAATGAGACCTCTGTGGAAGGTCTTTGTGAAATCCTTGGAATGTGCCTATTTTTTGTGTGGTACACGAAAGGGCAAGTCAGGCACAGGGATGCAGCACTCCCAGCTGACGCTCTTGTTGCCTTCTCTGAAATGCAGGCATCTCCTGGGCTGGAAACAATGACACAGGCTTGACTGGTCCCTGATGGGTTTGCTCTGAAACAGAGTAAGCAAACTCTGATTTTAGGCATAATTGCCTTAGTACAGTACAAGCAAAGAGGATGACTAACATGGATGACGTGTGTTGTGCTAACTGGGTCCAAACCTGTGATCATGCCCACCAGGAGCTGCAGAAGATGTTCTGTAAATAGCTGGTTTGGGGTTAAGTCCTTAATCCTTTTGTCTTGTCTAGTCAGTAGCACTAGCAGCAGCTGTTTTCCCAAGTATTTCTGTAAATCTACCAGCTATAACCAGGGAATTCAAGGAAATGTTATAGCAACAGGAGTAGTTTTGGTTGTTTGTTTGTTTGGTGATCTTTTGTTGTTATTAGGGTTTTTTGGGTGTTTTTTTTTTTTTTTTTTTTTTTTTTTTTTTACTTAGATGATTTTGGTTTTTTTGAAAAAGTTGTATTTCTTTTCCCATCTGAAGTAAGACTCTAGCTTGGTTTTTCATTTTAATTCACATGATTGCTTTCACTTACCCCAAAGTAATTTAACCACTCTGGCAGAGGCAGCCACCTATTTTGACTGGCAGAATAGACATAGCACCCAGAGCAGCACTTCTTGCTGCATGAGGATAGAAAGTATTTGACAAATGTTAAAACACTGTACTTTACACTATTTTAGAGAGAAAGCAGTTGTTCTCCACATTTTACAGAGCAGGAGCTGAAATTAATGGTTATATGAATACGTCTTCTTAAGACTAATGGATTTTTATCTCAGCATCACTGAGTTTCAGCAAGTAGCTGCAGTGCAAAGGTCTTTAGACTTCAATTTTAGATTTTGGGCTTTACTGGAGCTGAGCTTGTGGTTTTTAGGTATCACAGAGCTTTAATCTTGCAGGTGTTCTGGTATTACTTGCATGGAACATTACAAATATGTATCTGAAGCTGTGCAGCTGATGAGCAGAAGATCTTAATATGAAACTCAGACTTTTTGAGTGAGCCTTCATTTCTGCACAATTTGTTTTGTTCTTGCTACAAGTTTAGCAGAGCATTGATTCAGGCAGGGCTTGTGTCCTCTAAGTGTTGTGTTGATCTGTCAAGCCAGACTTGGAAAAGAGGTGGTTTTTACAAGGCTGATAGATCCCTTTGGTCTGTTCCCACTGTCTTTTTGGTTTGGATGGGACATGCCTCTCAAATTAAAGTCTCTCCCTTCCCAAGTGTTACAGGGTGAGAAATATGTGTGAGAAAATGGGAATATGCTCTGGAATGTTCTCTTCTCCTCACCACCCCACCCTACCACATCACATTTCCTTCTTCTGGGCAAATCTACCTGGCAGGTTTTCAGCAGTCACCGCCAGCTTTGTTAAAGACACCACAAGACGCCAAGAGTATCATTCTAAAAACATCTTTGCCGGCCAGGGCTGTCACTGCTGCCAGTGCTGGGGTTCCTCTCTCCTGCTGATAAAAGCTCCTGGCTGGTGAAGTGTTGACTTAGGACC
Organism: Lanius collurio; assembly: GCA_020086605.1. Lineage (NCBI taxonomy): Eukaryota > Metazoa > Chordata > Aves > Passeriformes > Laniidae > Lanius > Lanius collurio. Next base: position 27,842,779 of record JACBWW010000009.1, on the reverse strand, counting down.
TGTCACAGTATCAGCAGTTTGGGTGTAGTGGGAAGGGCTGGCTCTGGCCATCAGGATAGGGGAGGATGGATCAGACAGTGGCTTGTACAGCAAACAAGTCAGCCCTAGGCAGTGGGTAGAAATAGATCAAAAGGAAGAGAAGTGCAAGGGTAAAGAGAGGCAAAGGTGAAATTCCCCAGAGCACCCCCGATTGTTTTGCACGGCCCCAGAGGAGCAGAGATTGTAAAACAAATAAAACTGGACGTGGTACCAAAGCGAGCTTCCAGCATTTCTGGTCTCTTAGGAAAAGTGCTTCCTCAGTGCACACAAAAGGGCTGTGCTCAGCCTCCAAATGCTGAATATTTTATTTGGGAATCACTTTACTTCTTGACGAAGCAGACTAGAAAAGCTCCCGGTGTGTTGCCTCTGGTTACTAATTTAAATTGAGATTAGAGCAGGAGCAGATCCAGCACCATCAGTTGGCCTTAAAACTTCCTGTATCTGGCAGTGTCTCCTGGCCTGGTGCTGGTGCTCTCTTTGAGTTGAGAAGAATGCCTGGGAGATTTTCTAAATCTGGCACAGGAGTGAGGGTGGAGGTCATCTCTGAGGTCATGGGGAGGCATTTGCCTTCCCTCCCTCTCCACAGCAGTAATAAATATATGGATACAGGAGAGGCTCTGAAGGACTCCAGGAAGCTGCACCAAAAGCAGGTCAAGGGAGGGGATTCGGGCCTCTGCTCTCAGCTTTGCTGAATTAAAATCCACACAGGGTAAGGCTTAGAGAAGCATGTAAAAAAACCCACACCAAAGTCTGAAAGCCAAACTGCAGTACAACATCACTCTCCCTAACTGCACAAAGAAGTACATTATTAAAAAACTACGCATTTTATTACAGAAAAAAAACCTGAGCAAAGCAAGGCCATGAGGTAGTGAGGCAAAACAGAGCTAAACAAGTATACAGAATCAGAAATGGGAAAGAAAATGTCGAGTCTCAGAAATTACAAACTGCCACCATGCAAAAGACATGAGGCTTTTAAAAGCTCAAAGAACCAGCAAGAATACCTGGCCTGACAACAGGCATCTGGCACATGAATCACAAAAAGCCATCATGGCTTAGGAACCTCAGCCAAGTTGTTCTGACTCTATCCAGAGGAATGCCCTGGTTCATTAACTCACAAGCCAGTGCATGAGAGTGTACTTCATAGGTTTTAAGTGTTTATCAATTAAATAAACCCTGTGGATGAGCTTGTCAATAGATGAGGGATTTTAACATTACTGTTTCTGCTCTCCTACTTGGATGACCTTGAACTTGGCTTCTGTCTAGGGTCCCTGGTCTCCTATTGGCATTTGTGGCTCTCCACTGCAGATGTGAACATCAGCTCAGGCTCATTGACAGCTGCTTCGTGTATAGCACCAGGGTAATGTCCTCACTGAGAACGAATATTTCAGTCTCTGGATTCACATCCTCCATGACACAAACCCCATTGGTAGCTGATTTTTCCCTCCATTATTAGAAATGTAAAAGTCTAAAACTTATGTTTCTCTGGACACCTGATTATTTTACTCTGCTTTGTTCTTTCTGTCGCCTTTCCACCTACTGAGAAGCCAGGGTTTCTATCCAAGGACTTGCAGAAGGTAAAAGATTCCAGTAAAGGCTTTTGATAATTCTTTTTCCACTTACTGCATTTACTTCCTAAAGTAATTGCTGTCCTTTTTTTATAAGTTGTTTTTTCTATTTATTTATTATGCACATCCCAATAGCATCTTGATTTTCACAATCCCTCTGTACCACACAAGTACTATGTAATTTGATGACTGAACATTATCATACATTTTCTGTTCCTTTTAAGTAGCAGAATTTTTTTCTGAACATTTTGATGCTTTTTCTGTGCTTCAGCTTAATTTTTGCTTTCCTCAGTATGTCCAACAGTATTCATTTAATCTTTTCTGCCCTCAGTTTACCACACAAGTGGCTGGTGAATGCAGGATTCTAAAAAAAATTTTACTGTCATTTAAAAACATGTTTTCAAACTTTATGATGTGATTTTGATGGGAAATCAAATAGTAAAACAAAGGAAGTAAAAGTACAGACTGGTTACAGAGTGATTGGTAATAAAATATCTCTCACTTAATCTAGACCAATTATATTTTAGTTATTCATTATCTTTTCCTTTACAGTCAATGGGACAATTTAGTGATTGATTAATTTGATTTTTCCTTTTTTTTTTCCCCCCCTCTCCATTTATGAATAGAAGAATTGTGATTAGGATCAGTCCAGATTTCTCACTATGGTCCATGAAGGGGAATCTGAATGGCTTCTTTTAGGATTGTTGGCCAAAGCTAGGACGTGTTATGTGCTACAACACAGTTACTTATATAATTTCTCTTTTAGATAGATGAGATTCACTGGTAGGACCTGGATCCTTCTGCTGGAATTCTCCTAGTGGGAAATAAATGTGCATTGACTTTGCTTAGACCACACAGTGTGTGATTTCACCCACTCTTACTCCTTCCTCAATAACCACAAAAAGGTGATGCAGCTTTCCCTAATATGGTTTGATCCCATTTCCAGCCTTCAGGCCCAAAGATCTCTTATTCCCTGCTGAAGAAGTCACAGCTTTCTTCAGCTCTGTCCTAAATTGCTTTCTCTATTGCCACGCTTGTCATCCAAGATTTTACTTTTTGGTCATCCTGGGGAGCCCACTTCTTCCAGCCTCCTTGCTCTACAAGTGGCACTGCAGCAGTCCCAATGCCCCAGGGGGAAAATGGGCACAGGAGAGTGAGCCAGGGATGCTCAGGGTACAGGGAGCCCAGGGAAAACCCAGCTGCTGGCCTGAAAGTGCTGAACCTGCCTTGAGTGAGGCCTCAGTTCAGCCAGAATTCAGTCAGAACCAGGTAATGTTTTACAGGGGTAGCACATGCCTTACACACTTGAGCCCAGCCTTTCAAATTTAATCTGCTCACTGCAGGGTATGGAGGCACTTGAATTTTGTGACGAGCAGTTATGAGAGCTCTATTAAAGCAGACAAACAGAGTATGTCTTCATAAAGCTGTATCAAAAATCTTATCACTGCTCATGCTTTCAAAAAATCATGTCCTGAACCCCTTGGGTGCCTCAGCACTTCCAGGTGACTAGCAAGGGGTGGGAACTCATCGCCTCACTACTGGTCTTCTGAGGTGCCTTTCAGTCTGACTGGTTCTGTGTTTCTTTGAAAATGCAAAAATATCTAGAATTCAAGGCCAGCAGAGCTGAAGAAAGAATGTCCCACTCCAAGAGTACAAAAAAAAAAAAAAAATTTAGATTTTTACCTCTGATTTCCATGGAAAACATCTGAGTCTTTCTCATTTTCCAGTCATAGGTCAGACTGAATTTTGGCCACCCTTTGCTGTGGAGTTGTTCTTATCCAAACCAGTTGTGCTGATCATTATGTGCTGGGCAGGCAGAATGCTGACAGTGTTACCAGGATGTGTTCCAGCAAAGGGTGCCACACCTTAGCAGAGTATTTAAAGGTCCTTATAACAAGCATGAAAAGGTTAAAAAGCAATGTTACCATCTGCACCTAAAACAACAATTTTCCAGTTGACTTCTCACTTTTCTATTTTCCTCTGAAAAATCTGAGAAGCCCAGCTGATTTCTTGGATACCATGAAAAGAGATTCTTACTAGAGCCATATAAGCCTGCACTTGAATTACAGCTTAAAAATAAAAAATGACAACCGTATCAGCTTGTTTGATGTGGCATTCAAACTGAAGCTACAGCTTCCACTTGAAATGTTGATAGTGAATTGTTGGAGGGGGAGAAATCTCTGCACTCATAGGGGGAGAAAGTCATGTCAGTCATGCCAGAGCATTAAGAAACATGGGATCTGGAAGAAATCTACCAAAAGCTGCACACTGTCACTTTTTAAATACTCAGCTACTCTTTAGTGGTGTGGTCTGGAGATCTTTAAATTCTGATTTAATTAGCAAACAAAAATGCATAATTAAATAGTCTCAGTGTGGCCACATTTATAGCAGAAAGGGTTATTTTAGTTGTCACGAAAATTAATTCCCCTTTTGTGCATTTTTCTATTAAAACACTAATGAATTTGTATGCCAAAGCAAACTGCCCTTAATTATTCATGATATATAATTCATTAGGCCCCAGAGGGAAGGGGGAGGTCATGTGACCAGCATGTCTCTCATTAACATGTGTTAAATGATAATGAAATTAGCAATGGATGGACAACAAATTGGAAGCAAGTTTATTGTAACTGGAGAGAAAGAATTGCTGGAATTTTTTGCTGCCTGACATTATTTTGCTGAGCTTCATGGACACGATAACTGCAGCAAGTGTGGCAGCCTCCACACTGTCCCCAAACAGAGCTGCTGTGACAAGAAAGTGTCACATCTGTGTCTGTTCTGCCCTGGAGCTGAGGAAATGGCTGTGGAGCAGGTGGGTTGCATTAATTATGCAGAGGGTGGGAATGGCCTGTGGTGGAAATCCAGACTGTTTCCAAAACATCCGAGCTTGGAGCACACTGGATTTCTGGTCACCATGCAGTGGAGTGCTGCAAGAACCAGAAGCTGTAGGATGCTTCTGAAACCAGCTTTTTGTAAGTGTGCCTTTTCTGGTGGTTATTTAATCCTTCAGCAGCTGGAGAGGCACAGGAATGTTTACACAGCATGTACAGCACAAGCCTCTGTGGCTGGAGCTGAGTTAGGTTTTAGGTTATCTCGTGTGCTGATCAAGTTATTATTTGAGGATAGTGTGGCCACACTCATTCTGCTCTCAATGCACTAATGTCTTCATCTTGAAACATGTCAAGCATGAATTTAGGACAGCAAACATAAGGGCTGAATAAGGCTGGGAGCCTTTCTTCAAGAGATAAAAAAAAGGAAAAAAAACCTCAAGGAAAGCAAGAAAAGCCTTACAAAATACAGGCTGAGTTCACATTTTAGTCCTGTTGCCACTGTGTAAAAGCAGAGGAAATATTGGTATTGATCAGAGGAGACTTTAGAGTGTGTTTAAAGGGAATACCTTTTGTTATGGGCTCTTGCACATCCAAAGCAGCCAAGATACCCAGTTTTGCAGCACTGGAATTGAGACTTTCTTCTTTCCTGTCCATAATCCCAGCAGCCGTCAATCTAGGGTGTAGTGAAAGCTTGCTGGGAATTTCCATTTGGGAGAGTCAGTTAAGATCATAACAAGGCCTTGTGACTGTGAATCTCCTTTGGAATGAAATGCTACCCCCGAGTGCTTCTTGTTTTCCTCGCAGGGTGTTGAGTCCAGGGGAATATGGATATAACAATTCTGTGTATGTGCTGTGTGTTCTGCTCCCTGCCTGGGGCTGGCTAACCTCTCTCAACAAAGCCATCTTCTGGAGGAGTGCAATTCCAATTATGATTCAAATTGTGATCATGAATGAGCTTTCTTAATGCACAAGAGGCAGATTGTGTATGTTTTTATTACAGATAATTTTTCAGTTATGATAAAAGGAGGATCAATCATAGTTATAAAGGGAATATCATATTACAACTGTGTAATCCTCCTTTTATAACAGCAGAGAAAATACCTCTCATGAAAATAGAGTTAGCATTTTCCCAGTATTTAAAATAGTTGATATATTCATGATATCACAAGTATTCTTCTCTGACTTTAAAATTCCATAGAGACATATTAGTCTGTTTGGGTTCCTCTCCCAAAATATTCCATGGCCTGCATATCTAGGACTTATTTCTGAAGTGGAATGATTTTTCACCTCACTTGAGAAGTTAGGAAATAAAATAAAGAAATGGTTTTCAGCCATTTTTCCTGCCTAGTGTTATTTCAGGGGAGAAATAAATATTTTACACTCTTGCTTTTCCATTCTCTTTTGTTCTAAATGTGTACCCATTTTTGAACACTTGTTCCTTCTGATGCAATTTATTTTCCTAGTTCTTTGTGATGGGATGTAGCTATCGATAACTTAGGGGCCATGCTGAAAAGTACTGGCTGATGGCTGAAGAGCTCAGGTCACAAACAAGATTCTTTGATATTTCTTCAAGGAAGGGGCTCCTTTGGAAAGCAGAACATGACTCTGCAGTCATAAAAAGGGGTTATGTTAAGCTGGATGTTATTGATGGAGTAATATCAACAGTAATGTTATTACGAAAGAGGGATATTTATCTTTTAATGAAACCAATTATCTAGTCAGTCAATTATCGGCTTTTTATACAAGTATTATCCATTCTTCAGGGTTTCTATTTCATCTTAGGAGCTCTTTCATTTTCCTTTGAAGCTTCTAAATGTATATCCTTAGCATGCTTTTCATCCCAGATGTGACCAGGACTTGCCTCTGGGAGCTGGGTGGTGGAGAGCCAGGAAGATTTCTGGAGATGCTGTAATGCAGATGTGGTGGCCTGGGAAGGTTGGGTTTTTTTTCTGACAGCTTGAAATGTCTTAACATTAAAATTTGGTGTATTTTGCTTTACATTGAAAAGTGAGTGTTAAAATACAAACCCTTTTTAATGAATGGCAATAATTTTTTTTTTCAAATGTGCTCTAGAGGTAATAGATTAGCCTGGAAAAATACATGGTTTCTCTCCTTGCTCCAGCACAGGGCAGCAGGACCATGGTGTCAGGTGCTGTAGAGATCCTGAGAGCATTTATCACACTCAATACCTGCCTCTAACAGACCTGGTTTATTATTTATGGTTTATTATTTTGCACCACGCAATGAGTTCGTGCTTCCTGCAAACTTCCTGTAAACCAGAAGCTTTTACCTCTGATGACTCTCCAAGCCCCTTCCTTTCCTCTAGTCAAATTGTCTTTCTGCTGACTGAGATCCATCCAAGGTAACTCCCTTCCTCAGGACGAGTGTCCCACTGCTCCGATCAGCTTCCAGATATTTTCCACATGAGGAATTGGTTGGGATGTGCTGATTTTGCGGTTCTTGTGGAAAACTCTGCTGCCTTGGGCTATATTTGTAGTCTCCAGTCACAACTTTCTCTCCATTTGAGTGAATGGTTTTGGAGAGGAACATTGAGCTGTTTTTTAGGGAGTTAGTGAATCTGTCCATGACCGTTTCTCAGGGTCTTGTAGCAAAACACCACAGACACGTGGGCCTTGTTTTGTTTCGTGTTACTTAGGATATTTTCCCATCATTTGGATCGTGTGTGCTGTGGAATCCTCTTGCATCCAGTGAGGGCCCTTTGCTCAGATGTAACCTTTATTATCCAAGCAGTTTTAAATTCACTTTAGAAGAATAGAAATGCCTTCCTGACCTACCATTGAGTACTAGGAAACCAGGGCTGGAGAAGCTCTTGACAATATTTTAATTTACCACAGGCAATTGACTAGAGACCAGTGATAACTCTCCATAAAGATGGATCTAACAACTCCACATAAACTGTAGATCATGTTGGAACCTGAGATCCAGCAGAGCCCAATAAAGTGGATACTACAGAATTAAACCCTGCTGCCTCATATGGAGTTCTAGATGTGCTTCCTATACTGTTTTAGAGCTGTCAGCTTTCAACATATCTTCTCATTTAAATTCAGCTACTTTTCCAGTCAGTCTCCCCTGTGTTTTCAAGGATAATAGCAGAAATTTGTGCCAGTTCTGTCTGCCTCCTGTCATTCCCACCACTCTTACTACACTTCCCACTTCTTTTGCCTTCCAGAGAGTAGTAAGTTCTGGGAGAAAAAAAAAAGACACCACCAAAGAATAAAATCCCCAACAAAACTAACTTAAAAGCTCAGTTAAAAATACACTGTCCTGATCTATGACTTTCCTTTGCTAAGATTGTACCTGCTTTTTGGAAGTGTTGAGAGCAGGACCCCTCTACACTGCTGTCCCTGCCTTTTTTACAGCACAACCTTTCCACTGAGCTGGCACTGGACATCACCCTCTCCTGGGTGTTTCCTGACCTCTCTGCCTCCAGACAGGCTGGTGGTTAGTGTCTTGTGCTGATGGTTCCCATGTCATCTGCCCAAACTTTCCTCCTATCAATAATCGATTTGAATACCTTAAACACATCAGGAAGGTGGTTTTATACTGAGATTCCCAATAGTTCTTTTTGTAGCTGGACAAATCCTCATTTTGCCAGACAAGCCATAAAGCTGTGGGCGAAATGTTTTTGAAGCTGTAATAAATAAACACCCAAGTTATGTTTTGTCAGTTTTGTTGTCTCGGTAGGCAAAGATTTCAAATTAAATTTGAAAAAAGAAGCTCAAATTAAATTTGGTGAAAAATTCAGGAATGCAGCTATAAATCACAGCTTCTTTTCAGGGGAGGGACTGTTGTCTTTGCATAAGAGTGCAGGTGCTTCTGCAAAGGGGATAATTTTACCCACAGAATTTTGTTTGGAGCTGCTGCTTCCTTGGAGGGAAAGGCTGGAAACAAAGGTGTGAGACCATGAGTTCCTGTGATCATCCTCATCCTTAAGGCAGCAAATTGTGCTGTTTCCCATAAATCCTTGAGCCAGTTTTGCTCCTTCTGCATGTCTATAGATTAAGAGGTGAGAGTGGCAGCTCCTGTTTCTTAATCTTTTCTGCTTTTCCTTTCTCACAGGGATTTCCTATGCAAAATTTGATCAATCCCACACAGTGGTGGTACAGAGTAGGTGTGGAATGGAAGTGGGAGAGGAGCAAAAAGGGGCCGCTGTTGTGGGTAGTGGGCTTTGTGTGGAGCTGCAGGGAGCAATTGCCTCTGACAGAGAGAATGAGAGGTGGAGTAAGAGGTTTTTATGTGAGAGAAGGAGAGATGGAAGAGAAGAGTGTGCACTTCTGGTGTATGATCACCTGCTTGGAGATTTCTGTGAGAGGCAATTGCAGCTACCATGTGGGAGAAGGAAGACAGATAACACATTCAGAAATAATTGCAGAGTGTTTCATTAGCTGTTATTCAAATTATGTTATCTTAGCCTTTGCACTTAATTATCTGACGGCTGCTAAACAATACCCAGAGAGCTGTGGGGGAAAAATGCAGGGCCATGGGAGTAATTTAACATCTTACATTTAATTGGAGTGCTCTGTGGGCTTGTCCCTGTGAGGATGGGAGCATTTCCCCTTCCACAGAGATCTGCAGGAGCTGCGGATCAGAACCAGCCCCACATGCCTCCCTGTACTCTCAGTGCTCTGCACAGATGTGCTTTGGGTGTAGAAATGAGACTTCCCTCTCAAGAGGGGCTCTGAGGTGCAGGATAGGAGGAGAAACAGTGGCACATCCTGATGGTTCCTCCTGGATACTGGGAATGGGAAGATCTGCGGTGCCTGAAGGCCATCCCTGGCCTGTCTCTCCCCTGGGAAAGCTCCCAGAGCCCAGCAGCTCTTTATGGTGGCAAGTCTCAGCTGGCTTCTGGCTCACCTGAAGGCACAGCTCAGGCTTGATTCCACCTCTGCAAGGTCAGCAGCTGATCTGGCTTTCAGAGGGAGCAGGACAGAGACAGAGACAGAACCTGAATCTGGGTTCAGGATGTCCTTTTTGGCCAGTACTGCCAGGGGTTTGCACAAACCGAGTTGCAGCTTGGTGTAGCACAAGCCCTGCCTGTGCTGCCTGTAGAGAGGAGTTGTTTCCACAGCTGAGAATCTCCTAGACCCTTCCCAGCTGCTGTCAGCGAGATTTTCTCTCTTGCCATTGATATCATTGCACTGAGAGTGCTGCTTTGCCACAAATCATCCTGAAATGAAGGTCAGCACCCGTGTCAACTCACCCTTAAGGGGAAGGAAGCACCCTGACAATATGTGGAAAAAAACAGGCAAGATTTAAAACAAAAGAGTGAAATCCTGACCCTGAGGTAAACAACAGGAGGTTCTACTACTGGCTTCAGAGCATCTTGGGTTATACCTGTAGTCCAAAACAATATCAGCTCACCTTTGCTCTTCCTTTCTGTAGACAGCTTCAATCCAGGTCTACTCCTCCAGGCACTGTCTAGCCCTGAATACACATCTTTTCTTTAATTACTGATCAGCTCAGCTTTCCCCTGGTTTGGGGTTGTGGGTTGCTTCAATAAGTAAGATGAAAATATTTTGCAAGATTGGAATTAATTCAAAGCACAGACCAAAGCAAAACCAAATGTAATTTAACTAAAATAGTTGTGTGAGAAAGTGGTGTGAAACTACGTGATTGCTGCTGTCTTTTGTTAATACTGGTGAACTCTTATGCTCTTCAGTACTTTTCCTTCTCCAACCTAAAGCTTTTCTTTAGTGTTTGCTTTCAGTTCCCTATCTATTATGCATTTGTTTCCAGTATTTTGATGGAAGACCACATGGTTTCCATTTGAGAATCAGATGTAAGGGAAACAAGATACCTTGGATATGGCAACCACTGTGTGTTTTAGCAGCACCTTCCCCTTTCACTCTTGCACTGACAGCCACTACATCACCTCAGACCCTCCCCTGGAGCCACCCTCGTCTTCCTCAGTGACTAGAAACCAGCTGCTCGTGGTCCCAGAGAGTCTTGCTCTTTTTCTCAGTCCTCCTCTTCTTCCACACCTCTTTTTGTGGGGGAAAAGTCTGCTTGCTTGGATTTAATCACCAAATTGAAGAGACATGACTCCCTGATATGTTCCTCTGCTGTGTCTTTCTGATTTCTCCTGCAGTACCATCTCGGTCACATGCAGCTAAAAATAAACATATTTTCCTTCTCCTCAGCCCTTTCCACTCAGCCTGAGCTGTGCTGAGGAGATGAGAGGACAGGGAAAGTTACCTTGGTTTCTGAAAGCACTGAATGGTATTTCAAATAAACATAAGATTTTAAAGTTTTATGAGCAGGTTTAGGCAGGACAGCAGAATTCTGGTGCAGCCTGAGAGCTCCAAACAAGTTTATGAATGTCTCAGAAGAAATCCTAGAGCACTCACTGCTGCTGGTTAAGTCTCACGTGGACACCAATCTCTGAATGGACAGCCACAGTCATGCTCAGCAACCCTTTCCTGAACATCTATAAAAAACCCCAAACCTGTCAAAAATAAATCTCCACAAAAACATTCTCTAAGCACAGCAACAAACCCTCTTTTCTGAATAAGTGAAAAACCTCCTGAATTTTCAGCATTGAATGGATATTTGTGTAGGGCACATTAGCAATGAGAAGGACAGGGAATTATACAAAGGGAAAGGGAAAGGGAAAGGGAAAGGGAAAAGGAAAGGAAAGAAGCCTGGACATGTGAGCAGTATTTTTCAGTTTGCTCAACTGTGTATATATTTTCAAGATCATGTTATCTTTTTTTTTATTACTTAAAAAAGGACTGGAGCATATAATTGAAGCTATTTTTACTGTAATTTTGGAAGCATAATGTACCCTGCAAGTCAGAGAAGGAAAAGAGAGTTTAGTTATTTTATGTCTTTGCTGTCTATTAGTCTTTTCAGCTCCTGTGCCCTTAGAGAACTTGGCAGATCCTCAGCTGTGGAGTCTTTCTGGCCTCGTCTACATGGACAGATTTATAAGTTCAGCCTCTTTCCCCCATATCCCAAGGGCCAGATACTCCCCAGTGCTGTCTGGAAGCCTCTGCTGCCCTAGAGGCACTTTGCTGTAGTTAATATTCAGCATTACCTCTGCACCCCTTGTTTTTCTTGTTTCAGGCATATGCAAGGTTGAAAATGTCCCATTTGAGATACATTCAGTGCTTTCCACACCAGTCACAAACCTCTGCTGCAGTCTGGTTTTAGGTTTCCCTCTTGCAGATGAGGGGGAATGAGAGGAGCAGAGGGAACAAGCAGAAATGTGAATGTGTCAGGAAAGCTCTGTGATATTTGACATTGATTTGTTTGGTGGGCACTGGCACCTCTTGCCTGTGTAGCAGCACTCCTGGGTGAGTGAGGAGGACTTTCACTGGGTCCTTCTGTCATGCATGAATGTCAGCTCCTTTTCCAGCAGGTTACCATGGCATCTTACCCCAGGTGATTTAATAAGAGAGAAGAGGACATAAAAGGGACATGTTCATAGTCTATTAACCCCTTCAAGAAAGCGATGTGAAAGGACTGAGAGAATGAGGGGGTCACTGCACTGGATTATTGGTTGTTCCATTGCTGTTTTTGAGGTTTCAAATGAGTCTCTTCACAGGTACCACAGGTAGCCTGGCCCTCTGCCCCTTGAAAGATGAAAAGCAAAGCCCTGAGATCAGGAAATATGGGGCAGCTGGGCTTTACAGCATGCTAATGCCCTCATCCTGTAGATTACCTGGGTGTTTGTATTTTCTAAACCTACTTCTTTGCATCATTGTCTCTAAAACAATCCCTGTTGTCTTCCCAGAGAATCTGCTTCTGTCTGTGATTGCCAAAGGCAGTCACATTTCTAGAACAGCCTGGTTTACAGGAGATTTAGCTTGAACTGCCTCTGGCCTTACGTAAGGGAGGCAACAATTGAATCTTCATAGTTGGGGCTGAACTAGGAAAGTACTTAAAATAGCAGTAAAATCTCTCAGTGTGCACTTTAATTATTAAATTTTGTCCCTCTGCAGAGCAGAGTAATTTCTTTTTGGGATAATTGCCTTTTCGAAGCAATTTTTGCATTAAAGATTCACTGGCTTTTCAAAAGATGCTTCTAAATGCTCCTTATTAAAAATTTAACTTGAGTCTTGTCTTTCCTCTTTCTGCTTTTACTTTTTCTTACCCACAAAACAGTAGCCTTCATTCTCTTCTAGCCTGATCTGTGTTGCACAGCAACACAGCAAGTCTTTGCAAGGTGCACATTAAAGCAAAAAATAGTGCATGTGTGTTCTTCAGCACTGGTGTCTTGTAAATCTAGGATGGTTCAGGGATAGCTCTGTTTATGTGACCTGTTGCCTCACAGCCCAAACTCCCACCCTGCAAGACTTTCCTTCTAAATCACATGTGCTGACTTCACTGTACCCCATTTTGTTTGTGGTATCTCAGAGAAAAAAGGAAATACTATGGAAGGACTTTGATTAAATTTCCCTGTTTATGCTTGAAAGTGAACCAGCAGCTCAATCCTTTCTGAATCTAGAGATGGATTTGCCATCTCTTGACGTAAGTCTTGGTCTATCTTTGCTGATCCTTCATTGATTGTTGCTGATCTCACCAGTGAATTTTTGCATGTCCCAAAGGAAGGAAAAGATTTGTGAAGGAATTTCACAGAGACCACCAACATGCTGGAAACAAAGCTGCTCTCCATGTCCACTGGGGAAGTCCCTTAAAATAATGTTGGTGATTCCCTGTAGGTACTTCCTAAGCAAGGCCTTTCTGATGGCCCATGTCCGAGCCAGAGAATTTTCATGGCCCATGTCCGAGCCAGAGAATTTTCAGGGGGGAAGATTTCAATCAGAAGAGCATTTTATCCTGGCTCACATCTGCTAAAAGAGATTAGAATTAATATTTGTGCATCAGTAATGCCACATTAGGACACCTGAAGGTTTCTTCCTATCCCTCTATCTAAGTAATTCAGAATTAATGGAATTTTAATAGCCAGAATTTGTCTTAAAGGAAAACATAAAGATGACATTGAATTAAGGGAACTTGAATTTATCTTCCATCTGATAACTCCTTTTGGCAGCTTATCCTGGTACTCCTCCTTTGATTTAAAGGGATTTACTCCAGATTTTCAATAGCACTAGATGGAAATCATCTCATTGATAAACCTCAAAAGTTTAAGGGCTTTTTCCCCATTTCCCCACCAGCCCCTCCATGTAAGTGGATAACTGCGGCCTTCAGAAAAATGCAAACCTTTCAAGGGTAGGGTCTTGGACAGGAAGTTTAGACTGGGAGATAATGTTAAAATTCAGTTGCAACACACAGCCAGGTTTAAGATATGGATTCAGCTTTGATTTTGCTGAAGCTTCATATGTTTGTACTTGTGTGGTCAGCTAAAACTGGAAAAAAAGTACTGAGGCAAACTGTTCTTCTGAAATGCTTCTTGCTCTTTCCACATGGAAAATAAGATTTAAAAAAAATTAGTCTACATCTTACTGAACCTGATCTGAAGCCCAGGTGCAGATCTGAGTTCTAAGTGATGATCTCCCACCCCCAGAAAAAGAAGAAAACAGGTTCTGTGCAGCTCTGGTTCCGGTCTGTCTCTCCCTGCAGTGGGCTGCATTCTGTGCTCTGCACAGTCTGTCTTGCCCAGAACAGCTGAGGCTGTCATCCATTAGTGCAGTGTTAAAATGAAGACTGATTGTCTTTCCATCCATGCAGTTAGCTGCTGTCAGTCTCACATGTGGCAAGCAATTGGTGCAGGGTTTTTGTCCTGGAGTTGGCTGGTTTAACCTTGAATTAAGTGAGTAAAGATATAAAACAGCAACTGGAGTTTGGTAGCAACCAAGTAATGTTATCTGCAAAACTCTGTCTCGGCTTCCAGCTGGCACTTCTCGAGGGGCAGCAGCACAATTTAGATTGGCAGGAAGTGGATTTCATGGGCTGAATTCTGGCAGAGGACCCAACTACCTGCACAGTGTGTGAGTTATGAATCTCTCCTTTCTCAGAAGCAAAGAGCTTTCTTTTCATACTTGTCTCTGGTACCTGTCAACTTTTGAGCTAATTACAGTGTCTTTTTAGAAGGGTATGGCCTTTTGTAGTCATAACAGAACTCTATAAACTAAGTAGGAATCTTCTCTTGTGGCTGCCTTGGATTGATCAGACATCTTCACTTTCTTTGCACCTTGCTGGCTTTGGCCCCAAGCCTCCATGGTCATTTTTCCAGCCTTTTTTGTTCGCAGCTCAGGGCAAAAGAAGGGGAAGATGCAGAAGGAAGCTGTTGTTGTGACATTTAAATAGCTGCAGGAGTGAACAAACGTCAGGTTCTGGCACTCTTGGACTCAGGAGACACCAGCCTTTCACCTTTTGGCTTCCAGCTCTGTGGTTTGTGATTGCTTCTGCAAACAGCTTGGCATTAAAACCCCTCTTATTTAGTGCTTCTCCGTGAGGAAAGCTTCGGACCTGTTGTCAACATGTGGCTTTTCTTCCACTTGGTGGAAGAAAAGGGAGTGATTTGTAGAAGCAGAGTTCTATCTGTGTAGTTTCTTGTCCTGCCCTTGTCTCAGAGCAATTTTGTGAGCCTGAAGCTGCTCTGGTCACCATTTGAGTCCTCATCTTTGCCTGAGACTGTGCTGCTCCCTCAAAGCTCCAGCAGCCCAACAGAGGCCAGGGGAGCAGTGGGAACACCGGGACACTGCCTGGTGGGCTGCGGGAAAGCAGGACACCCCAAGGTTACTCCAGTGCCCAGGCTGCCACTGGAATCATTTAACAGGAAAGGCAACCACTGAGCCCATGAAGTAGCTCTTGGCCTACTGGGGAAAAAACCCATGGCCTTCAGTATTGCTGTTTGTTAATTATTTGTGCCGTGGTACCTCGCGGAGGCCCTGTCCTCCCTCGGGACCGTCCGTGGCTGGCAGTTTTCGCTCTGTCACATTCCGTGGATGCACTGAGGTGACAAGGATCCAACTGTACTTTCAGCTCTGCTGCCTCTGGCTGCCAGCACACGCTGCACCCCTGCAAGTGATTTCCTGTCCAAAGGCTGATTTAATTGCTAATAGAGCAGATCTGATAACACAGAGCACACAGCGACGTGGTTTTAAGACATGGGAGAAAGGAGCTAGAAGCATAGTAAAAATAGACTCTCTGAAGAGCTTTCGTAATCTAATGCATCTGGACACTGTAGTTTATAGTGTCTGGACTAAAGATTTATCCAACTTTGGGGTTTTGTAATATTTTCCTTTGTATTTTTTAGAGGCTCGTACTCTTCTGTTCCTGTCATCAGGACTTTAGGAGCAGTTTGTTGTGCTTCATTTGCTGTCTTGCATTTAGGTTCATTTGCATTCTGAGGGTTTCCAAGCACTTTAAAAATGATCATTAAGTATTTCTTGGCACATCTTTGAAATGTATTATTAATTGTATGCTTCAAATTTTACATATCCCCACGGGATATCTTCACCACACAATACTGGGGTGGGACACTTTTCTTCCATTCTCTTTTCCTCCATCAGATTTACAGATCCAGACTCCTCAAGTCTATTGTATTGTGGGCCTAAACTGTTCTCTTCATCCTTGGGATGTTTCAAAGAAGCTGACAGATGAGTTATGAGTTAAAATTTACGTCTGGCTTTAAAAAGAGGTACTAAACTCACCAGTGTATAATTATGCTGTGGGATCACTTCAAGAGCCCTTTTTATTGCCAGAATGAGTGAGTCCTTTCTGGTTTCTGTACAGTAGGAATCAGAGGTAGTAGAAATAATAAACAGTTGTCACTGATAATACTAAAGGAAAATATGAACCATTTTGTGGTGGACCAGGACTGGACTCAGTAAGAGACACAGTGTTTTGAAATCTGTATGCAGCAATTTTGTGCTTGAGGTAGGCAGTGAAGAATGAAAATCATGGTGTTAGTATCTCTCTTAGGGTACTGTGAAATAAACTGAGCAAAACAGAGGGGAAAAAATTATATGGAACTAATAGAATTTATTTTCTAATGGGCCAAGGAACCAACTACATGATGAAGGAAAAACACTCTAGCTGTGTGGTAATATTTGTTCATTTTATATTTATTTGATGACTTTATGCTGAAGAGACAAAAATAAAATGTTCCCAAAATTAGTCATAATAGGGGTTTGAACAAAAGATGCAGATTAGCTAGAATCATCTCCTGAGTCAGGGACACGGACACTGTGGTGCACTGGAAGGAAAAATATCAAAATTTGCAGCCATTTGGCTCTGTAGCAGCTGAGAGATGCTGAACTATGCTGAGCCTAAAGGAGCAGCCACAAACAGGAGGTTTAAATCTCACCTGGGGACCAAGGGAGGAACCTGCAGTCCCTATGAAAGGGGTCCAAGCTGAAGGACATTTCTTCCATTTTCCTCCAGCTATACCCTGTTTCCTGTCAGTTCTGTGCCAGAGTTTACTTTGCTGACTGCAGCGAGACGGTCAAGATTCAGATTTCCATTTTCCAATGCTTTGGAGGAAAGCACAGACATAATCTATCATTAGTCCTGGCATTCAGCTGGTCCTAATAGCCCCATGTATGAGCACTCCAGGAGAGCTGAATGTTGGTTTCTAACCCTGGAGGAGCCTCCTGAGTCTGTCCTTCAAGTACCTGTATTTATACATTTATTTCAATTTATGGCAGGAGGCAAGGATGTGAACAGGTCACCAAGCTACCATATCACCTCCTGCATGGGCTGTGGTTCGTGAGCCACAGACCAGGGCTCAGCAAAACACGGGCAGGACACAGCTTTGAAAAAGCACAGGGAAGGGGATCAAGAGGGATCTCTAATTCTCCAGCATACCCTTTCCCATGTTTCTCAAGAAAGAAGGGTTTCTCTTTCTGAGCCACAGTGACAAACAGGGTTTGGGAAGTTGTGGGGTCTTTGCTGCTGTAACTCATTATTTCCTTATTGCTTTCTGAGGCTGCAGCCCCCATGCTTTTCCCCGGGCTGGGATCTGTTCCCAGGGATGGGGGGTGATGGGACAGGCTCTCCGGACTCAGCTTTCCTGAGGACAGACCCAGCTGCATTTTGTATCTGCTGTCAGTGTTTAAAAAAGCAAACTCTTGGAGCATACACGGGATCCTGGAAGCTGTGCTCCACTGTGTAACACCCCTCTCCTGGTTTGCCCACAGACAGGTCTTGCTGGGACTGCATTTAGCAAAAATACTCAGTGATTTGTGGGGAAGTTTCTCTAAAGCGGGCTGTGAGGAAGGGACTTGGCTCTAAGGAGAGGTTTGCACATACTGAATGGTCAGAGACTAAAACTCACTGCCAGGTCACCCCTGAGCTGGGGCAGCTCTTCATCCCTGCAGCTGAGGAATACTGGCACAACCTGCTGGCTGGATAGGGAGCCTTTTGGGATCACAAGGAGCTATGAGATGCTTAGCTTTCTGCTACATTCACGTTTACAGCACTAGTTTGGGCTTTACAAGTGGAAATGGTGCCAGAGGAAAGTCTGCTGCCTTTCATATACCTTTAGAACTTAGACATTCCCCTAAAGCAGGGAGCTATGGATTTATTGTGTGTATACATAAGAATTATGTAATTGCTTTTGGTTTAGTGCAAAACTCTTATTTTGACTTTGGAGTTTCAAGTAAGGAAGTTTTAAATGTTAAAGGTTACAGTCTAAAAATTGTTCAGTAAGGAAAAAGCCCTGCCTGGGGCAAGATTACTTCTACCTGGTGCTCAGCAGAGCTGCAGTCAGTAAAGCTCTGCTGCTGAGATCATCCCAGATGTGCTGCGTGAAACAGTGAAGTAATGGTGTGTTTCTGAAAAGTGTCTTTGGAATTGGGGAGCAGGAGGTTCCTATCACCTCATCCTTGGTTTAGCCTCACTTATGAGCACTGCAGTTAGTTTCTCTGGAATGAAATCTATTTAAGTTTCATTTGTCAAAATACTTACATTCATCATATTTTTTTAAATCAAAACATGTATTTAGCTGCTGGTGTTTAAAAAAGGCAAACCATAAGACCATACCTGGGACTCTGGAAGCCTTGTCAGTGTGTGCTGGCTTTGCTGCTGTTGTGTCGTGCTCTCAATTGCTTGACTTGCTGCTCTTGTTTCAGAGCAATGCCTGGGGAAGTGGGGGCTGTCCTGTGTCCAGCAGCAGCACCGAGGCTGAAAAGGCACTTTTGGGAGCCTGCTATCTCCATGCTGCAGTGCAGGGGCTGCTGATGCATCTGGGAAAGGGAGTCTGCTGGGTCAGTTATCCCAAAAGAGACCAAGCTCACAGTATTTCTGCTTTACCTGTTAGAGTGTGTTAAACTGCAGACTGGGACAAGCCTGTGCTCAAATGCGTCAGATAGAATATTCACTTGAAAGCCTCTTTTGCAGAAACCATAGACTGTTTCATCACTCATGCTCAGAAAACTGCTCAAATGACTGTTTTCCCCAAGCCATCCCCATTCAGTTTGTTATCATTTCCATCATTAAACATTTATATAAACACTGTAACATTTTATAGTGTTTGACAGATTTTGAAGTCTGCTAATTAGCATGGTCCCTAGCACATGGATTATACTTTTATTATTACCCATTCATGACCTTGTTGTTCAGAAGAGGTTCTTTTGTGAATGGAAACGTGCATTACTGTACTTCAGGCTAATAAATGTGACAGAAAATATGACACAAAAAATTAACTGCTGTTCTGCAGGATCCAGCAACTGGGGGTGATGTGCATATGGTCATACTGAGACTCTGTTTGCCTGCATCATTGTTTTTCTGCCTTATTAAATGTCGGAGAGAGGAGAATATTGGGAGAAGAAGGAGGGGGAGAAAAAATGAACAAATCTATCTTGGCATAAATAGGTTTGGCTCAGCAATACAACAGTTGTCAGCAGCCTTTTTTGCAAGCCTGTTACCCTCAGTGAAGAAAGCACAAAAAAGTGATTGAAAAGTTAGTTTGTGGGCTTGCAGCATTCTTGGAAAGAATCTGGGGGGAAAAAAAACCCCAACAAAACCAATCCCCTGAAATAAAAAAAATTATGCCTGTAAACTGAGGTGTGCTTTACCCATGTCCAGTGTCAAAGCAGGGCTTGCCAAGCAGAGTGCAGCCCTCTGGACTGGATTTTCTCTGAATCCGGAATGGACTCGGTATGGGGGGAAACCCAGGTGTGGGGAGAAACTGTGTCCAGCCTGATTGTCTGGTCCAAGGATTAGATTGAAAAGAAGTGGCCTCTCTTCTTTTTTTCCCTTCCCTCTGTCCATTCCTGCTTTGACCTTTTTTTTTTCCAGTTGAGACAGAGTAAGTGACTTTTTGAGCCCATTTAAATGAGGGGGGAAAAAAACCTATTTGCCTTCAGCCTTACCACCTTCACAGACAACCATGAGGACTTGCAAACCATTTCAGTAGGTGTACTTGAAACAGTTCCTGTTGCAATGATCCGGGAGAAAGAAAAGGAGGGTCCTGGTGGATGAAGAGAAAAGGTTAAATAGAGTCTGGCTGCAGTCTGGCAAAGGGAGTTGCTGGTCTGGCCAAGACCATCTCTCTTTTTACCTTATTTATGCCTTGTAGAGAAGAGCTATGGAAAAAAATATTCCTCTACTTCCCAGGAAACTGTCAGTGAAGTTAATGCCTGTATTTAAGTCAGGGTTTACTCATGTGCAACTGTAATGCTCAAAGAGCAACAACAGAGTGAAATTTGTACATGTGGGTGTTTATACATGCATTTATATGTGTGTGTGTGTAATATATGTGTTCATGGCTGTGTGAAATTGACACTTTTTGCTATTACTCTGTGACTCATCATCTGATAAAATACGATTTACTTAAGGTTTATTCTGATAAAGACTCAAAGTGAGCATCCCAGTGGATGTGGGTGTGTTTGCAGTTCTGGAGGAGTATTTTGAAATGCCTGAAATGCTTTGTTAGATGTATGTATTCTAAAACTGAGGGAAGGACTGCTTCCATTTAAATGCAGTATCCCAGAGTTTCTCAGGGCCTCCCACAGCAGTGTAGCTAGCCACAAGCTTGCCCCAGGCTGTAAAGCCATTCAGAGTAATTAAATACTTACAGTGCTGGACTCCAGCTCACTCCTGAGAGCAGCAAGACACTTTACAGCCCACGTATATTCCTGTGGAAAATAGCCTGTGGCTGCAGAGGACCTGCTGGCAAGAGGCTCCCCCAGACGATAATTAATCACAGCATCACAGAACATGCTGAGCTGAAAGGGACTCACAAGGATCATCAGTGTTGCAAGGAACACCTGGTTTTGAACCGCATCTTGGGAGATGGCCTGAGCACGGTGACTTGGAGAAAGGCATCAGGTGTCACGTGGGGCTGTTTTATTTTTGATTCAAGGACCTGCTGCGTAAGTGCAACCAAAGGGGTGCTGCTCCAGCAGCTCCCTGCAGGCAGGACACGGCAGGACAGGTGCCTAAAGGAGCAGCAGAAGGGATGGAAGGGGCAGAAGGGATGGAGTAGCAGAAATGATGGAGTGACAGAAGGGATGGATGCCTCTCTGCTCCCGCTGCTCATGTGTGATGCTCTCGTCACTGGTGCACTGCAGCGGTGGGGGCCCTGCAGCTTCTGCTGCAGTTTTGCAGAGCCTGTGGTGAAACTGTGCCCCTGCAGCCCCTAAGGAGGAAGGGTGTTCCCAGAACTCTCCTCTGAAGCAGATACAGATAAATGTTTTGGACAAAGATGTGCATCCAGTACTCTTTAGAAACACTTTGGTAATTTTCCCTTGTTATATGTTGGGTGTTTCCAAGTTTCTGATGGTGATCTCTGCTCCCAGATGTATGATTTCAGGAAATGAAAGTAGATGGGAGTTTGAGGGCTGCAATAGATTCATTGCTGCTTCCAGCCCATCAGTTCCAGATCATATCATGAAGCATAAAAGCACATCATCTTTGCAGTGTTTGTTGTTCTCAGGAAAAGGATAAAAAAGAAAGAATACCCTAAACGAAGCACAGAAATGATAAAAGAAAATCTGCTTTCTCTTCCCAAAAATATTCCAGTTCATCTTATTTGTTTTCACACCAGTCAGGTACTACTGGTAAATGAATCTATCTGCTCCACAGTAAAACTGGGATACAAAAAAATCCAGATCTGCTGAGCAGGAATACCAGTCCTAAAGAAAATGCTTAAAATAGATTGAGTGAGTTCTAGCTAGCAAAATTTAGAAACCTTTTTTGGAAAGGCTTAGGTAGTTTTCAGCTCAGATGAATACAATCTGAGCACATCTACTTACTCAGAAATGAAATGTAAATGTACAAAAGTATGTCTTTATAGTTTGGGAAAAGGAAAGAGATGTTTTGGACCATGCAGTGCCTTGCACATCATAAGCATATTTTATATAACAGATTGTAGAGATGATGTGAAATTAAACAGATATATATGAAATAAAGATTTGGGTCTGGTTTGGATGTTCAGCAACTGCACGTTGACTGTAGCTCCCAGGTATTCCCACTCATTTTCCAACAATATCTGCTTGAGATACATTTCCCACTGCCAGAATTTTATTTTATTAAGTTCTGTGAAGGTGATGGACTGGCTTTCTGAGACCATCACTATGAAACCTTATTACAGAAGTCCACAGACAGCAGTAACTCTGCCAATTGTATTGGAGGGCCAGTTTCATTTTGCCTGTTTTTCATGTGTTCCATGTTGATAGAGGGGTAGCAGGATATTTCATTCTTCTGCAAAGAACGTTCATGAAAAGATTTCTGATTGCATTCATCTCAAGTCTATTCTTGCTATATTTGACATCCAGTATCTTATGCCCACCTCTCTGGGTACTGGGCCAGGAAGTCCATCAGTCCATCAGCTGCTCAGCACAGCCTAGAACCAGACCCACAGTGACAAAAAGGTGGCCTGAGGTCACACTGTCAATGAGGGGGCTGTAATGGTTTATATCTGATATAACTGTGTAGAACCACGGGTGTATTTCATGGACAAGGAGATGAAGTAGCTGTGCCTGAGAGCTGAAAAGCAGCAACAAGGCTTTGGATCACAGGGATATATAGGGAAGAGAACTAATACCAGCTGAGATAATCACAGTGTGAGCCATTGTTAGGGAAGAGAAAGGCCCAGGTTCAGACCACCAGTACATCCTGTAAGGGATTGTTATTGTGCTCTGTATCAGCTAGAAAGGATTGCATTAAACAAGATCAGAATGTGTGCAATACCTGAAAAACAAGCTCTCATCACTGGTCATGCACACAAAACCAACCTAATTAGTGTTGAAGTCACAAAAAATACGGTGTGTTTCTGTCAGAGATTTATAAGAGATGAGTTGAATTGATGTGATCACTGTGGGCCAGATTTGGAAGCCTGGGGATAAAACCAGAAGGAAGGATGTGATGGTTCAGACTGAAAACAGGTTCTTGCCTGATCCTTGTCTAGAAATGGAAACTGAAAGTAAAGATCTGAGCTGTTTCTTGTGGACTAGTGTTTGTGTGTGTGTGTATGTGTGCACTTATGTATATTGCACACAGGGCAGGAAAACCATTTATTACTGTGTTATGTGGGTAGGTGGCATTCTTGTTTTCATTGCAAATGAAATGTTTGTCAGAGCATGTACTTCCAACAATGGGCTGCATTTTGGACTCCTCTGGTTTGAGTTGTGAGAAAGATGCTCTGCAGGCTTGTTTTGTATTATTGATTGAAATTGAATTGAAATTAATAAATAGGAGCAGCATAGCTAAGTCATTTCCCACTGCTTGGGGTTTTTTTGAATCCCTTTCCTTTTTGAGGTGTGTACAAAGTTCAGAGATGCTGAGCTACCGTGAGAAGACCTCTTTTTGAAGTGGCTGCTCAGATTTTAGGACCAAAAGAAGAGACCAGTTTCTAACTGTGGATTTGAGCCCTGTGACATCCCCGGACTTGCCATGATTGTAGGCTGCATTTTAGGCTTTTCCCATTCTTCATGCCAGGCCCTGGTTCACACTGAGGGCTCAGAGCCTTGCTTAGAAAAGGGCAAAATTTTACATTGGTAACAAAGCCAGCATTATGCACATCTGTCTCAGCTGGAATTTCAACTCTTGGATCATAACTTTAACTCCTCCCCGGAAAATCTGTTTCACTTAGAAACAATTATGATGATGTACCATTAAATTACACATATTATCAAGAAAATGGCAGGAACTGAAAGCAGAGTTTATGACTTTGGCACTGCAGTGCTGAAAAAGTAGAAAATTCTGTAGCAGAACAGCACCCACAAAGGTCTGATCTGCTCTTTGTGTCTGGTAAAATTGCTGGGTAAGAGGCTCTTCAGGAAAACTTTTGGTTTCTAGAAAGCCTGAGGCAGACAGTGAAAGCTGTGTGGCTCAGCACTGAAATACTTCTGTGTATACATCTGTGTACTCCCAGATGTAGTCCTTAACTTGCCAGTCCAAATCTCCATGTGTGTCACTGGTACATTATTCTGAGAGTTAAAAAGTAATGCTCATGCTTTAGTAGGGTTGAATCTTAAATGTAACAAATCACTTAAAAGCAAGAAATGGCCTCTGGAAAGTGTTCAAAGACCTTTGAAAATATCCCTAGAAATAAAATGAGGTATTAAAAGTTCATGTGTGCTGAAACCCAATGACACCAAGAATCCTGGGAGCCAGCAAAAAGCCTCCTTTTATTGTTTTGCTTTGAGGCATATCTGTGTTTCTTCCACATTATCCTGTCCTAGGCAAGGCTGAACATTTCATGTAACATGATGACCCTGGAAAACACGCTGCAATTTCGGGATAATTCCTGATGAGAATTTATGGCTACATAAGCATATTGTAAGTAAACCAACCAGTTTTCCAAGCCACAAAATGCTGCACTGCTCTGTATTTCTGCAAGGACCACTTAGTGCAAAGGCTGCTTTGCTCCAGCACAATGAATAGGACCTCTGTTATTCAAAGGTAATAGGCAGGCTGAAGAAACCATGATATGAGAGGAACTGACTTTCTTGTTCTGCTGGTTTTGCAGGGATTTTTTGCTGGTTTGGAAGTTTTGTGCTGACACCTATTAACTTTCTGTTGTTGTCACTTGGAGCCTGGAGCAGGTCCTTTCCTTCCCCTCCTCTCTCAGAACAAGAGGAGGATTATAGTCGTCTGTCATAGTGCCCCAGCAGCTTGGGGCACCTTATTGAAGTGAAAAAAATATGTTTGGAGTTACTGTTTCATATAACGTAATGCTTTTGAGTGGGGGGAAATTTAGGAGGATGGCTGTGTTCAAGCAGCTGCAATCCCAATGGAGATGAGCAAATGGAAAAATGGAGGGGCAGAGAAAGAGGGATTTCTAACCCCTGGGGAAAAGGGATGATGACATAGACCCTGCTGTTGTTCCTATACACTTTGGTGTTTCTATTTCAGATCAAGGCTTCACTTAGCAAAGGTGTTTTTCAGGCAAAATGAATATTGTCATTCAACCATTTCCAGATGCTTATAACTTTGGCCTGGGGATGAAACACCAGATTGTTTCCTCAAGAGGTGACAAAGAAAATCTGGCTGGGATCAAACACCAAAATGAGATTCCTAATGGAAAGTCAGAAGGAATGACTGGTGTGGAAATTCTGTGTGTTCCTTTACAAGACTGACTTAGGCTGACATGTTGGAGTGCATGGCATAATTTGGCAACTAACTCATGGACACAATGTTATTTTTGCCTTTTTGCACTGTGTATTCCATGGCTGCTGAGACTACAACAGCAGTTGTTTCAGTGGTGCAGCTAGTCCCCAGCTAGCCCGTGTTTCTTGTTTTAAAGCAAAATGCTCATTTTTTGAACTGTGTTAATTCCTGTCAGTTCCTCTGGACAGCTTCTGTTCTTATTTGGATTTTGGATATGTATTTTTTCATATCAGAAACTTCCTGCATGTATTTAAAGCGAGCATCTACTTGCTGCAATGGTCAGAGCGATGTGATTGAAATATCCCTATAGAGCTCTGTGAAGTGTCAAAGAGCGATGTCTGATTTCCATAGGCTCTGCTTGCTTAAAGTTCTCCTTCTGTCTCCTGATAGAGCTGTATTCTGATTTCACAATGTCAATTATCCATACCTCCCTATTTCCCCTGCTCCTTATGTGTCAGCCCACCTAGAAGCTTTCTATTAATTTATCAAATTGTCATTGGGCTCACTTTGTTGCACTGCAGCCATTAGCCTGTCCTTTGCTTAATTGGTCCATTTCCCGTTTATTATTCAGTCCCTGAATCACCATTTGAATAATTTTTAACTAACTATTAATTGAATACCATTTCTAATGTGATTACATTGTCTACCTTCTCATTTTTGCATGATCACTAAGAGAAAGGGGTTTTTATTATGATGCATACGAGAGTCTCCGGTTAATTGGTGGTTGGAAAATGGGAAGAAAGTGATGGCTTCATCCAATAATTACAGAATCAAAGAGTCCATGATTGTTTTAAGTGTCTGAACATGAGATTCAGGTTTCTGCTTCTGTTTCTATAACTGCAGCTGATGGACTTTTAGCCAAACCCCTTTGCACCAGTGCAGGGGTGCAGAAGGCTCTGGAATCTGTGGGGAATTTGTGGCAAATTATTGTCATGTAAACATCTTTTATCCTGGGCTGTTTGTAAGGCTGTTGGTCAGGCAGCAGTGTGCAAGTGTCAAGGTCTTCTGGAAAAATATTATTAACTTTGTGGGAGAAAATTTAAGCCATGGAGAGCTCCAGGGCTGCACAGAGAATCGCCTGTAGGTTTGCTCATCAACATCTGAGATTTGTCTGAGCTCACCTTTGTGAGGGTAGGGCTTGGTGCTCACAGAGGATTGGTACGAATGTCAGCCTAGACTTCAAGTCCTGGCTTTCTTCCTGGCTGGGTCTGGGAACATCTGGGCTATTGATAAAGATGGAATTTTGGGTTTGTAGCCATCAAAGCCAGATTTTGGAGGAGCACTTTAGTTCTCAGTCATGATGTGATTCCCAGAAATGATTGCCCTTTTGTTAGGTAAGCTCAGAGTTTGGGCTCTAGGCACAAAGGGTGCTGGGCTCCTTCTCAGGCTGGGGGGATCTTCTGGAGAGTATTGTCTTTGTAGACAGTAGAAATAGATCTCTAAAATAAGAGAGAGGCGTAGAGATGCCTCAGTGCTAACATCAGGCGGGGGAGTCTGTGTTCACCTTGGTGTTTTTGTGTTCCCAGCTTGGTTCTGGTGACTGTAAACATCCAGAGAAAGACTCATCTGTGCCTGTGGTGCTGACACAATAAGCAGCATCCAGACTTAGTTGTTCTCGACCAAATTATTTAGAAAGAAAGCTTGCAGGTTTAGCCAAATGTGGAATTACTCTTTTGGAAGGCAATAAAAGTGCAGGGCTGCAAACCATTGAAATAATCCCCCAGCTGGCCAAAGAAAGAGCAGAACCACAAACAAAAGCAGCTCTTAACTTGGAGTAACCTCCAAACTCACTGCCATTCCAGAGGAGTTGCTAATCACAGATGTGTGTTAGTCTTTGAAAAATACATTGGGAAACAGAGGATTTCCAAGTTGCAGCA
The DNA here is from genome assembly GCA_020086605.1 of Lanius collurio. Classification (NCBI taxonomy): domain Eukaryota; kingdom Metazoa; phylum Chordata; class Aves; order Passeriformes; family Laniidae; genus Lanius; species Lanius collurio. The sequence continues at coordinate 27,815,983 of JACBWW010000009.1, read as the reverse complement.
GTGTGGAGATAATTCTATTTACACTTTCTCTGTGTTGGGTGCCGAGTGGCTCATTTTCCACTCTTAAATTTAAACACGATGATATCGCACCCTCTGAGCAAAAGGAGAATGGAGTCAGTTAAACATTGGCTGAGAGGAGATGCGCGTCCCTGCTGAGCTGAGCACCACCCAGACTGAATTTTGGGCGGTTCCTTAACCTCCGATTCTGAGGTCATTGTGCTGACAGTGCTGAAACCCTTTTCCCTAAACAATGGGAGTAGGTTTGGAGCATACCCTTACGCTTGGCTGCCTCCAGCTCTTCGAGGGCCCCTGGACTAAAGTGCTTCCCCTGCCACCAAAGAGAGCGGGCCAGGTCAGTCCAGAATGCAAACAATGATGTCACCATTGTAAAAGAAATTAAAAGCTCTGCGGGAATCCAGGAGACGAACCCCGAAATTAGGATCTTTTGGCTAAATACAAGCACTAAGGAAAGCTTGCAAAGATCAGAATAGAGTTGCATGCCAATGTGGCATCTGATGTCCAAGATAAAAGGGGGACTTATTTCAGGACTGAGACTGTTTTAGCAAGAGAAAGAAATCTTGGTGTCTGTGTTGGAATGCATTAGAACACATGTTTCCGATGTGGTTTTCTCATATGCTAAATAACAGCACATCTGGTTGTGTTTTTAAAAATTAAATTGACTGACACTAAATCAGTGCTTTACAAAGCAAAAGGTAGTAAACCAAAAACATCTAATAAGGTAACAGTGAAATATTTGGCAGGACTTCAGAGTTTTGGAAACTCACACAGCCAAAAGGAGCTGAAATATTGTGATACATATAAGGCCTTAACTTCTCATTTATCTGTTCTATTTCTTACTGCACTTCACAGTAATATGTTGCATTCCCACTGGTGTAGACTTCTATATGTTAGTGCCAAAATTCCAGATGTTTTCTAGGTAAATCTCTGGAGACTATTTTATTGTGTTTCATTTCTCCTTATTTACAATTCACTTGTCTTGAACTCCAGCCATTGGTAATAAAAATCCATAGAGCTGCAGCTGAGCCAAGTGGACACCATTGTCCTGTTTTTTTCAAGTTGGGATGGATTGATCCAAGCCTTGAACAGAATCCAAACCACTGGAGTTTTCCAAAAGTTCATCTCTCTTCTTTTTATTTTTTAACCCTTCATGCACCAGGGAATAAAGACAACAACTGCTTTGTCTTTCCTTTTCCCCCTCCACTCTGTCCTGAAAGGTTCAACCCTTCTTCATCACAACATTTCTGCAATTGTTGTCCTTTAGCCCTTCTGCAAAGACTGGCTCCTGTCCATCAGGGCCCTGACCTGACCAGTGCTTCAGGGTTCTGTATCCCTCCTCCAGGCTACCTTCACCTCTGATCTGCCAGCTTCCTCTGCTTCCCTCTGGAGTTAAAGGAAAAGCAATGTGGAGCCATGGTCTTGCTTCATCCCTGAGCCACTTTGTGCTTCTTAACATTTTCCCTTTCTGCCTTGTAGGCACTGCACAATGCTCCAGCTGGGCACTTCCAAACCCAAGCTCCCCTTAGCCTTCCAAGTTTGGTTTTCTTTAAGCTTTTATTAATGAACTAAGAGAGAATGAAGCCTGCTGTCCCCTCCCCTTCTCAGTTTGCTGTCTGTTTAGGTTGTAAATACCTTCAGGTTCTTTGGTACATCAGAGAGATTGAGATGCACTGAAATCAGTCTGTGGTTACTGGGGAATTCTGGTCTCTGCAGGCTGACAAAACCCTGCTTAATGAAATAGAAATAATTAGCCACTTTAGTGTAGTGGGACTTCAGTTAATTTTAAAGAGCTGAGAAGTTTCGTTTCAGAGTTGCTGCAATCAGCGATTGCATTTTATAACCCATCACAGGCACATTTGATCAACCACACAGATGTTTTATGTGAAACACCCACCCACCAGATATGTATAAACATAAATCATTCCACAGCATAACCTGGTCATGTTTTCTTAGTGATTCTGGCTTGACTGGTCCTCCAGGGGAAAGCAGTGCTGCTCAGAGAACTCCAAATTGTGAGCGAGACCTGCTGGGATTGCAAGAGCTGCTCTGCCGTCTTTTCTGTTGGGGAGAAGGATGAATGAAAGGAAGTTGTTGCAGCACTGAAAAGGGGTTTGCTCTCTCCCTACATGCCCAGGTAGATGTGGCTGGCTCTGAGTGCAGCCTCTTGCCTGGCCTGTGTTCCTGTGCTGGCTTTCAGGGGCTGTGCAGTGCTTGAGGACTAAAGCTGCAATGCAGTAACTGGTAACTCCCGCTCCCTGCAAGGCTGGAGGGAATTCTTTCCTGCTCTAGTAAGCAGCTGGAGTGGTAAGTGCCAGCCTCCCAGGTTTTTGAACAATTCCTATTTTTCTTTGATTTCTTGTAACTGAAATACACTTAGGCAAGGCAGGTAATATCCTTTATGCTTTGTACTGTTGCTCGTGAATTATATATTTATTTTTAAAATAGTACAAGTTATCTGTATGCTGTGAAGTTTACAATTTTTTGATCAGTAGATATGACTGTGTTGGTCAGCATCCTAATTACCGGAAGAGCTGAGTATTTGCTGTTAATCAGTAAATATTTCAAAATGAAGCAATTTTGCATGGACCAAACCCAAGATGCCAGACAGGTTTACTCTCACAGTGGATCCAGGAATGACACTTAACAATTTCCAAACTCAAGTTACCAAATTGCATCACAAACAATGATGCTATTGGCATTAGTTTTAGTTTCATGTGTTGAAACAGAGGTTCTGCAGGACAAAATAATTTCCTCTACAGTGCCACTATACTGCTACCAGTTGATCTTCAGTCCTGTATCCCAGGCACTGTCATAAAAACCTTGGATGCAGTTTGTCCTGAACTTCAGAGGAACCTACCTTCAAATTCCATGCCTCAAGCTCATCTCTAGGAATATTTAATGAAAAAATTCAAATTGCATGGAAATAATTAACAGAGAGAGCACCAAAGCACAGTCTCTTCCCAAGTTAGTGGTATTATACAAAACTTAAAGCTCTAGAAAAGCAGAGAAAGCATTGTGCTGATCAGCCATCTTCACTGGGGAGAAATGAAGACAAGGCAGGCATTAAGAAATAGGAATGATGGCTCCTATTTACTTTTATTTTGTTTTCGTTTGGAAGCAAGCTCTCCCAGCTTTATTTGTGATCAGTGAGGCTTCAGCCTGGCTTGAAGCCACAGGGGTCACAGATTGCTCATCCATGGATCTTGTCATGGTGTCCTTTGGGTGCATTACATAAAGGTCACTGTTTTGGTTACTTCCCCCATCTTTCTCCATTTTTAACTTTTTTTCTCTCTACAGATGCTCTACTGAGGACCAGCTAAAGAAACAAAAACATTTTAAAATCTTCAATGTAAAGCTGGGTATGCACAGAGTATTCAACATTTATGTAGTATCTGTCTTTAAAGTGTCAATATTTGCCAAGCAATTCTATTTACTGGCGTGTCAGCCCTCTGAATTCTACTGAAAGGACTCAAAGGCTTTCAGTGATTTCAGTGTGGTTTTGATTGTGTCATTATTCTCCTGCAGTGAGAAGGGCAAAAACAAATCACTGTGGTATCTAAAATGCTGTGTGCATCTTTTTGCAAATGCAGTAATCTCACAGTCGCCTGTTTTTTCCAATGTGATGCTGCCTCAGTCAATTCTTTGTGCCAGAGAGGGAAAGCTGTGATAGGTTCCCAAATTCCAATTCTCAGTATAATAACCTGTCCCCTCTGCCTTCCCTGTCCCTGAAAAATACAGAGTTTGAGAGGGTTTTTAAACATTCCTTAGAATGAAAAGAGTGACTCTCAACTCTCAAGAAAAAGCACATATATTTTTCTCATCATAGTTCTCAACAGTACTTAATTTTTACTATTAAATAGTTGCGATAAATTGTATAAGATCAATCTTTTGACGTAATAACATTTCAGGAGAGGGAAGGATCTTAATTTAAAATGACAAACTTGAAGATCCTTGCCTTGACACAGAGGATAACTCCTGAGAAGTCATTCCAGAAAAAAAAAAAGCAGAGAGACTGAATTAATTGAATAAGTTATGAGTGTTAAATTATTAATTCAGCTCTGAGTCAGCTTTGAACTACTTATTAGCAATTAATTGATACAGATATTTTATAAAATGTACAAGTCATTTTAATAAATACTTCTGAGCACTTTTTCTTACTGGATGTTAAACCATAGGCATGTGAAAATGTATGCTCAATCTTAATCTGCATCACTATAATGTATGGGATAATCAGATTAACAGCACTCTTTGGAAAAGGGAGGCTCAGTGGGAAAAGAACAAAGCTGGAGAGGCACTTCCTGTGCTGGTTTCTGGAGAGGGCCAACAACCACCTCTTCCAACACACAAGAAATTTGGTCTTCTTCTGTGTTTTTGGTTGTGGCCATCCACCAAAGCAGGGTTCTGGCTGTTCAACCATCTGGGATCCATGCTGGGAATTAAGCAGAAGGAAACTACTATAAATATTAAACAAGAAGAGGTTGCTGTAACAGGAAGAGTAGGTTTCCATGTGCAGTGTGGGGAAAACCAGCAGAGGAGGACACTGACCCTCCACAGCAAACCTGTCCCATCCTTTCTGGCTCCAAAAAGCCACAACCATGAAGGGAAAGACTTGAAGAGCAGCACATTTTTGCAGTCTAATCTTTTGCACTGACTGTCAGAGTCCTTTCAGATCTCTCATATTTACAGGACAGTGTAATCTGTGATTTAAACTTTATTTCATGAGCTCATTATTGAACAAAGATGACAAACAAGGGCTCAATCACATTTTTGGTGACTCATCTGTCACATTAATTCCCTTAGCCACCATCCAAGTTGTATGATTTGCTATCTTATAACCCCTGACTCTTAATATCATGCACCTATGAACAAAAAAAGAATTATTTCCCTATTCAGTGGTGAGAGTGCTCCTCCTTCCTGCTCCGTCACGGTGTGAGCATCCCATGTATCCCACCAGGAAACACAAAAGCCTCAGCAGTCCAGCTGCTGTTGGATCTACTCCAAAAACTTTTGGGGTAAGCTGAAGTTTTATACCTTCCAGCTTGGAGGTTTGGACTTTGCCATTTCCAGAAGTCAGTAGATTCTGAGGAAAATGCCAGACAAAAGGTAATAGCTCTGATTTTCTGGTGATGGTGACTGCAGAGTGGCCCTTCCTGGCAACCTATCCTGCCTGCCTGGTGCCCTGGCTCTGATAGGATGGTGCTGCTTCCAGCTTACATCAGACTTTAGCATGAGCTGGGTTAGCCAAAACCTGAGCAGGAGTCGAGTGACCTGTCCTGCCTGACCCTCACCTCCTTCTCCAGGGCAGCTGCTCCTCAGCACAAGAGCCTGTTGGGGGATTATCCAACGTTCTGCAGGTGTTCCAGGTCAGTGCTCAGGGGAAGAGGTGTCTGGCCACCCATGAAATCTTCTGGAAATCCCATTCTTTTCTCCAATATGCTTTTGAGCTTGTTCTCACTCCAGGAGAGCAGCAACATCATTTATGCTCTTTGAAGACAAAGAATACTTATTCTGATCTTTACCATATGCTCCTTTTATTTTCACCACCAAATTTAAAGTCTGGTTCATCCTTGAGGAAAAATATTTTCCTGTTCTGTCAAGTTCTCTCCCTAACCTTTCTATTCTGACCAGTTTTCACAAGGTTAATATTAATACTTGCACACCAAGTGAAGAGTATGTCTTTAAGCCATGAAATTGTCTCTTTTTTTTTTTTTTTTAATGTTGAGTAAGAATCCAGTTGAAACTGTACTTTATCATCCATAAAAATGCACCAAGATGGTTGTTGAAACACTCACACCCTTGTGCACAGGCACATGGACTCACTGGAGTCAGATGCATCTGTTTGAAATCTGCCTCTGATTTTCTGGGTCAGGCTTGCACTTAGATAATACTTCTGTGCACTGTTACTTGCTTTACAGCAAAGTGCTAAGATATTGTCTTTTTAGAACTGAGGATTTCTGGACACAGGGATGCGAGAATTCCTCAGGAACTGATGTTCCTGAGAGTTGGGAACCCATATCCTGCTGACCTCCAGTAAAGTTTACCCAGTTCTGAAAGCGGATTCTTGCTTAGGTAAGTATCACCTTGTTAATACTGCCAAAACAGTTTCATTCAAATCATCACCAAGCCTATTGGTGGGCAGGGGAGCACTAAAACTTGTCCCCAGCATTTTGGGTTATACTAAGAACTTGATTTGCACCTGGAAAGAGGAATGAGCCAAGCAGCACTGAAACAGATTTGCAGAGAGACACACTTGACCTCCTCATGCAGATTTATTTTGTGCTCGCTGTTTCTCTTCATCCTCCCTCCAGTGACTGCACTGGAGCCTCTCTGAAAATTTTTGCAACCTTCAATGTCCAAATAAGCCTGATGTTTCAGTGGTACAGATCTGTACCTTCCATATTATTTAATGTAACGTGAAAGGCCCAATAAATATTTTCTATGGAGAAGTTACTAGAAGTAATACAAGATACAAAGCACAAGCAGAGAGGATGCACAGTTTAGTGGATGAGGACTTCAGATGAGCCAGGACATGTGATTTTATCCCTACAGAGATCATTCTTTGGGGAAGCTACATTAGTTTCTAAGTTTTGCCCGTCTGCCTTTGGTTCATGTTCTAGGGTGGGAAACAACTCTGTCACAAATCTCATATTGTGGATTTCAAAACTGCCTGGTATGATCTTGGTGGGGCTTCTAGGGATGAATGTAACAGAAATAATAACAGTAATGGTTATCTCCAGAGCAATAAGGCACTGAAAGCCTCTCATCTTTTAAAACCTGCTTGCTGTGGCATAACCAAGCACAACACAAACACTGTAACAGATTTCTACAACGCTATAATGAGTATTTTTATTCCATCAGAGAAATAACTAATAAAATATAAGCAGTAATACCAGATGGAATAATATGTATCAGGAGAGGGCAGTTCAATTAACTCACTTCACATCCCAGGCAACTGTTGTGGGAACCTGGTAGGAAAGGGAGGTAGGGATGTACTTGGATAGTGTCAGGTGTCTAGTTCTGTTCTGAAAAATGTGAGTGCTTGCCATGTGTTTGTATCTACAGGAGACCAGAGAAGTTCCCACTCCCCTCAGGAGAAGGTTGTCTTTGTGATCGTTTGTTTGTGAATGGTAGTATGGAATTTCTGGTCAAAATTTTGGTCAGGATAATAATTTCTTTACTTCATGGGGTGCTCATAGAAATGACAGCAACAATAACAATATTTTCTCAACATTTTGGTAATTTCTTGACTGGCTTGGGTAAAGAGAAGGCAGAGTCATGGCACAATCTACACCTTTCTCATTTTATTTACTTGTATATGTTCATATTTCAGTGACTGCTTTATGTAATGGCTTTATCTGCATATCACTTTTTCACAAGAGGTTTTTTTTTTTTTAATCATTTTTATAATTTGAATGGTATCAATTTGAAAGAGAGTGGGGTTGGGTTAGATATTAGGAAGAAATTGTTCCCCGTGAGGGTGGGGAGGCCCTGGCACAGGTGGCCCAGAGGAGTGGTAGCTGCCCCAACCCTGGCAGTGTCCAAGGCCAGGTTGGATGGGGCTCAGAGCAAACTGGGATAGTGGAAGGTGTCCCTGCCCCTGGCAGTGGGGTTGGAGTGAGATGGTCTTTAAGGTCCTTTCCAACCCATTTATGATTCTATGTAAGTTGTCCACACAGATCCTGCCAATCTGACAATTGAAAATGTAATTTTCACACCCTGAAAATAGTGTTTTCAGCCTGAATTCTGGCATTACAGTTTCAGATCTGTAACTGTTGTTTTCATTTTTGAATGCCCATGGGCAGCTGAAAGCAAAACAGATCAGGCAGTGCATGGTGAAAAATACAGAAGCTAAAAAAAGAATGTGAGTAGTAGAAAATGCTCATGCAATGAGCTGTGTACCTGAGCAGTGTTGTCAATGATCCTCCTGGCCCATGATTGTTGTCTCCCCCAGCCTGGCATGCTGCAATCATCCTGGGGCTGGCTCTTTGTAACTGCCTGAAACTGAACTGGAATAAAAGTGAATCAAATCTTGCAGCTTTTTCTTTTTTCTTCCAAGAGGTGCTCCTAGGACTGCAAATCCCAAATCACCACCTGCCCAAAGTGTGTTTGCTGTGGATGGAGGCTCAGAGCGGCTCTGCCTTGCATTAATTGTTCTGACTGCAGTTCTCACAGACTCCTCCTGGGCTGATTTTGGCACACAGCAAGGCTCAGGTAGCGCTCCAGGAGTAGCCATAGCAACGTGGTGCTCAACAGCACCTGCACATCCACCCGGAGAGAGGGAGAAATACAGAGACTGCATTTTAAACGTGCTCTCAAAGCTGCTGCTGCTTCCACTTGTACAGTGGACAAGTGGACTGGACCCTGAAGGTATTCCAGAACTCACCTGATGGGAAATAGAATAGGAATAGGAATTAGAAAGAAAAGAAAAAAATGAATATGTTCTTTTATTTCCAAATACTTTCCCCCACTCAGGCCTGCCAGGTCCCTCTCCTTTGTGTTCAGTGCTCAGCTTAGCAAAGCACCTGTGCTGAAAGCATTTCACAGGTCTAAATGATGGCATCTGGAAACGGGACAAAACACTGGGGTGCTACAGACTCTCTCTGAACATACCAGCACCAGTGGAAAGCTTGAAAATCCCTGATTCTTGGCCAAAATTTTGCAACAGGAGCCGTGAACAGGGCTGATCTCCAGTGGGTGCAGGGGCTCTCATCCATCTCTATCAGCTGAGAGCTCAGCCAAAAGCCCTTCCTGAGCATTGGACACGTTAGCTGAGATGAGGTGCCCCTAAATTATCTCAGAATGGTAAGAATTCAAATTAATATGTTGCTTTTGTCCTCCTGTTGGATTAATGGAGCTGGTTACAACGTGCAGTTTCTAACAGCACCTTCTCATCGAGCCCTACCATTGTTACAAGTTATAATGAGGCAGACAAGAACAGCTCTTTTCTTCCAATGAAGATGCTAAAGTTTCTACTTCTGAAAACTTACTTTCTCAAATAGCTCTTACTTGGTAGTAAGACCACATATGCCCTCTGCTGTCCCTTCAAATTGTGTGAAGACCTATTAGCAGAACATTACTGGTATTTTTGTTACTGATATTAATTTAATGACTCTGTAGAAATTAATAAATATTCTGAATATTGCAGGAAGGGGTTCAGGGAGTTCCATCTCTGTGCAGGTGGAGTCTCTGGATTTACAGCAGGTGCAGGATAACACAGGGCAATCTCTTGGGAAAGCCCCATAGAAATTATGTTTTTCATATTTTGAGTTTTTCTGCTTTCCAAGCACATAGTCTCTCTGATGTGCTTCCTAGTTCTCCAGAGTCATCTGGAATAAGATCAGATCTGCAAAGTTCTATGCCTTTAAAAGCAGATAAATCTCTAAATATAGAGGACTTTACATTTTTTCAGTAAGCAAATTGCTTGCTGTTTTCACATACTGGATTTCCTTGGTTTGTCAGAAATGGTTACTGTTAAGAAACTAATTTCTTGGCAGCAAACAAACCTTTAACAACCTTGGGTAAACTTTTCATGGTGCTTAATTTGCACTAGCAGCACATAATACAAACAAAGTGTTGACTAGAATGCACTTTCCCAAATTAATTTCCATCCTCTGACAACAGATACTTTCCTTGACAAAGATAAGTTTCCCAGCTCGCTCCCTGCTGTTTGTGCAAATTGTACACACGGTGTTATTTTAATGTTTAATGGCAGCAGAGTCACTCCTTGACATCCTGCTTTTAAATTATGTATTAAATATCGTTGGCTCCTAATAACTCTTATTTTGGATAGCATGTGGAGAGCACAGGGGACATGGTGGGGTTCTAACAGAACCTTATTTTGGTAAGTAGGAGAGGGGACTCCAGAGGCCAATAATTTTCCATAGATGGATGTTAGTTTGGCACAGAACTGGGTTGGTAAATTTTGTTTGAAACACAGTGATTTCTTATGCAGACCTAGCTGTGCTCTCTGCCCAAACTCTTGGATAGACTTTAAGTTAATTGCTGTCTCCCAGATTTTGTGGGATCATGGGACCACAAGTGGTGCCTTCATGCAGATTATTTCCACTAATCCTCTAATTCAAGTGCCTCCTAAAATACTGCGCCTATCATGGAAATGCACACTGAATGCTCAGCCAAAATTATACATTAGGGTGCAATTAGCTGTGAGCAGAGCACTGAAACCTGGAATATGTTTGACTAAGAGGTCAATTAGTGTGATTGGGAGGCAAAGGATGCAGCCAGCCATAGTGTGGTCAGAGGGAGCAATCAAGTGAATTGAGCAGTCAGCTGATAAGGAAACAACTAGTGAGAGCAAGATGAATTTTCACCCTGGAAGTGATGAATGTAGATCTGTCTGCAGCATTCTGCCAAACTGAACACCCAATCAGCATTCAATTAACCTGAGCTGCCCCTCCTGGACATAGGATTTAAATATATATGTATATATATGTAACAGTTTCATCATGTGTGATGCTTCCAAGAGCTCTTCTATGTGTAATTAAGTATCAGCAAAATTAGTAAATAATAACTCAAACATCCTGAGTAATAGTGATAAAACTATGTAGTCAAGCAAAATATTTTAGTGGCAAACTGATGGTTCCTTTATCTTACAACTCATCCGTCCTTAGATCATATTTGCATTTCAAATCCAAATATCAGAAATTTTCCTGTTGTCTAGTAATAAGTCTAAAAGCAGAGTAAGGCAAGGCTTTGAGGTTAATTAAAGTTCACTGGAAATGTACTTTTTACTATCAGACCTATGCCTCTCTAATTAACATTTGAAATGCAGGGTTAATTATTATTGTCCCCTTTGTTAGTTTGCAGTGTAGACGATATCAGAAGGTTCAGGTTTGATTTTGAGGACAACTTTTAATAGTAGGGAAACTTTCCTGACCCATGAATACCTCTGTGGAGTCCCCAATCTGGGTCTGGAGGAGGAAGAGTTTGGCCCAGTGGCAGCACCACTCACCTGGGCCTGTGCAGATGTGCTGGCATCAGTTGGAGGAAGAAGCATCAGGAAAGCCTCTGGGGAAGGAAACCATTCTCAGGTTGGATCTTCTAAAGGCTACTGCAGTGAACCTCACTTGGTTTGTCTCCATGACTCAGAAAAACGTATGAACTATAGTCGGCATTTTTAAATTTTTTTGTTTAAATGAGGTCATAAATGGCAGCATGCCAATCCGAGCAAAGGCAATGCTTTCTTTGCATTAGTCAGCTCATCATTCCGCTAAGTGGAACTCATGACTCCCTGCACTTATTTTTTGTCCCTGTTTATATGTGAAGTAACCTTTGTTTAGTGTTTGGGATATGTCTTTTAAACCAGACTTGTTCTGTTTATAAGTGTATTGTGGCACTGTCGGGTTTCATGTGGCAAAATTTCTTCTATTAGTTCCTCAACACAGACTAAAGTTATATTATTTTAACATTGAGATAGTTGTTCTTTTCTCAAAATATTTATATTGCAAAACCCGTGCTCCCAAATTTAGTGTAGTGTAGGAGCCACAAGTTCACTTCTCACACGCACTGATTTGGCAGCAGTCAAACCACAGAGATGTCTTTAGCCCTACTCATTTATTCTGGGGAAGGAGGAGATCTCCAGGGGCTGTACAAACAAGTCTGATTTAAGATTTATTTTCTAGAAATGTTTCAGCTGCCGTGTTCCGTGTGTGCATAATTTATAGGGCATCTCCTAATCTTTGAAACCATAGCTTATGGTTACTGATTGCACAAATCATCTGGGATGTGGCTATAATCAGATTCTGGACATTTTTGTCATGGTAGAAGACAAATGGTGACACTGGAAGTGTGATGCTCAGCAGTGGGGCCCTGACCTATTGTACTCGAGCTAAGAAGTAGCTCAATTTGCTTGCAGATTACAAAATATTGCCTCTTGTACATGGGCTGATGAAGGTCAAAACACCCAGTGAGCAAGTTGCTCCCACATGTCAAACAATACTCTGGGGTAATGGTTTTTGTGGCTTCCAGTGTCCTTTCCATGGCAAAGTTGGACTATTTTTGGATTGGCACCCACTGCCCACTGTCCCAGCTGACCCTGAGGTGCCCTGGCCCTTCCTGAGGAGAGGCAGACAGCTTCCCAACCTGCAGTGTGCCAGGAGGCTTGTGTACTGTTTGTCTCCATGGTCTTAAGAGTAATTTCCAGCCTAATTGATTTCAAATTCTCTGTGCTGCTCTCCCTGCTCAGGAAAGCAGAACAGCAATTTTCCAGGAGCCCGGGAACTTCTTTCCCCTCTGCAATTGCATGTGCCTGGATTTACCTTGCTGTGCACTCAGAGCAGCTGTGGCAGCCTTCTTCAGTCTGTGCATGGGAGATGTCTGTACATTTCCACTGCAGGTTTGTCCAGCTGTTCAGAGCCACACACGGGGAATGTTTGGATGTGCATTTGGGATGCTGTACCTGGCTCGCACTGGCCCATGGGGAGCATCTTCCAGCAGAGTGGCATAACAGTTTTGTGTGCAGAAGTATCAGTTCTCCCAGCTTTTTCCTGGCTGAGAGGTCACTTTGTGTTGGTGGGATCTGGGGCTGCTGCTGTTCTGTTCTGCCTTTAAAGTGCATGCCACTGGATGGTTATTTTAGGAATTCCTTTTTTGTGTGTATGTACATAAGAGAGAAATTCCAGCCTGGTACGATCAAAATTTTGGCACCATTTATCTTCTTTGCACTCTTTAAATACTGCTACTATGATTATAAATGATTTTGTCATTACTTAAATGGCAAATACAGACACATTTATCTGAGAAACGAATGGCAAATGGCTGAATTTTAAGATTTAATGAATGTTAGACCACTTTTGTTTCTCTTTTTTTTTTTTTTTTTTATGGAGACACCATCCTGTTTGGCTCAAAAAACCAGTATTATATGTAGCCAAACTTTTAGAACATTTGAAGTTCCTTTTGCTCAGTAATCAAAATATGAATGAAAATTTTGTTTTTCATATCTGAACTCCATGTTATGTTAGGTGATGTGATGATGGCTTCCAAAACATTTTTTCTCTGATTTCAGATGATTCTATGACTGGGAGGTGCAAGACCTTCTTGCCAAGAAAGAAGCTCTGCTCAACATTCAGAAGAATGACTTCTTCCTGGAAAGTGAAGCCAGGTCACCCAGAGATGTGCCTGGAGGAACAGGTGGGAGAATTAAATTAACAAATCAATTGCTGTTTAACTTATTTCCTGTTTTGCTTGACATCAGTTTAAAAATTGTATTTAAGTAGTCATAGCACAGATTTTTTGAGTTGAGAGCAGACAAAGAAAGGTCTGTTCCACTACTCCTCACAACTTATTAATCCTTGCCCAAGGAAAAATATCAGACAATCCCTGTAAGAGTATGAGCAGTTTTTATTTTGTTGTCATGTGCTGCTAGACAAAATCCTGCCTCCTTTGTTCCTACCAGCTCTTCCTTTCTGAACTTCTCCCTTCTCACCCCATCCTTCCTCCCAGAGCAGAGCAAGGTGCTCACATGCTGTTAGCACTTTTGTCCATGTTTGTTTTGGAAGTACTCCAGAGCCTACATGGTCAGAGCTTGCATGAGATCCCCAGTTTTCCCAGGCTTCCCACTTGCCCAAGGCTTGTAAGTTTAATTCCTATACTTTGTGTGCTCTTACTCTTTGCTGTTCTCTCTTTCCCTTCCCTTCCCTGATAAGTAAAACACATTCCCGTTGGTGGACCTGTATTAATACCTGTCCCCTTTGGGGGAAAATGGCTTGTAAATACCAGAAAGGTCTCAGCCACCTCTCTCAGATTTTTTCCTTGTGTACTTCCAAGCCAATTTTCAGTGCCATGTATGCTGAATTTCCATAAATCCTTTGTTTGGGAGGCACAGAGACTCACCCAAGGCAAAGAAGACTATGCAGACTTACCAGCCTAACCTCACCCTGTTGTCTCTGAGCTGCTCCCAACTGAATTTGAGGAGCCCTTTGCTTCTCCAAGTAGACCCTGAGAGTGGGAACCATCACCTGGAACTTCTGAAATATCACCTAATTTGTTTCCTGCACATGAAAAATTAAAGACGACTGCTTCTTTTTTTAAAAAACAAAGCAAGGAGCCACAAGCAGCTGCTGGAAGGGCTGTGCCTGGAAAAGGCAGAGGAAGAACATTTGTGTGAGGAGTTGCTGAAATGACCATGCTGATTTTCACTCTTCTTACTCTACCCGCTTAGCAAGAAGTGCGTGCTCATGTTCCACTGGGCACTCAGTATCTGAATGGTGCTGCAGGTTCCTGGAGCAGCCATGAATTTCACTGTCACAGTTCTCTTGCTATTCTTGCATGTGCCAGAGATCTGCAAACTAAAGAGGGAAGAAGAGGGCTCACTAATCAGCTGTAGTGCCAAAGCCCATAAAATAAAGGAAGGAAAACATAAGGGCTGCACATATATCAGTAAACATAGGCACATCTGATCTCTTTTGGTTAGAAAGTCTAGAGGAGTAAAGAGCAGACTTTTAAGTATAATACCTGCTTCAGTGAACTGATCTCCTTGTGGCAGAGTGTGTTTGTCACTGACAAACCTTGTTGGTTTAATGGCAATGGCTTAATAAATCCTGCTGACCATCCATTTGTTCATACACGTGTCTATATAGGTATCTGTGTATGTACGTGTATTTAATCATAGAATAGATAATATGATGTAGTGTAGCATAGCATGATAACATAACATAAATATAATTTAGGTATTAGATAAAGCAAGTTATATTCCTTCTGCTATTCCCCCTGCTGGAGCCATTTGCTGCTTGATAAACTAAGGATCTCCCCAGTCATTTTCATCAACACAAGCTCATCTTTTGCCTTTCTGATTGGGAACAAGAGAGATTTATGTGGAAAACAAATCTGCATGGCTTTTGGTTGTGATATGTCATTCCTAAGCTACTTCTGTCCTTACCTGCTTCCTCTAATGCAGGAAGGCCGTGGTTTAATCCCAATATGTAGTGCAGGCATTGAGCTTTTAGCTCCAAGAGGTGGCAGGTTGGTGTGGACATTTAAACATCCCCTTTTTCTCTCCAGCATGAAGCTTGGAACAAATTTATCTGTGCTTAAGATTTTCATAAAGTATTTTAATGCCCAGTAACATCCATTGCACAAGCAGGGTTTTTGTGATGTGCTAGATTGCCACTCTCTGTGAATATTTCCTATGGGAATATTTCCTTGGAGCTCAGCTGTGCTCTCACTAGCACCTGTATAAACCCAAGTCATTTCACTAAGTTACTGAAATCTCTCTGCACTTGTAGCACTGTAGGTGGAAGCAGGAGCTAATTAAGTTAAGTTTTGAATTTTTAAACGTACAGCAGACACTGAGCCCTGCCCACCCACACAGGCAGACCGGCACAGGCACAGAGGTGCAGGTGGGGTTCATAAAATAAACAGCCTGGCCAATCATGTCTGCCCAGATGAAAGCCAGATGTTTGGGAAGGAAACTCCTTTTCTGCCAAGGTTGTGTATGGTCAGCCTCAGCTGTGTTGCCAAAATAGTGTTCTCAGGAATATTTACAAGGGCAAACACAGACACACTTTTCCTTCCTTGGAGGTTTTCAACAGGTGCTGCCAGGCTTTGAGTTTTCCGGTTGGAAAGTGTCCTGCACGTGTCAGTATTGTGGCACTTTCTGCTCTCCAATTTCTTGGTGTGGATCCAGGGAAGCCCTGAGAGTGCTGGATGCTCTGTGTGTGCAGGGGATGCCTCTGCATTTACAGGCACATTGTGTGTGATCTCACACACTCTTTTAAAAAGTGCATCAGTTAAATTACTTGGCTCTGAGAGGTAAATAATGTCTTCACCTTCTCTGTGGCTTCAAGGCACTCAGGGACATAACTCTTGCTTGGGCAGCACACTGTCCTCACAGGACATGCAGCTCCCACCCTTTTTGGCTCCTGGAAGAGCCCCCACATCCTGTCCCAAGAAGAGAAGCTGAGGGACTCCACCAAGCTTCATCTCCTCCCTTCCCTGAACCTCTCTTGCTGTCCTGACTCTGCAGCAGGGTCACAATAAGGAATTCTGTGAGGTCCCCTGAATGACATAAAATGAATCATATAATTATTTAACTTCAATACAAGGACAAAGACTTTTTTGGAAGAACTTAATATGGAGAACTCAGCAATTCCTGTAAAATCATGGTTGAAGATGTTTGCAAACCCTGTTGCCCTGTGCTGGCAAATTATCAGGAACCTCTTGAACCACTGCCTGGTCATCATTCTAAGGGAGAAATCCACACAGCTGGCACCTACAAACATATGTAGATTAAAAAAAGAGTGCAGACAAATACTAATCCCTCTGTGCTCCCAGCAGGATGATTATAAACCAGCTCTGCTCCACACCTGTGTTAGAATGAGTGATTAATTTAGGACGTGGTGCTGTGCTGACTTGGCAAGGTGGTTTCCTGATGGGAACTGGATTATGTTCCCCTGGCCCAGGGAGCAGGCACTACGTGCTCAGCTCTACTCTGCTCCTGCCTGTGGTGACGTGCAGGAGAGAACTAGAGTTACAGATTCCAGCCAAAAGCCACCAGGACTCATCAGCTTGGGCAGCCTAGAGGAACACAAAGATCCTGTCAGAGATATGGACCTGCTCAGGTGGCAGGATGTGACAGCCCAGCATGCAGGCATAGGAGATGGTACAAGGATGTTGTTCAGAGCTGGAGACAGGCTTATCAGCTCCATCTCCATGCAGTATTGCTCAGCTGGGGCTGTGTCCATGTTAAAATGAGGAACAGGCTGTGATGTCATTCTCCAGGTTTACATTGATATGACTTGTTGCCATGTAAGATCCTGTTTTCACTTATTTATTTAGTAGAAAAAGAGACCAGTGTATGCTTTGATCTTGTTTTCAAGATCATTTTCTGGACAAATTACTGAAGAGTCATTATTTCATACAGCACAGAGTTGACATAGAATCACAAACATCCTTCCAGCAGCCTTCTGACTTACTGGTCCAGATTCCATCACTCCAAGGTCCACAGCAGATGGATCAATGTCATCTTCAGATGTGTCCTTCATGGGTTTATCTCATCCTGACTCTGTCATAAGGACCACAAAGATGCCCAGTCTGCCACAGTTATGACCAGAGTGGGCAATTCTGATACTCTGGCATTTGATTCACACTGTGATAAAAATGTAAATGCTGCCATTTTGGGAGAAACAAAGAAAAAAATAGATATTTTTATTCTTAGCTATCAGTCCTTGTGCATATACACACATTTTTCTGACTTTAATAGCCTTTGGAATACATGGACAAGTTTCTCCCATTCCAGGTTATCATGGGATAGTGTCCTCTGGGATGCAGGCCTAGAGATTTTCTGACAATTGACTGTCAGGCATGAGAGACACTGTTAGTGCTCCTCTTAAAGCAAAGGTTGATTTGTCCTTCCCTCTTTTCCTCCTTCCCATTTATTAGCTATCAGGGAACCAACATGATGCCAGGGCAGAGGGGTGGGAAAGCAGAATGAAGGGGAAAAAAGTAATTAGAAAACAGGCTTCATTAATTCAGCTGCTCAGGGAACAGCGTGTTTGGAAAGGTCAGGATGTTTCATTTGACCTAAACAAAATGCTTGGCCATCCTTCAGTTCAAATGTTTCATTCCTGCCTATTGAACCAAATCAAAACACTGAGCTTTGGTGGAGGGCTGTAATGAAGGGCTGGGCAGGGAGCAGCTGCAGCTTATTCCAGCCGCATTTTTCTGCCACAGACTTGGGAGAGGTTGACACCCCTTTTCCAAAAGAGCAGTGCTGATCATCTCCAAAGTATTGATGAATTAAAGCCGATTTCACCCCAGGTATCAGATATCAAAGAAAGACCCTGTCTGTCTGGAAGGAGTGTATGTCCTCTTACCCTGAACAGCCATTGGAAGGGAAAAAGAAGTTGTGAAAATGTTTTAATCATAGAATGGTCTGGGTGGGAGGGGACTTTAAAGATCATCCAGTTACAAACCGTGCCATGGGCAGGGACACCTTCCACTAGATCAGGTTATTCTAGCACTAGCACTATTCTTCCCTCCTGTTCCCAAACATGTGTTGGTGAGCACTGAAGCATGGCACACAGTAGGATTTGTTGACAGACCCTTTGTATCCTCCACACCATTGCCTGGATGCTAATCCAACCCCCTAAGAAGAAAACTGTAATTAAAATCATTGCCCTCATTTGGATATGGTGTGTTTGAACCTGGAGCCTCCTCTCTCTCAGAAGAACTTTCTAAGGCAGCTTAATGACTGATGAAGATGGGATTTCCCAGAGTTCAGTGTGTCACAGGAGAGGGGACATTGCCCAAGAGATGCTTTCCTGGAGGCTTCTCCAGCAGCTTTTTTTCCTTCTGTTTGTGGAGCACTACCACAGTTTAGACAGTAATTCCTAAAGGAGTCATTTGATCCCAAGGAATTTCAACAGTGTCAGTGTCCCTCCTAGAGGCTCCCCTAAAGCCCCTTTTGAGGATGCCCGATCCTAGCAACAGCAAAAGCAACAATTGGTCTGAGCTGGGGAACAGACTGGCTTGTTGACACTTCAATGAAAAGCAGCTCCAACACAGTCTGTTCACCCTGCGGCTGCCAGCTCCCAGTGCTTGATCTAGCAAAGGCTTCAGCCCAGAAAAACAAAGCTCAGCCTTTCTAGTTCCTGGCTTAGGGAGCTCTCTGCCCTTTGTGCTGTTTTCCCTGCTACCACAGCCCAAAGGTCATTATTTAATGTTTCCTTGCTTGGTTCATCCTCAACCAGGGTTGCACTCTGTTAGGCTTTACTCCAGCTGTAGCTTTATTTTTAGGCCGCTTGTGCTGTAATGTTTCCCCTGCTTATTACCCCTGTGTTAGCACACTTTTGTGTCACTGTCTCCTGTTTAATCCAGGCAAGAGGAACAGCACCACTGTCCCAGAGGTGCTTCCCTGTGTGTCCCAGGGGAATGGGTCACAAATGTTGCTGGAAGAGTGTCTGGTGCAGTGCCATTGCCACGCAGTGAGGAAGTGCACAACGAGAAGGGATGGCAGGGTTTCTAACACCCTGGTCCTTGTGATTAAAAATCTCATATGGAGGAAAGTAACACTGTCAACAACACTCCCAGGGAGCTGGTGAGGCTGATCTGCATTGCAGGGATGCTGCCTGACCCAGACACTCGTCCAAGTGAAGCTGATTTGTGTTCCAGTGATTTCAGTGTTAAGATGAGCTGAGAGGTGCATTTTCCCCAAAAAATTTACCCTGCCCCACTACATCTGGTTAGAGAAAGAATGGCTGGGGGACTAAGTCTCATACAATACACAACACAAAATCCTGAAGGAAGTCTCAAATGTAAAGTCTGAGGAACAGGCACTGGAAAGGGTTTAGATTTTTGGGAAGATGTGGATGGGAGATATGAGCAAAGTTTGCCTGGTGAAAGACAGATTCACTGGGCATATTCCCTCCCTCTGGTTCTTCCAGCCCTGTCCAGGATGGGGGGCTCTTCTTGAACATTTATATTTGAAAAGGGGAACAAGAAGGAGATTAGGAGATGCTACCACTTTCATTTTGTAATTGAAAGGAAGTCTGGATACATTCGATATTCCCTCACAGCTGATGCTATGCTGACTAACAGCACCGAAGTTGCAGGGTGACAATTATACTACTGATGGCATAATTTATTGGTTTTCTTGTTACCCAAGGTATTTCCAATGAGGTCATAAATCTATGTGTCAGTAAGAAGTACTCAGTTTGCCAGCTGTGCTCTGTTTTATAGCCATAGATTTTAATGCTTTGTTAAGCATCACTTTGCAATTAGAGGCAAAGAGGAAATTAAATGTTCCATTTGTGTTACCCAAAAAAAAAAAAAGGAAAAAATAGATTTGTTTCTCATAATTTGTCTTTCTGTTAATATTGCACAACTTGGTGTCTTTGTCTTTTGCTTGCTCATCAGCTCAGCCCAGAGATGGTATTGAAATGCCAGACTGAACAATGCCAGAACGACTTCAGCCCTTTGCTGAATGAAGGAACATCACCCAGAGCCTGGGATGCATGGAGAATTCTGGAAGGAATCAGCTTAGGAGGACTACCAAAAGTCTGCATCCAGGTACAGGCATGTTTGGGGCTTTCCTTCAGGTTATTTTTGTAGGAAGAGAAGGTGTTTGCTGCAGTATCTCGTTTAGATGAGCTGTGAAACACAAGCAAACTCTTGAAAAAGGATTGAGTCATTATCCAGGAGGATATTGGAGAACATCAAAGGCTTTGAAATATAAATATCTTACTTATTGCTTCAGGGACAACTTCTCCCATTTTGGTCTTTACTCTCAGAAAGGACAAATCACCTGTCTTCACCATGTCCCCTTCAGTAGCTGTTAATATAAATTCAGAGATATCTCCTTGTGAGAGTGGTCCTTAAAAGGAGGAGAAACACAGACTCTGTGGCTGATTTGGCCTTGTCTTCAACTGATCCCACCTGATTTTGAATCCAAGAACAGAACTGATACTGCAGGGGATTCAGGGGGTTGCGCCATTGTGGACTGCATGAAGTATTTGAGACACTAACAGGAAGCCAAAGGAGTGAACTGGGCTCTAGGTAGTTTACACCCACCTAGAAATCCCATTCAAAAATCAAGTATTGTCTCCTGGGGAAGTTAGTTGTCCCAAAAAGGTATTTGCCATCTTTAATTTAGTGCCACATGTACGAAGAGTGGGAGAGAGCTAGAAAAAAAGATCCTCAGCTTGTTTCAATTATCCTGAATCTGTCTCCTCCAGAGAAAGGACAACAGTTGACAACTCCAGTTTTAAAGTTTATCCCATGTGGACACTGACTGCTGCAGACTTTTCTACTGCATTGTTCACTGGATAGGCCTGCTACTGCTATTGCTGAGGTTCCACAATTCTCAGCCTACATTTCTCCTTTTACAGGGATATTTTATTGGTGATAGTTCACCTGCACAAGGCCTTTGCCTTTTTGAGGTTTCCCATCCCTTTTTGAGATTTCCCACCCACCTGCTACACCCATTCTGTGATCCCTGTGATCATCTATTGAAGACATGCATTTAGCTCCTTTTTCTCTCCACACATATTAACCCCTGGATTCCTTGCTCTTCATAATTCCTTGTTAATTGTCATTAATTTTCTGGTGATGAAATGTCCTGAAATGAACTCAGTACATTTTATTTTGGTCTCATGCCAGCCTGAATCCAGGGTTTCTAGCAATGTAGGAGTTAAACCCAAACAAAGAGCCAAGGATGAGTTCCTATGTTCGGTACCTCGGGACAAGATGTGAGGAATGTGTGAACTCTGTGTGGTCTGGATTAGAAGTGGAAAAATTCTATTTATCTGCCTCTACTCCTAGGAAGAGTTTTCTCAAAGTAAAGCCTGGTGATATCAGGCACTGGTGAACATGGGAATCAGTATTCCCAATTTTCCCTCTCCACAACTGCAGAAAGGGAGTCTTCCACTTGGTGCTCACTGCTCTGCAAGGACATTGCCATAAAATCCTAACAGCCTTTTTTGTTCTGTCAAATTGCAAATGCATCATTGGCTTCCTCCTCTCTTTCTTTCAGCACTATTGCTCTCCATACTATTCCCTCCAGTGAATGCCATCTCTCCCCTGATAAATTAGTGCACCATTTTCCAAGAGCTGCACCTCACTTATTTCCAGCCCATATTTCTAAGCTCTCCAGGGCTCTTTGTATTATTTCCCTTGCTCTCATTTGTGTTTCTCTACCCTCTCCTCTCAACTTAATGTTATTTACATATTTTATTAACCAGCTGTTTCATTCCCCCTTGCACATCACAAGTAGAGATTCTCCATGAAATGAGAGCAACCCTTTGTCTCTATAGGAAACGTATGAGACACAACCCCCTTGTCTATTATTATTCCATGTTTGCAGTATTTCAGACAGTTCCTGTGACAGTATTTATGTCTGAGCCAATGGGAAATAATATTTTGAGAGGCACTTTATCAAACGCTTTCCTGACTCCCAGCTCTTTGATGCCTGCTGCTCTCCCTGCTCTCATTCATTTTGTAATTCTGTTGGCTTTAAATGCATTTTGCTCATGGTCTCAGTCTTTGTAAACCCATGGTGCTCCTTGCATATGTTTCTGTAAAGAGATCTGTGTAATTCTCAGGATATTATAGGGAGAGCCTTGAAAAGATCCCTTTGAAGGCCAGCATGAAAGCTCCAGTTGTCTTCTGAGCTCCAAAGAGGTTTCCAAATAATGAGATACACCACAGTGTCTGACTGGGCTCGAGGAGAATAACTCCAGATAAACACCAGGAGATAAAAGGGATCACCTCCCCCTTTGTGCATTTCCTTGTATTGTGTGAACTCCTCTCCAGTGGGGATTGGATCACATCTTGTCTCATACAGAAAGCAAAAGGAGTCATTAGCTCTGCTAATTGTTGAGGATAAAGACTAAAAGGCGATGACAATTTGCTTTGTGTGTGGTTAAGCTTGTTAAAGGCATAAATCAAGCAATTCTTTTAATTCTCACTTGTTCATTACTATTATGATATCCTACCATGGCAGCACTTTCATTTCTTTACTCCACTCAGTTTGAATTTCAGTGCTACCTTTTCTTGTTATACCCATTAAACAAATAAGGTTACAGTGTAGTACACAATACCCAATGTTTTAATTTGGTATTGCATTATCCAACATCCTTGGAGTGTACTCAGTGTGAACACATAATTTAGTAACACTTCTAGAGAACATTGATGACTGCTATGGCTAAATCTGATTTGCCATGAAGCCACAATATAAATATACCCAAACTTACTGGAAATATGTAGATTTGGCCAACTAGGACATTTTGGGTTTATTGTTATAACTGAGTTTAATTTACATCCATGTGCTTTTGAGAATATGTGAACGTGCTTCAAGTGCTTTGAAGATCATGTGTTTAATTAGATTGCTGACTGGTATCATCCTGAGACATGGATGGGAGTTGAGCCATCAGGATTTTCAGCAGCATCAAGATTCACTGGTTTAGGATTTTCAGCTCTCAGCTGTGTGCAAGCAGGTGACAGCATTGTCACACAAGTCCTGGCACCCAGACACTGATGATTAGAGACACTCATGGTGTCTTATGGAATGTGACTGTCACCCCAAACCTTTCCCTGACTTCCACATCTGAACAGTGTTAAATCTGCTGTGTTTTGGGGGTGCCTATTTTCACAGAATCACAGAGTTGTTACGGCTGGAAGGGACCTCTGGAGATTATTGAGTTCAACCCCCTGCCAAGGCAGAGTCACCCAGAGCAGGTGACAGAGGGACAAGTCCAGGTGAGGTTGGAATGACCTGGTAGAGGGATACTCCACAACCTCCCTGGGCAGCTGTTCCAGTGCTCTACCACCTTCAATGTCAAGAAATTCTTCCTCATGCTGAGGTGAAATTTGCCATCTTTTGGTTTATGGCCATTGCTGAGAGCACTGGCATGTTTCCCCCTCTGCAGTGTGCAGTGTCTCATGGAAAACTTTGGATTCTGTTCCACCAGAGAACAGCAGCACATAGCAGAAGAAACTGCAGCATCAACACACACCAACCCTTTCCCACACACTTTAGCACTTTAGTCTCACAGGAGCTGGTCCACTGTTTTGGAAAGTAAACCAACCTGCTAAAAAAGCTTTGAAGCCTTCAGTGAACAAGTCCTTAGAGAAGTTATTCCCTCACTTAAGCTCAGAGAGATCTGGTTTAGGGAAAGTTACACTACCCCCATCACTCACTCCTTTATCAACCAGGATGCTACTTTTGACAATATTACATCATAAAATGACCTTTTTGGACCATTTTAGGAAGTGTCTTTTCCCATTTGTTTTTTAATCCTTCTCCTAGATACATACTGGCACCCAAAACTTTTCTTGCACGGATAGAGGGAAATGTAAGATCAGGAAGATCTTTGCCTTCTCTATGGTATAAAAACTTTCTCCTATTGACTTAACTGTTTCTAGACCATTCCTAAGGGTAAAAGTGTGAGGTTTTCTCTTTGTTACTGGTGTCATTCTGTTTTCAGAGCCCCAGGCCATTGTTGGTGATGTATGCAGAAAACAGCTGTAGGTCTGGGTTGCAGCATTTCCAAAGTTTTGAGGCACAGCTTTACAGAAGCATGCAGAGACTGCCAAAAAGCCTCAGGTTAAAATAATGTCCCCCCAAAACCTTTTGTGCTGAGTTATTTCCATGACCAGCTTAGAGTGTGGTCCTACAGGCAGTGAGGAAGGAGGAACGTGTCAGACTGTGGCAGCCAGATGAAAGTCAGAAGAGGGGAGAGCCACCTCCAGTCTCCCTGTGCTGACGTGAAGCACAAATAGCCCAGGACTGAATGGGAGCAGAGACTCTCATGGGTTCCCAAAGTTTGCAGGAAGGCAGAGGAGAGGCAGCCAAGTGTTACATTCGTGGTGCACGTCTCCTGGACATGGAGGGGGCAGCTCCCTGCGGCTCTGCTTCCAAATCCATCAATGCCAGCAGCAGCCTGGAGGCAGCCTGGCTGTCCTGAGCAAGTGTGACTCACTGCTACGCCACTCTGCTGAGTTAGTTGGGGTGGGTGGGTAGTATTTGTCACGCTGTGAATGAGGATTTGGCTATTTTAAGACAGCACATAGGCTCTCTGGGATGTTGGGACAGAGTTGTCCCAACACACTGAGTTCTGACTTAAGCTTATGGGAACAAGATGAATGTGACAAGGGCAAAAACATTACATGTGCAGAAGACAGGCAAGGCACTGCGTCAGTACTAAATAATGAAATTTATTGCAGTGGATGCCACATCGAAAGCTGAACATTTTTTAGACTTCATTCACAACCTGCCTGTTAAGACCTATGATGAGTATTCAGTCTGGGATTGAGTGTTTGAAAGGGCTCCCTTGGCATTTGTGCTACTTAAAGGAACACTCAGGTGATAGATTTGTTTTCCTCTGCTTAAGGAGGATTCAGTGCTCCCCAGCTCACACAAGAAGTCCCTGATCTTAGTGCAGACACAAAACAGACCCCGCTTTGTTGAGATTCTGAAACAAGGGAGGGCTGAAATCTCTGAAGTCTTTGAACATGGACTCTCTGAGTTAATGCTAAAGTGTTAATAATGAAGATTTGTCTTTGTCCAGGAAGGAAAAAACAGGGAGATACAGGAGGAATTGTCTAAACTTTTGAAGAGAGTCAGCTACACAACTCCCACTAATCATAGGAAGTTAATAGCCAAGGCAGCCTTGGAGGTTGTAGCCTATATAAATTTAGACAAACCCAAATTCAAACAGTAGACTGATGACTTTGTGCCTCACAAAGAATCTTTTAATT
Source organism: Lanius collurio (assembly GCA_020086605.1). Lineage (NCBI taxonomy): Eukaryota > Metazoa > Chordata > Aves > Passeriformes > Laniidae > Lanius > Lanius collurio. The sequence continues at coordinate 27,790,756 of JACBWW010000009.1, read as the reverse complement.
TCTGATGGTAATGGATGCCACCTAAATGTGAAAGAGAAATAGACTTTAGTAATTTTAATGCAAATGGATTTTTTCAGATGAAAGGCCCTGCATAAAAAGTTGAGTGGCAGTGCTGTAAATATTCTGCCTCTGGTACAATTACTTACCATTAATTACTGACATCTAGGCTATCTGCTATGATGAAATACATGAGGTTTGTTTTCAATTGAGCAACGCTTTTGCATTTTCAAACTAACTTCTGTACTTTCACTGCTACTGGAAATAAGAAAATTGATGAAGTGATCCTGGCATTCATTTTGGAAAGACCCTGAACTGTTCCCCTGAAGCAGAGGAAAGCATTGGGAATTATCTCTTGATCTAGGATGTCCAAGTGGCTATATTCTGGTTTCCCCCTGATGTGGGGGGTTTGAGTGCCTTTTCCCAGCTGCCAGACCAGGGTACACTCTCAGCCTCAAGGTACAGAGTCAAAGCTAAATCTGTATTTTAAAAAAGGCTCGCACTAAAAAATAATGGTAAGTTCAGAAAAAGCTGCAAATGTCCATCATCGGAACAAGCCTAGCATTTGCATGACAAGACCAGCATCTCATGTTGTCCATCATTTCATGTTGCCCAGCAGAGGGAAGCTATCCTGGAGAGTCCTTTTTTGATATGTTCCTTTTTGCAACCACAGCTCACATAAAAAGCTCCCTGTACTGTCAGAATATTGAACTGTGCCAGTGTTTGCCAACAGAGGTGTGAACCTTGGATCAGAAACCCACAAATCAGGGAACTGGAAAGGAAATGAGTTTTATGTTTTACTACTGAAGGAATTATTCTGGGTTTCTGTATAGATTGAGGTGTCACTAGAGTAGGATTTCATCTGAAAATAAAAAGAAAGGTGATACTTCTTTCCAGAGTGTGTCCACTGTCTAAGGACAGCTGCTAGCCAGCACAGAAAGCCATGAACAAGAGTCTTGGAAATGGAGCTCTGTTCCTGGCTTTGCCTTGGATGACTTTTGGCAAGAAGATGATTATACTCTGCCTTAGTTTCCTATTCTGGAGAAGGAAGATAGTGATGTGTTCTGCTTTGATGCTGTGCCAGAACTAGATGTTAAAAATTCAGTGCATGGGCTGCTGCTCTTCAGAAATTACTTCCCCTCCAGCTAATTCAGATGTATCTTTTTGCCTGTTTGAATAAGAGTTAGAGAGGTAGGTAGGAGCTAAGATGAGGTGTCAGATGGTTCCATTGCAACCCAGAAAAGCTTTAAATAGAAAACAACAAATATATGCATCTAACATCCATGGTGATGAAAAAGGCCTGAACACGTGAACTAAATGTTGCTGTTAATTTTATAATTAAAAGGCTCTGGAATGAGCAATGAATTGAGGTAGAGGGTCTGCAGCAACTTCTGTTTCATGAAATAATAGAATGGTTTGGATTGGAAGGAACCTTAAAGGTCATTTACTTCCACCCCCTGCCATAGGCAGAGACACCTGCCACTCTCCCAGATTGCTCAGAGCCCCATCCAACCTGGCCTTGGACTCTGCCAGGGATGGGGCAGCCACAGCTTCTCTGGGCAACCTGTGTTAGGGCCTCCCCACCCTCACGGGCAACAATTCCTTCCTGATTTCTAACCTAAATTTCCTCTTCTTCAGTCTAAACCCAGCATAGGCAAGCAGAAAACCTCTGCTGGTTTATTAATTTCCAAGGGTCATATTCAGGCTCTTGCATCTGAAATTCCTGCACAATTGTGTCTATGTCAGCCAAGCCAGCAAGGCCCTGAGAGAGCAACAGCTGAACCAAGGCAAAGTGCTCCACTTAGATACCAGTGCAGATGGCTGGAGTGTGGCCTGAGGCCTCTTTTTCCACCAGTGCTGGTTCCTTTTTCTGTTCATCACCCGGCTCAGTGCTGCCCTGTGTGAGCCCTCCCATGAGAAAGCTGAAAATGCAATCTTGGGGGGCTCAGAAGAGCCCCACTCAATGATGTCTTCTGGTGGATGTGTGAAAAAGCCACAAATACACCTTGGCAGGGAATGGTGAGCATTTTAGGAGGACAGAATTTTATTTTTTTCAGGATCTTTCTCCTTTAAAATTGAGTGAGAATTGCTTTGGCTCACAGGAAATGGATGGAGCTATTTTATCACAGATGGCAAATGCCAAATCCTTTAGGAACACCATTTGCAAAAATGTGTTGTGGTTGTCTCTCATGCAAGAGAAATGTTTTCATAATGGATCCTTTTGCTCCTGTGATAGTGATAAAGGTTACAGGTAATTGCATTCACATTTTAAAGCACAGCATTGTTAAGTCTTTTGTATAAGGATAGAAGTACAAAAAATGTCCAGTCTCCAGTAGAGACAGCTTCTCCCTGAACAGGGGGAATCCAGAATCAAGCAGAGACTGGAATTTTAAAGCTGATATCACAGATCTCTTGCAATGTCCCTGGTAATTCAGAAAATAAAAGAAACTGCCTAATTTTAATCCTACTCTCAGGGAGCCAACTAAAAAGCCCAGGATTTACTATCACACCTTGGAAAAAATGTGCCTTTGCTAATCTCTGTTAATCCACAAGAAAAGTACTTGAAAATAATCACTATAACTAAACTGCAAGTTCTTTCATCTTTGATGTCACAGATCAAATAGTGACCAGTGGCATAAAAATCAAAGAGAACAGGGAAAACCTGATGTTTTACCGAGTTCTTATATTGTATAAATATCCAGGAGCCATTTTGTCTTTAATCTTTGCAGGTTTGAGCAGCAGATTCTCCAGTGCTTCACAAACCTCTCTCAGATTTTCTTTGGGAGGACCTGGTGAGATTTAGGGCAAGTCATTACCTGTGAGCCCAGTGGTCAAGTGGGAGCAAAATCACCACCCTTGTCAAGTGGTGGTTCTGTCACTGGACTTCCTTCAGAGATTTGGGACCGTGTTGTTCAAGTCCTTGTTGAATCAAGCACAAGAAGTCTTGTGATCTCTCTCTGTCAGCCTTGCTTCAGTGTGGCTGTTGATTATTAGGATCTAAAGGAAACCAGGAGATTGCTGAGAGCAGCCCACAGTCCTTGCCTGTTTCAGCCATGAACAATCCAGTCCAAGGCTGCCCAGTTAGGAACCACCATCAGATTGGTAGCCCTGCTGAGTTTTTTAGGCAAAGTTCTGTTAATCTTGGGATGAAAGAAAGCCCAAGATAATTTTTTTTTACCCCAGAGTTGTCCAGTGGTAATTTTGAGTTTGGTCATTTTTAGCCAGACAGACTTGAGGTAGTGAGAACATGGAAAAGATCTGTGATTTTCATAAGCAGTGTAAATTATACAGCTTCCCTGAGGCACCATAATTCACACCTTACTAACTGCTGAGTGGATGCTGACTTGCAGTCTCACCTTTTCACATTTACTCCTCTTCTAACTCAGTTTGGCCACACTTGCTCCTTTTTTCTCTCCTTCTTCGACCTGTTTACTTAATTGGAGCCATGGAATTTTAAGGCTGTCAGATGATGAATTTACCCTAAATACATTTAAAGACTGGAAATGGATTTTAAGAACGAAAGTTAAAAAGCTGGAATTTGGTAGTGGTGATAAGTATTTATCTTTCAAATGTTAAATAACTAAGAAATACATTGAAATACCTCCCATTTCAGTCATCCCTGCTGGTCTACAAAAAACAATTACCTTGATGAAAAGAAGTAGAATATAAATAGGATCAGAAACGTTGTTTGGTTGTTTTTTTCAGGCTGTGGCTTGGTACACCCCTCTCTACTGTAACAGAAGACAAGGATGGGTGGTGAAAGAGGAAAAAACAATCTGACGACATTGTTTTACAATTTTCCAAGCAGCAGAGCAAAAAGAGGGATGGCAAAATGAACAGGAATTTACTACAACTCATGCAGAGTGGAAGAGACTGACCCATAACAAGCACTAGGAAAGACAAATCTTCATTAAAAGGTGTGTGTGACATTTATTGTGTGCACTCTGTAATTGCTGCATTGTGCCAGACTGGCTCTATAAGTGAATGCTTTTAAATTAGTGTCCTGGTAAGCAATTCTAGAGGAGCTCTGCATTTTGAAAATAGATATTAACCTCAAGCTTCAAACAGGAACACAGCCCAAATCTCCTTATAGGAGTGCACTCATTGTCAGATAAGGCTAAGCGGAAAGTAAAGTCCATGTAAAATTCTTCTTCAAATGTGACTTTATTGTTACATATTATCCTCTCAGTCCCATTCAGAGATCGTAATTTGGAAAGCCAATACTGGAGCCATATTCACAAGAGTAAAATATGCATTTAAAAAATAAAGGATTGGCCAATATGGATATATTTCCACCAAAAAAAAAGAAGAAAAAGAAAAGAAAAAAAAATAGGTGACTCTGGGGGAATTGCTCTTCGCTAAATTTCTTCTCCAGACAGGGGCTGGAGATGTTCATAAGATGAACAATTTCCAGCACAGATTACACTGCCTGTTTTTCACAAGTTTTGTTCTTAAAAAATGGTTAAATCACTTTTACTCAAACTCTCCAAAGAAAGTAACTCAGAAGCAGGGCAAAATTATGTAAAAATTCAGTGCAAAGAGTTCAAACATGGCAGAATTATAACCAAAGGCAAATGGTAAATTATAATGTGGTATGTCAAACAATGTAGAAGTTGCAGTTCTATCTACAACTAAATGCAGAATGTGTCAAATATATGTGTGCTGTTTGTTAGGTACATTGCATAAATTTAATGTATGTGTGTAGGAAGCTCAGTAAATCTATGCCAAAGACACTAATAAATATGCTAATGCAATACAAGAAATAAAACAGTAATATATAAAATACACATTTCTTTATACCCCGTGCACATACATGCATGTGCAAAATGTGTGAAAAACACAACAGCAGACCTAAGACTTAAAATATGTGTAGGTTACCACCTCTTCCTTATGCAGCAGTGATCCCCAAAGGTTTATAATTATGCACCTGTATCAGTAAGACATCATTGAATACACACACTCTCTCTGTCCCCTTCCCCAGTATACATATACTCATTTATTCGTGAATTATATATATTTACTACTGCAAGTATATACTATGTACATTGTAAAACATGCACATGAACAGGCATTTAAAAGGAGGAGATAAAGACAAAAAACTTTAAAGTATTTTAAAATGTGATTTCTAGGAATACCAGCCTAGGAAAAGCCTTTCATCTTGAGACAGGGAAGTGTTCATGCAACTGCTTAGCTTTATACACCCGAAAAGTGATCCTGCAGCTAGGGAGAACTGTCAGGAAGATGCTTCTCAACCATTAAATCCAGGCAAAGCCGACAGCAGGAAAGGGACCTTTTTATAGGGACAGGTAGTAGCAGCACAAGGGGGAATGGCTTCACACTGACAGAGAGCAGGTTTGGATTGGATATGAGGAAGAAATTGTTCCCTGTGAGGGTGGGGAGGCCCTGGCACAGGTTGCCCAGAGAAGCTGGGGCTGCCCCATCCCTGGCAGTGTTCAAGGCCAGGTTGGATGGGGCTTTGAGCAACCTGGGAGAGTGGCAGATGTCCCTGCCCATGGCAGGGGGTTGGAAAGAGTTGATCTTTAAGGTTCCTTCCAACCCCAAATCATTCTGCGATTCTAAGATTAAAACCTGATGGAGTCAGTTGTAACAGACCAGATTTCATTATTTATTTCCTGCTCTGTCTTAATCCCTGGTAGCATCAGCTACTGGGTGTCTATTTAGTGTAGTCCTGGTTGGTCTCATATGCCAAAACTTCATTTTCTTTTGTTGTATGCCACTCTGGTCTTATGCAGAGCTGGCTTCCCCATGTGTGTTCTTCTGGTTTCCTGCACAGGGGAAAGCTGGGGACAGAGTGGGAATTGGCACCTGGGCGTGCTGGTGACATCACCCCTGGCTGCTGAAGATCTGGCATCCACCCTGCATACATTTTAAGGACAATTTACTTTGTCCCAGCTCTAGGCCAGCAGGTCCCACCTACCTCTATGTGGCACAGCTCCTTTCTGGGTATGAACCTTCCTGGGCTGCTCCAAAGGGAGCTGCCAGCATGGTGTGGATAATCCTTGTGCTTTCCTTTTCTGTGTTTCCATCTCCTGTCACATCTCCCCAGATGAAGACTGGTGCTTTTGCTACTCCCTGCATTTGGTTTCAAGATTAATTTTTTTCCCTCCTTTCAATTGTTAAGTCTAAAAACTTTTTCAATAGATATGAAATCAAACCAAAGCACCTGAGACTGCAATGCAGTCACACTGTTCCGGGACTCAGGGCTGCAGGCAGAGGGAGAGGGATTCTTGCAGATTTATTTCCTGAGCACAGGAACTCAGAGAAAAGTGGTCTTACACACATTAAATATAGCTGATTCCTGTAGTTTTTTACATGCAATCCACATGCTCTCAGTCTCTGAGATCTTTGCATAGGATAATTCAGCTCTATTTACTTACGGTTCATTTGCAGTTCTTTTCAGTACTGAATTATGAAATTATTTCTCTTAATACCACCAGGAGAGTTAATAATATCCAAAATCTCAGATTAAAAATTAAATAAGGTTATAGTCATTATTTTACTCTTATAAATATTCATGTGTAGTACATATTACTGCTGGATTTTTCCAGAACTGAATACATAGAGGTGTAAGCATCATTCTTATTTTATTATAATGCAAAAATTACAAATGCTTTAGGCAGATTTTTACAAGTATGCCACCAGACATTATTTCTGATGGTGATGGAATAATATCCTTCAAATATACAATAGTATTATGATTTTAAACTGTCAAATTGCATTCATTTTTTATCTTTTGATTTGTCTTTACTGTTTACCCACTTTGCCTTCTGAATCCCTCTGGAAGCTCTTTGGTGCTGACAGCAAAAGACTTCACAAATTATCTACAAATGGTTTCACTTAATTCTTCACTCTCTTTCATTTATAGTCTTTTTCATTAGTTGTTGAACCGTTTGGTTTCCTCTTCACCCAAGTACCCCCTTTTTCTTCTCTGGATTAAGGAATAAAAGGCAAAAAACTGCAGCTGCCATAGATCATGAAGTTTGAGCTGAGCTCCTACCTCCCTTTTTCCTCAGAAATGCACCACTCTAGGGATGTTTCTTTTCTGCTGTTGTTGATGAATTTCACTCTGAATCGAAATGCTCAGCTGTGAATTTGGGAAGTTTAAAAATAACCATGAAGTGAGCACTTTGAAGCCTCAGCCAAAACCAGTGGGGTTTGTCAATCAGGATGTTTCCCCGTTGCTAAGGAACACTAATTAAGCTTATAGGGCCAAATTGAACCTGCAGACAAGGAACATATTTAGTACACATTTTCGGTGAGAAAGAGCCAATTCCTACCACTGAGAGCTTTCTGTTCTTACCACTGATTCTCATGGGTTTTGTCCCAGAAATTAAGTGTTGAGTGAGATGAGATGCACTCATATCATGATGCATTTGCTCTCTTGACTTGTCCCAAGGACTTCCATTGTTTATGAAGCTGCCCAGTAATTTCCAGTTAGATGTGAGGAGTGTTTGCAGTTCATCTCTTCTGCCTTAGGGCGTTGACATTTTACAGGCAAGACTAAGCAATAAAATTGGCCATTATAAATAATGTTTTATAAACACACGGATGCAATTTTTAAGTAGCAGGAGGTCAAACAAGACACAACAAAGTATCCCACGGTAAGAAATTAAGTCAGCTGCTTTCTCCAGTAGATCAATTGACCAGAGTGGATCAATGAACTGTTCCTACTGACACCAAGTGAAGCACCTCAGCTACAATATCTTATGACCTGACATTCTTTCCCTATCTGCCAGGCATATTAAAAATCAAAATTATTTCCTTATGCTTTCATTGTTTACCACTTAAAAACCAATGATGCAATGTGCATTTCTGTATTTTTGGTCCTTCTGGAAAAAAATCTGAGAGGTTATTCTGACCTAGAATTTTGGAGGAGGGTCAAATCAAGGGATAAATAATAGTTCTCTGGCCATGGAAATTGTGAAAAGAATTCAAGACTATTGCCAACATCTTCAAACAATATAAACATGAAAACAACTCACCTCCTTCCATCATGGTCAAGTAAATCACATTATGGATACTTCAGTGCCACAGAAAACAAATCAGACATTTAACCATCATTTTGCTGAGTGAGAGGACGTGGCATTTGATAGGATGCTTTCTAAAGACTTCAGAAAACCAAATATCTCTCCAGCTTTTGATGTGGGTGACCATGCTGAGGTGTGCTGACACATTTGGCACAACCAAACTCTGGTTGTGGCTGAGAGGAAAATCTGGAGAGCTGCCTTTGAGATGAGGATGCTTCCAAAAGCACAAGTCACCTGAAAATATCAACAGGGCTGCCTGGATGAAAAGTTCATTTATTGCCATTTGCTTCCCTTGCAAGCTGATGGCTATGGGGGAACTGTGGTTAAAAGTGTCAGGTTGGCCTGTGACAAAGCAATTTCCTCCTGGATAATTTTGGCAGAACAGCCTGACCTTCAAGAAGCCATGACTAAGGGTGGTCCTTTGTCTTCTTTTCACCCATTGCAGGACACATTCAATGGCTGAGTCATATAATGGGGTGGTAAAATGAAGCCCCGAGATTTGCTCCTGGAAGTTGCTCTCATGTCACAACATCCCCCAGCACTTAGGAAATCTCCAAGTGAACTTACTTAGAGGGGGTGCTCACGTCAGTACTAATATGGAGTAATTTAAAAGATGATTTTATGGTAAAAGTATGTCAAGGGCTGAGATTAGGTTTGAACACAGCTCTAGGAACTGACCAAACTCCAGGGTGGGGGAGTGAAAAAGCTTGTTCTCTCCTTGCCAGGAAATTGTGCAGCAGAGCAGGAAATGAAAAGAGGGAGCCAAACACACGAAGGCTTTTGCAGTGAGACTTGTGGGGATGGTGTACGGCAGAGAGTCTGAGAGCACCAACTAGAGGGAGACAGAGGGGAGGAAAATGAGGTGATCTCCATTCAGAGGCTGACAGAGCTTTGGAGAAGTACATATTTTCCATGGGCAGCCAGAGCAACTGTGATTTTGGCCAACCAATGCTTGCTGAAACTCAATTTAACCAAAAGCCTGAAAGAAAAAGTTTGTTCCTTTAAAGCAAAGGTATCTTAGTGGCAGCTGGTGACCTTGCATATGACTGTGTATTTATCCCAATATGGCTTTTATTTAAAATGTTCTTCCATAAAGTCAGAAGAAACAGAGCATTTTTGTTGTAGCATGTTTGATTCCTAAACTGACTTTCTTTTCAAAGCAGGTATGTGGAAATAATGACTGTTGTCATAAACATGAAGGAAGTAGCCAGAAGAAAAACCCTTCAGCTCCCAGCTGGATGAGCGGGGGAGGCAGAAGACGGCCGACTCAACCAAGGGTGAGTAGAGTTGCTACAAAACAGTTTTCAAAACCAACAAACAAACAAAACAAAGAAAAAATAAGTTTAAAAAACCCCACAGTTCAGAATACAAGAATTTCTTTATTTTGTTGAAAATCTTTTTAGCCTTCTTTCTGTGAGGAAGACCTATGCCAGACCACAAATAAAAAGCATCTGGGTTCAGGCACTGCGACTTGATCACAGCCACACACATTCTAGTGAACTCCATGTTTGCATCTTTGGTTTGCTTTCATTTTGGAAACTATTTACAGTGTTCCTTTCTGGGAAAATAAAGGTTTAAGTGCACACCCAGATACAATTTTTTAGTGTCTTTGAAGATTCTGTTGCATTCACTACCCTTTCTAAAGGCCCAGAATCTGGAGTCAGCTGTGAAACCTTCACATGTAAATACACAGACCCTCAAACTTGAGCTGTTACAAGTTCTTCTTTCCAACGTCTTGATTTCCTGACTCTTCCCTGGGACCTGCTTGTTTGATTTTACTTAATATCAGTTGCCTGATTCATTGTCATTCAGAATATTTTATCTATGGCTGTACTACAAAATATCATTAAATATTCAGATGTTGGGAAAGCATTGTGATGTTAAATATCATCCCCAAATCCTCTTTTACTTCTTAAGTTCTCTTGCAAAAGCTATAGGAATTGTGTTTTTTTCTATGAAACTAGTGATATATACAATTTACTATTATTGCCATAATAATTATATTGTGCAATATATATTGATATTGCTATGCTTAGTGTTCTCCAAAGTGCTTTATACATTTTTGTAAATATATAAATAAAAATGAGTGAGTATATGAATGTATGTATGTAGATAACATGAATATATGGACCTATATAGACATGAATATATAGAAGAAGAAGAACAAGAGCAATCAGCCTGTGCACATCAGGTAGAAATAAAGAAGAAAAAAAGGAACTGGAGGATTAATGCTTGTGCCTGTCTGCTCACTTTGCCTAGGTACAGACTTACACATCAGTGCTACAGCTTTGCCTTATATAAAATGATAGTAATAACACTTCTCTGCTAGGGGCAGTGTGAGTCAGCAGTGTTTGCATAAACCTTTTCTATCTTTAGCTGAGAGGCACTTTAGAAGTACAATGAATTGGTGTTTTTCTCAGTGACATTAGATTAAATGATTTTGGATTAAGAATTCCACAGTTCCTGAGGAAGTTGCTGAATTAAAATGACCTCAAGAAACCATGAGCAAGTAATTTGCTTTCTAATCTCTAGGTTTTTTACCTGATAGTCAGGGTTTAGTGGAAGGATTGCAATAGCCAAAGACAACTATGTGACATTTTACAACTTTATGGGGAGGAAGCCCTTGGCACTGTGGGCTTGATGCTGGTCCACACTGTGGATACTTCAGAGCTCAAAAACCAACTCATCCTGTCACCTGCAATGTCATCAGCAGTAACTGACTCTGTACACAGTTCTCTCAGAGCAAATGAAAACAAGGATGTTTGTTTTGTTTTCAACGAAAGAGATTTAAAAGAATACTTCAGATTACAGGGTGCTAAAAAATTCAGCTTGACACTGACACAGCTGTCCTGTAGCAACTCATTAAATTCTGGTGTCACAGCTGTGCTGCAGAGCCCTAAAAATACATTTGCTTCTCAGCCAAGTCAGGCTTTCATTCAGATATTCCTTAAAAAACCTTTCACTTGATCGCATTTCGCTCTCAGTCAAGCCAGACTGTCAAGAGCACTGCCTCCAGCCCCAGGAGAAGCTCTCGCAAGGGCTAGCCACTTGCCCCCTTTGCCATGAAGAGTGGTCAAAAGTAACTGGGATGGATCTGGAAGTTCTTGCACAAGGTCAGAAACAACAGAGGAGCTGATTTTGCTGCAGCTGAAGGGGCTGTCGGATGTGCTGCTGAAAGTGAGGTGTGCACAGCCCCCACGAGGACACAGAACTCAAGTAGGGCTTTGCTCTTGTGCCCAAGCAAATCCACTTGCTAATTGCCTTATAGGATAAAGATAATTTTTTATATTTTAATGCTGGTGATGGTTCTACATGTTGATGATTTTCCCAAACTCTGTGTGCATTTGGAGTGCTGTAACAATGATGACTATTAAGACAACCTTTGTGTGTAAGGTCTTTTGGCTCACTATGGCCTTATGTTCTTATAGAAACAATCAGAATGTTTGTGTAGTCCTAAATTCTGTCCTAAAGCCACGTAGTAGACAGGAGATTCTGAGAGACACCAGAAACTCAGAAGCACAAAAGTTTTGATCCCATACAAAGGTAGTTTCAGTATGGGAAACTGGAATAGGTAAAATTCAATCACTGAATGTGTACTATAGGGAGAGTCTTATTCCTAATTAGAACTCCCTTTTCCTGGCTTAATCTGTTTCACTTTCAAAATTATATAAACTAAGCCAGAAAAAAACCCCAAACAAGCAAACCCCCAACTCTTATTTTGAATGGAATATCTATAGGGCCAGTTCAATCCCTGTGACCTCAGTGGCAAAATTATACAAGCAAGTTTTCCGATACAGATCACCTTCACTAAGTATAGAAAACATGTTCTTTCCTGTATAATAATTGATAGAGGGACACCTGTGAGTATGCACTGAGCTCAGATAACTTAATAATGGCTTCCTGAGTGATTTCTGTTGGTCTTGAATTGGGTTTTTTCACAGCATTTAATGTAAGGAAAATCTGTTTGCAATAATCAAGAGGCTTTACCTTTAAAGTTAATTGGCCTAAGAGTGGCTTTATTTCTAGCTGGGAGATGGATCTTTTCCATAATAAATAGACATTGGGAAGGCTGAGAATATGTGAAAAGTGAAATTTCATTCCAAGACAGGCCCAGTTTAGAAGTGTTGCTGTCCATCCCAGTGCAAGGCTCTGTTTTGTGGGTGAGGGGAAGCAGGATAGAGAGGCCAAGGCTGGCTGCCTCCCAAACTCTTCTGCAGGACTTCATGGGAACTGCAGGATGGGAAAAGGGATTGACTTCTCTGTTCTTTCTCATGAGGAGTCCTAGCATTTAAAATACAAAGGTTTAAAAATTCAAAACACAGATTTCAAATCAGCAAGTTCCTGTGGTTGGTGAGCCATACTTCTTCCCTTCAGTTTGCTTCTTCTGCCGTGGCTGTTGTTGTGTTCCAAGGTATTTTTTTTTTTAAACAATGAATTAGAAGCAGTACAAACAAGCTATGTGCAGGCACACAGTCAGTTGTCAGAATAGTAGGTGCAAAATTCATGTTGATATCCTTCTCACTGAGTTTCAGGTCATTGGGAATAGCTCAGGAACAAGTGCCACTCTGGATTACTGTTAGAGGGGAGATGGAACAGGCAGCCTCTCCTGGTACCCTTTTGTTCTCTCATCCTCTTCCATTGCACTCTGAGTTGCTTTACAGTCAGGCCTAGTGCTGAGCCTGAAGGGCTCCAGTGGTGGGGATGCTAAAGACAAGGATTTAATTCCAAAGGCTTTCTCTCTCTAGTGTCAGCAGCAGGGGTTGTTATGTCCCAGCTGCTGTCACCACCAGATTGCAACTGTGTGGGATGCATTTGTAGGTGTCAGCTGAGTCTCTGGTAGAAAAGCCACTCCTTTGTGTGCTGCTGGTAGAAATCCCAGCAGAGAAGGCAGAGACTGCACAGGCAGAGAGGAGAAGCAAAGCTATGGTACAGTTTTAAGACAAAACAGATGAGTAGCATAAAACTACAGTTTCTGTTGCTTATCCTGTGTTGTGGATTTATGAATTTATGATGTTTACTCTCCAAGGCTATCTGTATGGCTTCTTTTACAAGCTAAGCCAGTGCCGAGCACCCAAAAGATGTCCAGACATTTCTAGAGATCTGTGAAGACAGGCTGGGTGTAATTTTATCCCATTCAGTACTTCACATCCACCTGAGGCTTCTTTGGACACTGTAGGACAAAATAGGGTATTTCAAAAGTCAATCTTCACCTTATCTGATCCTTGTAATCCTTATAGTTTACAGTTTTCCTGATATGGAAGCCCTCTAATCCAAATTTACCATTTAAGTAATATGAGCCAAGGCCACTCCATATTCGGTCTTACTTTTTAATCACAGAATCACGGAATGGTTTGGGGTGGAAGGGAGCTTAAAAACCATCCAGTTCCAACCCCTGCCATGGGCAGGAACATCTTCCACTCTGCCAGGTTGCTCAGAGCCCCATCCACCCTGGTCTTGGACACCGCCAGGGATGAGGCAGCCACAGCTTCTCTGGGCAACCTATGCCAGGGCCTCAGCACCCTCATAGGGAACAATTTCTTCCTCATATCCAATCCAAACCTGCTCTCTGTCAGTGGGAAGCCATTGCCCCTTGTTCTGTCACTCCAGGCCCTTGTCAAGAGTCTCTCCATCTTTCCTGTGGGCTCCCTTCAGGCACTGCAAGGCCACAATGAGGTCACCCCAAAGCCTTCCCTTCTCCAGGCTGAACAATCCCAATTCCCTCAGGCTTTGCTCACAGCAGAGTTGCTCCATCCCTCTGCTCCCCTTGGTGTTCCTGCTCTGGACTCACTCCATCAGCTCCCTGTCCTTCCTCACATGCAGCCACCACATTCGCCCACAAGTTTGGGCCTTCAGCCCTTCATTTTTGCAGGAATATCTGGTACAAGTGCTGAACAACTGAAGGATATCCATGACTCCATTCTGGAATGGTTGTATAATCACAAAGTTTTCTTTCAGTCTGCCTCTTCTCTGTTAAACAAAACACTTGGTGAATCACAATTTTGCTGCCTGCTCCACCCAGGAGACACTGTAACACAGAGTGAACTCCTCCATGGGCTTGAGATGAATGTTAAAAATTTATTGTCCAGTCTGTAGGCTGACATTATTGTGCGTAATCCCAGGGAGCTGGGACGTGTCCATGTGTCACTGCACGTCTTTTTTGGATACAGCTCTGAAGGCAGACTGGAATCACATGCTATTTTTATCACAGTTATTAGAAAGACAGGGGATGTAATAGAGCTTCGGAAGACAACAGGGGCTCCTGTGAATTTTAGGGCATTGTAGAAGCCTGGTTTCCAACCTTGCTGAGAGAAAATGCATTCCCAAAACCTCATGAGAGGTCTCTGCTTTTGACAGGTTCCCTTTACTTCCCCACAGTGCTGAGAGAAACTTTCATAACAAAACTTAAAGCCAAAAGAAATCAGTTACTGGGCACATCTTTGCAGTTTCAGAGATCAAGTCATCTGGCTGAAATGATGCTTTGTGACTTTACCTGTTCAGCTCAGGGCCCATTTTTAATTTTCAGTGACAGTTTCAAGTGGTATGTAACTAATGAAGGACATAAGGATTCCATTCTAAATTTTATTGCCAAACTATCCCAATGCATTCCACTAGGCAAGTCCAGGCCTTCCCAATGTTACAATGGTTACTTAGGACAGTGAAGTACGAGTGCATAAAACATCTTGTAAAAGAGATTTAAATGAAAATATATTCTCTGAGTTCAGTAGGGGTAAATTACAATTCTCACTTAAATGAAAAACGACAGTGTACAGAAAAAGCAACAGCAAGAGGTCCTTAATGTTGCAAAACTCTGTGAGCAAAAACTGACAAATGCCAGAATTAGGATGTCCTGGCAACCTGAGGAATTAGAGCTCTGCCCTCGACCCTGCCTCATTCAGCTCTCAATGTGTGTGGGTCATCCCTGGACCAAGCTTTGCTGGCAAGCTCCAGTATCCTCCAAGTGTTTTCCAGTATTTTTAACCAAGGAGTTCCTACCTCTGCTAGCTGCCTCTTGTCCTAGATTCCTCAGCTAGCTCTTCTTTCCTGTTTCTTACCAAATCTTTAGCCAGTTACTTGATCCTTCCATCCTCCTGTGAGAAATTACTGACTCTTTCCAAAGTGTGTGGATTGTGGTCTCTTCCAACTTTGTGTTGTCATCTCTGCCTTCAAAATATTTTGATTTACATCACATTTCTCACCAGAATTTGATTTGGAAATGGTTTATGGAGAGGTGTGTAATGCTGGTACCTGTATGCATATTGGAAATCCCTTGGATGGAAGCTTCATTGCAACCACTGTGAGGTCACTGTGCTGGCTAATGATAAAGACAGAGGAATCCTCTGAAATCATCAATCCACTCTATGTTTTTGGTGATTGAGTGAATTAATGGCAAAAAACTTTGTTAGTTTCTTTTTCATAGTCCCTTGAAGGGAATCAATATGACTCAGACAAAATCAAGTTGGTTAGGGGTTTTTTTTTGTATGCCTCTTTTGACTCAAAATGTGAGGTTTGAGTCCATCTCTGGCTGTTTCCTTTTCTGTCTTACTTGGGCATACATTTGCAATAGGATGATATTGGTGCCTTCTTCCATCATAAAGCAATTTTATTTTTGGTGTCCCTTTATCCTGAAGAAACTGAACTGCAGCCTGTGGAACAGCTGGCAGGTAAACCCACCACATAAATGGCTTTGATTCCTTCGCTGACATTGGGGTTTAAGGGTGCTGTATTGTCCTTGCCTTCCTTTCTGCTGTCGTAGTGTGTGCTGAGTACAAGCATATCAGATGGCTGCAGGGTAGAAACTAGACAGAAAGGAGGTTTTTTCCATTTCTCTGATTAAGAATTACACTTTGGAAAGGTAGACTCAGTCTGTTTTGGCTTTGGAAACAGTTCTTTCAGAGTTGTACAAGATTGGCACATTTGAAATGACACGTGGGGCAGGAGGTGGTCTGTGAGCCCACAGCCCTGCACCCCTGCCCTGGTGATGGTGGGGAGGCGATTGTGCTGGCTAATGCTGATTAAAGAGATAAAGAGCAGCTGTTTTCTCAGTCTGGGGAATCTCAACAGTGAGAGGTGCTGGCTGCAAACCAGAGCCAGCCTGGCAAGACACAAGGCAGGAGATGTAAAGGCTGTGGGATGTTCTCTACACACACAGGAACAAGGCCCGAGAGCTGGGCTTGGGAAGAATTGATTTATTTCCTCTTATTGATAACACTTAATTTTGTGTTTTTTAATTTCTCTCACTTATGAGTTTTTTGTTTTATTGTCTTACAATCTCTAAACAAAGTTCATGTGACAGCAAGAAAAATCTTGATCATTCTCAGCTTTGCTGCAGACCCAGTGATTTCCCTCTGGAAAGGCAGTCACTGCTGTGGTCACATGTCCTGTCATTTCATCCCTTTCACAACACCCTGCTGCACAAGATTTAGTGACCCTCTATGAAGTGTTAGTGCAAATCACAGAATCACAGAATGGCTTGAGTTGGAAGGGAACTCTTGAGATCACCCAGCCCAAAGCCATTGCCAAGGCAGGATCATCTGGAGCAGGTGACACAGGAGCGTGTCCAGGTGGGTTTGGAATGGCCCCAGAGAGGGAGACTCCACACCCTCCCTGGGCAGCTGCTCCAGGGCTCTGCCACCCTCAGTGTAAGAAGTTCTTCCTCATGTTGAGGTGGAACTTCTCATGTTTTAGTTTATGGCCATATACAAAATACATTAGCATAAACTTACAATTCAAAATAAATGACAGTGCGATATCATCAATTATTTTAATCATGGGGGCTTGCCTTTCTTGTTTGCAAAATTAGTTAAACTTCAGTTTGTGCAAAACCTGTGGTTCCTCAGAGTTTCCAGACTGATCTTCCTCAAGACTCTGCTTTTATCCACAAATCAAAGGGAAGCCTGAGAAGTGGCAGAATGAGTTTCCTCGGAAAACTGATGATGGTACTTGAGTCTCTCTGCCCTTTCATTTGTAAGTGGCTCTGCAGAGAGTGTCCAGAGAGATAACAAATAATACCAGCTGTGTAATAATTCTACTGAGGATAAACAATGTCTCAGTGAGGGTGGGGTGAAGGGCAATTAATTCAGACAGGTCACCAAATAAGCAGGTTACATAGTATTGGGTGGGTTGTTTGTTTTGGGTGAATTATGCAGTAAACTTTGGCCCTGGCTGATTTCCATACAGGCCCAGATTTCCATAAATATATCAGTCACACAGATGAGTTTGCAATGTTTGTTATCAGGAGAATATTACAAATGTACTCAGTACAAATGCTCTGGTATGATTCACAAATAGTCTGTGGGCTTGCCCCTTTTATTCTTTATCCTAGAGGATAGAGAGAGAAGGGATCCAGATTGTTCCTGTGAATTTTGAGCTGTGATTGAACCTTTGATAAAAATGAGTGAGCAGTGATGAAGCTTTGGGGAGCCTAGGCAATACTTCAGTCTGTAGGGCAGCCAGTCAAACTTGGGGTAACTTAGACAGACTCCCTGACCCTGACTTGTCCCAGTCCCCCATAAATCATGACTGGGCCCTTTCCAGTCCCCAAGGCAGTGCTGAACTGAGGTGTTATGGGGGCTGGAAGAGGCAACATAGAGTGCTGGGGACTGGCCAGTAGTAGAGGTAGTAAGGTGCGTATGATCTGAGTTCTGGTCTGGAGAGTTGTGGAGATCATAAGAAGGTGCCTCCATCTCATCCTTCCACTCCTCCTTTCTGTGGGCATTAATGTTTGCAAATCCCACCCTGCACTGGCTGTGTGAATGTGCTGTGTACTGATCTCATCAATACATACAAGTATCTCGAAGGAGGGTGTTGAGATGGTGCCAGGCTCTTTTCAGTGGTGCCCAGTGACAGGAGGAGGATCAATGGCCATAAATCAACACAAAGGAGTTCCACCTCAACACAAGGAAGATTTTGTGTACATTGAAGGTGGCAAAGCCCTGGAACAGCTGCCCAGGGAGGGAGTGGAGTCTCCCTCTCTGGGGACATTCCAAACCCGCCTGGACATGCCCCTGTGTCACCTGCTCCAGGTGATCCTGCCTGGGCAAGGGGTCAGACAGGAGCATCTCCAGAGGTCCCTTCCAACCTACGCCATTCTGTGATTCTGTGATGCAGTTGCCAAAGCAGGATAAAGAAAAGCCCAGAGCAAAGGCACCGACAGTGCAACAGAAATAGTGTAGCTTCATTTTCATTCAGTCCAATTCAGATTTTTCATACCTGAAGCCAGCTCCAGCTGATCAGGCAGCAGCAGATACAGCACATCCCATGCCACAACCTCGCCAACCAACCCTTTCCTGATCCATCCTGTGACTGAGTGGTGCTCCATCAGGCACAGCAGAAGGAACGCCTCCCATATGGAGTGTGCCATCACCTTGACTAGACCTCATGTCTCCTGATCCTCATTTTGTGCTTTTCCTGCAAAGCCTGGGTAAAAAGCAGGATTAAGTATCTATTGAACATATTCCCTCTAAGGAAAATATCTTGATCTCAGGCTTTATTGCTGAAACTTTGGAGGATAATTGGGTAAATCTTGGCTGTGGATGGTTAAACATTTGAAAGCAGCTAAGAAAATCTGCTACTTTCCATTCTTTCTCTTCCATAGACCCAAGCCATTGCCAGGGTGACCATCCAGATAGACAACACAATGGCTCCCCTTGCCTTGTGATGTTTTCCAGTCCCTCCTCATGGGCAGGGTATTTCAGGCAGTGGCTGTGTGGCTCTAAAGCACCTCTGAGAGCTACAAAGCAGCAGTTTGTACACAAACAGTGTAGGTTCAAACCCAGTGTAATGAGATCTTGTCTTCTTGCCATGTTGTGCTTGCTTCAGAGGACAGATGCTGTTTGACCTTGCTTGAGGAGTAGGCATAGAGACCAGAAGAGTAGATTTTGAAGATTTTTAATTTATAGCCTAAGAAAATCAAATAGGGATTGCATAGGAACCACAAAACTCTTTTTTTTAAAAATCTCCTAATAGAAAAAAAATATATATATATTTATTGTTATAAAAATAAACATATCCTTTGAAATTATATGTTTATTTGGTAGGAGAGAGAGTGAGAGTAATTCTAAATGAATATTGTATTAGATTTTTGTTCTTTTGTAGACACCATCTTTTCAGCTATGGAGCACACCTCATTTCCCAATTACTGCTTTCTCTTTCCTCTGATGGTTTGTTTTTATAAAAGGGAGAGACAGCTGAATGATCTCTCAACATTTCTTTGATCTGCTTTAATAGATATTATTACCTTTGCTGCTCCTATTCTTTCATTTAAGGTGTGCATGGAATAATCTGTCACTTCTTGCACTTGAGAAATACCTGCACAAAACAGAGATTAGGTGCTAATCCAGGCTTTATTTAAACTAGGGTGAGATTTCAGCAGACTGTGCATCAGGTCCTAAATATCCCTTGCACAAAGAGTCTCCACAGCTGGGAAACCACTTAATGAAAGGTGTGCCTCTGAGATTTTAGTCTTCGTTTTCCTTTCCTCATGTCCATGGTGGGGGACATTGGGCTCAAGGTAGAGAGTCAAGGAGGGCAGGGTGCCAGAGATTGGTGAGGGTAAAGGTGGGCAAAGGTATCAAGGGACAGTGGGAAACCCTGGGGTCGAGGCATGTGAGGGAAACAGGTAACCACAGGCAGGAGAGATGTGGATAAACAGGGCAGGGATGGTGGAGAGTGGAGAGTGGTGATGGAGAGCTCAGCCTCTCAGAGAAATTATTTATCTGTCCACTTGTCTCAGTTTACCCATTTGAATTCAGGGCATAATGCTTTTGTGATGTTTAAATGATGCTTGCTTTTAAAGCACCTGAAGAAAAGAGGATTAAGTAATACAAAAAACAAATTGTTTAGGAAGAAAAATACATTCCCACAGCATTTTCATAAGTCTGAGGAGTAACAAAAAAGGATTTGCTAAACACAAGCTTAATGCCAACCTTGAAAATGTCCTTTTTTTCTTTGTTTGGGATCTCATAACAAACATGCCAGGTTCATCATCTCAAACAAATTATGTAATGAATGAGGATCTTACCCCTACTCTAATCATGCTTCATGGTACATAAATCAAGCAGATTGCCTATTAGGCTTGTGTCTCCCCAGAAGAGCAGATGCAGTCTCACTCTAAATGTCTTGTCAGACACATCCTTTTGGGCCAGAACATTGTGTCCTCAGTCAGAGTCTGAGCCTATAAAAACCCCATTGCCAATGGGGAAGTGCAGCAGCAAGAAACATCGAGCCATGTCCATCCTGTAAAACCAGGGATTGCTGCAGGGACCTGCAGACATGGAGTGAATTGATTCAGCAGCAAGACACCGTGCTGCAGAGAAGACTGAGAGCACAAGAGGGGTGATTGCTTCAGCCCTCACCTGCTACACCACAACATTTCCTTAAATCAAGTGCACGGTGGTTTGCTCTGGTTGAAGCACAGGGAACTGACTTTGTCTCCATGATTTCGCTGCTTTGGTCATGCCTATGCCCTTTGGCATTGCTGCAGGTTTCACCCAAAGGAAATGCCAAACTGGATACACCACAGAACATTCCTACAAATGCTTATTCCCATATTTACAGCAGTTCTGTCAAGGGCAAACCCTCTTGTTTGAACTCACCATGGGCAGCTCCCTCCTGCCTGTCCCAGGTGATGGCTTTGGACTCCAGGTCAGCTAGAATCAAAACAACACATGCTTTGGTGGCAGTCATGGACCAGCCCTTCCAGCTGTACATTTAAATGTGCTTGTGGCTGATGGTGAGTGGAGGGGTTGCTCAGCCTGTTGTGTCACCTTGATAACTACAGCTGAAACACATGATAAAGGCACCACCCTGTGAGATGAGTTGGCCGGTGGAGGTGAAGGCCAGGAAACATCCTCACACTTGGCCCAACTGAGATGGCACAGGACTATGAAGATCTGGTGGTCAAAACACCCAGTGCTTGTCGTAGGCTTCTCTGGCTAACAGTGAAAGTGTGTGATCTTTCATTCCTCCCCTCCCTGTCACCAGGGTAATAGCCTCCCCTTGTCCAGTTTTTCAGTTTTGATGCCTCTTTAGGACACTGCATGTGCTCAGGGGGCTGGAAAAGAAGCTCTCAAGTCATTATTTCAGCATGTATGGACAGAATCTCCTAGCACTTGGAAGCCCTTATAAAGTAATATTGACCATCTGCAGTGTTTCCTAAAGACAGCTGGTTCTGCTCTGTCTGGGATAGGGGAAGAATGAACCAGTAGACTATTTGAGGTTATAGACATGCAGTAGGTTGTAGTGGGAAGCATTCTAGAAAGATACCTGAGTGGTGCAGCAGGGAATCTGCCCAGATTGTCCAGAACTGCAGAATCATTTAGGTCAGAAAAGACCTTCAAGATCATCAAGTTCAACCTGTGACTGATCTCCACCTTGTCACCCAGCCCAGAGCACTGAGTGCCAGGTCCAGGCCTGTCTTGAATATCTCCAGAGATTGTGATTCCACCACCTCCCTGGGCAGCCCCTTCCAATGCTTAACCACTCTTTCCCTGATGTAATTCTTCCTGAGAGTGATGTTACACTTCCTTAGAGTTCATGAGCTCTGCCAGTCTCAGGAGGGCTTTTCCCTGAGTGTTCCAGCACCTGCATCCTCTTCCGCAGGGTACCTAGGGCAGAGCCACCCACACTAACACTGAGTGCTGCCAGCTCAGGTTTTTGGAGACAAAACTGCTCAGGCTCAGCTCTTGGTACAGCTATTTCTTCCAGAGAAACCAGTGCAGCTTCATTCATGAAGGCTGTGCTCTGCAATGTCCCAGAAACTGCTTGCATTTAGGGGACCCATGGCACAACCTGTGCCACAAGAATCTGCCCACAGAAAAGGAAGAGATAATTGTTGTGCTGTCTCTGCTGGTTGGAGGGACAGAGTCTCATTGCAAGGATGGGAGTATGTTGCCATTTTTTAATTAGTTCTGTTCTGTGGGAGAACAGGGGAACTTCCGTTTCAAGCACTGTTTTTCCAGCATGTTTCAATAGTGCTGAGGTTGCTCCTAAATTATGGAGGAATGGGCTGAGGTACAATAAAACATGATTTGTTCCAGGCAGCTGTGGCATCACTATCTGGATTCGTTTTCATGTAGTCCAACTGCACTGTTTCAATAAATTAGAGCATTTTGAATTGAGCACTGTAGTGCTTAGTCCAACTAGAGATAATTCCACATTTATCTTCTGCCAAGCAGGTAGCAAGAAAAGGCTGTTAGTATCTACACCCAGCCTGATTATCTCTATGTCCCCATTGTAATCTGTGAGCAAAATAGCGTGAGTTATTTTATCCCAATGATATGGAGTATATTTGGCTCTTCTGAGTGTCCTCTGATATTTTGCATCCATAGACACACATGCACATCCTTCTCCACACTGAGGTGCTCCCACTTTCCTGAGGCTGTACAAAGAGGTGTGAAGCACATCATTCTTCCCAATCCAAAGATCTGATGCTAGAAAGAAATCCTTGGCTAGAAACAAGCATGTACATGGTGGTTTTTCAAAGCAGAGAAGTTCAAATTTCAATCAGATAGATAAATCAGAGGCTAGATTCTTATTTGACCCTCCTCTGTTTGGAAATATAATTCAAAAGAAGCAGGAGAGTCACTGTGCAGTGATTTCCTCTTTTTCTCCTAGAATTTAGCAATCTGTTTAAGATCTGGAAGAAATGGGTGGAGATTGTCTCTAATCTGATTCAAATTTCAGAGCTGCTTTAATTCCAGAGAAAAATCATCTATCTTCAGTCCTGCTGCATCTCATGATAAGTATTATTAAATACTGGATTGTTACCATGGGCACTTATCTTCTATTAACTCATTGCTCTGTATTTTTTGTGTAATTATTGCTGAATCAACAAGATCTGCCCATTTTTGCTCCAGAAGAAATAATTCCCCAGTTATGGAGAAGATAAGGAGTGTACAAGGCTCCCCAAGGATTCCTTCCCATCTCATCACCACCAGTGGGACTGAACTCTGTTGAGAAGGGAGGAAAGTGGGATTGACATCCCTTCCACCTCTCTATCAGGAACAGAAGGCTGCATCTGCATGCCCGGTTAATCTCATAATTTTTTGGAAGTTCAGCGTTCATTTGGTGAGCAAAGGCAGGATGAAACTTTCAGTTGGTACAAACCAGCACACACCTCTGTTGGCAGAAATTAACCCTGCCAGATCCGAAGAATTGACCCAAAGTCATAGGAATTCACTACATTGAATATTTTTTGGCTATAGTCCTTCTCTTGAATACTCACTTTGAACTTGGTGATATTCCAGAGCCATTGCGGAGGTGCGTCCCTGTCCCTGCTCCCATGTCACAAGTGCCCCATACTTGTTCCTGACTGGGTGGTTTGGGTGCCTGGGGGCTGGGGGGGAGAAGGGTCCCAGAGTCTGCTTGGGAACTCCATCCATGTGGCTGGAGAAATAAAATCATCTCTGAACATCTACAAAAATACCGCTTCATCTGTCCTTCCAACTCCATCGCTGTCTTATATATTGTTGTAAGGATTCCCCACACTACAACAATTTGCAAAGACTGTTTTTTTAATTAGTCTGATATCAGGTAGACAGAAAAAAAGATCACTGGAGATGGCTGAAACTTGAGCAAGGAAAGGCCTTATTTAGAGAAAAGGAAAACACTGCTCCACTTAACTTCCTTTTACTTGTCAGAAAGAGAGGTCAGGAGGATGTGAAATGAATGATTGGAGCCAAGGTGTTTTGTTCCATTTCTGTGGGGTTTTAGTCATTGGCACTACTCCTTTTGTGAAGCAACACAAGGTTTTAAGGTAGCTCATGCAGCCCCTCCAGGGCAGAGGGAGGCAGAGGGAGCCAGAAATCCAGCCTCACCCACAAGCTGAGAGCTATGTGCTGATGGGCTCCTGCCAAGAAGGGTGTAGCAGCCTTGGAAAGCTTCTAAAATCTGGCTCAAGGCACGTGGTGTGTGTGTTGATTCCCTAATGCAGCAGCGATCAGTTCTTGGGCTGTTCCTTTTCCCACCCCTTGCATGCACAGGTGATTCCTGTTCTGGCTGCACCATCCATGGAACACAGAGCCTTCTGCCTGGGATGTGCTCAGTTATAAAAGCTGTGTGCAATGACTTCACTCCCCGCACCTGTTTGGGATCCTCAACTCAAAGTTAACAAACATTTTTGGAAAAACAATTCTTTTTCATAAGGGCAGCAAATCAGAGGGGAGTCAAAAGGTTACAGGAAAGATTTATTGACTCAGGGTCCTGAAGGGGCACCAAGAAGTTATATAAATGCCAAGAAGTTATATAAGTTCTTATATATAAGAACTTTATCTTGTATGCAAAGATTAGTTTTGTTTACTATACTAGGTACCAAGCCAGAGGAATAACACAGAGATGCAGGAGGTAGACCCAGAACTTTTACTGTATTTGCAAGGAGGGAGTGAGAGCACAGCACCAACATCTGACTTCTTTTAC
The DNA here is from genome assembly GCA_020086605.1 of Lanius collurio. Taxonomy (NCBI): domain Eukaryota; kingdom Metazoa; phylum Chordata; class Aves; order Passeriformes; family Laniidae; genus Lanius; species Lanius collurio. The sequence continues at coordinate 27,766,298 of JACBWW010000009.1, read as the reverse complement.
TGAGGTTTAAGATTGCCACCTAGTTTTCCTGAGAAGGCCCTAAGCTTGATCAGTCCTACTTTTAAACTGGCATTTCTAGAATAAATTACATTTTATTATCAGGATCATTACCATTCTCTCTGACTGTGTGAAAAATTGTTGGGTTTACTCCATGAAGATTTAACAACAAATTGTTTTGATTGAAACATAATGATACTGTGATTTAGAGTAAGACTTTCTTCATTAAACATCAGGCATAAAATAACCAGTTTTAGTCTCAGTCTGGGCTCTATTGGGAACCAGTGAAGAGAGAGGTGCTTCTAGAAGATCATTCATCCTGCCCAAAAATAGGTGCTTAGGGCTGACTGGATTAATTTCCCAGAGGAATTATCTTTCTCCATATAGCCAGGGAAAATCTGTATGAGCCGCTTGGATGAGATGTTTGCCTTTTATCTGGTTACATATTTGTGAGAAAGGTGTGCTGAAAGGTATTTGGTTATAGCCCTTTGGGGCTTCTCTATTTCAGTCGATGCTTTGGACTCACCTAAAGATCGAATAAGGTCACAGCAAAGTGGACCGATGTCAATAGTAAAGATAATTTCATTCCCAAGGCAAAAAAAAACTCCATGAAAGGCCTGGCCTTGCAATGAAGTGTGCACTGAGTGATGTGTGTGTGGATGAAAGGGAGCAGAAATGCCCTAATGCAGACAGAAATCCCTGCCTCTTCTTGAGATGCCAAATGTTTTGTGGGAGCTGAGCTATCACACTGCATGACTCTGGATCTTATGGGAGACTCTGAAACATGTGATTTCCCACTGGAGTTTCTGAGATGACAAATTATAACCGTAAATTTTATCTTCCACATCCAATTTATTAGACCAACTTGTTGACATCTAGAGGTTCATTAAAATATTCTAATTTCTCCCTTTTTATCAGTAATTAAAACTAAAGTGGAACAACCCGCCTTCTAAATGTGCTGCTCAGCAATTACCCCTGTAAGGATCCCTTTGCTGTCATTAACAGATGAATTGTCCTTTGCTAGGCCTGCAGAGTGATTAAGCTGATCCATCCATTAGGCTGATGTTTACATCTTTCTGATTCATCTCTGTTTCTGTCCTTTTAATGTGGCCATAAGCCAGGCCACCAGAACCACATGGCCATTTCCCTCGGGTGACCACCCAATCTCTCTACCAACACCAGGAGCAAGAAAGGGGCAAATGACAGAGAAATTCATTATGGGCAAATCAATCATGCATGTTGGAGCCAAAATTAAGCATTGGCATCCTTCTTGAATGAGGGAGCTTTTCTGGCTTGGTGGAGTTTCACTGCAGGTCTGGGAGCTGCCTGCCTGGGGACACTCAGCTGCAGTGGCTGCTGCTGGAGGGAGTCACCGTGCAGCAGGTCCTCCCAGAATCTCACCGGCACAGCTCACGGGATCCACTGCCTCTGCTGCGTTTTCCAGAGAAGGGGAAGAATCTCTGCATTTCTCAATTTGATCATTAGCCACATCAGACTTCCTCCCCCTCAGAATCACAATTCCATCAGGATTTATACCAGGTGATTTTATCCCAGGCTAATTGCTCTGGCTTTAGAGATGCCTTCGTTGTTCCAGAGCCAAAGCATCAGCACAGAGGGTTGTTTAGGGCAGTGTCCCATGCAGGAAAGCTCTGTGTCACATGGGGCTGTACTGATCACAGCGGGTTCGAGCTGAAACCAGCCTGGATGAACATCGGGCGTCCTTTTGCTGCCCTCTTTCTTCTGCTTGCAAACTTCTCTCCTTCATGTGCTAGTTTAGTCACTTCCACTTTCACCTAAAGGACTCAACACTTAATGAATTGATTTACTTAAAATCAGATTATTTCAGAAAGATTCACTGTTGTCAAAGCCTCTTGAATCTACAGCCCTACTAAACACCGGAGAACAGCAGTTTGGGGTTTGAGTATTTTTTTTTTGCAGACAGCTTTTAAAGGTGGTTTCATGAATATACAGAAATTATCTGTTTAGAATATCAGTCCCAGCAGATTTCTTCCTACAATACATCTCCTGCTTTAACAACTAAAGATAATTGTGTTTTTCCTCATTGTACACAATGGAATTTATTTTCCATCAAAAACTAGTTATTCTTCCCAGATACATACTTAAGATTGCTATTTTAATAAAGAAAAAAAAAAATGAACAGTTTGGATAGCTGCATTGTGCTGAAATACAGAGCTCAAAAATATCAACCGGCTGTCTTTATGTTCCAAAATATTGTCATTTTAAGATCTAATGCAATTTGGCATTAGGAGCATAAGGAGAACAGACAATATTAACAAAAGATGAGAATCATCAGAGACAACTTTTCATGCAGAACTCCTTATTCAAAATACTTTTTATTTAATCTCACAGTGCCAATATCTGAGACTTATTTATCAGGTTCCTTGTAAGCACTTTAAGCAAAAGTTAAATTACTACTCAGTCTTAGAAATTAGATAAGACAGAAGAAATAATGTCTGAGAAAAATTAGACATTTTCACTTCTGCAAAGGATTAGAAGCAGGTGTCTAAATGATCCAGATGTCAGATGTATTCTTTGCTGTTTTTATGAATGGTCTGGAAAACCGAGTGAGTGGAACTGTCAGAAATTTTGGAGATTACACAAAGGGCTTTAAGGTCATGAGGACTAGGGATGACTATGAAAACTTTTAGAAGACTCTAGGAAAGCAAGATGAGAGAGAAATCTGAGAGCAGGAAGAATCTTCTATTTGTAACGAATACAAAACAATCAGATTTTAGTGGGGGGGAAAAAAAGAAACAACACCAAAAGTCAGCTATTTGTAAAAGCTGAAAATCACTCAGGAAAAAGAAAGAAAAATGGGTCATCTTTGGTGACAGTTAAAATCCTTACTTCAAAAGCAGAGACATCCAAGAACCAAGTTGTGTGAGTACTGCACAGCCCAGGCTATTTGCAAAACAGGCTCTGCAAATATTACAACACTCCTTGATAATCCCAGCTTACTGGCATATCTGAAATACTGTATTAATTCTTGGTTATCTTTTTAATTGAAAGTATTTGGCAGAAATAGAAAGGTCTAGAAATGGAACATTGAAATTACCAGATAACAGTGTTCATGGGAAGGGAAGCTCAAAAGATGGGAGCTGTCATTTAGAGATGAATAAAAGGAAAAACACTGGAGAGAAGGTAAGTCTTTTAGTTAATCTTATTCTTTCTTCTCAAGAAGAATAAAAGGAATTTAATTAAACTGAGCATTTAGAACAGATCAAAGAGGACTCTCCTCCACAGTGTATAGTTAATGATAAGATCTTCTCATACAAGGTATAATTTCACGCAGGATTCACCCTGCGGTTGCTCCATCCACTCCCACTTCTGCCCCCGTTTCCTCTTCTCCAGGAACTTTTGGTGCTGTCCACTCTCCCTGGCTGGCAACTTATACAGATCTACTCCTAAATTCCACAGCAGCTCCCCATGCCACAGCCTGGGAAATCTTTGAATTATGCTGTGGGTTCATTTACAGCTAAAAATACCTGCACCCAGCAGGGAATTGTGACAGGCCAGCTGCAGGGCACCTGCCAACAGATCCTTCTTAAATCACTCTGGCTAGCTGATCCTGAACATAACCAGCTAGAGGACCCAAGTTATTGAAATAATACTGATTTTCACCTCCTGTGTCTGGATTTGAAACTTCAAGGCTGAGATTAATTAAGCCTCTCTACTACCCGTGTCCTAGGTATTATTAGACTGATGCCTCGTGTAACTTTTTGACGGTCACAGTGCAGAGAGCTGCCAGGGATAAATCTTGGAGTCCCTCTTGAAAACCACACTGCTCCTTTAGCCAGTAGCCCACATCCTTCCACAGCAAAGTCTCTTCCCTACTCTTCTATGAATTTCCAGGCAGAGCACTGCAACTGCTGCAAGCATTAAAAAAAAAAAAAATCTTCTTGCAATCTCACATCATATTTGGCATTCCAGTGACTCTTGGCCAAGACATTTTGACAAATGTGCCAACTCAACCGTGTCTTACACCTCTTCTTCTGACTAAATGGAGAATTCCAGCTGGGTTGAACGAAGTATTGGAGGGACACCTGGGACTCAGAGTGATTTAACATCACAAGGCCTTATGGAAACTGAATTAGAAGGAGAACACAGCATTTTTGTTTTTAAGTAGGATCTCTGTATGGATTAGCAGAGCACTGCTAAGGTGCAGAAGCCCATGGGAAGCAGTGGAAAGTCATGTTGACCTTGACCACTCTGAAGTTTGGATCTTCACTTTGTGAGTGCTTTAGCAGTAATTGCTTTAGCAGAATTGTCTCCTCAGTGGTTCAGGAATTAAATTTTTTGCTTCCTTGGTGCTCCTTTATGCAGCCATCTAAAATTCCTATGATAGAATCACAGAATGGTTTGGGTTGGAATGGACCTTAAAGATCAACTCATTCCCACCTCCTGCCATGGCCAGGGACACCTTCCACTGTCCCAGCTTGCTCAGAGCCTCATCCAGCCTGGCCTTGGACACTTCCAGAGATGGGGCAGCCACAGCCTCTCTGGGCACCCTGTGCCAGGATCTCACCGCCCTCATAGAGAAGAATTTTTTTTAGTGTCTCCTGTTTTCAGCTGCCTGCATGCTACCAAGAACAGAGTTAATATCTGCAAGGTAATGAAAATATCAATTTGTCGGCAAAAGTTCTTGAGTGCAGTGCCTGAACTTGGGACACACTTTTTTTTTTTGTTTCAGCTGCAGAGAGGAAAATGTAAAGTCTTGAACTTCCAAATGTTACCTGGATGCCATTTTTTTAAAAACAGTTTAGGTCCCTTCTGTGTGGAAAGGGATCAGTGATCTGCAATGCCTTGATATTCTGCCCAGAGAAACTGTGGCTGCCCCATTGCTGGAAGTGTCCAAGGCCAGGCTGGATGGGGCTCTGAGCAACCTGGAATAGTGGAAGGTGTCCCTGCCTGCGGCAGGGGGTGGAATTGGGTGAGCTTTGAGGTCTTTTTCAGTTCAAACCTTTTTATGATTTAAGTGATGACCTTGAGTAAACATTGATTTTTCTAAAAGTGAATGAATGTTTGTACTCAGTGAAAACCAGGCCCTGTTGCAATATTATCATCTTCATTCTCCAAGGTCAGTTGCACACTTGAAAAATCTCAGTATCTCTTTTTGCTTCTTATCTTTTGCTGTGATGAAATTCCAGAAAAGAGGGCAGGGAAAATATGAGTCAGAGACCAGGGAAAGACAGAGATGTTTATACTACCAGGGTCCTCACCTGACTTTTTTTTCAATACAATTTACTGGTAGTGATCAATTTACAACTGGGAGATTTAAATACAGAATCATGTGCAGTCCAAGCAAAGGAATGCAAATAGAAATAACACCATGATCTTCTCTGACACCAGTCAGCCTCCCATAGAGGTCTCAGGAAAAGGACCCAGACACAGAGTGGACAATTGCTGGACCCTTGGTGCCAGGGCCAAGGCAGCAGGAGTGGCACAAGAGAGATTTCTGTTCTTGCTCGACCTGCCAAATACTGAATGAATAATCAGAGGCATTTGTGAGCAGCTAGATTAACAACAGGAAAAAGAAAAAGCTAAACTAAATCAGCAGGGATAACGTTAAAAATTATTGATTGTATGCACTGCCATTACTTATGAGAGATCTTGGGGTTTTTTTTCTTGCAGCATAATTTTGGTGATTTTTGTAGGGTCTCACCCTGTCTTTCACTGCTCTCTGGAAGTACTGTGTCACTCCATCTCACATCTCCATGCTGCAAATACATCACTTGCTTTAACTTCCAGCACCACTTCCATGATTGGGAAGAGATTATCTGGGCTTGGGTTTTTGCCTTTTCAAAAAATTTTTAAATCCTTTGCAAAACATGAATTTCTTCAAGAAATGAAGAAATCTGGCTCTGTGGTGACACCAGAGGCTGTCAAACTTATCAGCACAGACTGATAAGTGTATTTTAATAATAAAGTTTATTTTAACGGTTCTCATCACTAGCATTGCTCAGTAATTCCACACTTGCATTGATGCACACTGAGGTGTGTATAATTTATAAATTTTCTATGTATACAAGCCTGTACGTAATGTTTAAGAGGAAAAAAAAAACATTGCTACATTGCTAGGTCAGTGGTTTTACTCTGAGAGCCGTTCCGAAGCAACATCCATTTTGCCTGAGGAAGGAAGGGATATTGAAAAGATTTTGCAGAGTGCTCTCCCTCCCTCAGTTTTCTTCCTTCTTTACCTTTGTAAGCCACTGGCAAGTCACCTGCTGGAGTGGGAGCTGCTGGGATATTCCAAGGGGTCAGAAGAGCTGGTCAGATGGGGTGACCTCGAGGCCAGCAGGAGGTAATGATCAGATTAGCTGAGTCAGAAAGGCCGACCACAGCTCTATTTATACCATGGCTCCCCTTCAGAGGAGCTCACCTAATCAGATCTGTCCCCAGGAATATGTTTATCTTGTCTAGAGCCTGGCTTTCAAAGCAATTTTTTTTAGATCCCAGCTCCCTGTAAACCCAGGAGTGCTGAAATCCCCAAGGCCCTTTTGATTTCCCTCATTATGAGAGCATTATAAAATTTAAGCCCAGACTCTAAATGCCTAGTTTTAATCCAGGTATGGAAAGCTGTGCTTCTGCCTCAATCCTGCTGCCAGCAAGAAAACCTTGCTCCAATTCTTTCTGCAGGCCTTTTTTTTTCCCCACAGACTTCAATAAATTAGTCCTTAAGCTTCGAGCATCTTCCCCGGATAGAGAATTGCTGCCCTGCAGGAGGCCACGGAGATGTGTGATTTCAGCCACCAGAACTGCCACCAGGGGCAATGCCTGTGCTTCCCCTCAGTGCCGAAGGATGCAGGCAGCATTCCTGGGCTTGACGTCTGCATCCCCAGAGGTGTGGTTTTGACCTCATTGATTTTTACATTCCACTGAACAACCCAGATGGCAGCAACAAAGCCAAAGCAGCTCAAAGCTTTCAATGACCCCAAAATGTGAGGAGAAAGTCCACTGAAGTCATATTTGAGGAGACAAAACAATTCCCATTTCCTGCCTCTGAGGTGCAGCTTTCTCCCAGGCTGATTACATTTGAATCTTTCCCCAAAATTAACCCATTCTGGTGACCTGCTCTAAGGCATTATGTGCAGAAATATTCATGAATAGGTGTTTCTGGAGTTTTTACTCTAAAATCTGTGTTTGTGGGTCACACTAGCACATTAGGTGAGCTCTCTCCTCCTTCCCTGCCCATCTCAGTTCTGCAGGTGATGCTTTTTACAGGGAATATCACTGTGCAGCAGTGTTGGGCCAACGAACTTCTCTTTGCTGTTTATTTGCCCAAAACAAAGTCAACCTTTTTGTTTGCATTTTGAGAAGTGCCTTTAAATCCTAATACATAAGGAAGACAAAATACCTGGGAAGGGTGCAGTTTTACCCCAAAACTTACAGAGATATTCAAAGCACAGCTTTGGAAGCAACTTTAATTGATAAGCCAAAAATCTCTGCTTCACTTCAGTAGCACAGAGGGAGCTGCACAACTGCTATAAACCGGGGAGGAAAAGTGCATCTCTCATCAGTAAAGCTGTTGGCTGTGCTTTGCTTTGCACTGCATTTGTCAGCTTTTCTTGCCTTTTGTTTTGCCAGGCTGTTACTGCGGCAGAGAAGTCAATAAACACAAGTTTCAAGTACTTTTCAGATTGTGATTATGATATAATGTTGCCATTAAATCCTTTTTTTTCCATATGCTGCCTCATCCAGAGGGATCTTTTAGCTTCTGTTAAACTCAATTTTTACAATGAGCCAAGTGCTCACTAAAAAGAACAAGGACTACAAGGCCCAGTTCCCAGAGGTGGTGGTGGTACCTGAAGGGAATGGACTGCAGGTGGAAGATGGTTAAATCCTTAAGACATCCTTGTTGCCATTTTAACCCCTGTCCTCGTTCTTTGTCCAAAAGATGATGGGTAAATATTAATCTGTGACAACTCTGGCTGGAAATTATTCTGTAGGCTAGACTAAAAACACCTTTCTGTGTTTTTCCTTTGTCAGTCACCCCCTCCTTTTCTGATATGCTCAGTATCAACACAAGGAGGGCAAAAGGAACTGTTTAGGGCGGGACAAGGCGTAACCAGGGGCAATGGGAGGAAATGGAGCAGAGCAATGTCTAGGCTGACTATCAAGAAAAACATCCCAACACTGAAGCCCGAAAGAGCTGTTAAATATCTCCCAAAGGAAACAGTGGGAACCTTTATCAATGAGTCATTCCAAACTCTGAAGGACAAAGCCCTGAGTGTGGGGAATGGTTCTGTGCTGGCAGGGCATGAAGGGTCTTTCCCATTCCTCCTCGCTGACTCCCTGCCCTTGCCCTCCTGAGAGAAACAGAGCCTGAAAAATACAATGAGATTAGTGGTTTCCTAACACACACACAGAAAGAAAAACAACATCCTTTGCGATTGGGAGCCTGGGAAGTGTTTTTTAAATTAGCTTCAATAATATGACAGATGATAGCAAGTTTTAGAGTAATTTTCTTCCTTTTTTTCAGCCACGTGTGTCTGTCCTGGCAGGAGCTTTCTTGTGGATTAATGAAACATCAAGGCTGCATTACCAGCCAGATTGGGGTGGTGTGTTTCCAGGAGAGAGCCTGAGCTGGCAGACCCTCAGCTGCTACAAATCAATTAAGTCCCTCTGATTCCAGCAGAGAGGGACACCAACTTACAGCTGTAGAGGATCTGGCTCATTCCACATTGGAACAGAAATACTGCTTTCATTTTGCCGAGATCTGGAACATTTAAAATTTAAATGCCGTTAAATTTTAAAATCCCAATTTAATTTAAAATTCCCTTTGCAGTTTCTTTCAGTGACAGCGTTCCTCATTTCTGCTCCAAAGAGCTGAGACCTTACCTTTGCCCGAGACACCACACTGGGGTTTGCAGGGCTTCACTGTTCTGTGGCCAGAAGGTATGATGTGCCTTGCCCTCAGATTTTCTGATGAGCCTGGTTTCTTGCTTCTCTTGGTCAAATAACTGTAATAAGAATAATCATAGAATCACAGAACCATGGAATCGAAGAATGGGTTGGGCTGAAAGGACCTTAAAGATTCTCCAGTTCCAACCCCATGCCATGGGCACGGACACTTTCCCCTAGACCAGGCTGCTCACAGCTCCATCCAGCCTGGCCTAAATAGTATCAAAAGTCAGCCAGTGGTCCCCAAATTGCCTAAATCCCTGGAAAGCAGCAGTGTGCCTCGGTGCTGGAAGGAGTGGAAGCATGGCAGAGAAGGAACCCCTTGCCTATAGCAAAGCCCTGATGCTCAGGCAGGCTGCAAAGACATAAAGTGCTCCTAACAAGCATGGCTGAGCTCTGTGTGCCCTGTATGTGTGCTAGAGGCTTCAGTTTTGGGAAGAGAGGATTCTCCCAGGTACCTGGACAGACTTTTGGATGCTGCAGGGCTGTTGCAATGATTGTATTTGTGGGGACTGAGTTTGACCACAGCCGTGAAGAGAAGACCCTGTGTGAGCATGCAGACCCGGCTGTGTTTTGCTGTGTCTCAGATTGACAGGTGAGTGTTTTGCCTTATTACAAGTTATTTCATGGCATCTGGTCCCCAGTTAGTTGGGCAGCAGTGAAGAAGAAAGTCCCCCTGTCCTTCAGCTCATGGCCTTGAGGGAAAGGGCTGTCCTGGAGAGCTGCAGAAAAAAA